>CM053597.1:162291774-162321588 GCA_028646575.1 Pseudocheirus occidentalis | reverse complement strand
AAAAAAAAATCATCCTCTGAATGGTTGCTGAGACTACTGACTAAAAAGAAAGCCACAAACGAAGGGAGGATTTGGGAAAGAGTAGTACTGCCCACCCAAGTTTGAGGTTCAGTGAAGTGGGAGTAACTAATTTGTATGTTCATCAACCCTTTACCTTCTGTCCCACACATGGCTAGAAGCAGATAGCTATTATTAAAAAGTGTTAGACTGTGAAAATCATAACAAAATTCATAAGGAAAACAAGATAAACAAAGATATCAGAAATATTAAAAAAAATAAAACCTGCAAAGAGAAATCAAAGCTACCAGTTATCAAAAATATACTATAAAGCAATATTTTTTTAAAAACTCTCTGGTACTTAGAAAAAGAAAAGTAAAATAGGTCAATGGAATAGAACAGAGAACCCAGAAATAGAATCAAATGAAAATAAGATTAGTGTTTTATAGACACACATTAAAAAACACTGGGGATGGAACATTATGGTACAATTAAGATGGAGAAGATAAGGAATCCAAAGAAATCTGGAATGACTTTTTTGGAGTAATATAAAGGAAAGGAAAAAAAAAACAGAACCCAGAAGAAAGTACATACTAACTATCATGAAATGAGGAAATGTGAATGAGCGTGAACAAAGAATCCTGAAGGGAAGTTGCAAGGACTGAAAAAGAGTTATGATACTTAATGTGCTAGAACCAAGTCAGAATTAGAAGAAAATAGTTGCTAGGCAAGTTTGATTATTTCTGCCAATGTTTAATGTTATAATAAAACTTTTCATTAAAAAACACTGGGGAACAGACTCACTATGAAAACAAAATTGCTGGGAAAACTATAGCTCTATGGTAAACTAAAAAAAAAAAAGTTTGGATTCAACCACTACAATAAAATCTAACTAGTTCAGTAATCTAAATATTTTTTAAACAAAAAAGTAATACTATAACAAATCCTCAACCATGATGAGAAGGGTTCCAGTCAAACGGAAGAAAACATTGGGAACAAAAATGATGGATTTGGTTATAAAAAGATTTAAAAAAAATTTTGCACAAAATACCACATCTCTAAAATGGCAACATTTAAACAAAAATATTTGCAAAAAAATATACCAGCTAAATGTCTGACATCCAAAGTCTATAAGCCAGTTTATATTATCTTCAAGCCCAGGTTCAAAGCTGAGGAACATATTATGGAAAAGACCTCTACAACGAGAGAAGAGGGTTTCTCTCTTTTCCTTTACCCCATTTGTAATAGCATCTAGCAGTGACTTGCCCAGAGGAAAATACTATCCAGGGGTTTGAGAGTACAGTCGTTGGAGCCATAGTTGACAGAAGAGTATACTCCAGACAGAAAGAGAGAGAAAGTCACAGAAGGGAGCCAGGAGCTTTGAGAAGTGCGAGCCCTACCAGCAGGGAAGAGAGCTAACTATGGAGGTGACCCTGGGGACCAGCTAATAGCCTGCTCAGCAGAGATGATGTTTGATTTCCCCAGCTGTTAGTAGCTCCCCATCCCCTAATCACTTTATATATAGACTATCTTTACTTATCTGGAAGTTCCTTGAAGGCAGAGTGTATCCTGACTTTTTCCTTTGTATATCTAGCCCCTATCACAATGCCTATTGCATAGGAAGCACTTAAAAAATGCTGGTTGATTGATTGATGGTCTCTGTGGTCCCTTTCAATTATGAGGTTCTGTAAAGAATTTCTGAAAGAATAAAGTTCTATATAATTGTCAGCCCCATGAGTTTCAGATCCTTTCTGAGAACTAGCCAGGAGGAAGTTTTTTAAGATGCTGGCAAAGTCATTGCTTGATGTTAAAAGGTAGTAAACAGAAAGGACATTACCATCAAAAGAAAAAAAAAGGTGGAGAATGAGGGGAAAGATCCCCAAAAGGAGAGGCTAGTGCCCTGGACTATCTTATTAACATGGCTACTTGATACTTTTATCTATAGAGTTGGCTTCTGGCTTCGTTTCTCATCTTTGGGTCCTTTACATCCTGAGCCAGGAGCCCTTCTCTTCTCTTCCCATCCAGGAGATCTATGTAAAAGAGCAGTATTAGCCTGGGGTTCTGACAGAAACCACCGTCTCAGGACAATGCTGGAGAACCAAGATCATCAGAAACGTTTCTAGGAAGTTAATTGCTTCCTCAAATTTCAAATGCTGACATACCAAAACATATTCCTTGCTATGTCACATTGCTACAAAAATACCCTGGTTCATATTTATTTGAACACTCAAAAGATCTTTGATTTCATTTTAAGAAGTTTCTTGAGCCACGTATTTGCGACATGACTCGTGCTGGGTCATGCAGCCCTTTATCCACCAGACTCTACAATGCTGCTTCAATTTTCGTTAATGATGGTTTATATTATTTTCTAGACTCATATATCAACTAGTAGAGCCAAAAGGAGCCTTAGAGTTCCAACTAAACCTCTTCATTTTACAGATTATGAAACTGAGGCCCATGGAGGTGAAATATCTTAAGATAAGTGCTTGAGTTGGGACTAGGACTCAGTTCTCCTCATACTAGGTCCAGGGATTTTCCCCATTATGCTACACTGGGTATCACATATTTTAACTCATATGATATAGGATGAGGGTAAAAGCAACTCTGGAGCTATATACTTTTAGTAAATACCAAGAAAACTGAAATATGAGACATGGAATAGTTTAATTTACAGATAGAAATAAAGCACAATAAGTTGTTTTTTTGCCCAAATATTTTTGTTCGCTCCTCAAAGAACCTTTGTTCTGTATTCTTTGTTAGTGTTACCATCATTAAAAAAATAATCAGAATTCTTGAATTTATTCAATGTTTTTTCTTCAGAGGATCTTGAAATACTTCATAGATGTGCCTCCCCAGTGGGAGTAGGGAAATGGGTAGAACAGTACCCTGTATTTTACAGGAGTAAAGGAAACAAAGAAATATTAGGAGGCTTACCCAAGGTTCCATAGAAAAAAAGAACTTCGGCTAGAACCAGAGTTTTTCAATTCCTAGGTTTATATTTGCTTCCCCTGATCATGTGACACCCCTCCCCCAACTCTCTCATACCCTACCCATCCTGGAAACTCTCAGGTCCCTAGCTAGGCTAGCTGGATCCCCTGTTTAAGGGAGTTGGAGGTTTTGGAGGAAAGTTTTCTTCAAGGAAATTCAGCCTTTCTCCAAGGATAGCTTTCTCAAAGCCCAGAAATGGATGATGAGAATGGGGGAGGTGCCTGGGCTTTTAGGGGACCAAGAGTTACAAGAATCCACAAGGTGGGCCATTGAGAAGGAGGCTTCCCCAGGCAAAACTGTCTCATGTCTTCAGTGTGGCCCCAGGGTGTCTCCTGCCAGGATCTTGGTCCTTTCCTTCTTGCTGTATCTCGTGTGGTAGTTTCTTGCTCCTATTTCCCATCAGCACTAACTCTATTCATAGCCCCTCTCTGAGCTAGGAAGCAGCTAGTTTTCCCAGAAACTCACCTGATCAAAGATGTTAATGTTTAAAAATTTACTATGACAAGTTTCTCAGCTGATGACTATATTTTGATAGGGGCTTTCTAGAGATACTACCTTAAATTATAAAAGTAATTTAAATGGTAGGAAATTCAGATAGCAGGACAGGCCAATCAATCTATGGTGGGTGCATCTGTGCATGTATTTGGTAGATGGGCAGGGGTTTCCAGGGTTCCTTAACCCATATGCTCTGTAGAACTTCAGTGTTCTGCAAAGGGCTTTCCTCTAAAATTTCTCCCTTCCACATCATCTGTCAGCCATTCTCAGTAGGTTTTCCTCTTGCTCAGCTGTAAAGGCTAGGAGGGAAAGGGGAAGACTATTGGGGTACTCTTTTATCCTCGGCCTCCTACCCTTAGCTTGAAGAACCTTATTCCCTCTAGCTTAGACTACCCTCCAGTCAATGAATACACCCAGAACATCAGATTAATCTTCCTGAAAACTAGCTTTGACTGAAAACCTTCAAAGGCAAGAGGGAATTTGGCTGATAACAGTCAAAATCCTTATCTTTTTCTTGTTTCTAAGGAAATAATTTCCTTATTGTCCCAAGTGCTGCTTAATTCCCAATGTTATGAGAAGTCTCCCAATTCCGATAATTCATTCCGTTTCCTTACTATGTATGGGAGACACAGGAGAGAGCAATACAGTTCATTATTCAGCCACTATCCCACTTTTTTAAAGTTAAAAGGCACCTGTGATCACGTGATCAAATAGAAAACTTGGCTTTTTCTTCTACTGGGTGCCTAGTTTCTTCCCAACCCCAAGTTGTAGACAGGATGCCTTTTCCATGCAACTGGGGAGGCAACCTTCCCAAACTCTTGTAGGCCCTCCCCATTCTCCAACCCAGCCCCTAAACCTCCCTCTGCCAGCTGCTTTTCTCTTTAAATAAGTTTAGTTTGCCACAGTAACCAAAAAAGGCTACCCACTTACCTGAGCCAAGTCTCACCTGCCTAGGCTAAAAGCAGATGGATGTTCATTTGGTGCCCAGCATTTGGATCAAAGTCTCAGTTTGGGAGAGGATCTCAGCCAGGCTGCTGGGGGATGCCTGACCACACACAATCACAGGTCTGCAGTGCCAGAGAAAACTGGAGGGGGAGGAAGAGCTGGAAATCAGTAAAAGCTCAAAAATCAAATAGTCACTTCCCAAGGACAAGCTAGTCTAGGCTCCACCTCCCAATTTGATACATTTGCAAACTGCTGGGAGTTTTGTTTCCATACATATTTAATAGATTTTTTTTTTTAACGTGGGAAGACAGGATGCTAGTTTCCTGCTTGTAGATCTGTGAATTGGTTCAACAGTTCTGATAAACACTTTGTACGACTGTTAACAGAGATTTCTAGAACTGGGACTATCTCACAAGGAGATTGTTGACATCAAAAAACTTAGAAGGACCCACAGACAAAAATGTTCACAGCAACATTATTTGTGATGACAAAAATCGAGAAACAAAATGCATGCCCAATGGCTAAGCACATTATGATACATAATGTTAGATGAGTGTGCTGAAATGGTGAAAACATTCAGAGAAGCATGAGATGTGTAGGAAGTGATGCCGGCCGAAGAAGGTAGTGCAATAAACATGGTAACCAACAAGGTTACTGTGGGTGTTGTCCACCAACTGAGTCAAGCACAATGGATAATGTTGATACAAAATTCAAGAGTTAGTGCTAATATTTGGTAAACAATGAATGGGAAAAATGACTTGCTTAACTGTTTACACAGAATGTATTTTGTAATGGGGAGGAGTAAAATGGACAAATAAACTTTTAAGAGTCAGTTCTAGTTCCAACAATGCTACCAACTTGCTGTGTGACCTTGGACAGATCCCTAAACCTCCCAGGCATACAAGTTTCTCGTTAACGAGAAGCTTGTACCTACATGATCTCCAATAGTCCTAATACCATATTATTCTATTTTAATATTTAAAAGAAATCAACCAGGTATTCACTTGGCTTAATCATTGCTTCTTTTAAGATAACAACATCTTTATTAGTCATTAACACCTCAGAGAAATAATACAATTTCTCTCTTCTGAATTAGATCAGGGAATGAAACTTTGAGTGGGGAAAGAAGGGAATCTAAGCACTGAACATTTGGGGGGGGGGAGGTAGAAATGAGAAGCTGAGGAAGAAAAGGGCAATATAAAGGTATTGGAGACTTAAGGGGAGGGACTACAACATCCTAATAGTACCAATTACTTTTGTCTTTAACTACAGAAAATCACCAGCCTGGCTAGGAGAATAAAACCTGGGAATTACAAGTTTTTGCTATTTTTTTTTCGGAGGGGGAGAGCAGGGCAATTAGGATTAAATGACTTGCCCAAGGTCACACAGCTAGTAAGTGTTAAGTGTCTGAGGCAGGGCCGGTTCTCACTGTGTGACCTAGCCACCCCTCTGATGAGTATTTTTACCTAGTGTGCTGGAGTTTTCCCTTTAGGTCACTCACTGAGTCAATAAGCTTTTATTGAGAGCTTACAACATCCCAGGTGCTGCACTAAGCATTGGGGATACAACTATAAAAAATTAAGTCTTTGCCTCAAGAAGCTTACAATCTAATGGGGGAAGACAACACACAAAAGGCCAAAAGGGGCCGAGGAAGGGAAGGTACCTGGTGCAAGGGCCACGATAAAGAAGTCAAGGAGTGCAGCTAGGTGGGAAATGAAGAGATGGCTGACTTGGGGGTGGAGATATTGTGAGCCCTCTGGTCCAACCTTCAACTGGAGGGGCCTCAGGGTCAGAGGGTACTGATGGGGTACGAGGACCGGGGTTGATTGCCCATCTTGTCCTCCTTTGTTCTCACTATATGACTAGTCCATAGAATTTTTTTTTCCTGTCTGAATTGCTTGACTGAGCTCTTTTGAATGATTGTTCTCACTTAGGAAGCCCAGTAGTATTGTGGGGCTTGTTATAATTAACACAATGCCATCCACAAACAGGACCATTTGGAAGACCTCACTCTCTACAGAGAATCCTTCATCCATTTGTTCTCTCTGCACGGCATTGACCATAACACCAGAAAAACAAGCATCTCCATTTCAGACCTCACTTGACATTAAAAAAAAAGTCAAAGTAAATTGTTATGGTTACATCTTTCAAATAATCTTAATATGAGAAGTAATCTTTAAGCTTTAGTAGCTTAAAGCTGCACTAAGATATATTCCTGAGAAGCACCTAATTGTTGGAGTCTTTTATTGTCATCAAGAAACAATGGACACAGAAGAACCTTGTGTTGTTTACATCTCTCAAGTAAAATGTGTGGCTTTAAAGAGGTTGTCAGTTGTAGAAATTATTCTGTGAAGAAACTATCCCTCCCCCTTTAATATTCTCATTAAGGATACTTCAATATAAGGAAGATAGTAGGATTGTTCCTCATTAAAAGCCTCCAAGAGAAAGATGGATAATCCCTTGTTAGGTAGACTAACAAAATGACCCTTTTTGAAGTCTCTGTTGGACCGCTGTTTCGTTCTCAAGGAGGACCAATGACATCATGAGGGTGATACTTGCCTTGCCAGTGGATTGGATTTAAACGAGGTAGAGCTGTGCAACGTCAACTGCCTCACTCCTCCAGTCATCTGAATCCAGTGGTAAGACACAAGTCAAGATGACTGGCGACGGCCTAGCTCCATCGGACTAAAGCTCCATCGAGTCCCTTATATTCTCGAGATTCTGTGAATCCCTATGATCCAGTGACACTGGCCTTCTTGCTACTCCTTACACAGGATACTGCATCTCCCAACACCATCCTTTCCAATTCTATTATCTCCTGCCCTCATTATAAGAAACTTTAACAAGTATTTCCTCAAATATCCTGATTTCCCAATTCTTTGATCTATTCAGTTCTCATTACTAATTCCATCACTCCACCTATTTTGAAAATGGTCATTCTGAAATTTCTTTATCTGATCCTAATTTTTTTTTTAATCATTCCTTATTTCCCTTTGCTTCCTAACCATAAAAACTGGGGCCATTTGCATAAAGGTCCTTCTGGTTCCATCTCGTATCATTCAGGAATCTTCTGCTTCATGCCTATCACACAGGAAAAAGCAGGACCTTTACAGGCAAGCTCTTATTCCATTCACACCACTGATCACTGATATCCACTAAGGGACTAGCAAGGGTCCTCTTCTACCTTAATACTCTTTCACTTGGGGAAATCTATCAACTCCTATGGATTCAATGATCCTTCCTATGCCATTTCACTGGCTATTCCTCAGGGGTGCAATTGTCTCCCTTCTCACTTCTACTCCTTGGTTTCCCTAACTTCCTTCAAGGTTGTACTTAAAGTCCACCTGCTATAGGAGGCCTTTCCTGGTAGTCTTGCTCCTCACTTGCTATTCTCCTGCTAGTGCCTTCCCTCTGAGATTAACTTACTATATTTATAGTCTGTATCTTGTATATGCAGCTGTTGGCATGCTGTCTCCCCAACTAGTATGTGAGCTCCTTGAGGGTAGAGAATGTTTTTCCTTTCTTTCCCTTAAGTCCTGCATTTTTGCAGTCTTTGGCACATAGTAAATGGTAATAAATGCTTGTTGCTTAATGTTTACAGACAATTTAAAGAGCAGGATTTTTGTGGATCACTCAAGAACAGTTGAGTTTTATTTTGTACAGTGTTTACTCATAGGAATGTTGTCTTGCTAAATGTAAGGTGTTGGTGACAAAGTATTGAGGACAGATGTACAAGTGCCCAAGGCCAAAATACCAGATAACCAGGCCTTTCCTTACCTTAGAAAAGATTATGAAGAGATCCGTGCATCTTTGTTGAAGTCCTTGTGTTATAGAAGGAGAAAAGCACAAATTCACTCTCAGAATAGTAAAGTTATTACCTGTGACTTAAATTAGGTTAGGACAGTCCAGGTTTTTGAAGGATCCCAACCCGATCCTCAGAAAGTATATTATCAGACTTTGCTGGGATAAAGACAATTCTTTTACTGACATTCTGTGATGGGAGATAAAATGGTAAAGCACTAAAGGCACGTGAAATGCTAGGGACTGAACCCTAGAAAGTAATAGGGATTCTAATAGGGGATAACAGCCTAGAAGTCAGTAAGATACAAGTCCCAAAAGTCAGGGATTAATTTATGCTGTAGATTTACACTTCCCAAAGAGGATTTGGCACAAATAAAGCAAATTCAGTACTAATCTAGTTTCACTTATCAGTATGGCAAAATTAACTTTATTTGGGAAAGTATTCATTTTTGAGGGGGCACTGTTTACTATGTTGTACATTTGTGCTGCCACCCCAAGTTGAATCAGAGGTTGTCATGACAAACCCCAGGTGTACTGGATATTGCTGTAGATAGTGAACCTTCAGGTCAAGTTACTTCTGAGCTATTTACAAAGATGCAAAGAAAGCAAAAAAAACCTAAAAAGAGCTTTGAGCTGTGGAGGGAAAGGATATGGCTGCAAGGGATCCTGCTTTCACAAAATCATTTCTGGGTTCATATACCAAGGCACATGCCATAATGGCATTAAGTGGCTAATCCACCGACAGGGAGGAACTGACCGAAGAGCACTTCAATACAGAGCACATTCATTCTATCTTCCTATTTGTGGAGAACGCCAAATCAAGCACAAAGGGCTCCTACTTTTTCATTTGTACCACTAACACTGATTGGTGAGATGGTAAGTAAACTCAGACTCTTCAGCCAGGCAGCGGAAGGCTCTTACCTAACAGAAGACACGGAGTGCTTTGGCTCCTTGCACAGCAAGATGAGTGCTACCGACTGCTGACAGCTTTTTATTTTGTTTTTAGTGTCTCCCCACTGCTAATTACCTCTGTTTTATCCTATATGTGTAACTTGTTTGTACAAAGTAGTTCACATGGTATTTGCCTTAACAGACTGAGCTCCTTGAGGGCAGGGATGATCTTTTGTCATTCTTTGTATCCATAGCTTGATTAAGCACAAAAAAGTACAATGCCAACCACGTAGGAGGCATTTAATGAATGTGTGCTCATGTCACACAACTCTTCAACCTCTGAAACACATTTCTGGGAACAATATCTAAGGACTGTCAGCAGCAACCACATCTCTGTGTCCCTACTCCCAAACCAGTTGTTTGGAAACTCCATTACAAACACCTAGTGACTGTCATTTAGCACAGTGGAAAGAATGTTGAATTTGGAGAGTCAGCGGGATGAACAAAAATCACAGCTGCAAAAATTTACCAGCTCCTTATAGCACAGGCAAATCCCTTAACCTTTTGTACTTTTCCTATGAGGTGGTATAATTAAGCACTTGAAACCACAGGCAAATAATTTCTATTTGCTTTCAGGGCTAATCAATCATTCAAAAAGTTAAAAAAAAAAAAGTAAATACTCTTGGTTTATAAAACTACTTACTGTGTAATTAGGGACATTTATTCACTCTCCTTTCATGACTTTTTCCTTACTTATATACAACTCCAGTTTAACCGGACCCTGACAGTGATTTTGGATACCTTCACCTTTAAGAGAGAAGGGAATCAGTTACTTAACTGTGGTGACAAGAGTGTTGAGAATTTTTTTCCTGAGGAAACTAAGTTAATTGTAAAGACAGTCTATGAGAGACTTGGGCAGTTAACTACCATCTTTGGGATAGCTTCTGTAAAGAACTGCGAAGAGACTAAAATAATACTTTTCTTGAGATTTGGGAACTTGACAGTAACAGGAAAATTCTGCAATTCACTGAGTATTAGTTGTCTCTTAAGAATCTCAGACATAAGTCTATAAAAGGCTTGTCATCTCTTAAAAAGTGTGTAGAGGTGTTCTGTGAAAACTGAATTTAACACATTCTGTGGAAAAGTCCTATAAAAAAATTGTTAGCATGTTATTCCGATATTTCGGAGGATTCATGAATTGTAGCCACTGGAGAAAGGGTATGATTTTCCTCACAGCTGACACAATGCTGAAACATTTGTAGATGTTATTTGTTAATGTTAATAAAGAATGTTGCCTGTAAAACTAGGTTTATAAGACAAGATATAAAAGAAAGCTAACGGAAGCAGAGGTTTTTATAAACTGGCATGGGGGCTAAGCGTTAATTGAGAGATTTTATATTTTTAGAAATTTATGAGGAAATGTCAAGACTATATCCCTTGACTGCTTATTAATAAAGTCATCTTTATTGCATTTAATGGTTCACAAGTATCTCAATGAATCCTCAAGCTGAGATTGACTAACTAGACTGGCCCGAATTAGCCATGGCCCAGAATACTACCCTTCTACAAAGAGCAGCTGGCTTCAGACACGACTTCCCCATTCTTCTTTTGCTTCTTACATTCTGCTGGATGATGCAGGAAAGATTTATCACATTCTGAATGGCTAACCCATTATCCATGATGAAACAGAAAAAGACACAAAGGTATTTCCCAATGATGCTCAAGTATATGTTAATCCAACTCCATGGACTTTGTGAAATTTTTCCAGATGACAAAGTGAACCCCATGCCCAAACATATACACACAAGAGCCTTGCTATTTTAAGAATGTACTTTATACAAAATAACCAATTCATATGGAAATAAATCTACAGACCTCCAAGGATCAAAAAGCTTTTAAAAAGTTATTTTAAAAAAGTATTCAACACAGTATTGAACTAACTATTGAGGTAAGTGTCGCTCTCAGGGTAAAAGGGAATCAGCAGACCAAGACAAAATATACACAAATATAAAAATAAATAGCATTCCCCTTTTCAGTACTGGCCAGGAAAGTTCACACAGCTTTTGCAGAAGGAGTAAAGAATCCCTGACACTGTGTGCCACAGGCTGGTTGGTGGATCCTGAACCAGGCTACCAGGAACAGTGTAGAAGGCAGCAGAGTGAGGTACCTGAGCCCAAGCTTGGGGAAAAGAAGAGGTCACTACACAAAGAGAAAAGAGTTCAACATTTCAATAACTTACTTGATACTCTCACCTCTGTTCCCCATCCCAATACCTTTCAAAAAACATGCAGGACAATCATCTTGTTCCCAGTCTTTTTATACATCAGTAAAAGTAAGTCCATTGGAGTACAGCAGTAAAAAGAGTTCGGTTAAGTTTCCATCACACGGCCTGGTGGCAAAAGTTGTTTTCACAATTTAAGCCTGACAGCTGGAAAACAGCAAGAAAGGATTTAAGGACTATTTCCACCCAAGTGACAATGGTGGGTTTCATGGAAGGCAGGGTCAATCAACATACCTTTAGGTTTCAAGGCACACACAGAAAAACCCAGTATCTCAGTAAAAGAAAAGACTATACTTTGCTGTCAGTAAGTCTCAAATCACATTCCCCTCTCAAAAGGACAATGATGCCTTGATTAGACCAGTAAGTTTAGGGTACAGAGTTTAAGGAAACTAAAAACATGAAAGTTGATTTGTTAAGCAATTATTAGGACAAGCTTGGTTTGAAAACACATACACCCTGAGTCTCCTGGTGACTGGACAGCAAGGAAGGCACTGCATCTCAGTATCATATGAAGGTGCCCTGGAGCAAGTGGTCTGCTCATATATACTTTCTGTCAGAAATCGGTGCAAGGGTGGACGGGCTCTTAAGTAGGCACTGACTGAACTATGCATGATGCTGAGATAAAGCCCAGGCTCCACCTTCACACCACAGGACATTTTTACAGGGATGGTCAAGTACAATCTCTGATTCCACTTGCCTCAGAACTGTGAGGGTGGGGAAAAGCTGACCTCAAGGGAATTTTCAAACCAGTGCTGCCCAAAGAGAGAAGCCACAAGCCTGAGCAGAATGCTGAATCATTCCTGGTTGTTGAGTTCTATAAAGATATAAACATAATTAGGTTTGACCAAGTATGCCAGATAAGAGTACTTGCTTGTGGCTTCTGACAAGGATGTATTTTATGTGCTTTATTTAGTGTAGCACTAAGCACAAGATGGGGCCCCAAGCAGGCAGGGATTACCACGAATAATAAATAATACCATAGACAAGATCCACACAACAGTGGCACCTACTGGTAAGTCATAGAAAGTATCTTTAGTTGTTTAAGGCAGCACAAGAACAACCTTCTTTTATAATAAAGGAAGCTATTCTTGAACATAAAACCATATCTATAGATAAGTCCTGGCATGGACACAGTGGCCTGGGCTTTAATATGCTTCACAAAAGTGCAGAGTAAACACAAAACCCTCCTTCATATGTGAACCTGGTTTGCTCTGGAAGCTGACAATTATGATCAAGAAGAAGCTAGAAGAGTTACTTTACGTTTGAAGGCAGAGGTGAGAAAAGGGCTCCAAAAAGTGCCCATATCCAGCTACTTTTGCTTGAGAAAGAAAACACAGTAGGAATCTGTGAAACTTACCTCCCTAGATATCATACCTCATGTCTTGGGAAAATTTTATCTGGGCAATTTTCTGCAACTTTGATAAAAATCTGGCAAAGAAGGATTCCAATAAATTACAAGGGTAGGTCACTAGAAGTTGGCTATACTGAAAGGGAGGCATTTGCCAAAACTTTGATAGTTCTTTAAGACACTGCATCTGCTTAAGAAACTATGAAAGAAGTGCTAGGGAAAGCCAAGTTAAGTGAAACAAAGCTTCAACTTCATCTTAAATTAATTGGCCATTCAATGTAGCTTGAAACAAAGATGCTCAAGTTTGAGTGTTTCTGCACTTGAAGGATGGCCTTAAATGATCTCTCACAGCTCAGGAACTACCCGGTAACAGAACGTGATACTAACACCTACCATTACACAGCTAAAATCTTAAAGGGGATACAATTAGGTTATTCACATACATTTCAGATGAGCCGACAATGGGGCTGTTCTAATACATCCTATTGTACTGCTGCCCGCGTTCACAGTGTAACAATTTTAATACAGTAGTTCAGTTTTCTATTGCTTGTTTCAGACTAGTCTGCTCTTCACATTGCAAGAAGAAATTAGGATTTCCCTTCCTTGTATTATTCACAGAATCTGCTAAGAGAGATGTGGGGGAAGACATGCTCATCATGCCATTTTATATAGAGAATAACTCAAACACAAACAGTGTGTGTGTGTGTGTGTGTGTGTGTGTGTGTGTGTGTGTGTGTGTGTGGTGGGGGGAGAAAGACAGAGAAATGATAACAGAAATTCAGCTTATTATTGCTTAGGGTTCTTTTTTGCAGAATAATTAGAGACAAAGAACCCTTATACAGCTTTAAGAGAGTTTTTTGCTACATTTCTAGAAGTAGGACTCAAGTGATTTTCATGTTATATATTCCAAACTTGATTTAAGGAAGAAACTGACTATGAACACTTCATGAAGGCTAAGAACCTTGGATTTTGACTGGCCAGTACTACTAAATAGTCAGACCTTTTCATTTGCAGGATTAAGGTAGTACCATTTAAGACAGGTGTGAACACCAGCCCAAGAGCAATTGGATATTTTCAGGCAAACAAATGCGTTCTATGTATGACCTGTTGTTCTGGCATTAAGAATACTCCTGACTGCGCTCACTCTTCCAGTTTAAACCATTGTATCAGTGGTGGAACGCTAACACAAATAAGCATTAAACAAGAACAATGTTTCAAATTTGTTATAAATGTGACTAAAACCAAAGATTAACCCAGTTCAGTTAAAGAAGCTTCAGCACTTCCCATCCACCCCACTCCCTTTCAACCTTGACTATGTCCCAAGTGCCACTGCCTTTCACTAGGTTTTGTCACTGGAGCTGGTCCAAGTGCACTATGTGGCCACAAAACAACAAAACAAACCAGTTTCATTATGGGTTCTGAGACTGGAAGAAAAGGGGCTGCTATAATGAACTATCTATCCCTTGAGGTGCATTTTTGTAAGAACCCAGGAAGATTCAGATTTTGTGGCAGTGGATATTATCTCAAATATATTTTGGTAGAGAATATGATCCTTCTGTTAAAACTCAACCAAACCCTGTGACTTCAGTATTTTTTCCCCCTAGAATTAGTCTTCTTAGAAAATAAATTTTAAACATACAGGTATTAATTTGGGAGGCAGTGTAGGTATAACAGGATTTACAATGTAAATCCAAAAAAATCTAGTAGAGTGCATATTCTAAGGTTGAAATGATAAAATTAATTTAATACTGTAATGCTGTATCCTACCACTGATACACTGATGGGCAAAGGATTCCCAACACCTTGCTCTTGGTAACTCCTAAATTAGAGCGTGACCGGTTTTTTGCTTTGTGTGAAAAATTAAACTATATATGGAATCACTCCTAAATTCCAACTGTAAGTCTAAATTTTTCCTATTCAAAATACACAAGTTCCTTATTGATACTACCACGTACAAACCTGAGTAGTCACTTCCCACAAAGTATGATTAAATGCTCAGAAGCTTTTAATGAAGCTTTCTACATCAGTCTTGGTAGGTCCATCACTAAAGGACAATCCAGTTTTGTCTTCTAATGAGTGAAACATTGCAGTGATCCCCATTCCTGATATCCATTTTCAGACAACTGAAAGGAAGGCCTATCAAGTAGTGTTTCTAAAATCCTGGATTTGGGCCACTAGGATGATAAACAGAGCAGCTAATATGGTGCAAACATGGCTTCTTATTTGAAGCTTTATTTGTCTGCTTTCGGGATGTGGCCTCTAGTGAATCTAGTAAAAGAAAGGAGCTTGGGAATGCTCTCTTGGGCTGATTAAAGGGAAGACTCTGAAAGCATGGAGGGCTACCCAGGGAACACCATAACAAGTGACATGATTATGTATCTCCTAACCCTTCCAGCTCCTGAAAGATTTCAGTGTGACATGATTGTAAACAGTAGAGGATCACCCCAGTGCTACGTGCCCACTACAGTTGGGATTCCCCCATCCAATTCCCTCCCTTTCCCATTTTATATACAATACATTCACCACCAACAAAAAAATTATTTTAAAAGGCAACAGGTAAATTCTGTAAACTGGACCCAGATCCAAACACATTAATACTACGAGTAAATTACACCTCCTATCCCCAAATATATACCTGAGTTTAGCTGCTCATGAAAATTACAATTCATCCCATTTCACCAGCTCTCCCCCTCCCACCCCTGATTTAAAAATTTTCCCTGAATGAGACCTCAATCTCAAGTCTTGAAAACCCACTAGTTCCAGATGTACACGGTTCATCCTTTTCTGTCCAGATCAGCCATGTAGAAGATCCCTGACCCAAGACCACTGTCAATTTTGTGTTCATCATCTAAGGGTTGTGCCCCAGGAATCTCTGGAATGGCAGTAGTTGCCAGACGGTAAGAAGTTTCCACTGTGGAAGGGTCAGGAATGGGAAGGGGAAGGTGAACAAGGATCACTGTGCCTCTCCAGTTTTCTATACCCAGGTGTCTTCATGTGCAGCTTCTGTTTTCTTGGGGGCTCTTTCTTTCTTGAACTAGCTCTGAGGAAAAGAAGAGACAAAATTGTATGCATCTAGTTTCCTCAAGATTTTTAGGAAGCTATACTCATACAAGTATGTCAACAAAGGTGTCCCAAAATAGAGAGTAACAGGAAGAACTAAGGATTCTGGTTATACACCCTACTCTTTCACTGCACCAACGCTGTGAGAAGCACTGTATAGAGTCCTTTCAATAAAAGGCAAAGCATGCTTGCATTGGATCAATTAATACCTCAAAGTGCTTTCATCTACTAGCAGATATCTAAATAACTTAAATTGATTGTGGAAAAACATAGAAGTGCATGGATGGCTATTACTTATCTTAGATATCTCCAATGACTAGGATACAGGCAATGGGGAGCCACTGAAAGTTCTGGGGTAAGGAACTGCCATAATAGGATGAGCCTAATCCATAATAATCCGTAAGAGAGTGACTGATGAAGAGTTCCCTATTCCAAGCCCAAGAGGAACTCAGGAGACAATTATTTGGAGGGAAGATTAAAAACAACAGCAGTATTTCACTCATGGATGAAGGCTTTGTTTCAATGTTAGTTCTCCAATTATGGTCATTCACATTTCTATAGCACTTTAAGGAGGCAGCTGCTATTATTATTCTCATTTTATAGATAAGAAAACAGACTTAAGACTAGGGTCCCATGACTTAGCCATGGTCACAAAATTAGCAAGTTAAACCCAAGAGAAGAGTCCAAACCATTTCACCTGAGGAGCCTGGTACCCTCCCCTCTCAAAACAGTTGCTAGTTCTGAAATCTGCCTCTTTTCCTTCTGCCCTTCACTACAACCAGTGGTGGTGAGCTTGCTGGAGACAATTCCACCAAGTTTCCAACAGGAAATCATTCATATTTGACAAATTTTCTTATGTCTACTTGACCATAAATTCTGCCTCCTAGAAGGGCATTTAAGAACAGAAGCTTCATGAGAAACATTGTAAAAAATATTCTTTTTCCTTCCACAAGAAAAGGGGGAAACCCCCCCAAATCCTTTTCCTCTCCCTAACTTCAAATTCTCACCTGATCCAGAGGCAGGGCTGAGGGCTTTTGTGGGGGAAGTTCTTTTCTTGATGTTGTTGGAGCTGAAGCCTTTGGAAAGGGAGACTGTGACTGGGCCTGGGCTTGATGCATTTGCATTCTAGAGCCACAATAGTAAAGACCAATAAACATATTAATAAAATATTATTTCTTAGAACCAACCACCCCCCATTGGATTTGGGGTTCAATTATTTGTATGTCTCAAATGACTACTTCCCAATCCAGTACCATGACCTCAAATTCCTACACTGGGTAATCGTGGTCCTTAAACAGACTTTCTTTAAACTACATACCTAAAGCAAGATGTGTAAGGTCTTTGAGAACATGAATTCTGTTGGGGTTTTTTCCTTTATTTCTAGTACCTAAGTACCTGGAACATAGTAAGCATTTAATAAATGCTTGCTGAATGAATGAAAAGGAAAAGGCTAAGGCTCTTAGCAGCCTCAGCTTTATGTACCTAAAATGCTCTCAAGAATTGAATCTGGATGGGGAAGGATATTCCTATGGAAAATACTTAATTAACATAAAAATCACTATTGCTTTCCTTTTCTAAACATCTTTCAGTTGATAGTTCACCTTGCAGGGGGCAAAAGCCATACACCTGAAATTCTATACAGTGGGCTATATGCTTCTTAATTTGTAGTGCTGGTGGAGAAAAATCAAGGGTTCAAGTGTTTATAAAGAAGAAAACTGTATCACAATTCCTTTGATGAACTGTCCATCCTACTACTACCAGAAGCTATGGACATCTGAGACCACATGTCACCAGTCACAGAACAATGGCTACAGCCATGTTCCAACTGTGGTCTGTTAGAACAACTACATCAGCCACGTCAGATAAACTTTCTGATAAAGTCTGTAAGGTCAATGACCATGATATAATTCTTTTACAAAGTACTAATGTGTATGTTTTAATACTTACTACTACTTCATCCTTTCTCCAGAAATCAGTTCTTACCCTGATGATCTGTATAAGTCCTGGAAAGGTCCTCCCATTCCACTAAAGTTGCCCCTCTGTTCCATCATTATGGCCTGAAAGTGACCCATGTTCTCTTCCTGGCTGCGATAAAGACGGCCCTCCTGGGGGAGACCATTAGGCTGGCCAGCAGCTGGATGAGATGAGTGAGCAGCGACTGGTGAATAGGCCCTAGGCTGAAAATGACCGGCTGTGTGTTGAGATGCGTAAGGAGGCCCTGATTGTAACATCATACTGTGGGGTGGGAAAGTAGATGAACTGAAATTCATCCCTGAACTCAGGGCTGGAGAAGGAGCTCTGTAGAGGAAGTCATTAGCAGGCACAGAGTTTTGTCGCTTAGTAGCTGCATTGTGGTTGTCCAAGTCAAGAAATTCTTTGGGACTCTCTGGCCTCTCGATGGATTCATCTAGTTTCTCTTCTTTGGGCCCCATATTCTGCCCATCTGTTGGTACCACTTTGGCACCCACTACAGCAATTCGGGTTGGGGAGGCTAGAGAAGCACTGAGCGCCTCACAACCCTGCAGATTAGTGACAGTCCCTTTATCTGAGAAAGGTGGCCTTGGTTGGGGAGCCTGGTGAGCTGGGTGCCCAGTCTGGTTTCCCTGGGGATGGAGAGGCCTTTGCCAATCAGAATAGCCCTGTGGACACGTATAATAAGGAGTTCGCTGATAGTGGTGGAAGGAAGGCTGAGGTGGTGCTTGATAAGAGTACTGGATGCCTTGGTGTGGACGATATCGAGGAAACACAGCTGAATGGGAGCTGCTAGGCTGAAAACCACGAGGGGGAAAATGCTGTGGATGTGATACAGGGGCTTGTTTCCCCCCCATCATAGGACCAAAACCTTGAAGAGCTGGATTGATGTGGTAATGTGGAGCTGAATTAGAATATTCTAAGCCAGGCATGTATAGAGGGGGAAACTGGTTGACAGTGCTGCCCATCAAACTTGCATCTATGTTCCGAGAAGTATTGGAATTCTGCCCTGTACAAGGAATAGCTGCTTCCTGAAACGTCTTGTTTCGGGGGCAAACTGGCTTTTCTGAGGTACTACCACCCAGTCCCTTTTCTTCTGAGCCACAAGGGGATGCTTCACCAATGATTCCATTTTCAGGGAGGACCCCTCTATCTGCTATGGTTGTAAGGTCCCTCATACAGCCTTGGGCAGTGGGGCTGGGGTAGCTGCCTTCTGTTGGCCATGTACTTTTGCCCTTGGTTGCTTTACAGTTTTCACCAGACTGAGAGGAGTCACTTTTAACCATCGGGCCATCTGTTTCTGTATCCTGTGGTGAATTCTGCCTAATGCAGTCAGTCTGCAGGGGTGGTTTGGAATGAGGTAGCTGTGTGAGGTATGTTCCCTCTGGAGCACCAAGGCTCGGAGGTTTTTCCTCAAGTCTAGGCTCTGCAACACAAGGGGAAAGAGGATAACAATCAGAACAATAAAAATGCAGACAAACCATTTTTAAGGCAGACACTGGGAAGTCATGTTAGCTTTTGAGGTACATGCTTGCCTTCCTTCCAAGATGGGATAGTTTGAAAGTTTCCAAAGGAGACAGCAGTAGCAATGCCAGTCTGTCCACAGATGTTCCAGGCCCTTCAGGAACCTGCAAGATCTATCATGAAGAATTTAACAAATGCTTCAGAAAGGGTCTGCCCAAGCCCTGAAAGGGCCTTACTAGAGTCTCACTTGTCAAATGGAGATGGGTAGAAGAAAAACTAGGCAGCTGAGTGAAGCAGTAGGTAGAGTGCTGGCCCTGGAGTCAGGAAGAACTGAGTTCAAATCTGGCCTGAGACACTTAGGAGCTGTATTGGGCAAGTGGTTTGCCAGTGACTTGGGCAAGTCACTTAGCCCTGTCTGCCCCTGTAAAATGAGCTGAAGAAGGAAATGGCAAACCACTCTAGTATCTATCTTTGCCAAGAAAACCCCAAATGGGATCATGAAAGTCAGATACAACAGAAATGAATGACAAGTAGAAAAATTTCTCTGACAGCAGTAGACTCAGAAAAATGCTAAGAGAACAGCACCAAAGTCTACTAGATGTAAAAGGGGTGGGGCAAAAAGCCCAGAGACAGGGGACTACCATCACTGGGAAGGACCTCCTACTTCCTACAGCAAACAGATGAGAAGTCACTCCTGGAGGTAGGGGAAGGATGGGCTGAGAGGGTGAGGGCCAACACCAATTCTCAGGTGCTTAGGAAGGCCACATCCAATCTACCACATGTGCTACAAGGTGACTAGAACTGAATGGACAAGAAACTACCGTAGGCACAGAGCAAGCATCTCTTTCACATCCTATCTGGTATTAGCTCCCTGAGAAAACTTAGTAAAAATAAAATCAAATTACCCATCAGCCTCTTAAGCAACTAATCAGAACCCTGGGATTCTTCAGGGTACTACTGTGACAGTACATCAAAAAGCATCCCTTGCTAGAGGGAAAAGGGCTTCTGAACAATAACTGGTTCTAAGCTGGTTTTTAAGAAGTCTCTAAGGAAGCTAGAGCAACATTTCTCCCCCGTCTGCATTTACATCTCAAAGCGTTCCCTTCTGATTCTGTTAAGGCTCTGAAGAAGTTTCTGGAAGTAAGCCCATAGCTTTAGTCATCACTATCCCCACCCAGACAAGTAACAGCAGGGTTCCACAAGGGAGACAAAACCCTTTTGAAAGTGGAATATAAATTCAAGTGGGTCTTCTTTTCTAAAGATCTGAATTATAACCAATTAAAATCCAAATGGGAGAAGCTGGTTCATTGAGTAGATGGAGCACAAGACTGAGATGCTAGTAGGAAGCACCTCAATGAGCTAACTAAGCCCAGCTCTACCCAGTGACTGATGATATGTCCCAGACTGTACCTAATTTCCAAGAGTCTCAGCTTCCTGATCTGAGCATTAATAGCAAAAACCCATTACCATTCTACTCATTTTACAGTGTGTGTTACCTCAAGTGGCTGTTTAAAGAATATATAATTTGCATTCTTTCTTCTTCACTAACACTAGGTATAGTTTTAGAGAATAGTAAATTGGTAAATGGGGCAGCTTGGTGTGGGGGGACAGTGGCTAGAGTGCCAGGCCTGGAGTCAGAAAGACTTCAGAGTTCAAATCTGGCCTCAGACACTAGCTGTTTCACCCTGGACAAGTCACGTATTCTTGTCTGTCTCAGTTTCCTCATCTGTAAAATAAGTTGGAGACGGAAATGGCGAACCACTCAAGTATCTCTGCCAAGAAAACTCCAAATAGGGTCACGGAGGCAACACAGAATGAGAACTGCTGGGGGAGAACTACTTCTTGGCAACTTTCATCAATCATAACTTTTAGCAAGATAATATCTACAAAGCAAAGGGAATTATTAAGAGAGTTGTTTATCATTTGTCCAACTTTGTCTACCTGTGGATAAAGGAGTACAGAAATCATTCATTCAATTCACTCAATCATAAATTAAAGTAAAAGCCAAACTCAGCAGATACCTTGTTCACTATCAGGCTCCTTTGTTTCGCTGGTGTTTTGTGCACTCCCATTGTTTTCCAAGGCTGGTATAGAGGTGGACATGCTTACTGCTGCTGAATGAGCTCCCTGGGGAAAAGCAACAGGCAGGTTTGGGGAAGGAGGCTGTCGGGGATGGTAAGGCACACCTGGTGGGCAAACACGGGATGAGAGCTGCTGCATGGCAATCATCTCTGGGCTGTCCATCATAGACTCTCCTCCTTGTACTCCTCGAAGATTTGGGGAGGGTCCCCCAAACAGAGAGCTCTGTGCTGGTGGCTGCTGTAATCTCTGTCCAGTAGATTTACAGGGTGGCCTGATATACCCTGAAGGAGGAACCCCATGAGGTAGGAAGCTTGACTGTTCAGTCCACTGGTTTGGGGGCAGAGATGATCTCATTCCGCGTGGATCCATCATGTGAGTAAGAATTCGAGGTTGGAGAGAAGCTCCTGGTCCCACAGGGGCCTTCTCTTCTGGACCCAAGGGACCTTGATTTGTTGCCCCATGGCTCCCATTCCAGACTGCAGAGTGTACTCGATTCAGGTACTTGTATGGTCGGTACATGTGACTGGGAGGGGGTACATCTGAACTTTCAGGAAATTCTTGTCTTATTGGAGGTCCGTTATGCCTGGGAGGAATAAATCCTGCCTGGAACTGTGCTGGTGGATACATGTTACCATCCTGGCTAGGGCCACCCATCTGCCCAAGTTGTAAGGATCCAGGATGTGGTCCCATGGTAGAGAAATGAGTCAGCCCTCCACACACCTGATTTTCTTCTGGTACACCAAGTCTAGGACCTCTGTGTTCATTCAGTCCAACAGGAGGCTGAAAGAAGACAAAGGTTAGAGAGAAGGTTCACTAGATGCCCTAAATGAAGGCCATCTTATTCTGTCCATTGTAGCCCTGACGAGACTATCTTTCTAGAAAGAAACACAGATGGCTTTAGAGAGAATGCCACTATGAAGAATGGAGATCTTTGCCACTTCAGTTTTTGAGGTCTCTTACCTGTATTGGAAAGTGCTGGTGCTGCTGAACAGATTCTCCAGGGTGTGGTTCTGGGACTCTGGGCGACCCATATAAGTTAACTGGATCAGATCCATGAAGGGGGCCAAATGTTCCTGGCACTGCTGGCCTCTGGAGACCAGTGGGGAGGTGGGAAGGAAATAGAAAAATATCACACATCAGGTATAAGGTGGTAGAATTCCTTAATGAGAAAGTTAATACGGAATGGGTTTTGAAAGAATATCAAACATGACATCAAGAAAGGGATGGATGACAAGACATGGAGAGAATGTGGTATGAAGACTCACAGAAGAGTATTCTTCCATAAATTCACTATATAGGAGAAAAGCAGAACGATATTTAGGCTATTCCTTACCATCTGGCCTAAAAGAGGTGCCTGGCTGGGCATCCCACCAAAATGCAAAGGATGAGAGAAGCCTCGGCCATTGGAAGGACCCTCCCTGGGGGGCTGCAGGGTCCTGCTGCTCTGGTCCTCTGTAGAGGAGGAAGCTCGATGTGGTGGGGGCAGGGGCTTTCCTCCATTCTCCAACGGCTGCTGTCTTCTGTTGGATCCCTCAGTGTCTCTGGATCGGGTCCAAATGCTGCCTGTACCCCCTCGCCCAGCTCGGCTCTTCTTCTTCTCCCGCTTCTCATCCTCTCGAATCCAGAACTCTTCATCTGTGTCTCCATCTTCACCAGGAAAATGCTTTAGCATTGCCCGATGGAAACATCTTTCTAAGTTGTCAGACATCTTGGTATATTCTGCATTCAGGGCAAAATTTAATAATTAGGCACAGATCCCCAGAACAGAGGAAAAGGACACTTGAGTAATTTTCACTAGAGCAAAGAATTGGAAATAAAAGAGGTATCAATAATTTTGAAAACAACTACTAACTGTAGTATCTGAATATACTGGATGTGATGCCATAAGGTATGATGAACACAATGGATATATGGAAAATCTCCTATGAACTTACCCACAATAAAGTAAACAGAAGTGGGAGAAGAAATTGCATCATGACGTTGATAATGTGAGTAGGGAAAAGCTCTGAATGACCTCAGAATTCTGACCAAAGCAGCAACCTGTCACAACTTTGAAAGAGGCCCAGGACAAGCTGATATATTTAACTACAACTACATGTTTGTTACAAGAGATTGCCACTCTGGGCAAACAAACCAAAAACCAATGAAACATTAAAAAATGCATTAGACAAAAGTAGTGCAGAGGAGCTCAAAGACAATTCTGTTCCTACCTTGTTAAATAATACGTTTCTTTATTGTTCTTTGTATATTGAAATGTCTGCTTTTGTTAATTATTACTAAACTAACAAAAGAAAAAGAAAAATACAGCAATGAAAGGAGAAACCACAAGGTGAGATCTGTATAAGCCACTCAAGCAACCACATGTGTTAAGAGATGAGAATTTATTCTCAATCACAGCCTAGCTGATGGCACCTCCCAGTGGTTGATATAACACAAACACTCAAAGTTATATGTGGTTAAATCTACAACGGTAAAGACTCAGTCTCCAATGCACTATTTATATGTGGGGAACCCAATGCCCTAAGAAGTCATAGGAGCAGACAGACTTCATAATAACCTGGAGGGACTTATATAAACTGATGCTGAGCAAGAAGAGCAGAACTAGGAGAACTTTGTACACAATTACAGACACAACAAATGTGTGACAACTAACTCTGATAGACTGGGCTAATCTCAGCAATACAAGGTTAGAAGACAACTTCAAAAGACTCATGAGGAAAAGAGATATCCACATCCAGAGAAAGAACTACAGAGTCTGAATGCAGATGGAAGCAAACTACTTGCCCTCTTTCTTTTTCTTGTTCTGCTGTGTTTCCTCTTTCCCACTGTTCAATCCATCAGTTATAATCCTTTACAACCTGACTACCATTTAATGTGAAGGTATTTGTAGATCCTGAATTTGACTGAAAGCTGCCATGGGAGAGTAGAGGGATAGGAAAGGCAAGAGGAGAAAATCTGAAACTCAAGGGATTGTGGAACTGAATGCTGTAAACTAAAAGTAAATAGATTAATTAATAAAAAAAAATAGGAAAAAAAAGAAGTCTTCTCTGTAGAATATTTTTTGTGTGTGTGAAAGGTTTCAATATAGCCCAGGACAGAAAAATCCTGCAACAAACTACTGGAAAGCAGAATTACAAAATCGAATTATAAACCTGAGGTGGAGAGGGTAAGACAACCTAAAAACCCCCAAACTGTTTTATCCCCTCTCCTCTAACTTTCAAGGCTCACAAGTCTCAGAGGAAGAGGCTGTGGAGATGACAAGGAGAGGGTCGTGTGCAGAGTGGTCCAACTGGACTGGGATGGAGGAGATAAGTTGGAGATGTATACATGAGACCAGAGAGGTAGTCAGAGAGAGAATGCATCTGGCTGAATGTCCTCATCGTTCCCTAAAAACTGTCGCCTTTCCAGTACAACTGCTAAAAGCAATCTTTTTTTTTTTTTTTTTTTTGCTTTTTAGAGGGCAACTGGGGTTAAGTGACTTGCCCAGAGTCACACAGCTGGCGAGTGTGGCAAGTGTCTGAAGCCGGATTTGAACTCAGGTCCTCCTGACTCCAGGGCCAGTGCTCTATTCACTGCGCCACCTCACCGCCCCCAAAAAGAAATCATTGTTGAAATGAGGTTTTCCTCCAATGTGATATTTTGCAATGAAATATGTTCAAATATGGCTTCATAAAATAATTCTTCAAGAATGCAAAGGTTTTATTGGAGCGCACTGCAATTGAGGCATGATTGGTTTTTTGTTTTTTTAAAATAACGGCAGCACTTTAGAAACCTTGTGAAACTAAGGGAAAAAATTCTATTCTACTTACCACTACTTTCCCCATTGTACTTTAGGCAATTTCTGAACATAGTCTTCATGTCATTGACAAACTCCTCCTTTGTACAGTAGAGGCCTCCATTCAGTTTCTTCTCCATGCTCGAGATATCCATGGGGACCTGAAACAAGATACACAATCATAACATATTAATAAAAGAATCTCTTTTCAGTACTGGAGGAGGAATCTGACCCATCTGGTGGTAACTTTATTCTTAAGGACTACTAGACAGGGTAAAATGCAGAAGTGACATTTAAAGATTTTTTTAAAAGATATTTTATTCCCCCAATTACATGTTAAATACTTTTTAAAAAACATTTGTGGTGTTAAATTATATTTCAACCCCTCTGAGATGGTAAGTAATCAGATATAGGTTATACACATACAATCAGGTAAAACATTTCCTTCCATTAGTCATTTTGTACAAGAAGCCTTGAATAAAAGAAAGAGAAAGTGACAAATAGCATGCTTCACCAATAGTCCTTTTGGATTGTCTTAAATCACCATATTGCTCAGAATAGCTAAGCCACTCACAATTCTTCATCATACAATGACATTTAAAGATTTAAAAAAAAAAAAAAAAAAAGACTGCCTACCTTAATGATCTGGTAATAGTTTGGAGCATAAGATTCATCTACAGGTTCCAAGAAGGGCCAAGAGTCTTTGTGAGCCTTCACCACATCTAGAACTGATAGTCAAAAATTGATAGTTTAGTTTTAAAATTCAGATTTAAACTTGGATAAAACACTTTTTGTTCAAGAATTTAATATTGAGGGGGCAGCTAGGTGGTGCAGTGAATAGAGCACTGGCCCTGGAGTCAGGAGGACCTCAGTTCAAATCCGGCCTCAGACACTTAACACAAAAACTAGCTGTGTGACCTTGGGCAAGTCACTTAACCCCCAACTGCCCTCCAAAAAGAAAAAAAAACCCACAAAACAAAACAAAAAAGAATTTAATATTGAAAATAGGAACTGACCTTTGTACATGGCAGTGAATTCATCATCCAGCTCAAAGCTACAATTGATAAAAAGTACAAATTACTGGCAACACAATTCATCTCACTCAGTGCCTCTACCAGTCATAACTGTGTAGCAGTAATTATAAAATTTATAACCAGCAGTTATAAAATTATAGCAATCTTGAATATTTTATAATAAGTACACTTCCTTTTTTCAATTTCACCAGTGTGTATTGATATTTACAGACATGAAAATACAAACACAGCAAAATCTGAGTTTATCAAAGTGACTGATTAGAATGTTTCCTAATTAATAAAGAGGAAATAAAAAATGATGATTTTTTAAGGATCAAATTACTTTACCATTTAAAAATTCCTGAAGTAAAAATAACTTCTCATACTTTCAAGAATCCCATTTTTTTCTGGTGGAATAACTTTAATTTTTAAAACAAAAGAAAAAAATGTAGGAATACTACATTACTATTTCACTAATCCCGAACTGTGATCAACTTTCTTGTCTCGTTATCTGAAGCATTATACATTTTCCTCTCTTGTGCACTCTGAGTGTGTGTACGTATACATAAGTGTGCCATCTTAGAAATGTAAGACCCTCCAAAGATGCAAAAATTTAGAAGAAGCTCTTGCTGTATAAACACAGGGTCTTACTTCTCGTTGGGTAGAAGGCCTCTAGAGTGTCATTAGGAAGTGCCCACAATACTCCAAGGACATTCTATAACCCAGCTGCACTTTTTTCTGCATTGCCATCACTGAGACGTTTACAGAAAATTCAAAGTCCTACCTGAGAGGAGCATGTATATGATAGAATTCCAAGGTGAAAAGAACTGTTGTTACTCTCACTGATACTCACAGATCCTTAGTTTTTCTTTCTTCTCTTGAAGGAGAACTCGGGTCCAAATGGGAGAGTTCAGGGGGAAGCTCTTTCCCTTGGGCTAAAAGCCATGCACGTTCTTCCCTGAGCTTTCTCCTCTTGGCTCGATCTGAGGGAATAAAAAGCATTAGTACTTGCAGGCAAAGTAAATAAAGGCCACACAACCCAGAAGGCTGACAAGATCTCTTATAAATATCCAAGAGTTTTCCTCCTTACAGACAACATTTTTTATAAAAAACACAGGGCAGAAAGAGAAAACTGCCAGCTTTGCTAATGATAGTCATTTGGTGGTAAATAGGAGATACGTTAAATTCTTAATTAATCCATTTCAGTGTCAATGTATTGTGCTTCTTTAAAAAAAAGAAAAAAAAATCACCTGACTACACTATCTCAGTGGACAGAATGGTCAAGGCAAAAACTTTATGTTGGTCTAGGATAAAAATATTATTCCTAAGTATAATAATTGCATTTATAATAAAAAAAAATTCCTTGTACAGATTTTACATTTGGCTTTCCCCAAACCTAATGCAATTTTCCTCTAAGAGGAAGTATGTTATAGTGGAAAGACAACTGGACTACACATTAATAAATCTGGTTTCCAGACTAATATCTGCCACCAATAAATTTATATGAACTGGGGGAATTAAAGGACTCTACTGAATTTTCTCTAAGGTCCTTCTGTAATATTCTATGACTACATATAAATTTGCTCTTTTCCTCTTTACACCACTACTGATTATCTTTTATTAAAAAAAAACAACACAATTTTTACTATAAAACTTGTTTTAATAAATGCAAATAAAATGAGAAATAAACTCATAAATAAAACCATGTAATCTGCAATTTACTTCTATTTCTTTAAAAAGAATAGCTTTTCCAGTGATTTACTCAAAAGGTTTTTTGAGCAGTCTGCTTTTCTTCATTTGCCATTTTTGTGTTACAATACCTGCTGTTTAATAGATATAATAAATGTGCTTAGCAACTCTAATGTGATTAGACTTCGGGAGTTGGAAACAAATCCAGATCCAAAGTTTCACAAATAAGAGTTATTGATAACTGTGATTATATAGGTGTTGACAAGGGGATCATTGTGTATAATGTTCTACTTTTTATTGTATACTGCAACAGAAGATAGTTGTATCAATTCATAGTTGTGTATAATCCACACCACTTTTCCAGATCTATTCTATGTAGGTATTATCTTCCTCTATTAGAATATAAGATCCCTTAAGGTAAGGATAATATTGGTTTGCTTGTATCTGCATTCCACAGAATGTTCTTAATAATTATACTTTTGCATTTAGCTAAAATTGTAAATAGAACATCTAATTCTAAAATGATCTGCCAACACTGAACTAAATTTATCGTTTATAGCTCTTTTTGCCAATGGGATGATCTCTTGCATTTTCAAATACACTAATTCAAGAAGTTAGGTTTTTGGGGAAGTGTAAATTAGTGGGACCCATTACTCTCACTCCTACTAATCCCAAAGTTTAAGTGTGGCATGAAGAAAGAAGGAAGAAAGAAGAAAAGTGGGTAGAGAAGAAAGAAGAAAATGAAAGGAGAGAGAAGTAAATGGTCTCTTCATGACTACAATTTATTCCCAACTTCTCAAACCTATGCACAACTTCACACAAACACAGATGCAGAGAATTCTACATTTATAACTGAAAATGGGAACCCATATGCTACAATGTAATAGATAATAAAACATCTGTTAAGTGAATATGGAATTGAATTCAAGAGACACTAAGAACTTACTGTGTCACAAGAACACTATATTACGTGTAGGGTAAAATGAATTTAGGTAAGGCCTCGTCTCTACTAAGATAGTCACAATATACAATAATATGTAAGTGCATTAGAGATGTACAAATACATAGTGAGGTGGGGAGGCGGAGGTAGTATCAAGCTTGAACACATACCAACTGCCTCTGTCCTCTTTCCTCTCCTTTATCTTCTACTTCCTTTCCACTGAGCTCCATGCCCTGCTTTGCTCCCTCAAGTCTTGGTAGAAGTGCTGGCAATGGATCTAGCTAGAACTGAGAACAGAGCGGTAGCTATAATTGGCATGGGGCTAGGTGATACAGCCCGGGTCTTCTCAATTATCACCAGTCCTATATGGACTTCTAGCTGGTCTGTGAAGAAACCCATGTTAATATGGAGGATGTGCTAGAGAGGTAGAATGGCCAATCATCAGACAAGGCCATATCTTAATCTATCTCACGCTGACCTCTGTTACCTGGTGATGGGTTACATGTATGTACACACAAGTTATCTGCAGTGTACCTCCAATTAATTCATCTACATACACTTAGGTCCCCCAAGCTATTTTCCTAATCTCTCAAAGGGTAATCCAATTCTGCCTTCAGAAAATGAAACAATTATTTTAATGTACTAATTAATAAAAGTGTGTATGTTTAACTTGGAAGAAGAAAGATTTGGGTTTAAATTCCAGGTCTGCAACAAGAAAAAGTACAATTTGAGTTTCTTCATCTGTAAAAGAGTTTTACTACTCCTCAGGTATGCTAGGATGAGCAAAAATACAATACAGGCAAAATGTTTCACAAACCAGAAACCCAGCCCCAAATTTACAGACCAATTCAATCTTGGGGGCACTTGTTCTAACACTGGCTCATGTCTGTGTCTCCATGGAAAAGGAGAAGGATACTCAGTGCCCATCCATGCACTCAGGCTAATAATACAGTGAATATAGGATATGCTTTACTCAGTGAGACAAAACGCACAACAACTTGCTGGAGCCACCAAACCATTAGAGACAATTTTCCTCTTGTCAACTGTGAGTACCATCTCTCAAATTACGCTTAT
>CM053597.1:162275238-162291274 GCA_028646575.1 Pseudocheirus occidentalis | reverse complement strand
AGTAAGTATCTGTTTAATAGCATCTTGATTTCTCATAAAGTCATTTGCTTCCATTTGGTCCACTCTAATTCTGAAGGAATTATTGTCTTTAGAATGCTTTTGAGATTCTTTTCCCATCTGGCAAATTCGACTTTTTAAGGCATTCTTCTCCTCATTGGCTTTTTGGGCCTCTTTTGCCATTTGAATTAATCTGCCTTTTAAGGTATTATTTTCTTCAGTCAGGTTGTTGATTCTCTTTTCATGATTTTCTTTCATCATTCTCATTTCTCTTCCCAATTTTTCCTCCACTTCTCTTATTTGGTTTTCAAAGTCCTTTTAAAGCTGAGCTATGGCTTGTAGGTATTCTTCATGCTTCTTGGAAGCTTTTGGTGTGGGAGTTCTGACTGTGTTGTCGTCCTCCCGTTCCATGCTTTGATTCTTTTTGTCCCCACAAAAGGATTCTAGAGTTTGGTTGCTGTTCTTACTTTGCTTCCTTTTCCTGCTCATTTTGCCAGTGAATTTTTTGTCTTTTTAGCTCTGTTGGACTCTGCTTCCAGAGGGGAAAGCTCTGTCCCAAATTGCTGAGATTTTCACAGCTACTAGAGCTATTAGGGGGCTGCTGCAGCCCCCACCAGCTTTGGCTTACTGAAAACACACCCCAAGACCACCACCAAAGACCATGATCCGGATCCAGGCTGCTCAATGCAAGAGCATTTGGCTTCTGAACAATAGTTTGGCTCCCCTGCAGTGTGCAGGCCAGGAGCTCTGAAGCAGCCATGTGGAAGCTGCTGCAGGACTGTCCTTTCTGTCACTTCCTTGCCCTGGGGGCAGTTTGGTTGGACCGCTTTTCTCCCTCAGATTTGGTTGAATTCCACTGATCTTTCACTTAATCCTTGTTTCTCCTGGCTCGATAAATCTGGAAGCTGCTGCTGATCTGCTCTCCTGAAGACTCCAGCTGTGGTTCCTCCTGAACCCTCCCTGGAGCCAGGCTGCAGTTTCAGGCTGGGCTGGTTTTGGCTCCTAGCCTGCTGCAATGAACCCTTTGTACCAAGCTGCCTTCAGTGAGAGATGTGTTTTCTGTATTTTTGTGAGTTTTGGAGCCCTAAAATTTGTTTAGAGTCATATTTTATGGGTATTTGAGGTGGCTATGAGGGAGCTGTGAAACCTTGTTGCTTCTATGCCACCATCTTGGCTCCGCCCCTCTGAACTATTACTTTTATCAGTTGGTTCTGTCGTTACCAATTTCTCCTCCCCAATTAGAAAAATTCCCAACTTGTTTGTGAAATAGTCCATAGCCTCAGGGATATTTCAGCTCTTTGGTGAGCCTGACTATAGCCCACCCAACCAGTAAAGCCAGGCCTGTTGTTTTGACTGCCCTTGCTTCGACCTTCCCCTGCATTGGTGGGTACATAGTAGTCATTCAATATGTATTTGTTGAATAGATTGAGAGTGGGGAAGGGAAGATAATTGATTGGGGTATAGTTTTTTAACTTTCACTGTCTAACAGCCACCTATCAGGACAGCAGTGACTATCCACTAAGGCGTCTTTCTATGTGGCCCACTATTGTCTATCTCACCCCACCAGGAACAGGGTGAAGTGAGAAGAAGTAGGGGAACAATTTATACAATAACATTATTAATAATGACTTTGAGCCTTTTCTTTCCGGCCCGTGAGGAGTCAGTAGCTCACGGCTGAGGGTCTGAAGTTTGGAAGCATTTGGGGCGGCTCTTGGACGGCCCCCAGCTGCTAACATGCCACAGAATGAATACATAGAGTTACATCGAAAGCAGTACGGCTACCGCTTGGATTACCATGAGAAAAAGAGAAAGAAGGAGAGCCAGGAGGCTCACAAACGTTCAAAGAAAGCGGAGAAAATGATTGGTCTCAAGGCCAAACTCTACCATAAGCAGCGTCATGCTGAGAAGATTCAGATGAAGAAGACCATCAAGATGCATGAAAAGAGAAATACCAAGTGGAAGGATGAGGAAAGGACTCCCCAAGGAGCCGTGCCTGCCTATCTGCTGGAGAGAGAGGGACAGACCTGAGCCAAAGTTCTTCCCAATATGATTAAACAGAAACGGAAGGAGAAAGCTGGTAAATGGGAGGTGCCATCGCCAAAAGTTCGTGCCCAGGGAGAAACAGAAGTGTTGAAGGTTATTCGTACAGGAAAGAGAAAGAAGAAGGCTTGGAAGAGAATGGTTACTAAAGTCTGCTTTGTTGGGGATGGCTTTACTCGAAAACCACCGATATATGAAAGATTTATTAGGCCAATGAGTTTACGTTTTAAGAAGGCTTACATAACTCATCCTGAAATTAAAGCCACTTTTTGTCTATCCATACTTGGTGTGAAGAAAAATCCCTCGTCCCCATTATATACAACTCTGGGTGTTATTACCAAAGGGACTGTCATTGAAGTGAATGTGAGTGAGCTGGGCCTCATGACACAAGGAGGCAAAGTTATATGGGGAAAATATGCACAGGTTACCAACAATTCTGAAATTGACAGCTGTATAAACGTTGTCTTGCTTGTCTGACTGACTGAAGTTCTGCATCTTTCACAGTTATTCAAAGATTCCAAAATATATCAAGAAAACGACCACAGTTACTGTGTTGAACAGTCACAAAACAAAACCAAAGACCCAATTCTACACATTGGTTGTTTTGATTTGAGATTGATTTGGCAAAGAGATAAGACACTATTTTATGAGACTTTTATCCCATTTTGGAGTGGCAATAAAGAAAGCTTAGAGCTGCTCTGAAAAAAAAGAATGACTTTGAAAGATTTTAAGAACCCTGATCAATGAAATATCATGATAAACCAATATTATGATAAAGTCCAAAGAACTGAAGCTGAAACATGGAAGAAACTCAGTAACTGGCTATTACTACTCTCCCTTTGGAAAAATCTAGATAGTCTGGACAATAACCATTTCTACGACCACATGGATGGTCTTGGAATGGATATGACACACAGAGGGCTTTTGCAGAACAACTGACTGCAAAAGACCAGTCTACACCAGCTGAGCCTGACTCAGTTGAGAAAGGTCACCACACTGATGACCTTTCTCATTTTGAATATCAGGAGACAGGATCCAAAAGAGATTGTGGCTTGCCCAACATCATACAGTGAAAGAGCCAAGATTGTACACACTTCCCTTTTCTTTCAGGTTAGTGAGCTCTCCATTATACCATCCTGTTTCCCTATGTGTCTGAAGCATAATCTGAGGGTGGCTGCATAGTAGTTCTTGATGGGAAGGGCTATTCCACTCATTGCTTATAGAACTCAGCTCATGACCTACAGAATAACTCTCAGAGGGCTCTCTTGTACTTATTGATTCTCTTCTTTGACTAGAATCCATTGATCCCTCTGGAAGTAACCGTTTCCTTCCTGTTCCAGTATTCCTTGCTCAGGCTGATCAATCACTTTGACTTCTTCCATGGCCCATCTTTATGTAAAATGAACCCCATTCTTGGAAATAGCATCAACTTTCCACTTTCATCAAAGTTAGATGGATCAGTAGACTCTGAGTACAGAATACCTGGTGAATTTTATTTTTTTTCTTAGGGAATTGGGGTGGCTATGGGAATGTCCACAGTTTGTACCATGGTCTGGTAAAGGCTTTCCCATGAATAGATCTCTTCTTTCTCTACTTCCTTCTCTAATGGATATAACCTCCCTCCTTTAATTTTGGGCTTCAGAAATTTGCTATTGAGGCTCAAGAGCTTTGTACTAATGAAGCCCACCTCTTGCCCTTTTCTTTTTTTTTTTTTTGAGGGAGAAAGGCAGGGAAATTGGGGTTAAGGGACTTGCCCAAGGTCACATGGCTAGTGTTAAGTGTCTGAGGCTGCATTTGAACTCAGGTGACTCCAGGGCTGATTCACTGTGCCACCTAGCCACCCCTCATGCCCTTTTCTTATTGCTCCTTCCCCTTCCTCCCCTTTTAGAATAAAAGGACAAAAAGAAGAATGTGGAAAGGAAGTGGTGATTAGTAAAACAGAGGGGGATGGTAGATGAAGTCATAATCCTGAGCCTATCTCTAGTCTACTTGTAGCTGTCTGTGTATGGGATGTGCTGCTGCCACCTAGTGTTACAAAGTGGACATGCCTCTGGTGGCCCCTCAGGGTCTGAATCCTCAGGTCCTCCTATATGGGAAAAGAAAGTTGGCTTTTTAGTCAATTCCTTGCTCCTACTTGCTGTGTTACCTAAAGTTTCTATATGCTGAGGCTAGTGCATCATGTCGAGATGTGAAGTATAGAGAATGATTTAGATTATATTACAGGGGAAAAATTCCTGTTAATTGATATGAGAAAGTTCAAGAAAGCCCAGAGAAGTATACAAAGAGACACTGACAGAATGATAAAGTAGAAAGGGGACTGACCTGAAGTTACAAGGCCTGAATTCAAATCCTTGCTCTTAAGCTCTCAAAGTCAAAATTCCAGGCTTGGACCTGGAATGAGGCCCAATAGGTACAAGTTTCAGAGAAGCAAATTTCAAAGATCAATATGAAGAAAAAAATTCTAACATCACAGCTGGTCCAAAACCAGAATCGACTACTTTGAGAGTCAATAGTCAATTTATTTGTATATAGTGCTTTGTAGTTTATGAAATGTTTCCTTATAATAAAACTGTGGGGCAGCTAATGCTATTAGTAACTTATAGAACCAGGACCAAAACTTAGGTCTTCTAACTCAAAGTTCATGGCATTTTTCATTAGGAAATCACTGGAGTCTTCAATTAAAAGCCTAGTAATCAATCATTCAATCCAAAAGCATTTTTTAAGCACTCAACTACATTCCAGGCATTGTACTAAGTACATGCAAAGACAAAGATGAATTAGTTCCTACCCTCAAGAAGCTTATAGTCTAATAGTGGAGATGGTATATGCAGAATATACACAAAATGAAAAAACAGTTTTGGGAAGTAAAGTACTATCAGCTAGAGGCAATGGGAAAAAGAATAATCATCTCTCATAGATATATTAGAAATAATTCCCACTTCCGGTGGGAGTTGGTCTAAGTGACCTATGATTTGCCTGCCAATTTGTTACGGTATAAAGAAAAACAGGGGTATTCAGAGGACTTGGTGCTGCTGTTTACTCATTATGTGACACTTGGTAAGTCATTGAACTACTCTGGATTCTAACCTGTCATGTATGAAATAAAGGGACTGGTCAAACCTTCTTCTGAGATCTGTGTTACCTTTAGATCTATGATTTCAAGGATTCTAAGATTCTATACCAGAACAGATGGCTGTCTAACCCATTTTTAAAATGCTTCAAGAATAGCTATGTCTCTGTTAGGCTATTCTAGTGTTTACTCATTTTTTTTGACATAAAGTCTTTCTTTGTGATAAATTTCAGATTCTCTTGCTGCAACTTAATACTATTGTTTTCTAGTACTATAATTTGTGCATAGTTACTTAGTGCCCTTTTAAAATGATTACATACTTTTATGTACTTAAAAACGTCACCTTCTAACACCTACCAGAGGAGGGGAACCTGCTGGCTCAAGGCCACATGTGGCCTTCTAGGTCCTCAAGTGTAGCCTTTTGACTGAATCCAAACTTCACAGAACAAATCCTCTTAACAAAAGGATTTGTTCTGTAAAACTTGGACTTAGTCCAAAGGCCACACCAAACGGACCTAGAAGGCTACATGTGGCCTCAAGGTCACAGATTCCCCACTCCTGAGTCCTAGACCATTACAGTAATCCTGAGAACCATAGGATCCTACAGGAAGGAAGCTCAGAAATCATCTAGTTCAATCTGTGAATTTTACAAATTTTACAAATTTTACAAATGAGAAAATTGAAACCTGGAGATATGAAATGACATTCAGTAGGTATATTGTCAATGCAATATCCATAGCAGCTGCTATGATATTCCGTAGACATATTTCCAGGATTGAATCACAAAATATAACAAACTTTTCCTCAAAGACAAAACCAATATATTTGTTCAGATACCACAGAGCCAGTTCTACCACAGTAACAAATAAATTTATATACATCACCAATCCAGGGAGCACCACCATCCCCAAGCCTTTCCTCCATTAGATCTCCCCACTAACAACGTCCCTTAACATTACCATAGGTCACACAGCTAGTAGTACCAAAGCTGAACCTAGATCTGTGTCTTCTGGCTCCCAGTCCAGAACTCTTTTCATTATATCATGTCAGCTCTTAACTAACTATCCATTCTCTCCTCTTCCATCTTATGCTTTATCATTAATTTTCAAGTTATTAATTTGATTAATTAGTAGTGGGTTATTAATTTGCAAAAGCACAGCTCCAATAGTCTTTCCCTTCCTCTAACAAGGTGGTAAGAGAAGAAGTAACTATGTGACTATAAGTCATTTAATCTCTCTGAGAATTTTTTCATATGTAAAATGAGGATGATAATATTTATAGTAGACACCTCATAGTATTGTTGTGAGGTTCAAACGAGATAATGTATAAAAAGTAGGATAAGACATTTTTCCAGCCTCAGACAATTTAGGAGGTTGGAAAGTGAGTTCTATGACACTGGGATGGGGTTTGATCTGGAGCACATACTGCAGCAACACCACCTTTGGGTCTTTGGAGGTGGCTGTGATAGCAGCAGCCGCAGCAGCTTTGGGAGTTTCCAGTTCAGAGGTTGTTAAGGGGATTGGACACCTGATCAGAAAGAGATTGTGTGCATTGGACTTTACATTGCTGGACAATTTCATCACCCATTACCCAGTTCTAGGTTGCAGTTCCAGAGAGGAGTGTTGGTGCTTACAGGTATAAGGGACCAGGACAGCAATGACCACATCTCTCCCCAGATCACACCACCTTGGAAAGCACTGAAAAACTTACCAATTTTCAGAAGTAGCTATGAAAACAGCAATTAAAAAAACCCCAAAACTGAAGCTCAGGACAATACTCAATCCCTGAACCCCAGTTAAGCAGAGCCCAATTTTAACATAAAGTTAGAAGTCAATAAATAAACTGGAAGAATGAACAAACAACAAAAAGGACAAAAAACCCTTACCATAAAAACCTGATATGGTGACAAGGAAGATCAAGATACAAACTCAGAAGACAATAAAGTGAAAAGAGCTACAAGTGAAGCCTCCAAGAAAAACACAGAATGGATATAAGCCCCAAAAGAATTCCTAAAAGTGCTAAAGAAAGAGTAAAAAAACCTTAAAAATCAAATAAGAGTGGTGGGGGAAAAATTAGGGAAAGAAATGAGAGCAAGCAAACTATGAAATTATGAAAATTATGAATTAGCAGCTTGGTAAAAGACATTTAAAACCTCACTGAAGAGCCAGTGTTTAAACTCAGCCAATATTTAAACTGAGTTCCAATCCCATGAATTTCAAATTATATAGCCAAGCATTCAAGATGTTCTAGAATCTAGCAAATTTCATTCTCTTGGTTCTATATTTTTTTTACTCTGCATCATTTCAAAGAGATTTTCCTATGTTTCATGAACTCATAGTAGTAATCTTTGCTTAATCATTGCTTACTACAAAGTAATGTTCTATAATATTCATAAGTCATAGCTTTTGTAGCCATTGTCTAGTCAATGGGTGCTCACTCTTTCCAGTTCTTTGCTATTATAACGAATAACAGTGTAAATATTTTGATTAATATTGGACAGACCTCAAACTGATGGCTACTTAATACAAATGGGAGGCCCCATCATTTAATAAGATGCTAGGAAACAATCTATCAGGCTGTAGGTGTTTGTCTGGGGAAAAAGTGATTTAACTACACAAAGGCTATGTGTACATATCACATGCAATCTCTGCCACAGATGGTGCCCAATCTTTAATCACATAGAGTTCACTATTGACAATAACCTGAATTTTACTGTCAAAGTAAAATGAAGAACTGAAGCAATTTTCCAGAGAATTCAGGCAAATAGTTGAACTCTGAATAATCCCTCAGTTATGTAGGTAACGTCCTCAATTCATCTTTCATTCAACAAATATCCACTGATTGTTTATTATTGTGAGGCACTGTCACTAGTGATGAACAAGACATGGTCCTTGATCTCAAAGAACATTTACAATAACAATAATAAAAACTCACATTTCTATGGTACTTTAAAGTTAATAAAATATTTTCTTCACAATAATGCTGTGAGGAAGAATAGGGTGAATATTATTGTCTTTATTTTATAGTTGAGGAAACCAATGACTTGCCCACAGCCACATAGCTAATAAGCATCAAAGCCAGGATATTGTAACACTCATGCTGGTGTTACACCCACTACACTGGAGGGCCTTACAACTCTCATGTAGGTGTGTGGTTAGTAGTACCACATGTTAGTGGTCCATCTTTGGGAATCTAGATTTATCAGTAAGAAAGTAGATTATAGAGGCTCTCAACAACAGATTTAATGAGTAAATCACTCCAGGGAGTAAGTACAATAAATTTACAATCACTTTTACCAAGGTATTGAGAAGGGGTTACTAACCTCTTAATTCAGAGGGGTAGCCAGGTGATGCAGTGGATACAGTACTTGACCCGGAGTAAGGAAAACTTACCTTTCTGAGTTCAAATCCAGCGTCAGACATGCTCTATGACCCTGGGCAAGTCACTTAACCCGGTTTGTCACAGTTTCTTCATCTGGAAAATGAGCTGGAGAAGGCAACCCTGACTGAAATGGCAGAAATGGCCAACCACTCTATTATCTTTGCCAAGAAAACACCAAATGGGATCATGAAGAGTCAGACACAACCAAAAAATGACTGAATAACAACTTAATTTGGAAAACAGTGCACTTGAAGTCAGAGAACTGCAATGCTCATTGGATTGGCTCTCTGAGTACTACAGGTCCAGAATGCTGCATTGTCCAATCAGAACAGAGTTTATAGCAAGCACTTTAGTTTGACTCTCTAATCAAAGCAAATAAATCTAGCCACCTTTTCATTCATTGAAATCCTCCTGTCTTTGAATCAGCATCAAAGTGACTGTAAAAACCTCTTTTTCTTTTCTTTCTCAAATGAGAGTTGACAGAAAACCAAACCAAACCAAACCAAAAAACAAACAGGAACTTCTGAGAGAATTAATTTCTTTTAAGCTCTGGGGGGTGCTGAAGAGCAACATTTGGAACTGGCAACTTGTCCAAATTCTTTGAGCCTTCTCAAACTTATCAGGCATCATATAGTCTACTTTCAACTAACTGTTCTAGAAATTGAACTCAAGCTGCTTTTCATCCCCTATTTCTTTCTGTTTTTAAAGTTTCCTCTTTTTATTTTTATTTAGTATTTTATTTCCCCCCAGTTACACTTAAAAACAATTTTCAACAGTTTCTTTTAAAATGTTGAGTTCCAAATTCTCCCCCCCATTGAGAATATAAGCAATTTGATATTTGTTATACATGTGTAGTCATGTGCAAAACATATCCATAATAGTCATGTTACGAAAGAAAACATAGACAAGCAAAGGTAAGAAAATTTTAAAAAGTATGCTTCAATTTGTATTCAGACATCAGTTCTTTCTCTGGGGATGGACAGCATTTTTCATAATGAGTCCTTCAGAGCTGTCTTAGATTGTTGTACTGCTGAGAATAGCTAAGCCATTCACATATGCCCATCTTACAATATTGTTCTTTATAAACAGTACAAAGTTTACATCAGCCCACATAAGTTTTTCTAGGCTTTTCTGAGAGCATCAGGTTCATCATTTCTTAATACTATTCCATCATAATCACATACCACAATTTGTCTGGCCATTCCCCAATTGATGGGCATTCCCTCAATTTCCAATTCTTTGGCCCCAGAAAAGGGCTACTATAAATATTTTTCTACATATAGGTCCTTTTCCTTTCTTTTTAAAAATCTCTTTCTGGATATAGACCTAATAGTGGTGGTATTGCTAGGTCAAAGGGTGTGCATGGTTTTATGGCTCTTTGGGCATGGTTCCAAATTGCTCTACAGAATGTTTGAATCCATTCCCAATTCCACCAACAATGCATTAAAGTCTCATTTTCCCTATGTTCCCTCCAGTGGAATATATCCCTCCAAAATGTCCAACATTTACCTTTCCTGTCCTACTAGCCAAGCTAATAGGTATCAGGTAGTACCTCAGAATTGTTTTAATATGCATTTCTCCTCACAATAGTGAATATTTTTTCATATGGCTATAGGTAGCTTTAATTCATCTGAAAACTGGTCATATCTTTTGAACATTTGTTAATTGGTGAATGGCTCTTATTTTTATAAATTTGACTCAGTTCTCTATTTGTTTGAGAAATGAGTCCTTTATCAGAGAAACTTGCTTCAAATTTTTTTTCACAGCTAATGCTAATTGTATTTCCTTCCACCCTATTTTCTTAACCTCTGCTTATTCTATTCTCTCACCTTTCCCCCAGTCCCTTCTCAAAAGTGTTTTGCTTCTAACTACCCCCTCTCTCAATCTGCCCTCCCTTCTACCACCCTCCCTTCTCTTATCCCATTCCCCTTCTACTTTCCTGTATGGTAAGACTGATTTCTGTACCCAATAGGGTGTCTCCTCTTCTGTGAAATAGGTATAATAATAACATCTATCACCCAAGGTTGCTGTGAGGATCAAGTAAGATAATATTTGTAAAGCACTCAACATAGTAGGTGCTTAATAAATGCTTATTTTTTCCCTTTCCTTATTTCTTTATTCTTTTCCATCCCCTCCCCCTCTGCCCCAGTCTTAACCTTCTCATACTCATTCTCCTTTTAACTAGTCAAGGGAGAGATGGCATAATATGGTGGGTAGCTGAATCAAGTGTTGGATTTACTTAACCTATCAGCATCTTAAGGCAAAAATCTATAAATTACAAATGGGGTGCAATCTGTATTTGTTAATTTACCAAAAAGTTAAATAAAGATGTTTTATTTTACCAAATGACTGTTGCAGCAAGCACAGGCTCTTTGATCTGCTTTTCTAAAGGAAAGCAACTCAAAAATGGTTAACCTTCTTACTTTAATCAAACGTTTGTCATTTACCTAGTTGAGGGGAAAAAATTAGCACCCTGAACTTCAGAGAATACAAACAGAAGTTATAAGCATACACAAATATAGACAGAGAAAATAACACAATTTGGCATATCAACAGACAGGGCTTCTAGCTGTCTGTCCATCACATACATACAGTTAGTCACTAGAGAGAGAAGCACCAACATGTGGGGGGTCTCAACAGCTCCCCAGAATCTCATCTGGCCAAATCATACAACTCTTCCCAAAGTGAGTGTTGAAGCAAAACCTCATTTCAGAGGTATATATAGCCTTCTCCAGGGTCAGAGAACATCACAACCCTCCTGATCCTTGACTACAAGGATACAACTTGACTACAAAGTAGCAAAAGTTGTACCTTTCTGAAAAACAAGCTTCCCACCACAGTTGCCTTGTGATCACATTCAGCCTATTAGGGGGTAGAGTTTATTTTCAATCAGGAAAGGTCCTCAAATTCACCTAAGCCTATTAAGGGGCAGGGAAGATCTTCAAATTCCCATGACCATTACAGTGACTAACTTAATTTGGTATTAATTTATCAAATTTACCAAAAGTTTTAATAAGGGTACACCAAAGTAGCTACCATGTAGCTAACCCACAAAAGTTCCCCACAATCTAATGAAATCCCTGGACCTAACAAAATAGGATTCCCCTTTCCACTCCTCAAATACCCTGTGATCCAGTGATACTTGCTTTATTGCAGCTCACCTGACTCTAGGCATTTTCACTGGTTGTCTTCCAACCCTGGAATGTTCTTTCTCCTCATCTCTACCACTTGGCTTCAAGTTTCAGGTAAAATCTCACCTACAGAAAACTTTTCTCAACCCCCCTCACTTCTACTGACTTCTGTTTGTTGATTATTTCCAGTTTATCCTGATTATAACTTCTTTGTACATAGTTGTTAGGTATGTGCCCATTGAACTGAGTCCCTTGAGATCAGGAACCATCTTTTGCCTTTCTTTGTACATAGTATATATTTAATAAGTGTTTCTTGATTATTACTTCATTGTATGCTTTTCTACTTTTTATTTGCAGCTTACCAGGGCTTGCATGAACCAGGAAACAAGACTTTGAAAACTCACACAAGTAGTAGCTCAGTGTCATGGAAAAAGACTTTGATTTGGCATTAAACAAACAAACCATCCTCAAAAAACAAAACAAAAACCTGGACTTAAATCCTATCATTGCCAGTTACTACATGCCAGCCTGTGATTTTCTTGAGGACAAGGAAGCTAAATGGAACTGGATTTGAGTCAGGAAGGCTTGAGACACTTATCGTGTGACCCTGCAGCTCAAGCCTGAACTTCCTGACATATATCCTAGAACAATAATAGTGAATGTTTGATTGACTGCACAGGATCTCCCAGGGTTGTTAGAAGGCTCAAATAAGATACATATGTAAAGCTATATAAATGTTACTAGGTATTTATTATCACTTTGAGCACATGTCCTCATCAGCAAAAAGGGGATGGCATTGGGCTGAATGACCTCTAAGGTGTCTTTCAGCTCTAAAGGAAATCCACGGAAACTCCTTTCATTCTGTGGCTAGCTCAGGCAGGGACCACGTGCCTCTATGGTCCAATAGGCCCCACCACTCAGCCTCTTCTGGCAAATGACCTCGTCGTCTTTCCAGCCCTGGGCTTTGCTGGGAAGCAGAGGACAAAAAGAACGGGAATCGAAGAAAGAACTACCACTCCCGGGAGGCATTGCGGCAGCTACTTCGTCCCTGGAGGGGAAAGCAGGCCCCTGATTGGCTGAGCGGAAGAACCGGGGGAAGGGCCCGGGGAAGGGGAGCGCGGGCCCGTTAGCTGCACGTGCTGACGGCGATGGTGGGCCGGATGGGTTTGTACAGTTCCTTCACTGCGATCCGAGCCGCTTTGGGTAGCTGGCTTCGGCAGCATCCCCTTTGCCGGGCATGGGGGCCGCAGGGCAGCGCGGGGAGGAGCTACTCAGGCGGCCTTCCCCAGGTGAGAGCGCGCTGGGGCTACGAAGGGGCAGGATGGGGAGGAAACTGCGGAGATCGAGGGGGCAGGGGAGGGAGGAGCCTATTTAAGCGCCGGCCCCAAGCGTAGTGGGCCTGGCTTCAGAGCGCTTCCTGAAGCCGTTGGGACGGGATTGGGAGCCTGTGTTCGGACCCCGCGAATTTAAAGAGCCACGGCTAGCTCAGCTTCCGCTGCCGGGCAGTGCCACGCCCCCCGGGAAACCTAGGACGTTACTAGTACGGTTCCTGCTTTCTCTGCCGGGGACTCCTCCCGCCTCCTTTCCGCCCCGCCCCCCAGCTTCAGGTGGCTTACCTGTTGATTCCTTTTCTTTCAACCTGCGTTGGGTTTTTTTCAGTTTGCACTTTTTGTTTCGATTTTCGACATCTCTTTGAACCGAAAGTGATTTGGAAAATCGATTTATCTCTTTGCTACTTTTTAAACTGACCCTACCCCCCACCCCCACCCCCCAAAAAAAAAGAACTCGCTGAGATTCTGCTGTCCAATGTAGAGACTGAGCTGCCGCAGGAAAGGAGGGGACGGTGGGTTGTAGGTTTGTGAGTAAACCAGGGTCAAAGAAGGTTAAATTGTAGACAGAAAAGAAAGTCTTGAAATTTGTATTTTTTTATGTCTACATATTGTATCGCAGGGACCCATAGAGTGGCCGCTGGACAGTTGGAAGGTACCCTAGAGGCTGTGCCAGCGGAGGACACTGAGCCCCACGGAATAGTGTCTGGCCCAAGAGCGATCGGGGAGTCGGAGGCAGAATTTTTTTTTCTTTTTGGAGGGCAATTAGGGTTAAGTGACTTGCCCAAAGTCACACGGCTAGTGTGTCAAGTGTCTGAGTCTGAGGTCGGATTTAAACTCAGGTCCTCCTGACTCCAGGGCTGGTGCTATACTCACTGTGCCACCTAGCCGCCCCCCCCCCCCAAGGCAAGAATTTCAGACTTGAAATTTAGGCGGTTGGTTTCTGTTGCCTTAAAAACATGTACTACCTTGATGCGTCTTTTGACACATGAAGTTCTTCATTCAAAAACAATCCATCCATAGTTAACGGGAGGTTAACTTTGATAATGTGTTAACTTTGATACTAACTTTGACCCCGTGTTTGACGAGTTACATTTGCATGTCAATGTTGACTTTATTTACACAGCTGTAATTCATATGTTTTCTTTTAAAAAAATTTTTTTTTTTGCTTTTTTGAGGGGGGAAGGTAGGACAATTGGGGTTAAGTGACTTGTCTCAGGTCACACGTCTAGGGTTTTTTTTTTTTTTGTCTGTGTGTGTTAAGTGTCTGAGGCCGGATTTGAACTCAGATCCTCCCGACCTCAGGCCCTTGCTCTATTTACTGCACCAGGTAGCAGCCCCTATGTTTTCTTACTTCTGCTTTCTTCACACTTCACTCCATACAAGTCTTATGTTTTTCTGAATTATTAATATTTGTCATTTCTAACAGCATGGCAATATACTTTTATATTAATATGCCATGGTATTTTTTGATATCTCAATATTGTTATGGACATAGATGGGAATTTTCTCTTTCAATAACTTTTTTAGGGAAAAATCCCAGGTAGTAGAAACCCCTGGGTCAGAGTATATGAAAAGTTTAGCAACTTTTCCCTCGTTTCCAAATGTTTTCCAAATTGGTTGAATCGATTCAAAATGTCACCATCAACATGTCTTTTCCCCACAGCTCCTCCAACACTGACTTTTCATGTCTATTACCATCTTTGCAAAGTTGATGGGTGTAAGGAGATAACCCAAGGTTATTTTAATTTGCATTTCTCTTATTATTTGTGATCTTAAGCTTTTTTTATCTTGTTATTGATAGTTTATATTTCTCTTAAACCATTTGTATCACTTGACTATTTGTCTGTTGAGGAATAACTTTTAATTTATAGTTGTGTCAGATTTCTGTACATTTTGAATATCAGACCTATGATGAGATGCTTAATGCAAAGATTTTCTTCACATCGTGTCTTCCTGTGATTCTACACTTATAATATTTGTGCAAAAACTTTTAGACTTTATATTTTCTCTCTTCTACTCAGAGCCTATATGCTGATTCTTTTCTGGCTGCCTACAACACACGTGTTCTTCTTCCTGAAGGGAAAAACAAAACAAAACCCTACCTTCAGTTAAATTATTGTCTTATATCAGTTCTCCCTTTCACAGCCAATCTCTTACAAAACAAAACTGTCCTTATCTGTTGTTTGCATTTACTCTCTTCTTTCACTTCTTTATTCTTTGCTTTAGACCTCATCTCTGAAATGAAACTGTGGTATTCAATGTTACCAGTGATCTCTCTAAATGTCCAAATTGGTGACCTTTGTTCAGTTTCATTCTCCTTGAGTTTGTTGCAACAGTTCACACAGTTGACCACCGTATTCTTCTGATACTCTTCCTTCTCTGTTTTTTCATGACATTGTCCTTTCTTTATTCTCTTGCCTGTCTAGCCTTTTCTGCCTCCTTTGCTGTTTTATCATTCATATCACGTTCCTTAGCGGTGGACATTCCCCAAGTCTCTGTTTTGGGATCTCTTTTATTATTTCTCTGCACTTTAATAAGCTCTTGTGAGTTTAATTATCATCTAATTACAAATCACTTTAAAAAAATTTATTCATTTTCTTGTTTACATTATTCATTTCTACGAGATTTTGAATTACAAATTTTCTCCCCCTCTTTCCCTTACCCCCAACCCCAAAACAGCGATCCCACTGTAAAGCCCCTTCCCCAATCTGTTCTCTTTTATGCCCTCCTCCAATGCCACTCTAACTTTCTGGTAGGGCAGGGAGAGTCTCCCTACCCCAGTCCCTGTATATCTTAATTCCCAGTTGAATGTAGTTCATCATCATCATCATCACCATCATCACCACTATATATATATATATATATATGTTTTGTTTTTCAGCATTTGATTGTAGAGCTTTAAATTCTAGATTCTTTCGGTTCCTCTCTTGTCACCTATCCCCACTGGAAGGACAAGCAATTCAATACAGGCTGTGCATTGTAATTATGCAGGACATCTCCACAGTAGACCTATCATGAGAGGCTGATTATATGTCCCTCCTTCCTATCCTGGCCCCCCCCCCCCTGTTCTATTCTCTACTCTGTCC
>CM053597.1:162237622-162274738 GCA_028646575.1 Pseudocheirus occidentalis | reverse complement strand
GGGGGGGGTGGGGTTTAAACCCTAACACAGTCAAGCCTTTTTCCTGACTGTGTCCTCTCCCATTGGCTGAGAGGCAGACTTAAGTCTTGGTGCCCAAATCTTCCCCAATGACAAGTCACAGTGAAGCCCACCACTCTCTCTCAGTGGCTGGGAAATAGGCTTACAAAGAACAAGGATGCTAATTGACAGCAAGGGAAAGGGGGGAAGCAAGGGAGGAGGAGTGACCTCAGGCTGTCTCTGACTCCCACTGGTCAGGAGGAGGGGCCCACAAATGCAGGAAATCAGAAAAAGGCTTGTTGCTGATTGACAGCAGTATTGGAGAGGGGGAAGTTAATCCAAAACTGCCTGAGAAGTTTTCACTCTCCCCAGACGCACCTATAAGTAGAAACTTTCCAAAGTGAGACGTCTTGACCTCATAAGGTAATCTCAAAGCCTGGCATGTCCATCTTGAGAATGATGTCACTTACTTAGGAAAGGAAATAGAAAGTAAAAAAGGTGGTAAGAGACCCATGAGTAAACTTTTTTGGTGAAATCCCCTCACTCTAGCTGCATGTAGAAGTAGCCACCTATATATAAGATCTTCCTATGCCTTTGTGGAAAGTGTAGTATAGCTATTATAAGTTAGTTATCATGGGAGAGTCAAAAGAAGAATTAATTTGAGGTCTCTTCTTTTTTAATTGATGCTTCATCCCACTCTTCTGCCACTGTCATAGGGTGGGGGTAGGATTAAGGAACCACCTATGGTTTGGTGACAGAGTTGTACAGAAATAAGCAATATAAGATAAAGCTGGGATGGGACGGTGATATCAGATCATTAAAGACCTTGAACACCACGAGAAGATTGTAGAGTGAAACGATCATATCTGTGTATAATGATTAGTCTGGCAGTAGTATAAAGGAAGAAAGTAGCATATCAATTTTTTAACTGTGTTCTGCTAGAGTCCTAGAAGGAAGGACTGGAAAACAAGCATTCAAAAATTGAATCTACTTGCTTGCTTGACCCAGTGGCACACAAGATGGACTATCTTCTGACTTCCTTTTCTTGTAATTCTCAAAGCCAGGTTCAAAAAAGATATCACCAAACCAGTGAACTCTGGGAGAAAGTCTGTTTGGTCATTTCTGGAGTCTGATGTGTCTTTTGGCAGTGCTGTCCAGACAAAAGGCTTTTAAGAAGCAATGGCATGGAGGGAGAGAATTACAGACAGGAGAGACATACTGTAGAAAAGCATGGAGACGAGAGAATACTGCTTTCAGAAAATGACTAGTAAGATAATTTGGTTGGAATATGTGAAAGAGAAGTTAAATAAGACTGGAAATGTGGGTGGAATTAGATTGTAGAGGGCTTTAAAAAAAATAGTGGATTTAGATGACCTTCTATAAGTTTTGCAGTAAAACTGAGGCAGAGCTAGAATAATTGAGTGGATGTTTTTTTTTGTGAAAGTGAATAGTTTTTAAGGATGGGGAGTGACCAGAGTATATTTGTAGTTAATGGAAAAAGGATCAGTAGATAGGAATGGAGAAGAAATGACTGACAGAATCACTTCCTAGAGGAATTGGGAAGAAATAGGGTCAGAGGCACAAGAGTACAAGGTTAGCTTTTTTATGGAGAAAGATGGCCGGCCTTTTATTCAGTGATTGGAGCAAAGGAGAAACGGACAGATACAAAAGGGCTTTAGATGAAGGACTTTACAAGGTGTAACCTGTTTTCTCAGTGAAGGAGGCAAGATCATTTGCTGGCTGAGCAAATCAGCTGTATTGAATTGTGATGGGAAGAAACTGAGGCCTAGTCAAAGATTGGGCCAGGTGTGCTGGAGGCAGGTCATAGTCTTGAGAATCAATTGTTAAATTTTCAGCATGAGTACTTATACTTCAGAAATCAACAAATGCTACAATTTAAGGCTTGATTTACCATTTTGTTGATTGTCTGGACTTAGGAAAGTTAAAGAGAAAATGTTAATGATGCATATTAAACTTAAAAGTGTTCAATGTGTACTTTTTTCCTTTGGGAGAGCCAATTATTAAACCTCTATTTGCCAGAACACTCCTCAAATGGAGGTCATGGTGAGATTGTGATGGTGAGAATTATTTGGGAGGGATGAAAGGATGAGGAATTATGATCAGATAAGGGAATTTCAGGGTTCAAGATTTTGGAAGTAAAATAGCTTTAGGTGATATTGAGGTTTAAGGGGTACCTATCCCTCTGGGTATCTGAGATAAAGAAGAGAAGCAGGTCATACAGGGTTTGTGGAAATGAGCTGGGAGACCAGGTTATTTTAAGAGATAGACATCAATTTATATATTGAAATCTCCAAATATGAGAACAGGGGTAAGGGCAGGAAGAGCAAGAATGGAAGGTGTTCAGTAAAATTGCTACAGGGCTTTTGACTAGGTAATATAGATGAGTAGAATGAAACTCAGAAAAGGAGATGTGGCTAAAAGAATCTTATATAAATTTCAGTTTCTAGTAGAGTAGAACCATTTTGTTATTTTTCCTTGGTTTCTACGAACTCTTTAAAGGTCTGCCCTGTAAGCATGATATATGAGCATGGTGTAGTGGATAGAAAACTAGACTTAGAACACCTGGGCCCTAGCTCTGCCACTTTTTTTTTAAATGCTAGCTGTGTGACCATAAATAAATCACTTAAAAATTTTGGGGCTTAGTTTCCTTATCTGTCAAATGGGAATAATAATAGTTACATACCTCATAGATTTGTTGTGAGGAAAGCACTTTATATACCATAAAATACTATGACAATTTCAGCTATTATTAATCTCTTGAGCTGCTTTCTCTTGTAACCTGAATTTCCTTTTCCTTTCTCCCCTTATCCCCTTGATGCAGTGGTAATTCCCCTCTCCTACCCTCTCTGTGCAGACCCCTCCAACCTTTGGCTTCCTCTTCGACATTGATGGGGTGTTTGTCCGTGGTCACAGAGTGATCCCTGCTGCCTTGGAAGCTGCCCGAAAACTGGTTGACTCGAATGGGCATCTCCGAATGCCAGTTGTCTTTGTCACTAATGCTGGAAACTGTGTACCACAAGTGAAAGCTCAGGAACTCTCGAACTTCCTGGGTCTGCAGGTAAGGAGGAGAACTGCAGAGGGATGCAGCCCTCAGACACTGGTCTTGTTGGCCTTTTCAAAGGCATTCCCCACAATCTCACCATTCAACCTTCTTCCATCTTATGATATCCTCTTAATTTGGGATTTCCTAAGATTTTCAGCCTTTGTGTCAAAGCCCCTTTTTAGGCAAATCCAGAGTGCCTCACTTGTGTTCCTTGCACTCCCCAGTATATTCAGCAAGCCCTTCAGAGGCAAGGACTGTGTATATTCAAATTTCTAGCACAAATGAAAAGTTACAAAATTACCAATTTGTTGAAAAATGTGCCAGAATGCCTAACTTTTTTGAGTGTTTCTTTAGTCACCTTGGAAAGCTGTATACTTGTTCCAGTATTAGTTCTGTTAAAAACATTTCTGGGATGCTCTTGAATTGACTTTAGAACTGAAGCACTTTCTTTGGAATATCTTCAGTGGTGACAAATCCTTTGAGGTTGAATTTGATTTTTAGAAATAGCTAAAAATCGATAGGTTTCAGTTCTGGTGAATAAGTTGGGTAAAGTTAATAGTATTGTAGGATTCAGATCTGGCAGGGATCTTAGAGGCCAACTAGTCTAGCTCCATCATTTTATTATGGATGAAGAAATTGAGTCTCAGAGAGTTTAAGTGACTTGCTAAGCATTACACAGGCCTAACCCGGCCTTTGGACTCCACTATATTGTTCTATCCACCATATTGTTTTTGTTTTTCATTTTTTTTTTTTAAAGACTGATGTTCTTTGCGTAGTGTGAAAACTGATCTTAAGTGACATTCAAAACAGGTTTATAGAGTCAATATGACTGCTTTGAATTTTATCATTGACTTAGCTACAGAAGCAATATAATGTAGTGGATTAAATTTAAAGTTCAAATCCCAGCTCTGCCAATTATTAGGGGGGGATGTGTGTCTGTGTCTGTGTCTGTGTCTGTCAGTCTGTCTGTCTGTAAGTTTCTGTGTGTCTGTGTCTCTCCTTGGTCCAAGTCACTTAATTTTTCTGAGTTTCTGTTTCCTCATTTGCAAAAAGAATAGGTCAGACTGGATGATCTCTAATCAACTCAAAAGCTATGATCCTTATGATTTTTTCCAGCTTTCTATATGTATGATCCTTTTTTATGTCATAATAAAACCTGGTCTTATTATAGTTATACTATATAAGTTCACAAGAGCTCTCTTGAAGATGATAAATCTTTTGTGAATCTAGAGGTTAAAAAACTAATCTCCCAGTGGGGACTTCTTGGGAAAAAAAAAGAAAAAAAAGATGAATTTCCATAAAAATGAAATTCACACATATGGCTGTGATTTTGAAATGGGGTTATTAAGAAATCTCTTTGTCTCAGGCAGAGGGATAGTTTTGGGAAAAATTGTGGTATTAACCTTCCTGTTTCTTTTGTTTTGTAAGAAATGAATTGATAAGCTTTTGCCTCAACCCTGCAGATGGCTTAAGCAGGATATCAAGTGCCAAGTTAGGCTTTTGCTGAACTATTTTATTGATTTTTTTTTGATGTATCAGAGGAGATAAAGCTTAAAAGACTGTATCTACTCCCTTGATTCTGTATGTTCAATATTTTCTCTCTATTACTATTTACTCTTCTTCTAATCCTCTTCTCTTTGCAGGTTGAACCTGAACAAGTAATACTTTCCAATAGCCCCTTGAAGTTCTTCTCAAAATTCCATAAGAAGCGAATGCTGGTATCTGGGCAGGGGCCTGTGGTGGACCATGCCAGGAAGTATCCTTCTTGTGATCTTCAGGGTTGAAAATTGTATTAGAACCTCTGAACAAAGGTTAATTGAACGGATCTAATTGGAGATTGGAAAGATGCCAAAATTCCTGTGGAATCTTTGGATCAATGAAATGTAGTCTTAGTCACAAAAGAGTAGCAGGAAAGACAGTAAGGAGTAGAAAGTTGACCTGGGTGTGATAAAGACTTTCTCTGCTTTTGATGATCAATTTCTAGCCTTCCTCTTGGTTTATCCTGACTTGGTTCTATAGGAAAGAATACATGAAATACTGTCCTTATTTACTTTAATTAGACAAACAAAACATACTTTGTGAAACTGAGATTTATACAAGTTAATGGATGATAAAAGTTAAACTCTTTAGTATACAATGTTTGACAATGTCAAATGACTCCACAGAAATAAAGGAGGATAAGCATTGAAAAAATGACATTGAATTTGATGATTAGGGAGTCATTGGTGACTTTTGAGAAAGCAATTTTCATAGGTATAGTTACAAAAACTATTCAAAAGATTTGCATCAACAGAAGGTTAAAATCACTTATTTCAAGCATTATGATTTGATACTTGTCTCCAAATATTTGTTTTGATTGGTTTCCCCGTAGAGCAGCAGTTCTCAGCCTGTGGGTTGTGACCCCTTTGGGGGTCGAATGACCCTTTCACAGGGGTCACAGGGGTCGCTTAAGACCATCGGAAAACATATTTCTGATGGTCTTAGGAACCAAGACACCGGTCCTCTATCCATCTCCAGGTGGGTCTGCCCACATGCAGATACACCCACATACAAGTATTAAAGGGTCACGGCATTAGGAAGGTTGAGAACCACTGCCTTAGAGGGTAGGACTAGGACAAGTGGGTTGGAAATGCAAGGGTAGATTTTGACTTGATAAGAGAAAAACCTGCTTGCTAAGGTAGAACTACTTAAAAGTGACCTGTCCTGCTCACAGAATAGTGAATCTTGAGCACTAAAAGTTTCCAAATGGAGTCTGAATAATATCTTGTTAGGGAATCTTTAGGTTGGATTTCTGTTTGGGTTTGGATTGTTCTTGATGGCCTTTGAGGCGCCTTTGATCTGATATTCTGTAATTCTGTGCTTCCTGTCTTCCTCTAGGTTTACCATGCTTCCCTTGACCCACTTTCACTATCCACCACACTCCCTTCACCAACATTTATCAGAATTCACAAACTGTAAGGTGGGGAAACAAAGTGGCACTTTTATTTTGCCCAGTATAGTTTTGGGGACAGGATAATCCTGGGCTGTGGGCCAGCAATAAGGCAGAACAGGAGATGCAAAGAAGAGAATGAATTGGTACTAATAGCATGATGTGGTGACAGAGGAGTTTGGATGAAGTTAAATCCAACTATAGTCTCTTATGAACTTCATTAGAATTCTGTTTCTGTGGCTGGTGCCAAGTTGGCGATGAGGCTGCTTTCATTTGTTGTGTAGCAACAGTAGCACCAAGTCTGTGTGAGGCTCTGATGGGAGCAATATCTTAAGCCCTTAATCCTTATGAAGCTTATGTAAGTGTTGTGGTTTAAACCGGGACGCCAAAAAACTGTTGTGGTGAAACTATTTCAAAGAATTCAGAGTCAGACCGCCTCTAATCCAATGTAAAGCCGAGCACTAGCAGCTTTCTAGAAGATGGCTGCTGTGAACAGCTTTCAAGGTTCTGATTACATAGTATAGCGAACACTATTCAGTAACAAATCAGCAAAACATTCACAGAAAATCAAGGTACAGCATTCAGAATGTTACAGCTTATCACAGAAAATCAAAATACAGCATTCACAATAACTCAACAACTTATCACAGAAAATGGCCATATACTTTTGAACAAAGTACAGTCATTTAGTCAGTTGTTCACTTAGTAACTCAGTCATTGAATCATAAAGTACAAAAGGTCAAAGTCTTCTACCCGTGGGGCACTAAGTTACAAATCAGTCACTGTTCAGTCATTGGTCACTATTCAATCATCAATCACTACTCAGTACCCATGAAGGGTAGTGGAAAATACGCGGGCCATCCACCCTTCTGTCACAAGTAAATCACAATTTCATCACTATTGAGTATCCATGGAGAGGTTTTTTTTTTTTTGGATGGCAGTTGGGGTTAAGTGACTTGCCCAAAGTCACACGGCTAGTTAGTGTGTCAAGTGTCTGAGGCTGGATTTGAACTCAGGTCCTCCTGACTCCAGGGCCGGTGCTCTACTCACTGCACCACCTACCGCCCCCATGGAGAGGTTTTTTTCATCTTTCAGATCTTTTCATCTTTTTAGACTTTCAGCTTTCATGGCTCCTTGTCTATGGTCCCAGCTCCCGCCTGAATCTAAACAACTGCCACCTGAGTTCAAAGGCAGACAGCTCCCAGCTTCTTGTCCAGCTCCCTGTGCAGTTCTTATTCCACATTGGAGCTCACAGTGTCCAGTCCATCTCAGATCCTTCACAGTCTCTGTTCCTGGGAAGACACGGCTTTAACAAAGCCACAAGAACATACATGCACATTAACAAAGCCACAACAACATTTATACAAAATACTGGCACCACTCATGCTTCTTCAGTCTTCTTCAGCTCCGCCTGGCCCTCGAGAATCCTCAGCAACTCCAGCTGGTCCTCACAAATCCTCAGCAGTTCCAGCTGGCCCTCAGAGATCCTCAGCAGTTCCAGCTGGCCCTCAGAAATCCTCAGCAGCTCTAGAAATCTTTAGCAGCTCTGTTCTCAAAAGCAAGATCACTTTCTCCCATTCTCAGAGTCAAAATCACTTTTATTATCAAAATCAAAATCACTTTCTCCACAGAAGTTCTAGTCCAGCAGCAGCAGCAGCAGCAGCAGCCCAGCCTTCAGCTACTCATCCCAAGAAGTTCTGACTGTCCAACTTGTGCTCTTCAGTATATACCATATAGCTCCTCCCCTTCCTGTTGCAGGAGTTCATGAGTTCTAGGTTTCACAAGTTGTGGGGTTCACATGTTCTGTTTCTTAACAGACTTGATACAAAGCTCAAAAGAAACTTGAACTGAAACAAGATGTGAAGTACTTCTGTGCTTGCCATCCAAGTATAGGCATCTATTGAAATTGACACATCTCATGAAGCAGGCTAAGTTCCAAGAGGAACCAGCAAGTTCAGAGAAAGCAAGATGGATTTTTACAGGGTAAAAATGCTGATCGCACAATCAAAATTTGCATGAAATATAATATGATTAATCTCAAAAAGGCAGGAGGAGTTTGTTAAGGGATTAGGAGGACCAGTCCCATCTATGGTTTGGTGCTTAAACATTCTGGTCATGCTGTCCTCTAATTGGCTAGCTGCTGTGGTCCTGTCTGGTCAAGGTAGATAAATTAGGTATTGGGTCAGATAGATGATGTGATTGTGATTGAATACAAGTATATACCTGTTTCTGTAGGAATGGGTCTGGGGGCAATGACTAAGTAGAGGCAGTAGCTGGGTTCCCATGACATGGACACACCTACTGTTAATGTGGGAACTAAGAGTTCAGGGATGTATCTGTTCCAGTGAGCAGTGAGGCATATATGAAGAAGTTAGGACATTGGGGGGGTGTGTGGGATGGGGTGGGGTGGGGTAGGGTGGCGGGGGGCTAGGTAGGTACAGTGGGTCTGCTATTCAGTGGGGCCAGACCTATAACGAAGTTAGAATATCGTGGCTGGGGTCAGCTTTATTAGGATTCCATCATAAGATGGGATGGGAGGTGGCAGGTGGGACCCATTGTCCCAAACTCTGTTTGGAAGGTCCTACTTTTTGACCTTGATAGACACACACAGTCCTCCTAGAGTAACTTCATCCACTTTTCCTCCACTTTGGCTCCTGTCTATTTAGCTGAGTCCTACCTATTTGTTAAGGCCCCTTCCTGAGAATTAGAGGTCAGTGATATGTCCAAGGTCACACAGGTAGTAATGGGCAAAGCTGGGATTGAACCAAAGTCTTCTGACTTCAAGTTCTGTGTTCTTTCCACTGTACAATAGTGAGATGGATAGTAAAAATTTTATTATTCTTGGTTTTTAGATGAGGAAACTGACAATCAGAGTTTAAGTGCTTTTCCTGTAGTTTCATGACTACTGCAGGACAGATTGCATGACTAAAAATTCATTATCTTTTCTTCTTAAATGCACTTCTCTTTTTAATTTTCCTCTCTTGAGGGTACCACTCTCCCTTCAGTCACTGGGGATGCAACTTTGAAGTCATTTACAACTTAGTTACAAACTTGCCAGTTCTGCTTCTATAATCTCTCCTGAGTCTTCTCTCCTTCTCCCCACTCATTAAATGCACCTCCCCGACATTTCAGGCCTTTATCACCCTTCTCCGTGCAGGAGCCTCCTCCTAATTGGTCTTCCTTGTTTCAAGTCTCTCACTCCTTCATTGTCCACAGAATTGTCAGATTGACATTCTTAAAGCACAAGTCCTCTTCATGTCATTACTTTGCTCAGAAAGCTTCCCTGGTTCTCTGTTGCCTCTAGGATAAAACTTTGGCATTTAAAACCTTCACAATCTGACTCTAAACTTATTTTTCCAGACTTATTTCATACTACTACTTCCTGTGGGTTACTCCTCAGAGCCAGGGAGATCTGGTTTCAAGTCTTCCTTTGACACAATCAGGTTGTGTGACCTGTAATGGCAAACAAAGAAGTACTTAGCACCTTGTTTCAGCTATTTAATTATTTACACCTTCTTTCAGTTCAAGTTTCTTTTGAGCCTTGCCCATGATTATATTAAGTTTTTGTTAAGAAACAGAACTTGTGAAACACACAATGGGAGGAACTTGCTGATGCAAGAGGAAGGGGTGGAACAAGGAATAGCTAATGACCATATATAAGGATAAGCCCAAGCTCAGAGAGAGCAGAATTGAGAAGGGGAACTCTTGTGGTGCACTCTCTCCGTTCTGACTGTGTTGATTTTTGTGATACTTTGTACAGGAGCTCTGGGACCTTACTGGAAGCCCTGAAAGAGGATTTTCTTGTCTGTTTACAGAAGTCCTGGAGTTGGGTTTCAGAGGTTCTGGGACTATACTGACAATTTGTATTGAGACCCTTGATTGTGGGTCTGTGTGGATTTCACAGGCAGAAAGTGAATTGATGATGGTGCCAGCAATGTGCATGAATGTTATTGTGCCTATGTTAAGCTTTGTCTTCCTGTTTACAGAAAAAAAATTTATTCTTAGGAAGATTCTGTAAAGCCAAGCATGAGCAGCTCACCAGATGACTGCTACTATGAATAGCTTTAAGGTTCTGATCACATAGTATAGTGAACTCTTTTTATTCAGTAATAAACTAAAACAAAACATTCACAGAAACCAAAGTACAGCATTCATAGTGTTGTAACATAACTTATCACTGAAGTGGCCATATAGTTTTCACCAAAGTCGCCACATAATTTTAAGCAAAAGATATTATTCAGTAAGTCCTTTACTCAATCATCCTTAAGGATAAGCCTCTTTAAGGGACACAAAGTATGAAAGTCCCAGTTCTCCACCCCTAGGTCACATTGTCTTAATTTCTCAGTCAAAAAGTCTGCTTTCTTCTTGATTGGATATTAGTTTTCAATCATCCTTAAGAGATACAAGTACAGAGTACAAAGTTCTCCCACCCCAGGCCACAGTAAATCATGATCATCTCAGTCAGCATTAAATACCCAAGGAGAGGTCTTTTCATCTTGACTCGCGGCTTGCTCTCAGATTCCATGGTTCCTCTTCCATGGTCCCAGCTTTTGCCTGAATTTACCCAGCTGTCACCTGGATTCAAAGGTAGGCAGCTCTCAGCTTCTTGTCCAGCTCCTTGTCCAGTTCCTGTTCCATATTGAAACTCACAGTGTCCAGTCCACCTCAAGTCCTTCACAGTTTCTGTTTCTGGGAAGACAAAGCTTAACAGGGCCAAAACAACATTCATATACATTGCTGACACCATTATCAATTTTTTTTTTGCCTGTGCAGTCAGCACAGACCCACATACAAGGTCTGAGAACTCAACACAAACCCACAAACAAGGTCTGAGAACTCAACACAAATTGTCCATATAGTCCCAGGACCTCTGAAACTCTCTTCCAGGACTTCTGTAAACAGACAACAAGAAAATCTTTCAGGGCTTTCAGTGAGGTCCCAGGGCTTCTGTACAAAGTATCACAAACAAAAATAAACACAAACAGAATAGAAAAACAGAGTGCTTGCCCACCACAAAGTTCCCCTTGATCAGATCAGTTAACTTCTCAGTGATATGCAACTAAGACTATTAAGTTTCAGAGAAGGTGCTGATCAACACAAGTGGAGGGTGTTTCTTCACTTGGAAATCCTTTGTACCAATGAATTGTAGGTCCAGTTCCTATCCTTCATCCCTATCACTCCTCGGTATATGTTCTAGTCAAACTGGCCTAACTTACTATTCCTTCCCCGTGACTTTCTGTGTCCTTTGCATGGGCTGTCTATCCCCTGTAACTGGAATGCGCTCTTTTCTTACTTTTACTTCTTAGAATCCCTAGATCCATTTAAGGCACATCTCATCCTCCACCTCTTATGCAGGGCCTTTCCCAAGTCCCTAAGTTGTTAGCGTGTCTCTTCTTTTCCCCGCACCCCCCCATTATTTTGTATTTACTTCTATATGTTTTGTAGTGTGTATAGTGGATAGGGAAACCTGGCTTCAAGGCTTGTTTCTGATCCCTACTGGCTATGTGTCCCAGGGCAAATCACTTAGCAACTCCATGTTCTAGGCTACTCTCTAAAATGAATTTCAGAGGAGATTCCAGTCTGCATTGGTAGAGGGAAGTTCTCTGTACATGTGAAATCATGTCCAGTACCAATTCCTTTCCTTTCCCTTATTTTGTATTAACTTACCTTTCTTCACTTTTTTTCCTCCAGGTAGATGTAACTATATTGAGGGCAGGGACTTTAAAAATTTTTTGTTTTTGTGTCCCCAGATACATAGTAGCCTTGGCATACATAGGTATTTAATAAACAGTTATTTGTTGACTTGAAGCTGCAGAGCCACTCCATGTTCTGACTCCTGGTCCATTGCTCTTTTTCCCACGCATCACTACCTTTCTTTCTAGGTTGATAGTACAACAGCACATCCATGTATGTCCTGCTGGCTACACTCAACCCAGGACCACTTGTGTGTGAGGAGATTCCTCTCCCTGCTGTCCTCCCTTACCAGAATCCTATTATTTTGTAGGTAGTCCCTTTTCTGGCTTGGATATGGGGGTAGGATGAGTAACACTGAGATATATTCTGTGAGCAGTTTCTTTGGTTCATTTTTTGGTAAGACTTTTTTCACTCGGGGCTCTTGTGGTAAGAAGGGATCCTTATGATTGATGTGTTTCACAAATAGTATTGGATGATAAACAGTGTTTCCTTTAACAGTATATACATCTCCCAGTTTTGTGTGTGTGTGTTTGTGTGTGTATGTGTGTGTGTAGTGGCTTTCTTGTACTTTAAGGCTTTCTTCTACCACTGCCCAAGCTTCCTAGTTGGGAATGACCTCTTCAGTGTTCATTCCAAAGACAAATCTAACTATAAGAGAGGTAGCCTGATCTAGACCAGTTAGGAAGGTTCCAGGTATGCTTCTGACACATACTGGTTATTTAATCATGGGTAAGTCCATTAACCCCTTGGTGCCCCCATCTCCTCTCTGAAGATTTTTAAGTTACTGGAGTTGCTGATGGGATGGAGGACACTTCTATTCACAGACTTCCCTATACTGATAAGATCTCAGCCCAGGTTCCCTCCCTTCTCCCCCCAAAATATTATAGATTATTTGCTTTTTTTTCCTCTGGTGATGTCAGTAACAGGGCTGATATAGTGTAATGACCAAGGATTTTTGCTCATAGACCTTGCTTAATATTGCACCATTTGTAATTTGATGAGGAGTAAATGGGTAAAGTTATTATTCCTCTTGTTTTGACTTAAATATGACCTTTCTGATCAGGCAACAGCAACACCTGTGTGGCTTATTTTGCTTCCTTAATGTCATGATCCAGCTTGGGTTTCCAGAATGTGGTTACTATTGATGAATTGAGACAAGCATTTCCTATACTTGACATGGTTGATCTTGAACGAAGGCCAAAGACTATGGTATTGAGTAGTAGATTGGGCTGGAATATGTTTTCCTCTAGAACTTGATATCCCAGCATTATTTCCTTTTCCCTTCCTTCCAACAGTGTCTTCCATCCATCATTGGGGACCATCTCCAGTCATTCTGATTTATATCTTGCCGCCGGACACAGATAGCTCTGGAGGAAAAAGTGAGGCTGGTGACTTTGCACAGCCTGCCCTCACTTAAATCCAATTCATTTTGAAGTCATGGTATTACCGCCACATGTGTGGTCCTCTTCTAAAACAAAGGACAAAGGATAGTCCATCCATCATTATAACCTCCAAGGATTTTTGATAGTTATCCTTAGTCATTGTTGCAGTGTTTCATGACTCCTCATATTTCCAAGAAATCTATTAGTTTGATATTTTATATCCAACACCGGTTCAGTCACTCCATTGCATGTCTCCTTTCTTCCCTTCCAGAAACTAATATTCTTATGACATCATCCAGTCAACTTTTAGACCATTAAAACAGGAAAGATACCCCCAAATATTTTTAATGAACAGAATATGCCTGCTAAACTCTCCAAGACAAATGGTGGTTTAGCCTGTTCTTTTTTTTTTTCCCCTTGCTTTTTGGAAGGGAGAAGGCAGGGCAGTTGGAGTTAAGTGACTTGCCCAAGGTCACATGGCTAGTAAATGTTAAGTGTCTGAGGTAGCATTTGAACTCAGGTCCTCCTCACTCCAGGGCCAGTGCTCTAATTCAGTCTGCCACCTAGCCACCCTGGTTTAGCCTATTCTTAAAGTTCTATGGATCCCATATAGTGGACTTTTCCAGTGTTAATTAACCCACACCTCCAGCTTCCTTCTCAAGTATCTTGCTCCAAGATAGACCCATTTCCTACAATTCTTTATTCTTTAAAGGGAAATTACTTCATGTGCTTCAAGGTGTTAGTCCCTCAGCCTTTGCTTTTAAAAACCAGATAGCCATGACTCTTTTTTTTTTTTTTTTGCTTTTTGGAGGGTTAAGTGACTTGCCCAAGGTCACACGGCTAGGTTTTTGTGTTAAGGTACTCAGGTACTCCTGACTCCAGGGCCGGTGCTCTATTCACTGCGCCACCTAGCCGCCCCCATGACTCTTATTTCTATGGCCATATTTCTCAAGTCTATCCAATTTATCCTTTATTTTTTTTCTTTTGTTATTGTTATTATTTGTCGGGCTGACAAATCCAGATCTTCTCAGATCCACAATTTGAATTTGATGTGGTTTCAGTAAGCAGCTGAGTATGACTTAATCACATTGACAACTCCTATTTATCTCTTGACAGCCTCCCTTGAAGACTGACTTCCCTCCTATAGAAGGTAAGTGAAGTTCTCAGAGTTGATGTGATTTCTGTTCCTCAACCTCTTGATTTTGTAAGATAGTTTAGGGGTGTTACAATGATTCTTTACTCCAGTGAGGGCCTAGCTTTTCCAAAACAATTATAGACTTTGAGCTTAGAGGTGATATAACCTAAGGCTTCTGTTTTCCAAAAGAAAAAAAATAGGCCCAGAGTGGTTTCAGCAATATGCTGATTTTCCTATTAGTCAGTGGTGGAACCAGGGATAGAATCTAGGTCTACTGATTCCTAGGCAAGTATTCTGTCAGTGACATGAGGGGGAGGAATAGGAATGATGATGAAGCAGATAGGAACAAAACCAAAGCTTACTTTTGCCACAGTGGCACAAGTGAAAATAAAAAACTCCCTCTTTAACTCTGGGGTTTAAAGCAGCTTCAGTAACGACTAAATGGCTTTCTATCAAGGTTGGTCAAGGTCATTGTGCCAGTGACATAATAATTTATCTGGAGCTGAGGGATTCTTATTTTGATAGCACTGACTCAGACTCCATTAGGGCCTCACTCCACCCTACTGCATGGACTATATGGTAAATGTCTTGCAAAACCCTTAACCTTTATGTGCTTTTGTTGTTTAAAGGGGTACTCCTCCTTGGAGAGCCAGTCCGCTGGGAGACAAGTCTCCAACTTATCATAGATGTCCTTCTCAGCAATGGGAACCCTGGTGCAGGAATGGCAGCGATCCCCTACCCCCATCTTCCTATCCTGGTCAGCAACATGGATCTCCTTTGGATGGCTGAAGCCAAGATGCCCAGGTGAAGAATCATGGTCTTTAGTCTTGGAGCTCTGACCTGGGTCTCTGGCTGTGTCCTGATCACGGATAGTAATGGTCTTCTAGGTTTTATTCCTATACCATGAGAATTTAGCTCCCCAGCTAGGAAGGACTTCAGTTTTTCTCACCGTTTAGGAAACTTGGAGTAGGTTTCACACATCAGTAAAGAAGAGGAATAAGAATCTGAAGAGTAGAAACATCAAAAATTCAAACAGCTTCCCTTCTGCCTTTCTCCAAATGTTATGTATAATTGAATTTCAGGTCATAGAGTATAGTAATGATGGTAGGGATAGAGATAGAGACTGGACTTGTGTGATTTTATTGGTATAAGGAACTTCTTCACTATTGCAGGTTGCCAGTTTCTCTGCAGCTTGTCTTAGAGCAGCAGTTCTCAACCTGTGGGTTATGTTCAGTTTGTAACAATGAAAATACATCCTGCATATCAGATAGATTCATAACAGTAGCAAAATTACAGTTACAACATAGCAGTGAAAATAATTTTATGGTTGGGGGGTCTCCACAACATGAGGAACTGTATTAAAGGGTTGCGGCATTAGGATGGTTGAGAACCACTATCTTAGAGAGTTGACTGGGGCATGGAGGCATTAAGTGACTTGCCCAGGGTTACATGGCAAGTATATGTTAGAGGTAGGGCTAGAAGCCAGGTTTTCCTGGCTCTGAAGTCAGCCCTTTATCTGGTTTGCCAGGTGGATTTTCATGGCACAAATACTTTCTCATTTTAGTCTCTTTATTCTAAGAGGAAAGTTGGGAGGAACCAAAAGTATTCTGCTGAGTCTGTCAGAGGAATGGAGCCTAGAGGCATCAAGTAATGTCTCGGTGTCATAGTAAATAAAATCAGAGCCCAGTATTCTTTTTTGTCAAATAATGGTACATCTTACACTGTTGCATAGACATCATCAGATTATCTTCTCAAATGAAATAGGTTTGTCTCAGTAGCAGACAATCCTTGCCTGGATTTCCCTTGTTCCTTGTTCCTTTCTCTGTAATTGATAGATAGGGAGTTTGTGGTTTTTATATTCTTGTCCTGACACCAATTTCCAGTAAGCCAGTAGTTAAGTAACTCCAAACCTTACATACATTACTCCCTTCCAACCAAATAGCCCTTAGAGTAGGGCGAATGTTCTGACATTTTTGGTCAGGCATTTTCCAAGTGCTAAATAATCTGGTACTCAAGGGGCTGGTGATTTGCCTGAAATTAGGATAAGCTCTCACTGGTTTATGTGGGCTGTGGGTATGAGCTTTATTCTGAGATTCTATGATTTGTTACTAGAGTTGTGAATTTTCTGTACATTTTAACAAGGCTAAAAATACATCTCTTTTCATACAGCTTTATGCCAGTATACAGCTTTTATTTCTAAATTTAAAAATATTTTTAACCTATATTTTTATTTGTATTACTATAATTTCTAATATATTCTTCCTACATCTCCACAGAAACTCATGCCTTGTAGCAGAATTTTTTAAACAGAGAAAAAAAAATTTCTGTAAAACTAGCCAATATATCATTTGAATCTGAGGGGATGTGCAGAGTTCCTAACCATAGCCTCTTATGTCTCTAGTGAAGGGGTTGCTTTCCTAGTAACATGAAATGGGAGTTGTGGGAATGGTAGTGGTTACTTAAATGGATTCATGACAGTGCTAAGTGAAGGTTTCAGAAGTACCCTTGTTGCTGGTGGAGGAAGTTCTGATGAGGTTGAAGTAGGAGAGGAAGGAATGACCAGGTGTTGAAGGTGAACTGATGAATTATCTTCTTGGTTAGGTTTGGCCACGGCACCTTTCTTCTCTGCCTGGAGAGCATCTATCGAAAAATAACAGGCAAGGAATTGAAATATGCAGGCCTGGTGGGCAAGCCCAGCATCACTACCTACCAGTATGCAGAGTCTCTGATCAGAAAGCAGGCAGAGACACGGGCCTGGGGGGCCCCCATCCGAAGACTCTACGCTGTTGGGTAATACTTTGTGCCTTCTCCTTTTCTAAGCCTTTGGCCTTAACTATCCTATTTTCCTCCTGCCACACTTCCTTTCCCCCTCCACGCACACTTAGAACCTCTCTAGTTCTCTCTCCTTATTCCCATATGAACTTTCATCTTTCGGCTTATCAGTTTACATTGATTTACTCTTCTCCTCTTCTGGCTTCCTTTATGCAGTGATAATCCAGTGTCTGATATCTACGGTGCCAACCTGTACAACCGCTACCTGCAGAAGACTAGGCATGGCGAAGTACAGGAAGGCTATGCAGTGATCAAGGAAAAGCAGGGATCCCCAACAGCAGAGAAGTGCTTTTCCATCCTAGTACGTAGTGGGGTATACAGTCCTTCCCAGAGACAAATGGAGGCACCGTTCCATGGGCACCGAGACTTTGTCTTTGACCCCAGCCTGTTAGAACCCTCACATTTGGTGGCTGACGTAGATGAGGCAGTACAGCTGATTCTCTGCAAGGAGGGCTGGGACCACATATAGGAGCAGTGGCAGGTGGGAAGGATAAGCGGTACGGCTAAGGGGAGGGGGGAAATACATTGAGGGACTGGTGAATATTGATTGCTGGGGAGTCCATGCAGGATAACCAGCATGTCTTAGGGAATTCTCAGAGCCTACTTACCTAGATCCCCTCCAGTTGGACCCCTCAGAAATAACCATGATATTAACTGTGAGAGAGTCTTTGCTTGTAGTCTTCTCTAGTACAGACCATAGGAAAATAGGTTAGGCAGCACCGTGGGTGGGAAAGTCAGGATTTCTGACTCTGGTATGACATGACTGACATCATCGTGACTGATCCCTTCTGTGCCTCATTTTCATCACAATTTAAGTGGGATTAGATGTCTGCAAAAGAAGGAAATGAAGAGAAAAGTGATGGTTTGTAAAGGACTCTTGCCCTCATTGAAGGATGCTGTTGCATGTGTCTAAAGTGTAACAAACACTGTATAGTGTATTTTGAATGGTGTCCAGAGGTCCTTGCACTGATTTGAAAAAATTAATGATACTGAAATGAAAATAAATTTTCATTATACTATCTAGTAAGAGGTTCTCTATCTGGATTTTGGATGCTTATGGCAAAGCTCTATTATTTGTGAGGAGATTGTTAATGAACTCAGAGTTAAGACTTTTGTGACATTTTCCTCCTCAAATGTGGTGTGACCTGATTTCCACAAAAAAAGAGTGTGTGTGTGTGTGTGTGTGTGTGTATATGTATATATGTGTATGTGTGTGCCCCTCCAGGCAGTAGCCTTTATGTTATTCTGTTCTTTGCCCTCCTGCAGTGATTGTTTTGGGTGACTTAACCTGTCTTTATATAGTAATGAATTATCACCATTGCTTTATTTAGTGTCTGCTTTGATCATTTATGTACCCCAGACTAGGGACATCTCTCTATTCTCTTTTGAGAAGAGAATAGAATTCCATTTACCTGACAGGGTGCCACAGTAGGATGCCCTGGATAGTCAAGGTAAATATATGTGTTCAGTTAATTTATTTCTAGTTATCCTCAAATAAAAACCCTTTTCCATGATAGCTCTAGCCCCCAAATATGGGTGTTTTCCCTTTTTTTGCTGTCATCCACAAAAGTATAACTCCTAATTCTCTCGGCTCAGAGTTTCATAAGATATGATTTTTATCCTTATAATGTCTTCTCTGAAAAGGTGTAACCCTTAATTCTCTTGACCCAGCAAATCTGATCTCCTTATTTACAATTTTATCTAGAGTCCCAGAGTCCTTCCTTAAAGGATCATAAACTCTTAGTAAACCTCATATGTTTTATAGATGGTCCTGGCCTTATATAATTCATCACCAGATTTTTTTTTTTTTTTTGCCTTTTGAAAGGCAGTTGGGGTTAAGTGACTTGCCCAGAGTCACATGGCTAGAAAGTGTGTCAAATGTCTGAGGCCAGATTTGAACTCAGGTCTTCCTGACTCCAGGGCTGGTGCTCTGTTCATTGCTCCAACTAGCCGCCCCTCATCACCAAAATTTATTGATCATATATATAACACTGTATAACACATACTTGTATATAAATAACACAATATTTGTATGGTGCTTTATACATTTCAAATCAAAGCAAATTCACATATGATATCTTATTGAAATTCCACACCAACCCTACAAAGTAGTCACTGGTAATAGTAGTTTCATTTTTGTAGGTGAAGAAACTCATGAAACAGATAAATGATCAAACCACTGTAGTAGAGTTGGAGCTAGATTATGAGTTCTCTTTCCTCCCTCTGGATAGCTTTCTCTTCTGGCATAAAAGCTACCAGCTTTGCTCACTGCTCTGATTCCTTTGTGTATTTAGGTTTGGGTGAGGAGATTCTAAAGGATGCCACCTTACCAACCAAGTGAGCTAAGCTGATCAGTTCAGAATCTGTTCATTCATTCATTCAGTCATCCATTCAGTACTATGTATTGACTGCTCACTGTGAATGAAGCATTGTACTATGTTTTGTAGGAGATACAAAAATAAAGACCCAGTCCCAGCTCTCATGAAGCTTGCAATCTAGCAAAATTATATATAATTGCAAAATTATGTATTATAATTATAAACATTATAATATGTAATATGATATACAGAAGTACATGGCACCCTGGGTAGAAAACCAGCCTTCAGAGTTAAGAAAACCTGGGTTCAAGTCCCACCTTTGACACTGGGCAACTTTGACCCTGGGCAACTCATTTAACCTCTCTAAGACAGAAGGTGCTAACCTACATTGGAAGAGGACTATTTTTTTTTCACTGGGGAGTTCCATATACCATCAGAATCATAGGTACTGGTACTCCATTTCTTCAGAAATCAACCCTGAGAATAAAACCACAGGGATTAGGAATATAGTCTTAGTTTGAGGAATGACTAATAACAGCAATTTAGACTTACAATTCTTCAGGGTTTATGAAATACTTTTCTCTCAACAAACTTTTTTTTTTTGGTCTGTTTAGAGGGAGAAAGGCAGCACAATTGGGGTTAAGTGACTTGCCCAAGGTCACATAGCTAGTAAGTGTTAAGTGTCTGAGGTCGGATTTGAACTCAGGTCCTCCTGACTCCAGGGCCAGTGCTCTATTTACTGTGCCACCTAGCTGCCCCCCTCCCCAAACTTTTGAGATACATCTAGGAATAGTCTCGATGACTCTTATGCATCCAGACTAAATTTTTTTTTTTCAGTGATAGAAGGGCAGGATGGATGTGTATATATCTACCTCCTGCTTGATTTTTTGGTTGAACTGTAAAGCAAGAACCACAGTGAACTGGATTTATTTGCTGAATCCCTAAATGGAATATTCATGTTTCTTTCTGAGCCAAACTAAAGGTATTTGAACCATTCTGAGCCAAAATATACAGAATTTGAGCTGTATGTTTTCTAAAATTATTGAATTGGGACTTCAAACTGTTCTCTACAATATTCTAATATTTTGTTTGGATCAGGAATTTTTAAAAAAGCATCTCCTGGTGATCTGAATAGCCAAATTTGACTTTGGGAAGGAGCTGTTACTGTCTTAGAGTAACCTTTTTTAGTAGAAGCATCTTGTAGCATTCATGTCTGCCTTCTGGTGTATATGCAGCCAGCATGAAGAGGGGAACAACCACATTAGTTGTTAGGTTTCCTTGGAGAGCTGGTGTTGTCATAGCAACTAGATACTGCCTTGGGACCAAAATTTTAAAATAGCTATAATTGTTTTTAAAAGCTTGCTCTGTCACTCCCCCAAAGAGCCATGTGACTGCTGTTGTCACAGGGACTTACATTAGGCACTAATTCCTCTATATCTAGAGATCGAGGTGACTTCTCTGTAGGGGTGTTAATTCATGGTGTAACCTGCCAGGGAATTAGAAAAGCTACAATATAGTTTCCATGGTCCTTTGGCTCACAAGTTTAAAAGCCTTATCTCTTACTTTTGGAAGGCTATATGAGAAAACTATTTTGAGGTATTTCATCTCACTGCCTATGACCTTTTAGTTTATTGACTTGCTTTTAGGGGCCTTTAGAGTTGCCTAGACCTGTCCTTTCTCTGCTGAGGGTGTTTTCCTCTTTGTACCCCAACCCTTCCTCTTTGTATTATGTTTCCTTATAGCCTCCATTACTAACTTTGTCTAGGTTTTAGTAACTTTTGGAGCACCAGTGGAGGGAGCTTGGACTCCAAAAATATAGTCCTAAATTGGGATGGATCTTTATGTAGGTGGAGTGGTGTGGTTTGACTTGCTTACCTCAAAATATTTTATTGTCCCTAATCATGATTCCTAACATTATTATCATTCCTCTCACTCCTTAACGGTTTTGTTTGGGAGCATAACTAGATAAAGGCAGACGTTAGCTGGGTGGGGATTGGACTGTGTGAACAGTGTCAAGCAAAGACTTTAGTAGGGATTAATTTATAGGTTTAATCCATGGCCTTCATTGCCACATACCTGAAATTAGACCTTTGAGGGCTTGGGACACATGGTGTCAGATTTTGATGGAGGAGGGAGAAGAGAATAGAATTCCATTTACCTGACAGGGTGCACAGTAGGATGCCCTGGATATTCAAGATAAATATATGTGTACTGGAAAGGGAGGAGGCCAAAGGATAGGTAGAGAAGTGTTTAAAGGAGGATTGGCAAAAAACTAAAGACAAACTTTGCTTTGTGAAGAAAGGTCCTTGAGAGGATGGGAACAACTTCTGTTACTAAACTTCAGAGTTTCCATAGAAACCTTCTTTTCCTTTCACTCTCCCACCACCAACAGTTAAACCTAGTGCTTGAGAAAATTTGATCTTTGTTCCCTAATGAAAGCTGGAGAATGTCCAGAGGACAGCCAGAATGGTGAAGGGCCCCACTGGCAAGGCACAGGCATTGTCTGAGGTACTGGGGATGGTTAACTTAGAGAGAAGAGTTGCGGGGAAGACATGATAGCTTTGAGTTACACTAGTTCTGCTTGTCCAGAGGGAAGAACTACAAGAAACAAGTCTAAGCTGTCAAGAGGACATTTAGACTTGATGTCAAGAAAACTTTCCTAACAATTAGTGCTATCTAACAGTGGACTAACCAGGGGGTCCGAGTGTGTGTGTGGGGGGGGGGGAGGGAAGGTGTCTCCCTCTTTAAGATCTTTGAGCAGAAGCTGGGTGACTCCTTTTGGGTGTGTTGTAGGGGATGCTTTTTCATGTATAGCTTCAACTAGATCATCTTTGAGGTTTCTTCCAAGTCTGGGATTCTGTACTGGTGAGGGCTTCTTCCTTTAATTCTGCTGCACTGAAAGATCTATGAGGGCCAGAACTTATCTGTAACTCTGTGTGTGTGTGTGTGTGTCTGTCTGTCTGTGTCTTTGATTAGTGGTCTCAAAGTTAAATAGAAACATGCCTGCAAGCCATGTTTTGATTTAGAAAACCAGAGATTAACATCATCTCTCTTGTGTTATTTATTTTGTTAAACATTTCCTAATTAAATTTTTTTTTTTTTTGCTTTTTGGAGGGGGGATGGCAGGGCAATTGGGGTTAAGTGACTTGTCCAAGGTCACTCAGCTAGTAATCCTAATTACATTTTAATCTTGTTCAGGACACTGGGGAGTTTTGCTACCAGCCTGCCTGGGTTTGACACCTCTGCCCTAGATGACCTTTGAGCTTCCTCCTAGCTCAAAGATTCTGGGTGCACACAGGCTGGGTTTGATCCATGGGGTCTGACTCCATGGGGTCAAGTTGCTTATGTCCTGACCTGAATTTTTCCAGGAAAATCACTTGGGTAAAAAAAAAAAAAAGTTTTGTTATGGCTTGTGTCTAGAGTTTAACCTTTGTGGGAGGGCACACTCCCACAAAGTTACTCAGTGTGCAATATAAGGTTGGGATATGGTATAGTTTTTTATTTTGTCTACCACAGAAAATATATAAGATGCAAAGGACACATAGGTGTGCATGGACAAATACAGGAAGCAAAACACTCAGAAATACTTCATTATACTCATCACAGCACCCTGGACAGTAGAGACCTTTTGTACAATGGGACAGATATTTCCCCACTTACTTTGGACCTGCACTGGAGTGTTGACAAAGCATCATGCCCCTCTCTCCCTCCCTCCCCCCTGGGTGATAGTCCTTCAGGTCCGCTGTCAGGGATCCTATAACCAGAGAGGAAAGAAAACTGGGTGATCCTTCCTACCAGTTTCCCAGGCCATTTCCAATATGCTTGTCTTTCAGGCTAGTGGGATTTTGCCCTAGAACTGTCTCCAGCGTGGGGCTACCCTCTGTCCAAGACCTCTTCCACTTCCTGCCCCATAGGCCTTTTTCCAAGATAAGCAAGGCAGCCCTGCCTCTTGACTAGGCTGTGATGCCGTTTTCCTTATGTCTCACTGGTCACAAAATCACCATCTATGAGGAGATTGAACCTTAAACAAAGACCTTGAACAATATAAATCTGTACCTCCCTGAATGAATTTCTTCTCCAACTATTGATATTCTGTCTGGACTCAATGCTAAATGATTTTCATACTTCAACCCAGTGATTTTGAATATCTAACTGCCAGTATACAAAGCTTTCCCTTCCTCACCTCTCCATTCACTCAAGTCTATCCACCTCAAACCTGCCCCCTTCATCCCTGCTCTGTCCCACTTCAGATCTAACTGCCCCTTCTGGAGTGTCCTCTGCAATGTCTGTTCAATAATGAACACAGTTCCTTTCGTCTTAAAGGAATTTTATTCCATTTTCTATCCTTCACCAAGACATGGCTCCCAACCAAAGGCACTTCCCATTGCAGTTACATATTCATTACTCACTTCATGGTGGGACAATGTGAGTATTTCTTGCTCCCCATTGTGACTTCCAGACCTTCCCTTTACCACTTTCAGTAACCTCTCCTTTAAGGGTTCAGTCTGAAAAGGTTCTTCTTTATTGACTTCAGTGCCTGCTTCACCGTTTTTTCTCTCCTATCTTATGCCTTCATGCTAATAGACTTCAACATATATACTGATACCCCCTCAAATCCTTTAGCTTCACATTTCCTTAGTCTAATAAATTCCCATGACTTACTCTTCCATTCCACAGCTGCACAATGAGATGGTCACAAGTGTGACCTTGCCATCATCTGCAAATGTTGGAGTTCCATTTTCATGACCTCTGAAATGGCTTTATTTGATGACAGTCTTTTGTCATCCCATCTTTCTCTGTGTATTACACCCCCCTAAAGTTCTTACTAGAGATCAAAATATATTCAATAAAAGACCATAAAAGAAAGGATTGAAATTAGTAGCTTAATTCTAAAAAAAATTGTTGGGTCAAAGAACAAATCATAGAAGCAGTAGATAAGCTAATGACAGACAACATGCCCGAATTTTGAGGATCTAGCTAAAGCAGTCCTTATGAGAATTTTGTAACTCCAAACTTTCATCAACAAGAGAAAGTGCAGGCCAGTGAATTGGTCATACAATTGAAAAACCCTGAAACTGATGAAAAATGCTATCCATCTCCAGAGAAAGAACTGATGGAGTCTGAATGCAGATGGAAGCATACTTTTTTAAACTTTATTTTTCTTGTTGGTTTTTTTTTGCCAGTGTTTTCTTCAACAATATGACTAATAAGGAAATATGTTTTGCATGACCACACCTGTATAATCTATAGCAAATTGCTTGCCATCTCAATAAGGGGGGAAGGGAGAGAGGGAAGGAGAGAATCTGGAATTCAAAATCTAAAAAAAAATGAATGTTAAAGATTATTTTTATGTGCAATTGGGGAAAAAATTCCTCAAAACTAAACCAAACCTAGGAAATCAACAAATTTTAAAAGTCTTATTAAGCACCAAAATAGAAATTTTGAAACTCAAAAAAAGATGCTAACAAAATTGAAAGCAAAATAGCAACAGCATTTGCTTACTAAATATGAGAACTGAATTCAAAAGAAATGGATAAATCATTAGCTAGTTTGAGTTTTAAAAAAGGAAAACCAACATATCAAAAACAAAAAAGAATTCACAACAAATGAAGAAATAAAGGGAATTATTAGAAGCTATTTTACCAAATTACATGCCAATAAAATGAATAACCTAAGTGAAATGGATAAATATTTCCAAAAACATTAAGTGCCCAGATCAACGGAACAAGAAATAGATAATTTAAATAAACTTAAATCTCAGAAAAAAAAATAAGAGCTATAAATTATTAAAGAAAACCTCTCCTGGACCAGATTGATTAGCAAGCCAATTCTATCAACTGTTCAAAGAACAATTAACTCTAGTATCATATAACTATTTGAAATAGGAATAAAAAAAATCCTTCTGAATTTCTTCTATGTTACAAATATGTTTTTAAAAGCTAAATAGCTTTAGCTTAATAGCTAAATAAGCTTAAAAGCTTAATAACTAAATGGGAACTAGGTAAAACAAAGAAAATGATTAGACCAATATTTCTGATGAAAACTGATGCAAAATATTTATAAGAAATTAGCAAGTTGACTATAGCAGCGTATCACAAAGATTATTATACAGAGGTTTGATGTATACCGAGAATTCAATGTCAAGACAATATTAGGAGAACTACTAATATGGACCAATAATAGAATCTATTAATAAGAGCAACAAAAACCATTTGATTATATTAACATGCATAAAAAAGCTTTTTATGACCTGTAACACCCATTCCTGTGAAAAACATTAGAAAATAGGAATAAATTGGCCTTTCCTTAAAATAAGAATCTAAAATCAAGAATCAAAATTATATGTAATAGGGATAAACCAGAGGTCTGCTTAGTAAGATCAAAGGTTTAAAAAAAAAGATGCCCACTATCACCACTACTATTTGATATAATTTTACAAATGCTACCTGTAACTCCCACAGAAAAAGATTGAGGAAGAAGTATAAGAACTAAGAAACAAAATGGTTGCTCCTTGTAGGTGACATGATGATTTATTTAGTTAACCCTAGAGAGTCAACTGAAAATTGAAGCAGTTACTTCAGCAAAGCTGCAGGATGTAAAAATAAATTCACGACACTAGCAGTTCTGTAGACTAACCACAACACTTAGCAAGAAGAGAGAAATTCTGTTTAAAATAACTACAGAATGTATACATTTCTTAGGGGTCTACCTACTGAGACACACACAGGAACTATTTGAATATGACTGTAAATCACCTTGCAGAAGTAGGCGAGACTTTTAGGCATTTATTCAGTGCCATACCAATCAATCTACTAAAAGATTATTTTACAGAGCAATAAAACAAAAAATCTAGAAAAACAAAAGGTCAAGAATCTCAAGGAAAATAATGGGGAGTGGGGTGGCTAGGTGGCACAGTGAATAGAGCACCAACCTTGGAGTCAGGAGGACCTGAGTTCAAATCTGTTCTCAGACACTTAACACTTACTAGCCGTGTAACCTTGGGCAAGTCACTTAACCCCAATTGCCCTGCCCTCCCCCCTCCAAAAAAGCAAAAAAAAAAAAAAAGTGATTAATAAATTTAAAAAAAATAGGTTGATCAATGGAACAGATTACATGTACAAAATAAAGAAACAATCAGAGTAGTTAAATGTTTTCTGAATCTAAGAACTTGAGGTATTTGGGTAAGAATATACTGTCCAGCAAAAACTGCTGGAAAAAACCAGAAAGCAGTTTGGAAAGTTTGTTAGAAATTTGGTTACATCTCATACCATTTATCCAGATAAATTCCAAATAGGTATGTGCTTTAAACATAAAGGGTGAGGTAATAAATTAGAAATAAACAAATGGCTTAAAAGAGGATCAAGAAAGACATTACCTTTCAAGGTCTATGGAAAGAGGTAGAGTTCATGATAAAACAAGGAACAGAGGAAACCAAGGAAGATAAAATGAACACTTTTAATTACATAAAATTAAAAGTTCACACAAAATACAGCTAAAATTAAATGGGAAACAGGTAGCTGGGGAAAATATTTGCAGAAAGTTTCCCTGATGATTTCATTTCCAAGATATTTAAGAAGTAGACTTAATAATAAGAACCTTTACCCACTTAATATTCAAAGGATATGAACATACAATTTTCTAAGTAAGAAATCCAAGCTGTCAATAGATATGTGAAAAAATGCTCCAAATCACTAATAATTTGAGAAAAGGAAGTAATTTTGAGGTTCCACCTCACACTTAACAGGTTGGGAAAACTGACAAAAAAATAACATGTTGGCAAAGCTGCAGGAAAACAGGCACATTAATGCATTGTTGATAGACCTGTGAATTGGTCTAGTCATTCTGGAAAGCAATTTGGAACTATGCCCCAAATGTTACTAACCTGCATACCCAGAAGTCTCATTATTAGATGTATACTCCCAAAGAGATTTTTTAAAAAAGGGAAAAGAACCAATATGTGCAAGAATGTTTACAGAAGTTTTTTTGGTGATGTCAGCTGGAAACTAACATCAGATAGCTGAATAAATTGTGGCATATGAATGTAACAATACTATTTTGCTGTGAGAAATTATGAAAGAGAGCGTTTCAGAGAAACTTATATAAAGTGATGCAGAATGAAGTGAGCAGAACCAGGAGAACAAGCGTACAATAACGGCCGTATTGTAAAGACAAAATCTGAAAGATTTAAAAGCTAAAAATTAATGCCATGACAACCCCTATTCTAGAGGACAGAGAGGTAATTGACTCAGGGAACAAAGTGAGACTTTTTTTTTTTAACACAACCAGTGTGAGAATTTGTTTTGCTTGACTATATATATTATAAGAGTTTTGTTTTAAATGTTTCTTTTCAACAGTGGAGAAAGAGGGAGATGAAAGGAGAGAAGAGATGTTTGATAATTGAAAACAATTTCTAATTTAAAAAAATCAACTGCTTACAAATAAATTCCCCCTGAATTTATTAAACTGCTTATAATAAACTAAAAAAAAAAACCCAACAACCCCTGATATCCACTAGCTATTGTTCTATAATCTCTTCTCTCCTTCATGACTAAACTCATTTAGAAAGCTGTCAGCATTTGATGCATTTACTTCCTTTCTTCTAAATCCTCTGCAATCTAGCTCATGATGATTAGGATGAAGTAATAGAGCGATTCTTATATTCTAAGTATCTGAAAGCTCAAAAAAAATCAGCTATTCAAATATAGGTTGAGAGTGATGGCTAGACAATACTACTTGTGAAAAAGATCAGGTAGGGCATCACAATAGCTAATATAATCTTAGATAGATAGCATCAATAGAGTCCACAATGAAGGGGGAGATAGTTCCCTTGTACTCTGGCCTGGTCAGACACCTGAAGTATGATGTTTATTTTTGGGAAATAAATTTTATTTTATCTTTAAAAATATTTGTTTTTAACATTCTTTTTAAATTTTGAGTTCCAGATTCTCTCCGTCCCACCTCTCCCTCATCTACTGAGCAGGCAAGCAAGATGTCATTTATATGTGAAATCATAAAAAAAAAAAAGTCCATATTAGTCGTATCACAAAAAAGGCAAAAAAAAAAAGTGAGAAAATTATACTTCAGGTTGTATTGAAAGTTTATCGGGGCGGTTAGGTGGCGCAGTGAATAGAGCACCGGCCCTGGAGTCAGGAGTACCTGAGTTCAAATCTGGCCTCAGACACTTAACACAAAAAAACTAGCCGTGTGACCTTGGGCAAGTCACTTAACCCCAACTGCCCTCCAAAAAAAAAAAAGTTTATCAATTCTCTTTCTGGAGGTGGGTAACTTTTTTTTCATCGTGAGTCCTTTGGAACTACCTTGGATCACTGTATTGATCAGAATAGCCAAGCCTTTCACAGTTGATCATTATTACCACATTGCTGTTACTGTGCACAGTGATTTTCTAATTCTCTCACTTCATTTTGCATCAGGTCTTGCCATATTTATTTTCTGAAACCACCCTCCTCAAAATTTCTTATAGCACAATAATATTCTATCATATTCATATGCCACAATTTGTTCATCCATTCTTCAACTGACCCTCAATTTCCACTTCTTTGCCATTACAAAAAAGGTACAAAAGTACAAAGGTCATTTTCCTTTTTTGATCTCTTTGGGATAGTAGTGGTATAGTCCTTTGGGTATAGTTTGAGATTGTACTTCAGAATGGTTCAACCAGTTTGCTATTCCACTAAGAATTCATTAATGTGTCTATTTTCTCTCATCCCCTCCAACATTTATTATTTCTGATAAGTTTGATGTGGTACCTCAGAGTTGTTTTAATTTGCCTTTCTGTGATAAGCAGTGGGGGCTGGGTAGTGCAATGAATAAAGCCTCAGACACTTAGAAGCTATATGACCCTGGCCTTTGTCACTCTCACATCCTGTCTTACGAGACTGATGTGAGAGTGACGAAGGCAGTGTGTAGTGCAGAGTGCTGAACTAACCATAGACTTAGCCTTTCCAAGCTAAATAATTGCATTCAACAAAAGTGGTGTCCCCAAGGCAAAGGATTAATGTTAACAAGTTAGAGTTCTTCCCTGAGTGGGAACAGTTTGTTGCTAACTTAGAAGGAAAGTTGAGCCAACACACAGTTGGCAACAGTGGAGCAGAAAAGGAGTGGGCAGCTTTCAGAGATTTGGTGTATAGCATTGCATTTGCTCCTCTTGTCAGAACACTCACACACACCAAGACTGGTTTGATGAAAATGATGGAGAAATTCAGAAGCTATTAAATGAAAAATGAGAACTCCTCAGGATTTACCAGCAGGATAGTTCATCCATCTCTAAGAAGGCAGCATTTAATTCCATCAAAAGTAAAGTACAAACAAATCTTAGAGAGATGCAGGATTATTGGCTCAATAAGAAGGCAGAAGAAATTCAGTTTTGTGCTGAGAGTAACAATTCAAAGCATTTTGTGAGGCCCTGCAGGCTATTTACGGGCCAAAGATCCATCTCTACTACTCAGTGCTAATGGAGACACATTGATTAGTGTGATAAGGATATGATCCTAGAGAGGTGAGCTGAACACTCCCATGGTGTTCTCAACAGAACATCATCAATCAATGCTGAAGTCATTCACCATTTACCTCAGGTTGAAGTCATTCCCTCCCTAGCTGAAGTTCCAACTGAAGAAGAGGTTTTGAATGCCACTAGGCTCCTTTTGTATGGCAAAGCATCTGGTGCTGATTCTATTCCAGCTGAGATTTATAAGGTAGAGGGTCCATTGCTCATACAAAAGCTGACTGAAATTTTATGGGTTATCCTGATAGAGGAGGTTATTCCCCAGAAGTTCAAGGATGCCTCCATTGTCCATGTCTATAAAGGTAAAGAAAAGAGATTGTCCTGTGACAATCACAAAGGGTCTGTCTCTTAGTCACTGCTGGCAAGATTCTTGCCAGAGTCCTCCTTAACAGGATGATCCTTCAAATAGAAAATGGTCATCTACCTGAGAGCCAGTGTGGCTTCAGAAAGGGCCAAGGAACAGGCAACATGGTGTTTGCTACCCAACAACTCCAGGAGAAGTGCCAGGAGCAGAACACGGGATGGTGCATAATACTTGTAGATCTGACTTTGGTTTGCCTTTGATATTGTCAGTCATAAGGGCTTATAGAAAAATATTATGTCAAAATTTGATTGTCTAGAGAAGTTCATCAATGTTGTACATCAATTTCATGACAGCATGCTTACCCAGGTTCTGAATAATAGACTATGATTCACGCTTCCCCAGTCACCAGTGGAGTGAAGCAAGATGGTGTATTTGCTCCCATGCTTTTTAGCAAGATGCTTTCAGCCATGTTATCAAACACCTTCAAGGAGTACAAGCACAGCATCAGGGTCAGATACTGTACTGATGGTAAATTCTTTAACTGGAAAAGGCTACAGGCCAAGACTAACGTAGAGGGAGTATATGACTTTTTGTTTGCAGATGATTGTGCACTCAAAGCAAGCTCTGAAGCTGAGATGTAACAAAGTATGAATCAATTCTCTGCTGCTTGTGCTAATCTTGGTCTAACAATTAACACCAAGAAAATAGAGATGCTCCATCAACCAGCACACCATCCATATGTGGAACTATTGGTTATAGCAAATGGAGAAGGTTCAAATGGTGTGGACGAGTTCATTTACCTTGGCAGTATACTTTCCAGGGATGGATACTGATATTGACACACACATTGCCAGACCTAGCTGTGTTTGGGAGGTTCTGAAGGAAAGTGTGAGAGAGAAAAGACTGACTACCAAACTGAAGGTCTACAGAGCCCTTATGCTGACCTCATTGTTGTATGCCTATGAAACCTGGATAGTATATCAGCCCCATGCCAGGAAAATGAATCACTTCCATTTGAATTGTCTTAGGAAGATTCTGAAGATCACCTGGCAGGATGAGGTATCAGACACTGAAGTCCTTTCTTGAACCAAACTGCCAAGTGTTCAAACTACTGTACAGAGTACAGTTCTGATGGGCGGGTAATTGTTCAAATGCCAAAAGTACACTTGCCTAAAAGACTATTTTATGGAGAACTCACACAGGACAAGCGCTTACATGGTGGTTAGAAAAAGTGATACAAGGACATTTTCAAGGTCTCTCTTAATAACTTTGGAACTGTTTATGTGACATGGGAGACACTGGTACAGGACCACCCAGCATGGCATGCCCTCATCAGAGAAGGTGCTGTACTCTATGAGCAAAGCAGAATTTAGATAGCTCAAAAGAAATGTGAATGAGTCAATCTAATGAATCTACCTCAAATGTTCACATGGAGTATTTGTGCCCAACCTATAGTACAGGATTCCAAGCTTGTATTAGTCTGATTAATCACAGTCAGACACACTGTAACTCCACTCTAACAGAATGACATAATTTTGGCACACTTTGAGAATAGAAGACAACAACCAACCAACAGTATACCTATTTTCCCAGACCCCTTCTGGTATTTGTCGTTTTCTTCTTTGTCACCTTAGCACATCTGATGGATTAGAAGTGGTACCTCTGAGTTAAGTTTCATTTCTCCAATTGTTGGTAATTTAGAGCATTCATTCATATGGCTATTGATAGCTTTGGTTTTTTTTCCTTTGAAAACTATCTGTTCATGTCCTTTGACATTTTAGTCAATTGGAAAATGGCTCTTATTCTTGTAAACTTTTCTAAGTTCCCTATATATTTTAGAAGTGAGACCCTTATAAGAGAAACTTGCTTCAAAGATTTCCCCCCCCCCCATATTTCACCTTTTTTTTCTTCTAATTTTAGCTGTACTGGTTTTGTTTTTACAAAACCTTTTAATTTATGTAATTAAAATTATCCATTTTACCTCCTGTGAATCTCTCTATCTCTTGTTTGGTCATTAACACTTTCCCTATCCATAGATATCATGGGAAATTTCTTCTATGCTCCACTAATTTGCTTATGATATCACCTTTTATGTCTAAATGATATACCTATTCTGAACTTACCTTGGTATACATTGTGAGATGTTGGTCTATACATAGTTTCTGTCAGACTACTTTTCAGTTTTTCCATCAGTTTTTTGTCAAATAGTGAGTTCTGGTGCAGGACATAGGGTCTTTAAGGTTATTAAACACTAGATTATCATACTCATTTACTTCTGTAAATTATGCATCTAATTTGTTCCACTGATAAACCTTTCTATTTCTTATCCAGGACTAAATTGCTTTGATAATTAAATCTTTATAGTATAGTTTCAGGTCTGATATTGCTAGGCCCAACTCCACATTTTTTTTTTCATCGATTCCCTTAATATTCTTGACATTTTGTTCCTCCAGATGAATTTTATTATTTTTTTTCTAGCTCTTATAAAGTAATTCTTTAGTAGTTTTATTGTTATGGAATTGAATAAGCAAATTAATTTAGGTAGTTTTCCATTTTTATTATATTGATTTGGCCTACCCACAAGCAATTAATATTTCTCCAATTACTTAGATCTATCTTTATTTGTGTGAAGAACATTTTATAATTGTATTCATATAGTTCCTATGTGTGTCTTGTCATGTAGACTATCAGGTATTTTATATTGCTATTACTCTATAAATTACTCTTCTAGTTCTACTCACATCACTTTCCATCAGTTCATACAAATCTGTGCTCATTTGCTTCTGTTTGTTGAAAACAATGTGACCTTGTTTATTTCCTTATGATTTCCCATTCATAGTTGCTTTTTTATGCTTTTCTTGATGTCTGTGTTTGAATGTCAAATTTTCTACTTAGCTCTGATCTTTTCATCAGAAATGCTTTAAAGTTCTCCATTTTATTAAAGATCCATTTTTCCCTTATGAGATTATACTCAGTTTTGCTGGGGGGGGGAAGGGGGTATTCTTGGTTTCAATAATAGATTCCTTGCCTTCTGGAATATTATATTCCATGGCCTCCATTCCTTTATAGTCTTGGCTGCTAAATTTTATACGAATCTAATTGTGAGTATATGGTACTTGAATCATTTCTTTCTGGCTGCTTGCAGTATTTTCTCCTTGATATGAAAATTCTGAATTTTAGCAATAACGTTTCTAGGAGTTTTAGTGGATTCTTTCCATTTCTTCTTTGCCCTCTGGTTCTAAGAGATCTGGGAAATTTTCTTTTGAAGATTTCTTGAAATATGATGTCCAAGCTCTTTTTTTTATTCCTTCCTTTCAGGTGGTCAAATGATCCTTAACTTATCTTTCCTTGATATCTTTCCTATTTTCTAAGTCAGTTGTTTTTCCTACGAGATATTTCACATTTTCTTCTGGGTTTTTTTTTCCAGTCTTTTGACTTTGTTTTATTATTTCTTGATGCCTCATAGAGTCATTATCTTCTATTTGGCCAATTTTAATGTTTAAGGAGTCATTTTCTTCAGTAAGATTTGTGTCTTTTTTTTAACCAAGATGTTCATTTTCTTTTTATAATTTTCTTTGATATAATTTATTTTCCCTATGTTTCCTCCTCTATAGCTCTTATTTGAATTTTAAAATCTTTTTTTTTTTTTTGCTTTTTAAAAGCTCTTTCTTTAACGCTAGGAATCCTTTTTGGGGATGTATCCAAATTGCATTTTTCTTTGAGGCTTTGCTTGAGATGTTTTTAAGTCATTGTCTTTTTCTGTGTTTTTGTTTTGAACTTCCCTGTCACCTAGTATTTTTTATGGTCAGGTACTTTGTTCATTCTTCCAGCCTCTTTCTTGGCTCTGCTCACTTTGGGGAGAGATATCTGGCCTAAGTTTCTATCTTTTTATGCCTTTCTACTGCTTTTATAAATCATTGCGGGGGAAGGGTGAAGACTGCAAGTTTTTCCGTGCTTCCAAAGTGGTATGATCCAAAAAAAGATCTATTCATTGACCTCCTAGTATTAATTCTATAAGATTCTGACCCAGGTTTGGTTATGTTGGATTGTACGTGGTTGTGTTTTTATAGACTGCTGTTGGATGCAGTTACTGTTAGCCCAGTGGAAAGTTAATTCCACTGCAGGCTGTAAAACTGAAATTTAGAATTGAGCTCCTGATCTGCTCTTGGACTCAGAGCCACATAGGTAAGTTTCTGAAACTTATTTCTTATTCCATACACAGTGAGAGTCTTGCTTGTTTGTGACCATTTCTCTCCACTTTAGAACTGTGACCTGGACCTGGGTAATGGGCATCAGAGTTGCCAGATGGCATTCATTCAATATTTCAGGGGTTCCCTAAGATTTCTTTCTACCCCAGCAGTCTCAGCGCCCTTATCATCCCTATGTGTTTGAATGAATTGTATTTCTTCTATGGAGCTAGTATGGCTTCAGAAAGTGCCAAGGAATAGTCAATATGGTGTTGTCTGCCTGATAACTCCAGAAGAAATGCCAGGAGCAGAACAGAGGTCTATATAAAACGTTTGTAGATCTGATCAAGGCCTTTGATGCTGTTAGTCATGAGGGCTTATGAAAAATTATACCAAATTTTGGTTGCCTGGAGAAGTTCATCAGCATTGTAGATCAATTTCATGACATTGCTTGCCCGAGTTCTAGATAATGGACAATGCTCTTGTGCCTTCCCAATCACCAATGGAGTGAAACAAGACTGTGTGCTTGCTTTTTAGCATGATATTTTTAGCCATGTTTTTAAATGCTTTCAATGAAGATGACAAGGTCAGCTAGTGAACTGATGGTAAATTCTTCAACTTGAAAAGGCTATAAGCCAAGACCAAAGTGGAGGGAGTATTGGTGCATGATTTTTGTTTGCAGATGATTGTGCACTCAAAGCAACCTCTGAAGCTGAGATGCAATAGCGTATGGGTCAGTTCTCTGCTGTTTGTGCTAATTTTGGCTCAACAACACCAAGAAAATTCATGTGTTCTGTTAGCCTACATAACACATTGTTGTATGCCTGTGAAACCTGTACAGTATGCCAACGCCATTTCAGAAAAATGAATTGCTTCTATTTGAATTGTCTTAAGAAGATTCTGAATATCATCTGGTAGGATAAGGTACCAGACACCAAAGTCCTTACTCAAACTAAACTACCAAGCCCTCAAACTTTGCCTCAAAAAGCACAGCTCTGATGGGCTGGCCACATTGTTCGAATGCAAAATGTGCACTTGTCAAAAAGGGTGCATGCATTCACATGGGGGTCAGAAGAACTGATACAAGGACACTCTCAACGTCTCTCTGAATAACTTTGGAACTGATTGTGTGACATGGGACCACTCTGCACATTCCCACATCAGAGAAGGTACTGTGCTCTATGAGCAAAGCAGAATTGAAGTAGCTCAAAGGAAACACAGGATATGCAAGTTGAGAGTATCCACCCCAAATGTTCCCACAGACTATTTGTGCCCAACCTGTTGCAGAGCATTCTGAGCTTATATTGGTCTGATCAGCCACAGTCAGATACACTGAAAATTGACTCTAGCATAGTGGTGTCAATTTAGTCCTTTTTGAGAATGAAGGACAACAACCAACCAACCAAACAACATGACCCTGGGTAAGTCATTAAACCCTTATTGCCTCATTGAACAATTGCACTCATGTCATATGCCAGAAAAGTTATGCTTAACATTCTGCAAGCTAGGCTTCAGCAATATGTGAACTGAAATTACCAGAAGAGTAGGTTGGTTTTTGAAGAGGCAGAGGAACTAGAGACCAAATTGCCAACATTCAAAAGCAAGGGAATTCCAGAAAAACCTACTTCTTCTTCATTGACTACACTAAAGCCTTTGACCATGTGGATCAAAACAAAATATGACAAGTCTTCAAAAAGATGAGAATAACACATCTTAGTTGTCTCTTGAGGAACCTGTATTTTGGGCCAAGAAGCAACTGTGAGAACTGAACATTGGACAACCAGTTGGTTTAAGATTGGAAAAGGAGTATGACAAAGCTATATATTGTCACCATATATTTTTTTAAATATAAATTTTTTATTTGTTTTCTTGTTTACATCATTCATTTCCATGAGATTTTTGAGTTACAAATTTTCTCCCTGCCTTTCCCCTACCCCAACCCCAAAACAGCGATCCCACTGTAAAGCCCCTCTCCTGATCTGCTCTCTAACTTTCTGGTAGGACAGGGAGGGTCTCCCTACCCCAGCCCCTGCACATCTTAATTCCCAGTTGCATGTACTGCAGGGCTTTAGATTCTAGATTCTCTTGGTTCCTCCCCTGTCACCCACCCCCACTGGAAGGACAAGCAATTCAATACAGGCTGTGCATGTGTAATTACACAGGACATCTTCATAATGGACATATTGTGACAGTCTGATCATATGTCCTTCCTACCTATCCTGCCCTTCCTTGTTCCACTCTCTACCCTGTCCCTGTACCTTTACTGAAGTGTGTGTTTCCAGCATCCCTCCCCCAGCCCCTGCCCTTCCCTCCGTCGTCCCACCTCTCATCCCCATGTCCCCCATTCTCCTGTGTGGCATGATACTCAGTTTAGAGTTTATGTCGTTCCTTCTCCAAGCCAGATTCAATGAGAGTAAATGAGAATAAAGTTGTAACAGTTATCCCTTGCCTCTTCTATATGGGATGATTAACCCCATTTTGTCTCTCCCTGTCACCTCTCATTCTAGTCCTCTCCCACCTCAGAATTTCACCTTTTAAAGCATCATCCCTTTGTATTCAATTGATCCTACCCTCTATATACACATATACTCACGTGCTCAGATATGTATTCATACACATATATAGCCTCCTATATAAACATATGTGTAAGTATACATACATACATATTATATATATATACACATATATATTATACACACACACACACACACACATATATATATATATATATACACATTTGTATTCCCTTCCC
>CM053597.1:162191433-162237122 GCA_028646575.1 Pseudocheirus occidentalis | reverse complement strand
CAGCTGCCAGAGCTATTAGGGGGATGCTGCAGCCCCCACCAGCCTTGGCTTGCTGAAAGCGCACCCCAGGACCACCACCCAAGACCATGATCCAGATCCAGGCCGCTCAACACAAGAGCCCTTGGCCCTGATCAATTGTCTCAGCCCTCCTGCGTTTCGGAAGGCCAGGAGCTCTGAAGCAGCCCAGTGGAGCAGTTGCCAGTTGTAGCAGATCCTGCCCTTCCCCTACTGCTTCCTTGCCCTGGGTGCAGATCGGCCAGACTGCTTTTTCCTCCCCCAAATTTAGCTTGAAAGCTTTACTTTCACTGACCTTTTTCTAATCTTTCTTTTTGCTGGCCTAATAGATGTGGAGATTGCTTCAGGTGGTGTAGATCTGCTCTTTGGGGTAGACTCACACTGCAGCTTGGCTTCTCCCGACCACCCTGGGGCCTGGCTATTAGATTTCAGGCTGGGCTGGCCTTGGCTCCCAGCCTGCCTCAATGAGCCCCTCCTGCCGAGCTGCCTTCAGTGAGAGATGTGTTTTCTGTATTTTGGTGAGTTTGGGAGACCTAAAATTTGTTTAGAGTCATATTTTATGGGTATTTAGGGTTGCTGTGTGGGAGCTGCGAAACTTTGCTGCTTCTATGCTGCCATCTTGGCTCCGCACCCTATTATCACCATATTTATTTAACTTATGTGTACAGTACGTCATGTGAAATGTCAGGCTGGATTAAGCAAAAGCTGGAATTAAGATTGCTGGGAGACATATCAACAGTCTCAGATGTGCAGCTGGTACCACTCTGATGGCAGAAAGTGAAAAGGAATTAAGAAGTCTTTTGATGGTGCTTTTGAATTGTGCTGCTGGAGAAGACTTTTGAGATTCCCTTGGGATAGCAAAGAGATCAAATGAGTCAGTACTTAAAGAAATTAATTCAGGCTATTCACTGGAATGTCAAACACTGAATGAAGTTGAAGCTTTAACACTGTGACCACATATTGAGAACATGGAACTCATTGGAAAAGACCTGGTATTGGAAAAGTTTGAAGACAAAAGAAGAAGGGGATGGCAGATCATGATAGTGTCATGGAAACAATGAACACGAACTTGGACAAACTTTGAGAGATAGTAGATGAGAGAAGGGCTTGCTATTCAGTGGTCTGTGGTGTCACAAAGAGTTGGACACAATGGAATGACTGAACCACAACACTCAGTAGTGATTAATTTCACAGCGCTCCTGAAACTGGGTTGCAATTCCATATGGGATCTTGACCCATAGTTAAAGAAGCACTAAAAGGTGTAACAAATGGAAAAAAATTCAAGAAGTCCTGATTTAGAGCATACTTTCATATAACTAGAGATGGTTTTGATTTCTTCTTGGAAACACATTTAAGAAAGCTCATTAGCAAATTGGAACACATTCAGAGGTGCCCAATCAAGATATCAAGAGGACTGGAGTGATGCTATGTGAGGACAGGCTGAAAAAAGTTTGGAATATTTGATCTGAGGAATAAACAACTTAGTGAGAGACAGGAGTTTTTGAGAGACATTCAAGTTTTTGAAATGCCAAGGAAAAGCATTTAGACTTGGTTTGCTTAGACCTGGGTGGTAGAACTCAGAGCATTAGTCAGAAGTTGCAGAGTGGCAGATTTTTGCTCAAGATGTGGGAAAACTCTCTAACAATTAAATTCATCCATAAGTAGCAGGTAGTATAGGTTGTGATTCCCTTTCATTAAAGGTCTTTAAGTATGAGTTAGCTACTTATGAAGGATGTTGTAGAGAAGATTACTAAATAAGACTAAATAAGCAGGGAGGGGGAGGGGAAAGGGAACAAGTATTTGTTGTCTACTAGGTGCCAGGGACCTAATAAATGTATCCCTGCTCAACTTACAATGTGGGGCACTAATAAGCCCAAATTATCTGAAAAAATAATAACTCAGAACTAAGAAAAGAATAATATCTGAGCTGGCTGTGTAGACTCCAGGGTAAATTTTTAAAATAAGCATAATCAATAAATCTTCCACGTCCTCAGAGAGGGGAACTTGCCTCTAAGGTTCCTGTCATTTCAGCTATTGCTACCAGTTTCTTCTCAGTCATAAGTTAAGAATAGTAATTCCTCTTGTTGCTTCCTCCACTTTTTAAAAGATGAAATATTCACTAAGGGAAGTTACAATTTTATCAGCTATTCTGTTTGGTTTGTGCAGTTGAATTTCTGCAAGTTTTGTGCAGTTGAATTTCCCCATCACATTGTATTATGCTTCTGTATCAGGTTTGTTTTTTTTTTCTAAACTCCTCACTTAAGAGACTCATTCTGAACCTGGTGATCGGGACTTTTCTCCCACAACAATATAATTTATCTTCCCCATTCATCCTTACCCATAGGCTCACTGGCACCTTTCTCTACTTTCTCACATTAGAATATCTTCTTAATATACAATATCTTCTATCACCTTCTGAACTCTAGTTTTTATTTATTCCATTCATTTAGAAGAAGTTATCCAGCTTGGGAGCCATTTTCACAAATCCCATCCTATCCAGTTTTATTGATACCTATCCAGTCAAGTTTGTTTCCTTGCATTCATTAATTTCCATACATAGATTTCCTTATATTCTCTTTTATTTCACCATGTAGTTCCCACAGTTTGGTTGATTTGTATACAGACATCTGAGTTCTTAGAGTTCGTTGCTGATTTATTTTGTGTACATTGTGTCCCATGGATTACTAGTCCATTACTGATGTTCTTGTTATCCTGTACCTGTTACTCCTTATGTAAGTGGGTGTATTTTTAACCTGATGTCCACAGATCATGGACAGGTTTTAGGGGATCTAAGGAAGGAAGGAAGAAGGAAGAAAGAAAGGAAGTAAATATTCATTAAATGCTTGCTTTGTGCCAGGCACTATTCTAAGTGCTTTACAGGTATCTCATTGGATCATTTGAAGGACACTGCTATGACGGTGGCTCTTGGGTTCAGGGGCCTGGGTGTCTCCATCAGGATCTGAGGGAAGATGGTGGTCAAGGATGTGGTGATAGGGGTCTCACTTTTCCAGCCCATGCTGCCTCTTTTCTCTCCTTTAGGGTATCTTGTTGATTCAGCTCTGAGATCTAAGTGCTTCATTTCATCTTCTTCCTTCATGCTGTGTTCTCTGTTTTTACTTCAGTGGCAAGGCAGAAGCAGAAAAGATGTAAGTATATAAGATACTAAGAGAGAAAGAGATATTCAGTTATCTCATGAATCCTTATTTCACCTTGTCATTGCTATCCAGGTTTTTCACTATTCTCTGAAAGCTGGGACCCATTTCTTCTTCAGTAGAACTCAGCCTTTGATTGTGTTATCAAAAATTCAATTTTTTTTTAGAGCTTTCCTTCCGTCTTTAGCCAATTCCCAACATCTCCTCCTCTCCAATTTTGATTCATAGGATCTTTTTGTTGTTGTTTGGTTGTATCCAAATCTTCGTCATTCTGTGGATCATACTGTCCATGGGGTTTTCTTGACCAAGATACTAGAGTGGTTTCCCATTTTCTTCTCCAGTGGATTTGAACTCAGGACTTCCTGACTCCAGGCCCAGTGCTCTATCTACTGAGACACCTAGCTGCCTCCTATAGGATCCTCTCTCCTTTTTCTGAACTTGTTGAAATCTGCTATTTACATAATAAATGTTATTCCTATTTACAGATAGAAAAATTAAGGCTTGTAGAGGTTGCAACTTGCCTAAGGGCATGCAGCTAGTAAATAGTGAAACTAACTCTGGTCTTCAGTCTCTAAGCCCAGGGCTGCCTCTTGGGTAGAATCAGCTTTAATTAGCAACTAATGAATATGTTTCATTTTATTGCTCTAGACATAGAAAAGAACCAAAGATGAGAATGTAATTACAGGACAGGTGCCATAGAGACTACTTAAGGAAAGGGCAACAGAAGCATCTTTAAGGTATTGACCCTAAAATTGGCCATAAACTAGGGGGGGAAATCATTGGAAATCAAGAAGCACCAACTTCATTTTTCTAAGCAGGGTCCAGACTGGGATTAGAATACTGTATCAGCCAATGTATAGCTAGATTATAGTGAGGTTAGGATAAACTTTTGGGACTCTGTAGCTGCAATAGGTGATGAGGGCCAGCACCAAGGTGGTAGCAATGTCATGGGAGAGAAAGGGGTGAATGTAAGAGATATTGTGAAGATAGACTTGCCATGACTTGGCAGCAGATAGGTGTGGTGATTTTGAACCTGGGTGACTAGGAGGATAGTAGTTCCCCCAATAGGGAAGTTAGAAAGAGGAGAGGATTTTGGGAGGGAAAAATAAGTTCAGTTTTGTGCATGGTGAGTTTAAGAAGTCTCCAGGACATTCAGCTTGAAATGTGCAATAGACAAAGTCAGGAGAGAGAGCAGGGATGGACTAATAATAGCAGTAACAATCACATTTATGGTGCACGTTAAGATGTGCAAAGTGCTTCACTACCTTAAATATTATTTCATTATTTCATTTAATCCTCACAACAATCCACAGAGATAGGTGCTATTATTTTCTCTATTTTACAGATAGGTATCATTAATGAATGTACTCAAGGAGAGGAGCAACGATGTGTCATTGGTGTTTTTCAGACTGCATCATTGTTCTGTTAGTGCAATCTGAGTAATTATGAGTAAGAACAGTGGGGAAAGAATCTTTTATACATTGTGTCGACATGATCTCAGTGGTCTGGGGTTCCCTGGTGTCTTTCTTCCTCCATTTACCTTGTTGGTGAACCTCATTTGGAGAAAGTGGTTGAAAAATTTGTTCATTTTCTAATTTGTGCTATGTGCTTTTATTTATATAAAAAAGCTTCTTTGGAGCCTAGATATGTGATACGGCATGAAGAGATGGATCCATTGTGATGTAAGTGCCTCAAGCTATCTCTGTGGCTGTCTTCCTGTCATAAGAGGCAATGTGATGTGTGTATATAAAAGAATAGGGATTGAACATTGGTTTCATCTGTACAGGGAAGACCTGCTTGAGGAAATTTCCTCTTCCAATTCAGGCAGGCACTTTCTTGTGCAATTTCTAGTCTTAGTTGGCTAGGGCACTGGAGAATAAGTGATCACCTATGTCACACAACCAGCGTGTATCAGAAGCAGGAATTGAACCCAGGTTCTGGTTGTCAACTTGTGTATGAAAAAAAGGGTTATAAACAATATAGAGTGTTATTAGATCTTGCTCATATTCTTGGTAATACTCTTGCTTACCCTGTCTTATGGCCTGTTTGCTTACTTTTTATAGTATAAGATTGGAGATTGACAAAGCCAATCAATCAATCACCAACTGTTCTTACTATACTCTTCAGTAAAAATTCCTTTTTAAAAGCCAGTTGCTTGACTGTTTGATAACCACTGATGGTTATCATTGGAGAAGCGGAAAGAATACCAATTTGGTTTGTGACCAATAGATTTAGAAAACTACCTCAGAAGAACTCTGAACCCCCTAGAACTCTGAAGGGGAGATGTAGCAGCTACCACCTGGGAACCAGACCTTCCAATGTGAGTGGGGATTGGAAAATACCTCCAGAAACAGAGCTGATCTTTGCTGTAATCTATCATGGGATCTTGTACCAAAGGAAAAAATAAAATAGAGATAGAACAGAAAGGAAAGGAGCCCCACAAGACAAATAAACATGGAGGAAACCAGGACATACTTAGAAAAGCCTATGTTTGGTTGGAGAGAAGAGGAGGGAGAGAGCAATCAGGGTAGCTGAAGCTGGAGATTTTGCTGAAGCCAACAGTAAACTATAAGGAAAGATATATTCTTTAATGTTTGAATTTAAGGAACACATCCTGTTTACCTTAGCTTTTCTCCTTTCACTACATACACATACACATATATAGTCAGTTTTGATGAAATGTTTATTTTGAAAATGCAAATTTGTTCCAGCATGACTGATATGTGAGGGAAGGATTTGAGCATTCTACAAAGTTAGAAAAACTTCACTTTACAATAACTTACAACTGCAACCCTCCTCAGATGTCCACTTCTAGGAGAAAACTTTAGGTCTTTTTCAAAGTAAAGTGCCATTTTTAGCTGCTAGTGCAGTAGGAGCTCTTCAAAGAAGAGGTTTGGACTGAACCCAGGAGCTCTCCTACCTCCACATCTGTCACAGCTGTTGAATCTGGCAATTGAAGTTGCAGTCCACCAAAGCCCACTGTCTCACTCATACTTGGCTGTGCCAGTCCAGGCCTGTGGACACCAGGATGCAGACTGAACAGTAGCCCAAAGGTATGGACAGCAGCACTATTTAATGTATTTTTATGTATTTCTTAACCGTTTGACATGTGTTTTTTTTAAAAGCATGTAGCCATTTTATTAAATCATTAAACTTTTTTAAATGTCACCAATGAAGGTTTTGAGTGTTAGGTCCCTAATCCCATTTTTCTTATAAGTCCTGTGGTTTTTATAATTTTATATGCTGTAGTGATTCTTTTTAGGAATACAGTATCAGCAGAGAACTGACAACTGACTGACTGTGTATATTTTAAACATTTAATTTTTATTTTCTTCTCAATTCCCCTTCCCTGAGAAGGCAAGCAATTTGATATAGACTATAGTCTATAGGTATTTTTGATACCTTCTGTTTTAATATCATACTCATTTCCAAATATACTTCTTCGCTTTATCCCCTCTTGAATGAAACATCCCTTTAAAAAAAGATAAAAAAGGAAATTCAGTAAAACTAATCAACAAATTAGTTATGCCTGAGAATATATTCAATAATCAATACTTATTGATCATGGGATCCAGTAAAGCTGCAAGAGAGGTGTGGGGACCATATCAATTCTGTTCTCTCTTCACATTTGTTCTCCTCTTCCCCTTGTGAGTAGTAATAGCATTTTGTTAACTTCTGTCTGTGTGGCTCCGTTGATCTTCCTCTGAACTCTATAGTGACACAGTTTTGTATTTTTTTCTGTTAAAATTGTTGTAGTCATTTTAAATTCTGCTTATTTCACTCTGCATCAGTTCACATGAACTTTCCTATGTTTCTCTGAATTCTTCATATTTGGTTTTGTTGTTGTTGTTGTTGAGTTGGTTGTTCAATCATGTCTAACTCTTTGTGATCCCGTTTGGGATTTTCTTAGCAAAGATACTAGAGTGGTTTGTCATTTCCTTCTCCAGCTTATTTTACAGATAGGAAACGGAGGCAAACAAGGCTAAGTGACTTGCCCAGGGTCACACAGTAAGTGTCTGGGGTCAGATTTAAACTCAGATGCGTCTTCCTGACTCCAGGTCCAGTGCTCTATCCACTGTGTCACGTAGCTGCTCTCTGGTTTTTTTTCTTTTGGACCAGACTAATCCATGACATTCATATACCATAATTTGTTTAACTGTACTCCAGTTGATAGGCACCTACCTTGCTTTTAGTTCTTTGTTATCACAAAAAGTGCTGCAATGAGTAGTTTATTGTATATAGGACCTCACTCTGGTTTTTTTTTAACCTCCTTGGGGTATATGTTCAGCAGTGGGATATCTGGGTCAAAGGGTAAAGAACAGTTTATAATTTTTCCTACATAATTCCAAATTGCTACCCAGAACTGTTGACTTAATTCACAGTTCCACCAACAATGTATTGGTGTATTTGCCTTCTTACAGCATCTCCAGTTCTGTTTTTGGTCACATTTTCTAATTTACATGAAGTGAGGTAAAAACCTCATGGTTATTTTCATTGATGTTTCTCTTATTATTTATTTGGAGCGATCTTTCATTTTGATTTTGGTATGTATGTGTATATGTGTATCTGTATACATATATATCATCAAAAGAATTTCAAACAATAAACAAACCATATACAACCATATATGCGACTACAAATATATGTAGAGTTATATGAACAATTTTCTCTCGTTCTCCACTAAGTTTTCCCCATCTTCTAGGTTCTTTCTTGGGTGAACCCAGCTTCTTATATGAGAAATGAGGCTCTCTTTCTCATACTCTTTGGCTCTTTACATGCCCATCCCATACTTAAAGATTAGGTTTGACTTACTTCCAAAGTCTCAGCAAACGAGGTAGTAGAAATGTATTAATGTACCATGTGAATCAGGCATGAGGCAGCTTTTTATTTCTTCTTCACAAAAGAAATGATCAGCACATGCAACACTCACAGACAAACATTTCTAGAAAGATTTGAAACAGGATATAGCAACTTACAATGACTTCTATAGTCTTCTGGGAGACTGAGATTTTAAAATATCAAAGCATAAAACCTTTAGCAGGACTGCTAAATAGGCATTCACATTTTACTTTGGCTGTGAAACACCCAAACAGTCTCTGTCTTCTGGAAAGCTCAGCCAGAGGTTAAGCCCCTTCTCCTGCCAGTGCTATCTTCTCTGATGTAGAATCTCGCTGTGCAGTCTGCCAAAGGGACACAGGATCCTCAGACCTCAAATTCACTAGGTGCCTCCAAGGCTGGCCATGGCCATCTCAGGATCACAGTTTCTCCCACCTATTCTCAGGCAAGGAAACACAAAGTAGAAAATGTAGCCAGGGGTCCCAAGGCCTAGACCCAGTTCATTTTTGCTGGTGCCTGATGAAACACAGCAGTAGTTGCTATGCTGAAAGATTAGGAGAAAGAACAATGCCTTTCTAGCCACCCCCTCACGGGAAATCTAGTGAAGAAGAGCTATTTGAAATGTGTAAGAGTTAAAGGAAATAAACAAACTAGAAACTGTCTCTGCTTCTAAGACATGCAGCTCCTCCCCTGCTGCTGTCTACGTTGCTAGGGGAACAGTGGGAGATAACCTTGTCATCACAAAGTTCAAGGTCCTTTAGCATCAAGTCATACATGTCCCTGGAGTCCCTGGAACATGCTCCCTAGGATGGCCCCTGCAGACACATTTCTGCATATGTCCTATGTAAGCTCCATTACAGTACATGTATATGTAATGTGTGTAATATCCATGTGTATGTTATGAGCCCTGCAATTTCATCAGTGTAAGCATCTCCCAGAGAGGTATCTCCTCTACTAATGAAAATCTGTAACTTCTCTGAAACTCATAGAGTTGCCTATAAAGTGGGAATAATAATAGGTCCTACCTCTTAGAGATAATGCAAATGCTATATAAATGCTAGCCATTGTCATCATCATCTTTTTTTTTTCTTAAATTAGATTTTCTCAAGGTTACAAACTAGGGAGCATCAGAAGCAGGACTTGGACTCAAGGTTTCCTGATAACTCTCCATTCATTATGCTGTGTTGACTTTCAATTCCCCATATGGTTTAGGACATTGGATATTTATCAGAGATAACTGATGTAAATATTGTTTTCCAAATCAGTAGTTTTCCTTTTTTTTCTTAATTGCATTGATTTTGAGTTACTTCTTTTGTAAAATATTGCTTCTAAACTTGAGCAGTAGTAAGCTGTTGGCCAGCCCAGTGTCTTATGTTAAATGCTTAGTGTTATGGTTCTACAGAGGAGATGGAGCGGTGATGATGGCAGTGCCGCTGCAGCTGCTAAGGATGTTGGGCTACTATCATTCCCATTAACATGACAATACTTGGGGCAACTAGGTTGTGCAGTGAATAGAGCACTGGCCTTGGAGTCAGAAGGACCTGAGTTCAAATCCGGCTTCAGACACTTGACACACTTACTAGCTGTGTGACTTTGGGCAAGTCACTTAATCCCAATTGCCCTCCAAAAAGCAAAAAAAAAGGCAACCCCCCCCCCAAACATGACAATACTCCCTTTCTCACCACCATTTTATTGTTTACCATTGGGCTGCCTTTGGTTGGCCTTTCAACCAGAGCCATTATGGGCATCAGTGACCAAGCTGTTTGTCCACCAACTCTTTAATGCCAGCATTATGTCTGCCAGCAACTGGGGTACTGGGAGTAGGGTGATATTTTGGCATGTACTGGTATAACCGAAATACAACAAATAAAGAGAAAGTCTGGGAAACTGTAGCTATTGTTGAAAGCAGTTTTATACCTGTCTCCTTTTAGTTTTCTAGGAGTAAAGCCATGGGGACCTGTCTGTAGAAGAGGAAAAGGTAAGAAAAATACTTCAGGTGCCAATTGTTCAGATGTCCTATTTCCAAGGAGTTTAAGGCAAAAAACATAACAGACAGCGTGATCTATAAAGTCTCATGGAACTTGGTAGATTATATATTGGTCTTCATTTGTTTTGCCACTTGCTGGTTACATGCTACAACCATTCAGAGCCTGAAGGAAGTATCAGAAAAGTTGTGAACGTAATAAGAGAGAATTAGCTAAGGGATATCTTATGGAGCTGGGAGATTGGAGTAGAAGGAAAAGGAGAAACAGAGTTGTGAACCTAATAAGTTGTGAACTTGATTGTCTCACAAAATGTTCTCCAATCTCACACATTCCTTTCTGGTTCCAGCAGGATTAGGAATAAGTATATGGCCCAGGGTGAAGGATGTATAGGGAATAACCACTCTGGGAGAGGTCTATGATCTAAAGCAAATAATACCTGGGTCTCTTACTCCTCTCCCTCCATATTCATTTTGATACCTGCTTTGTCCGGTAATGGGAAAAAATAAGGCTAATTGCATATGTGAGCTTCAATATTTTTCTGTACCTCCATATCCTCCCAAGTCACTACCTAGTCATCTGGTTTTTCTTCCTCCAAGTTCTGAGGGTGATTGGTCTAATTGACTAAATCCTGGCCTCATTTTCTCTGGTTCCCAGTCATTGGGATGCTTCATGTGAGAATCTTTGCTAGTGGGACTCAGGAGCACCAAGAGAGGTCTTGAATCTTTGGGAGGATTTGCTCCAGTGGAGAACCACTGGGAACCAAATCCATACTCCATGTATGAGATATCATCTTGTGCTCTCCTTTGCCTTTGATAATGTCAACCACTCCCCACTCTTGGGTGCTGCTTCCTTCTTCAGCTTTTGTAAAACTGCTCTTTCCCAACCTGATTGCTCTTTCTCAATCTCATTTGCTAGACCATAATACAAATCCTGCTCCCAAAGTGTGGGTATACCCAGGTGATCTGTCCTGGAGAGGAAAGTTGGATGTTATCTGACATGCACTTCAGATTTGGGGAAAACAGATTTCAAAGAACTTCTCTGTTCTCCCTATACCCCCTTATAAAATTATCTCATAGGTTTCTATAGTTTCTTTATGTGGATGATGCTCTCTACTGAGCCCCAGTCCCACAGGGTATGGTATTGGTATCCTAAACTCAACATGTCCAAAGCAGGATTTCCAAAGGTATATTTCAGTCTTCTGGCATCTCTTTCACCACCAAACTTGACCTTCCTCCAAACTTCCCTCTTTTTGTTAAGGGTAACATCATCTTTCCAGGCAACCTGGGATGCAACCTTGGAGTTGTCCTCCACTTTTACTCTTCCTCATCACCCAAATCCAATCCCTTTGTCTTATCTGTTCTGTCTCTCCGACATCTCTCCTATCTGCCCCTTTCTCTCCACTCACAAGGCCACTTACCCTAAATCCTGGCCTCATTTTCTCTGGTTCCCAGTCATTGGGATGCTTCATGTGAGAGTCTTTGCTAGTGGGACTTTTAGTCTACTCAGATAATATGCTAATTGGTTTCTAATCCATTCTTTATAGTGCTGTCATATAAATCTCCCTCAAGCACTAATCCATCACTTCCCAACTCATGGATTTTCATGAGCTCCCTATTCCATTTAGGATAAAATGTAAATTCCCTAAGTTTAGTATTTAAGGCCAGATTTTCACAAATCTGGTTCTAATCTACCTTGCAATACTGATTTCCCATTGTTGCCCTTTACATTCGGTATTTCAGTCAAATTGACCTACTTTTGTTTTGCTTTGTTCCCTGAACTCCTGAAACTTGTCTTCAGCTTGTCTGTAAACTGATACCCAGAACTGAACATAATACTCTAGATCAGTGGTTCTCAACCTTTCTAATGTCAAGACCCTTTAATACTCATATGTGGGCATATCTGCATGTGGGTGGACCCGCCTGGAGACAGAGGAGTGGTGTCTCAGTTCCTAAGACCATTGGAAATATGTGTTTTCTGATAGTCTTAGGTGACCCCTGTGACCCCTGTGAAAGGGTCGTTCGACCACTAAAGGGGTCGTGACCCATAGGTTGAGAATTGCTGCTCTGGATGGAGTCTGATTAATGCTCCACCCTCTGTATGAAACCTCTCCTGATCCTGCTAGTGCTAGCCTCCCAAACTACCTTTTATTTAACTTATCGGTCTATCTAAATTTATTCTGCCAGGAATTGAAGTCAAAACCACTGGTCAATAGTTTGCAGATTCAATTCTTTTCCTTTTAGGTAGGGGGAATAGAATTCGAATATCTGCCTTTTTCTAGTCCTGCAGTATGTCTTTCATTTTCCATGATTTTTCATATGTTATTTACCGTGGCCCAGCAATTACATCTCCCTTTTTTTTTTTCAGTACCAAAGGATGACGTTCATCTGGGCCAGGACACTTGAAATCATCAAGGTCAAATAGCTACTTTCTTACAGTCTCCTAATTTGTCCTGGATATCAGCTTCCCATGAAACATTTTCCCCCCTATTATTTCCAATATAAAGGTCAACCTCCTTTCAAGAAAAAATAAACAAAATAAGAATTGAGCATCTTTTTCTTTTCTGTATTGTGATTTATCACCAAACAAAAAATTTTTTATTGTCCTCAGGCTTTACTTGATAGGCTCAGTTTGTTCTGAGCTTCAGCATTCTTTAGATTGTTCTTATTAACATCATGTCATATTTTTGTATTCATACTGTTACCTATCCTGGATTCCATTTTCTGAGTGTGTATGCATGTGTGTATGTGTATGTATGTGTACACACACATATATATATATATGTATCTTTTAGAACGGCGGTTCTCAACCTGTGGGTCGTGACCCCTTTGGGGGTTGAATGAACCTTTCATAGGGGTCACCTAAGACCATCGGAAAACACATATTTCCAGTAGTCTTAGGAACTGAGACACCGCTCCTCTATCCATCTCCAGGCGGGTCCGCCCACATGCAGATATGCCCACATACGAGTATTAAAGGGTTTCCACATTAGGATGGTTGAGAACCACTGTTTTAGAATTACAAGTTAATTGGTAAAATATCCTGTGTATCTACATCGGTTTCTTTAGAGAATTCCTCCTTTCCCTCCTTATCTGAATTGTTTTTACTTTATGTCTTCAGAATTTTATTCTTGAGCATTTCCCATCCTTCTTGGGCTAATTATACCTATAGAATTAATCCATGTGATCCTTCCTATCTTTTGAACTCTGAACTCTTTGAAATTTGCTTTTGCCAAATCTGGAATGCTTATCAGACTCTGCCCAACTTTCTTCTTCTTCTTCTTTATCAAAAATTCTAGGGGCGGCTAGGTAGCGCAGTGAATAGAGCACCAGCCCTGGAGTCAGGAGTACCTGAGTTCAAATCTGGCCTCAGACACTTAACACACACACACAAAAAACTAGCCGTGTGACCTTGGGCAAGTCACTTAACCCCAACTGCCCTCCAAAAAGCAAAAAAAAAAAATTCTAGGAGAGGGTGCTTCTTTACTTCCAGGGTTCCAATCATTTTCATTCCAAAGTTAGATCAATTAATTAATCACCATTTATGTGCTAGGCCCTGTGCTAACCTGTCAGTGAGAATCATATTTAGAACAGATTTTCTTCTGTTGATTCCTGAACTTTTTGAAAGATGAAGTTCAGTCAAGTTCAGGTCAAGAAGATATTAGTACTTTTGTTTTGGGCAGAAAGAAGGAAAATTCCATCAGGTGTCTGGATAATTGAAGTCTCCTATTAGTATTATACCATGTTTTTGTACTAGTCTTTTTTATGTTTCTTGAAATCCTCATTTTTTTCTCCCAGTGGTTGGTAGTAAAATCTAATGATAAAATTGCTTTTTTTTCCTCTCCATTGATTTTCACCCAAATACTTTCCACAATGCTTCTGTCATCTGGATTCTAGATTTCTTCATATGACCATACCTTCTTAATAAGTAATGTCCCTCTCTTTTCCCTGCCTTCTTTTAAATTCAGCATGCTCATCCCTAGTTATATTCCTGTCATGTGTTTCATTTCTCCATGTCTTGGTGTCCATGAGTTTAGCGTCCAAATTTTCTTCCTTTCATTAGGATTCTTGTACCTCTTGCTCGAGCTTTGGACATTTGTTTATAGCCATGGTTTTTATTACTGGCTCCTTTCTTGAATTTTGTCTCTTATCGACTTCTGGGCCCCTCGATTACTATACTTCTTCATTCATTATTCATTATTGTTACTTTCTGAAGTATCTAGCTTGAAGGTTTTTTCCACTCCCTTTTATTTTTTATTTTATTTTTTGCTTTTTGGAGGGGGGAAGGCAGGGCAATTGGGGTTGTGACTTGGTCACATGGCTAATAAGTGTTAAGTGTCTAAGGCTGGATTTGAACTCAGGTCCTCCTGACTCCAGGGACAGTGCAGTATTCAGTGCATCACCTACCCACCCCTACTTCCTTTTATTTTAAAACTCTTTTGATTAGACTTGTAAAACTCCAGGAAAATATACATTCCACCCCTGGCCTTTTCTCTTTTTAGCCATGATCCATAAATTCAATTTGCCATTCTCAGACATAGTCTTCTTAGCTATTCCTTCCTGAATCAATTTTCTCTTCTGCAAACATTGCCTTTAATAGGAAGCAACAAGGAAAGCAAAACCTGTATCCCTGTAGTCTTCAGTTTCTTTAGCAGTTTTCTAGTTCTTTTTGGTTGCATCATTTCTTTTCCTGTGAATCATGAGATTTTTAAGTCTGGGAAGGTTCTCTGTTATTCCTTGGATAAATGCCCTGTGAAAACAATAGGACTCTCCATAGTTATCAGCTCTTCTAATAGCTGCCTCAGTACCACTGAGCAGGAAGTTACCAACCTCCATTTCTCTTTTTCCTTTGACACTTAGTAAAAGCCGTTTGGCTTCTGTGAGTCTATCATTTTTTTGGAGGACAAAAATAGATACTTCCTTTTCAAAGCATCAAATTCCCCTCTCCTCAAAGAGCTTCAAATTTGTTTTTAAGATTCTAGTGTACTCTATCTTTTCTTTCCCTCCTCCTTCAGTGACATTCTTCCATTCTTCAACTTAGTGGTAAGGGTCACATCCCTTCCATCACTTCAGATTTTTCCCCCATTTACTACTTTTTAAAAAAAGTAATATTTTCTTGTCCTTGATAATCTAGAGATGTGTTTCTTATATCTCTTCACCTCTTCTAAGAGGGAGACTTGCCTACTCTTGGAACATAGATAGCAGTCTTTTGGCCATGGCTAGTTACAAATATCATACACAATATAAAATAATGCAAAGTTTTCTACTTTTCAAACTTTGAGATTTTTTTAGGATTTGTGTTTATTCTTTACCTCTTAAACATTTTTGTTAAGACCTTTATGTACCTCATAATAACTTGATCACACCCAACTTCTTTTCCTTTGTCCCAATCACATGTTACATACTACTTCCCTTCTTATTTATTTCAATAACTTACATACCAAATCATTTCTTTATTTATTCATTTGTTTATTTTACTAATTTGTTTTATTTGCCTTAGTTGGCTAACTAGCTACTTTTTTTCCTTGATGCCTTCTCTTCAGATCATTTCTCTTTACTCTTGTTCCTTCTGCAGCTTTCTCTCACAGAAGCCAGAAGTAGAATCTGGACCTGGATGTTTTTGTCCTCCAATATTTCCTCAATTCCAAATTTCTCAAAAAAAATTATCTCCAAATTTAAGTTCTGGCCTTTACAGGTCTAAACTCCTCTAAGTCTTCTTCGTAAGTCTTTCTTACTCAAATCAAGTCTTCTTCTCTGGTTCCTTCTATAACTTTCTCCCACAAAAAAGCTTAGGAGTCAAAAGATTTAGTGGTTAATATTCTCACTCGTTTCAAATCATTGCTCCTACCACACAGTGTAAGCTCCTTCAGGGTGGAGATTTCTGCATATTTGTGTACCCTCAAAGCTTAGCACAGTGCCTTGAAAGAATTTGCTCTCTTGAATTCTTTCCTCTCCTTTCTGTATAGCCTTTCTACACATCCAGAGATCTGACCTCAGTTCATCTGGTGGGGGAATGCAGGGTAGATACTGAGGACTTCAGAGGCTCTCCCTCACTTCTAGCTCCTCAAACTTCATGTTGGGGAAGAGGAAAGGGTCACCTTTTGGGGGAGGCAGCTAGATAGTAACATGGATAGAGTGCTGACTGGGAAATCAGGGAGATCTGAGTTCAGATCCAGCCTCAGACACAGAAGTATGGCCCTAGGTGAGTCACTTAATTTCTCACTGCCTCAGTTTCCTCACTTGTAAAACAGGGATCATAGCATCTACCTCATAGAATTGTGAGGAAATAATGAGATAATGTTTGTAAAACACACAGCACATAATAGGTACCTTAGAACTATTTGTTCTCTTCCTCCTTTCCCGTAGAGGGATTCAGCAGTTTAACTAAGGACCTCGGGTCTCTATGCCAGCGGCTCCAATTCCTATCCCCGCTATTGGATTTAAGCTTTCTTCTTCCCCAAGATAAACCCCACAAAGCAGGTTTATGATCCTCTTTCTTCTCTGTGTTCTTTTCCTTCCTCACTGAATCCAGTCCTGGTTTCCTTGCCGCCTATCTTTCTTCTTCCCTTCCTCCTCTTCTCCCTCCCTTCCAGGGCTCTCTCTTAGCAAACACCCCCTCCACCGTCACCCCCGCCCATCACCGTCTGTCTCTTCAGTTCCCACTCTCTCCCACTCTCTGTCTCAGCTTGCCAGTCCGGCAGCTCTACTTTGGATCTTTTAGCCACCTGGTCCAGTTGCAAAACCTAGCAGCTGAGGAGGAGGAAGCCGAGAAGGTCGCCAGGGTTTCCCACGGCCACCTCGCCGCCCCCAGGGGTTGGCGGGGAAGGAGCAGCTGGGGGGCCCCCACAGAAGCACTTCTTCAGAAGACAATGCACTCAGCGCTCCGAAACCACAGTCCAGTCTCCTCTTCCTCCGGCTCCTTTCCACCGCCCCCCACCGCCTCCCAGCTGCAGCCGTTCTTTATTCGCGGGGGCTCCTACCGCAGCTGCCGGAGGGGCTCTAAGGATAGCAGCACCAGCACCAGTACCAGCGCCAGCAGGGGAGGAGGAGGGAGACGAGGCGGGAGAGGCGGCAGCTTCCGCGGCTCCCCAAGCAGCAGTACAGGAGTGGAGCGAGAAGAAGAAGACGAAGAGAGCATCAGTATTAGCAAGCCCCTGGTGCCCGCCACAGTTTCTGGCCCCCTGGAGTCCTCTGCTCAGGGAGGCGCTCAGCTGATCGGTCACACCGCCTCTTCCTCCTGCTCTTCCTCAAAGTCCACATCCACCTCCTCTTGTAGTATGACCGCAGTGGATTTTGCTGGTGGGGGTGGAACAGGACCCATTGGAGGGCCAGGGGGCCGTTCTTCCGGGGGGCCCAGTGGGCCCAGCGGTGGTAGCGGCTCCGCTTCCTGCTCCTGCTGCTGCTGTTGCTGCGGCCACTCATCCAGGGGCCCCTCCAGGGGTCGGCGAGGCTGTTGTGCCCCTACTTCTGAGTGCAAGTGGGGTTACCAGGCGCTGTCCGTGGTGCTGTTGCTGGCTCAAGGTGGGCTGCTAGATTTGTATCTCATCACTGTAACTGACCTGTACTGGTGTTCCTGGATTGCCACAGATCTGGTGGTCGTGGTTGGCTGGGCCATTTTTTTCGCTAAGAACAGCCGTGGCCGTAGAGGAGGAAGTGCCGCCAGCTTGCACAACCACTACCAGCACCACCACCACTCAGGACCCCCGCCTCTCCACCTGCCTGCTCCATCGGGTGCAGCTGTGGGAGCCGGCGCTGGAGGCAAAGTACGGGCTCGTGTTGGTGGGGGCGGCCTGGGAGATGGTTTGGACTCTGTAGGATCCGGGGGAGAATTCGCTTTTGCCTACTTGGCCTGGCTGATCTACTCCATTGCCTTCACACCCAAGGTGATTTTGATACTTGGCACGTCCATCCTGGACCTCATCGAACTACGAGCGCCATTCGGTACCACGGGCTTTCGTATCACTATGGCACTGTCTGCACCCCTGCTCTACAGTTTGGTACGGGCCATTAGTGAGGCAGGAGCCCCTCTCGGATCGGCAGGACCTCTGCTCCTGCAGCCTCAGCACCATCGAGCCGCTGGCTGCTTCCTGGGAACTTGTCTAGACTTACTGGACAGTTTCACCCTGGTGGAGTTGATGCTAGAAGGCCGGGTACCTCTGCCTTCCCACCTTCGCTATCTGCTCATCTCTGTCTATTTCCTGACCCTTACTTCTCCAGTGCTCTGGCTCTATGAACTCAACACTGCCACCCCCACCAGTACCACTTCCTGGGGGGCTGGGGCTGGGGGCTGTAGCAGGCTCCTGAGATTGCTGGCTGGCTGCTTGGTTGATGTGCCTTTGTTGGCCTTGCGCTGTCTCCTGGTGGTGAGCTACCAGCAGCCACTCTCAGTCTTCATGCTCAAAAACCTCTTTTTCCTTGGTTGCCGGGGATTGGAAGCCTTGGAGGGCTGCTGGGGCCAAGGGAGTCTGGGTTCCCCTAACAGGATCCGAGGAGGTTACGGAGCCCCTCCCCCAGAGCCGCCCCCGTCGCCACCACCGCCCACCCCTCAGGGAGGTTCTCAGTTGGGCCACTGCATCCCAGAGAATGACACGGGACCCCATGGCTATGTCAATACCCTGGTTGTCTCCTCCCAGAACTAAGGAAGGAGAAGATTGTTCTCTTATATTTCCTTCATACCTTGACTTCTCATACTTTCTACTTCCCACCCATATTTCCACTTGTTCTTTCTACTTTTCCTTCATCTTGATCTGGTTCAGGTTATTGGTAGGAAGGGACAACTGCTATACAAGGAAGGCTACAAGGAAGTTTACCTTCCCACTACCATCTTATTGTTCTCCTGTGAGAGAGTTGCTTTTTGGAGGGAGGGGCAGTAGATGGTGAAGAAAGTGGGTCCTTTTAATCTATTGAAAATTCATCTTTCCCAGGCTCAAGTCTCCAAAGGAACAACTAACATGCTGAAGATATACTTCCCTCTCTTGCTCCTCATTTGCCCCATCCCCACCAGTAGTTCTGATTTCCCCACACAAACTATGTACATGTACAGTCATTATAGGGGAAGGTGGAATAGAGGGAAAAATAATGGTAGAGGAAACTGAGCATTGGCCAACTCAGTACCTGGTCTTGATCTCAGAATGACCAGTCCTCTCTGTATGAGACCCTCCATGCTATGGTTGGTGATAACCTATGCCCAAGTCGTGGTATTGGATCCACCCACTTTGCTCTCTTCTCTTTCTCTGATGAACTTTTTACAAGTAGAGACAGAGTTGTGTAGTACAAAGAGCACTGGCCTTGGAGTCAGATAACTTGAATTTGAATCCTAGCACTGCCATTTACTATCTACTTAACCTTTCAGGCCTGTTTTCTCACTTGTAAAATGAAAGGTTAGGCTAGATGATCTCAAAAGTCTCTTCAACCTCTTGAGTTTTATAAGTGATGGCTGTAGCACGTGTTAGTGAATGAATGTGTGTGTGTGTGCATGCGCGCGTGCCATGTGTGTGCTGTTGTTCACTTACCAGCTGAGCCTTTCCAGTTGGTAAGAGACACGAAAGAATGAACTTTGCTCACTCCCCCTCCAGCTTTCCACTCCTACTTGAACATGACTGAGCGGAAAACAGTGCATCTGGAGTCAGATGAGCTGGGTTAAAAACTGGGCAAATCACTGTGCCTCTCCAGGCCTCAGTTCCCTAATCTATACATGAAGATTGGTAATGCAGTGGAAAGAACACTAGTTTTGGAGGCAAAGGACTCAGGTTCAGCTCCCAAATCTGCTATTTACTACCTGTGTGAGCTTGGGCAAGTCATTTAAACTCTCTGAGCCTCAGTTTCCTCATCTGTAAAATGAGGTGGTTGGACTAGATGGCCTTTAAGGAACCTTCCGGCTCTAAACATAAGATTTGTGATCCTTAAATTCCCTTCCAGTTCCAAATCTTAGCGTTCTATGAACTCATGGCTATGCATTCCTGAATGAGCTGAGCACCTGGGAGCTATCCAGCTGTTTTCAGGCAGGGTAAATGTTTCCTCCTATCCCTTCCCAATCCAGCTCTTCTCTCCGGCTCTGGGTGTGGTTTTTTACGTTTCAAGGACCAAATCACCTTTTCTTGAGTGAGTAAAAATTACTACCTCTGTGTTTTGAACCTGTGTTGTATTGTGCACTGATATTGCTTACAAACACACACATAAAAAGGAGAAAGTTGAATTTAATTTTGTCTCTAGATCTTGTTGACTTGGTGCCAGTGATAACAGGATCTGTGGAATATTAGCCACCAGTCCAACTATTCCCCTCTGCCATCAGAACTCTTCTCTTCCCTGTGGCATGTATGTGTTTATACCAGGTTGTTGCTTAGAATGGATTATCTTGAGTTGTGTGTGTGTGTGTGTATTTGAGGTAGAGTGGGTTTTCTTAAGGGGAGGAGTAGGGGAAACTGCTTTCTTGCCAGCGCCCCTTCCATGAGATTTTAGTGGATTGGAAAGGGTTGGGTTGCTTGGGTCAAGAATAGAGTGAGTTCAAGAGGATAGGGTTGAGGGATGAGAGTGGATAGTTTGGGGCAAGGGTGGATAACAATGCCATCAATGTTTCTCTGGGCCACCTTTTAAAATTTTCTACCTGTGATGATTGCTGAAGAATGGGACTTGTTACAAGTAGGGCTTACCTGGATTGATGAATTTTGTGGGTTCATTACATCTGATATTTTGAGGGGTTTAGTTGTGGTGGTCTTGGTGGGTGGGGGTAGGAGATTGTAGGGAACAAGACAATGGAAAGACTCTCTTTCCCTCAACTGCTAGCTGTCAATGAAATGGAATAGGAAAGAGGAGAGAGTGCTCGTAATAGGAACTCTTCTTCCCCTTCCCCTTCTTGTCTTATAATGTATGGACTCATCAAAGCCCAGGTCCTAACATTCTTTGGAAAGGTGACCTGCTATAAGAAAGTACCTAGGATGGGTGGACATGGGTGATAGGCATAGGAAACCTAATATGCATTCACAAAAGGTACTTCTGAGGTTGTGGGTAGAAGGGTAGGAGCAGAAGGTATATTGCTGTGAGGGGCTTATAATGACTACTGTCTATCTGGCTTTTATAGACTCTTCCTTTCTATCACCTCTCATGTGGAAGGGAAAACAGGAGCTAAGTAATCTACCACTAACTCAAAGAAATGGTGCCCAGTGGGCCTGGTTTTGTAGGAAGCCCCCATTAAAACGTTCCCCAAACAAACAAAATATATATGTATATATACATATACACACAAATATATACACACACACACATACACACATATACACAGTTTCTAATTCCTTTGGAATTTGATAAAAAGTAGATAAGAAAGGTATGGCAGAGGGAGTTTGAAAGGGTGAGAGTTCTGTCATTCTCTTCCTACTTGCTCTCTATGTTCTCCCTATCACTGACTCTAATATAAGGCTATTGAATTTTGGAACCAAGTATTATTTTCTTCTTTTGCATTTCTAACTTCTTGTAATTCCATTTGCTAAAGGGCTGGGGACCTTGGTCTCAGATTTACCATAGAAAGCACAATATGCATTCCCCATTTCTCCTTCATCTCTTCATACCTTTCCATTTTCTGCTTTCCCAGAGAAAAAGAATTCTCTGATACATAAAGGAAATGTGAAAGGACAGCTGCATTGGAGCCATAGTCAGCTTCTTGACTGGTGTCTGTTCTATCCTTTTTCTATCATTTGGACTATCTTGGTGCTGTGAGTGATTGTGACTATAAAACCTTGGAATACTATTGTTTTTTCTGATGTGATGCTAGAATGGATGTGAAGGAGCTGCCACCTCCCTGGGCATGAGTAAAGGATATTTATACCCAAAAACACTTCAGCCAAAGACAGAGCAGTTCATTCTCAAGCAAATAGCCATCTTTTCTCAGTTGTTAAAATGCTTTGAATTCTTTTGGTATCCACACCTTCATTATGGTTGTCACCTGTGTAAACTCTGAGGTATCCTCTCAATTCTCACTCCCGCTAATGAGCTGGGTCTCCAGAATTTGTCTAGCTATATCTCCCATTTCCACCTTATGGTTCTAGGTGTACCCCTGGGAGTCACCTGCGAGTCTTAAATGTCATTGTCTCAAGCCCTCACTGATGTGCTCTGCTCCCTCCCTCCCACCCAATTATAAGTAGAGAATACATTTAGTCAGTCAGCCTTAGTTAGCTTTTAGAAAGTAATGTTTACTAAGGTGGTAGAGCAATTGGTATGGAAAAATACTCTCAAAGTCTATAGTAAAATCTCCCACATACACAGGGTCCAGGGGAAAGTGAACTGAAGAAAACACATATGACAGAGGGGTAACTCACATGATTACTGGAATCCTTTTCTCCAATTTATGGGATGCTCAAGAAGTTCTCTTTAAATATGATGAATCTGAGTTTATCTGTCCTTTGCTTCTAATTACAACAGGGTTACTAGCTGATCCAGGAATTCTACCAGGATACTAGTGGTGGGAAGGTGGAAAGTCCAAAATCTTCCAAGCCCTTAAAAACTTACAGGGTCCTGACCTCCAGCCAAAAGGGTTATTTGTGGATGTTATTAGTGGAAGGGGAACAAGGTACCTCCTTCTCTCTACCTCATCCATAACCAAGCTAATTTCTTTTCAGTGATATCCTGGAAAGCTATGCTTGCTCCAATTTCTGGAAAACCCTCTCATCCCAGGTAATTTAGTGCTTCTATACAGGACCTAGGTGGCATAATACAGGGTTAGAATAGACAATGGAACAGACCTCTTGTCTAGCATCCTATTCATTTCATCAAATAGTTTTCAAATCCTTTCTCCACTTAATCTAATGTCTCTAATTGGGCAACCATATTAAGTGGGAGTGGGGTTGAGTAAGTTAATCACCCCAGCTTTACACTATAAAGTACTTTCTTTCATCTTCTCCTTCCAGAAAAAAAGGCCTGGGCATCTTGTACAAGCATGTCATTTGGTCATGCTAATTTGGTCAAATGGTCATAAACATTTGATTATCAGACTTACATATTCAAGTTGTTTACATACTTAGAGAATTGGAGTGTGTGTGCTCATTACAAATTCAGAATGGAGTCGCTCATGTCAAGAGTGCTCCTGTGAAAGATGTTAATAAGGCATAATAACTTAATACAGCTTTCACTTACATCCTAGGGATGCTTGGTTTTATGCAGTAGACAACATCAGAAATGTATCTCCTTTATCTCTTGTGAAATCCTTGGGGTTTTTCACTTGACAATACTTGAAACTATTGAACTTCACATCTAGTTAGCAAGAAAAAAAATATTAAAATAAGAAGCTAAGAGACAGAGGGATTCCTTCCCACACCTTTACTCCAAGGAATCTCCTCCCAGGGATGGAGTTCCTGCATCTGGAAGGCATATCCTGTTGCTCAAACCTGAATATCATTTTGTATTGCTTCAGGTTTAAAAAAAAAAAAGAAAAGACTACTTATTTTCAGCAGGGTATAGTAAGAGGTCTTTCATTCTGATTGCATTTTATAGGTGACTCCTTATTCTACCCCCAGGCAAGCCTGGTCCTGCCTAAACGATCAATTAATTAATCATTAAACATTTATTAAGTGTCTTTTATGAGCCAGGTATTGTGGAAAGAGAAGTAAAAATGTAACTCAGAGATAGAGTGAAGAAAGGATTATAAGAAAAAAGAGGGGATCTGCACCCCTTATGGCTTCCCAAAGCAGGATGGATGTAGGGGTGGATGAGGATGATTAGGAAGGTGGTAATGCCGCTGGTAAAATGGGAGAGTCGGGAGAAGGAGCAAGTTTTCAGGACTAGCTCGTGAGTTTAATTTTGGACGTGATGAATTTGAGATGCCAAATGGAACTATGACAGAGAGCTGGAAATCTGGTTCTGCAGTTCAGGACAGACGTTGGAACTGTAACAGCTAATACTAATCAATGACACCTACCTCTGAGCGTTCTTGTGAGGATAAAATGAGATGACATTTGTGAAGCACTTTGCAAACCTTAAAGTGCCACATAAATGCTGCCTTTTATTCTTCTAAGTTGTGCAAAGGATAGAGCTTTGGACATGGAGATGAGAAGATCTGGGTTCAAATCCAGCCTCAGACGCTTACTAACTTTGTAGCCCTGGGTCATCTGCTTAACCTCTCTCCTGCCTCAGTGTCCTTACCTCTTACATTAGGATAATAACAGCACCTACCTCCCCGTTGTGAGGTAATATGAAGGTAACGAGGTGATATGTAAATATTTTGCAAACTTTACCATAGTATAGAAATGCCAGCTCTTAATCACCAATGTTTCTATCACACTTTAAGTTTGCAGAGCACTTCACACACACTGTGTCGTTTGACCAGAGATCGAGTTGTAGGCAGCATCTTCATGGAGACGCTGGAGACAGAAGAGGAGCAGAAGGAGGATGGAAAAAGAACCAGGGGAGGAAAGCATTATAGAAAATCTTCCAAAATTTCCTGAGACATTAGCGGCTCTTAAGTTTCTGCTTTTCTATCCTTGACGTTCAAAATATTTCTTCTCAAAGTTCAAATCTTGTCTTTTCTTTCTTCTCTCCTAACCTCATACAAAACCACAGAATAAAAAAAAAAGGCTGAGGAATTCATGAACCCGTAACATTTGTTGAATAAATGATCTATGTAATGTCTTGTGCTAGGTCACTACCAAGGGCAGTGGGGGCTGGGGGGTAGGGGGGTAGGAGTAGGAGTGAAGATACAGAAATGAGTAAGGTACAGTCTTTGCCATTGTGGAGCTTATAGTCTAGTAAATGAATAATTATATAATAAAGTCATGAAAGTACAGTAAGATGTAGAAAGTGTTATGGGAGTTTAGAGAAGAGATTACTTTTGGCTAGAAGGATCAGAGAGTTCTTTAAGGGAGAGAAAGTAGCATTTTTTTTGGAGGGGGAAAGGCAAGGCAGTTGGGTTTAAGTGACTTGCTTGAGGTCACACAGCTGGTAAGTGGCAACTGTCTGAGGTCTCATTTGAACTCAGGTCCTCCTGACTCCAGGGTCAGTGCTCTTTTTACTGTGACACCTAGCTGCCCCCCGGAAAGTAGCATTTTTAAACTGGTCCTTGAAGAAATTGGAAAGGCAATCCTAGAGATGGGAGTAGATGGCACTTTAGGTGAAAGGACTAATATGAGCAAAGTTATGGAAGCAGAAAAATGCAGGTATATATGCGGGTAGGAGATGAGGCATGAAGTCATTTGGTCTTAAAGAAAGATGCATGAAAAGGCGTAATGGAAGTTAAGGAATATATTTCCTTGCTTCTTTCACTGCTATAAGGATGGCTAGTTTAGGGGAGGAAGGCAGCACAACTAAAAATGACAGAGACACAAGCAATCCACTACAAAAGACTGAGTTTAAAGGGTCAGAAAATCCTAAACCACTTTCACTCTAAGAGATATAAATTGTAAATTCTTGGTATAAAGAATGGTAGCTTGAACATGGGTATAGGAATAAATTATGGACAAAACCCAGCAAGGAATGCTTTCAGGTTCTAAACTTGGTCTGCTCAAATCCATATTGGAAAACCATCCAAGTCATTCAATTGATCAGCAAGGATTATATTTACTAGGTACTGTGTTAGTTATTGGTAATACAAATATAAAAATAAGACTGCCTCTGTCCTTAAGGAACTTATATTCTAACTGGAGGTAAATGACAGGTAAATAGGTATTTCACAGACAAATACATACAGGAGATCTACAAAATACACAATTACTGGACAAGTTAAGAACGGCCTCTATAAGAACATAGTGCTTGAATTGAGTCCTGAAGGGATTTAGACGTTCCAAGAAATAGAGGTAAGGTGGGACAGCCTATGTAAAGACACAGAAATGGGAAGTGAAGTCTTGTGTACAGCGAACAGCATGTAGGCCAGTTTGCCTCAAGTATAGAATATATGAGAGAGAATAATGTGGATTGGGAAGATAAGATAGAGCCAGGCTATAAAGGACTTTATAGGATAAACAGAGGAGTTTGTGTTTTATACCAAGGGCAACATGGAGGTAATTAAGGTCCTTGAGCAAGAGAGTGCCATGGTCATATCAATGCTTAGGTATAAAAATTTATCAGTTGTACAGAGAATGGATTGGAGAGGAGAAACTCTATGAATCGAGACCAATTAGGAAACCATTGTCATAGTCTAGAGCCTAGACTAAACTCTAGATGCGCAAGTGTAGCCCTTTGACTGAATCCAAACTTCACAGAACAAATCCCCATAATAAAATGATTTGTTCTATAAAACTTGGACTCAGTCAATAGGTCTCACCCAAGGACCTAGAAGGCTGCATGTGGCCTTGAGGCTGAAAGTTCCCCACCCCTGGAAGCCTCTAGGCCAGGGGTTCTCAACCTGTGGGTTGTGACTCCCTTGGGGGTTGAATGACCCAGTCACAGGGTTCGCCTAAGACCATCGGAAAACACATATTTCCAATGGTCTTAGGAACTGAGACACCACTCCTTTACCTGTCTCCCGGCGGGTCTGCCTACATGCAGATATGCCCACATACAAGTATTAAAGGGTCGTGGCATTAGGAAGGTTGAGAACCACTGCTCTAGGTAGAAGGAACGAGGGCCTGGACTAGGGTGGTATAAAGAGAAGAGGGTAGATGCAAGATAGTTTGAGGAGGTAGAGTTGACAAAACTTTGCCACTGATTGGTTAGAGGTATATCTGTGAAAGAGACTTAAGATTCAAGGATGACTCTTAGGTTGAAAGCTGAGTCACTGAAGAAATGATTGTATGAATGAATGAAATTAGAGAAGAAGGTTTAGGACAAAAGATAATGAGGTCCAATTTAGACACTTTGAGTTTGACATGTCTAGCAGACGGTTGAAAATGTGGGACCATAGCTCAGGAAAGAAGTAAGGTGTAGATATGTAAATCTGGGAATCATCTGATGGTTAAGACCCTGGGAGCTGATGTGATCACAGAGAGAAAGAAGGGAGAGAGAAGAGGAGGCTCCTAACAGAATCCTGGGGGTCTCCCTAGGGATAGGAGGTGGTAAATGGAGGATGGCTCTACAAAGGAAACAAAGAAGGAACTGGTTAGTAAGAGAACCATGACAGTACTGACTGAAAAAACCCAGGTAGTAGAAAGCATGCAGAAGATTTTCAACAGTGTCAAATGCTACAGAGAGTTAGGAAATTTGAGGCCCAAGAAAAAGACTACTAGATTTAGATCATCAGTGGCCTTGGAAAGAGCAGTTTCATTTGCCTAGTGGGGAGGTAGAAACCAGATTGCAATGGGACAGACGGACGAGATGTGAGTGGGAGGTGACGAAGTATAGGCGACGAGTGAAGGCAGCTTTTTTTAGGCATCTGGCTGTGAAAGGGTTATAAGATAGCTTGAGGAGAAAGATCCAAGTACATATAAGGACTCTTAGGAGAGCAGATCAGGGCAGCAAGGCAGATCAGTGGATATAACATTAGGCATGGAGTCAGGAAGACTTATCTTTATGAGTTCAAATCTGGCACTTTTGACACTAGCTGTGTGACCTGTCCCTCTTTGCCTCAGTTTCCTCATCTGAAAATGAGCCAGAGAAGGAAATGGAAAACCACTCTAGTATCTTTGCCAAGAAAACCCCAAGGGGCAGCTAGGTGGCACAGTGAATAGAGCACCAGCCCTGAAGGGTAGGAAGAGCTGAGTTCAAATCCTTCTCAGACACTTGACTCTTAACTAGCTTTGTGACCTTGGGCAAGTCACTTAACCCCAATTGCCTTGACTTCCCCCCTCCCATATACATAATACATACACGCACACACATACACACACATCTATATGCATATATATCAAGAAAACCCCAAATAGGTCACAAAGACTCAGACAAAACTGAAAAAGACTTAAGGACAACAGGAGAGCAGATCAGAGTCCTGAAAGGCCCCAGGGAATCTTTACATAGGCTATATCCTTTCCTCCCTCCTACCCTTTTCCTTCCTCCTCTGCTCCCTTCTTATCAAGCAGCATGGTGGAGTGGAAAAAGCCCAGGAGACATGAGTTCTAGTACCAACTCTCACCTAGCTAACAGTGTGACTTTGGGCAAAGTCACTGCATCTTGGCTTCAGTGTCCTCATTTGTAAAATAAGGAGGTTAGACTACATAAGCTCTAAGCTCCCTTCCAGCTCTGATACCAAGTGTGATCATGAAAGGGTGATGGCAGCTGGGGCCTGTGAGATATAGGGAAGTGGCAACCTCACTAGCATCCATTACAAATTTATTTTTTTCTTTTAAAAATAAAACTAGATTCTGTTCTGAAAATAAAACCTTGAGACTTGTGACATGTTTATAGTGTGGCTTGTTTTAAGATCTTTCCTGTTCTTGTTCTCACATGAAATTCTCAAAAATCACTGTGATAGCAATCATTGCCTTATGCATTTGAATTTTCGAGGCTAACCCTTGTAACTAAACAAATTTGAGATATTTTGCCTGCAATTAGAATGGTCTGTCACCAGGCAAGCCATCCATGGTGCCTAGGTTTTGGCCTTGAGATCTGAAGAGACAGACTTTTGATTATTTATTAAATAACTAAAAGACTTAAACACAAAAGACATTTCTTCACCATCATAATACGCTTTAAGTACCTTTTCTAAGCTCAGCTAACTAGAATCTTAGACTAGAGAAAAAGAATTTGTGTGCTCCACCCTTCTTGACTCCCTAATCTGAAGATTTTTTTTTTACCTGTGGTAGAAAGTGTGAAGCCTCAAGTTTCTGGTATAATGACTAGCAGGCAGTATTTTTAGGTTTTCAACAAACCAAATTCCTGCACTTTTAGAGCTGAGACACCTACACCAATTCAAACACTGCTCCTATGGTCTGTTAACTAGCATTATTCTAGTAAGGACCAGAGAAAGAAAGTTAACAATCAGTTTGATAAGCTGTTGGTTTTAATGTTCTCTCCTACTCAACCTAGGAGGTAACTGTTGAAAAGGAGGGACTGATTTTAATTTTATTTTCTCTCCCTTTTAGGTCAGTCCTTTTGGATCTAATAATGAAAAGACAGTGTAGGATAGATTAGGACTATGCTATGGGAAAAAATTGTGAATTGTGTGGAGATGACCTCTCTCTTCAGTGCTAATTTCCAGTATTCAGCCTGCCCTTTTTGCCTGAATCCTCAAGTATCCCCTACCCTCACATTATCTAGTCCTTCTAGTCAGGAGTTCTGAAAAATAAATTGATATTTTGGTCTTATTTATGAATAATAGCTTAATGCAACCCCTTCATCCAAGGGTATTTGTAATTTATAATGGGAGGCTTGTGGAATGAACTGTTTGAACCAAAGGAATGACCTGATGATGATGGAATTTTACAGAGTGAAGCACCAATAATTATGGTGAGGTCACTAAAACTTAGGTGTTTGACAACACTTGAAAACTACTGAGCTTTACATTAGCTAACAAGAAAAATGTTAAACTATGAAGCTCTTCCCAATATTCAGATTTCTCCTTCCACCCTATCTTGGACATGGCAGGAGATATCTTCCAGTATCCTGGACTGAGCTAGTTCTTTTCCTTGAAAAGTACTGAAACTTGAAGGTACTGAAACTTCCCTTGAGCAGTTATAGACTCAGAAAACACTGATATGGCTTTCTGGTTGCTCAAATACTAAAAGACCCCTACAAGCTCCAACTGATGTCTGAAGCACAGGAAGAATTTGCCATAGTTTCTCGTTGGACTTCTTAACTGTTATTTGATGTGGTGTGAATTCAGGTTTGTTTTTTTTTCTGTAGTGGTTGTGGGTAGAGCCATATGCCTCCATTCAGGCAGCCTTTTTTTTTTTTCCTTAAAAATTTTTTATTTAGTCATCCTCCTTCAACAAAGAACTCAAAATATGCTTCCTAAACAGGACTGAAAATTTGAGTTTGGGAGCAAACATGTTACTTTTACAATGTTATATGTAATGCAAATATTCCAATCTCATTTTGTTTAAAAGGGGAAAAAATGGCTAGGAAAGCTTTGTGAGCACATGACAAGAAATAGAACCAGGAGAATTTGCTTCTACCTTGAATCCCTGAACATACTCAATGAATGCTCTTTGATGATAATAGTCATCTCTGATGATGAGAAATCATGGTCACTTAAGAAAAATTATTTTTCACCCATTTCATATGAAAACAATTTTTAACATTATTTTTTAAAATTTTGAGTTCCAGATTCTTTTTTCCCCCTCCTGAGACAGCAAGCACTTTGATATGTTACACATATACAATCTTGCAGAACATATTTCCACATATTGTGAAAGAAGACACACCAAAAAAATGAAAAAAAAGTTTGAAATAATATAGTCCAATTTGCATTCAGACTTCATCAGTTCTTTCTCAGGATGTGGACAGCATTTTACATCATGAGTCTTTTGGAATTCTTAGATCATTGTGTTGCTCAGAATAGCCAAATCATTTGGTTGATCATGGTACAATATTACAGTGTTCTCCTGATTCTGTTCACTTCACTTTGCATCAGTATATATGTCTTTCCAGGTTTTTCTGAAATTATTCTGATTGTCATTTCTTATAGCATAATGGTATTCTATTACAATCATCTACCACAATTATTTGTGGTATTCAGCTGTTCTCCAATTGATAAACATCCCCTAAATTTCTAATTCTTTACCACCTACAAAAAGAATGGCTATAAATATTTTTGTACAAATAGGTATTTCTCCCACCACCCCCCTTTTAAAAATTCTTTTGGGATAGAGACCTAATAGTGGTATTGTTGAATCAAAAGATTATATAATTTGATTCTCTCTGGGCATAGTTCCGAATTGCTTTCCAAAATGGTTGAATCACTTCACAACTCCACCAACCATGTATTAGTGTCTCAGTTTTCCCAAATCCCCTTCAACATCTATTTTCCTTTTCTCTCATATTAGCCAGTCTGATAGGTATAAGATGGTACCTCAGTTGTTTTAATTTGCATTTCTCTAATCAATGGAGATTTAGAACATTTTTTTATGTAACTATAGATAACTTTGATTTCTTCATCTGAAAACTGCCTTTTCAAATACTTTTGACCATTTATCAGCTAGGGAATGACTTTCATTCTTACAAATTTGACTCAGTTCTCTACATATTTGAGAAATGAGCCCTTTATCAGAGATACTTAGTGTAAAAATTGTTTCCCAGCTTTCTGCTTTCCTTCTAATTTTGGTTGTATTGATTTTGTTTGTGCAAAAACTTGTTAATTTAATAAAATAAAAATTATATTTCATAATGCTGTCTGTGTCATGTGTCATCATTTCCCTTTTCCATAGATCTGACAAGTAAACCATTCCTTTCTCTCTGAATTTGCTTATGGTATTACCTTTTATGTCTAAATCATGTACTCATTTTGACCTTCTCTTGGTGTACAATGTAAAATATTGGTCCATACCTAGTTTCTACCATACTGCCAATTTTTGTGAAATAGTGAGTTGTTGTCCCAAAAGCTTGGGTTGTTAGGTTTATCAAACACTCGACTACTATGGTTGTTTACTGCTGTGTATTGTGTACCTAATCTATTCCACTGATCTACCACTCTATTTCTTAGCCAGTACCAGATTGTTTTCAATTATTATTGTTTTATAATACAGTTTGAGATCTGATATGCCTAGATCATGCTCACTTTTAAGAAATATTCTTGTCATATGTATAACTTGTCATATAAACTTCCTTATTGTTTGGGGGATGAGAGAGGAAGAGAGAAAATTTGGAACTCAAAATTAAAAAATGAATATTAAAAACTGTCATTACATGTAACTGGGAGTAAAATAAAACATTATTTTAATAACGTTCTTGTCAAGACCTAAACCCAAGGCTCTCTGCCAAGATGAGTTAACTGGAGAAATGAAATTCAGTGACTGGGAAGGAAGTGTGCTTCCTTCAGTGTCAGTGTCCTGGGAGAAGCAGACATAATTCTGGGGGTAAATCATAGAGTCATTTTGAGTATTGAGGTGTTTATTTGCCATCATTCAAAATAATGCACAAGTAAATGTACAAGTATACAAAAAGACTCATAAGACTGATGACTTTGACCCATGGTGGAGGCTACCGACGTCTTGGGTGAAAGAACTCTGAGAGAAAAATCAGTAGCATTCTTCACTCTTAGCTAGTACTGTGGATTGAGGAAGAATTCTGTCTGAAAGAATTTTCAGTATTGCTTGACATTTAGATGGAAAGCCCTGTGGGTGGCGGTGGTGTTAAATAAAGAAATAGCCCAAAATAAGGGAGAACAAAAAATAAACAGGACACAAATATGCTTCTAGCCCAAGAGCATATCATCAGGATGGTTCTGGCAGTGGGGAAGCCTGCCAAATGATATCAATATGGAAACATATAACAATGTATGTTTCTTGAGGAAGCTGGGGGAAATCGCATGGAGATTTTTGCAGGCTGAGAGATTTTTGGCAAAAAACCCAATGTCTGTAGCTCCAGGTGAAGAGTAATGTGGCTCAGGTGAAGCTATAAAACTAGGGCCATGCATTTAGATTTTACCTTGCTCTTCTTGTTGCTACATAATTGAGTGGAACCAAACTGAGATGAGGGAGGAACTTCACACCAGGAAGTGTGAACTCCCTTTGCCACATGTGTATACTACTCATGTATTTCACCACCATTGTATTCTTTAAGTGTGACCCCTCCCTCTTCCTGTGTACTTGTGAAAAAGTATACCTCAGGTTTATGGGAGAAATGTTTGTATCTATTATTTTATCATACCACATTAGCAAACATTGTTGCAAAGAGCTAATTAATTAGGTCAACTGGATGACTGTTAATGGGAAGCACATTGGTGGGGATCTTGAGAGATACGTTAGGAATAGAAATCCTGGTGACCTCATGGGGAAATGAAAATGAAGGTTAGAACAGATTATCTCTATGGTACCCTGCAGCTTGAATGTCCTCTGAGTTTAGATTCTAGTCGATTCCAAGGGGTCAGTGCAAGAATGGAGCCTCAAAGTGTCATTCTGGTTTGAAAGGAAGGCAATATCAAATACACATTGAACACTTAAGTTTTCCCCAGGTTTTCCTCATTAAGTTAACATCAGTCTGTGGTTTTGCACTGTCAAGCACTCCTTAGCCTCTTATACGTCTTAGCCTTTGGGACTTTAAGTGGTTAAGGGACTTTAAGTCTTTAAACGGGATACTTTGAAGGCCCAGATCTCAATTTATCTCAAGGATCTGCAACTTTAGGAGTCCATCCCAATAACTATCTGAAAAAATTCTTACTGCAACTCAGAAAAGAAGGGAACACTCTCCCATCACCTAATTGTTTTATATTTACATTAACACCAGAGAGAGAACTGAGGGTTTTAGACTCCTCTCCTTTTGGTATTTTATATCTTTCTTTTTTTCTGTTCCCTATCAATATTTTCCCCCCTAATATGGGTGGACAAAAGCTCATCACTGGGAATTAATTGGTACTTCAGTCACTGGAAAAGGTTTACACATGTTTACAAAGGGGGTAGTTTTAGGAAGAATAAGCTTACATTTCAAAGAGAGGAAAGTTTATTCCTGAGGTTTTCATCATTAGAATCAAGATAGAATTATAGGTATGTATTGTCTTTCTCACTCTCTTTGATGACTCAGACCTATAACACACTTAATAGGATGACTACAAGTCTGTAGATAATCTCCTTCCATCTAGGCAGCCCCAGTTAGAGTTCTGTTGTATCTCCTGGAATAACAGTTGCTGTTGAAGGCTCTTCAGATTCTCCAAAACACTGGGAGAGAGAAACTCTGTAGATATCTCTGCATCCTGCTCTTCGTTTTCTTCCTCTTCCTCCTTTTCCACAAACCCGTCGGGAGGCTGTGGGGAGCTCCTGGAGATGTAGCCCTGATCAGACTCCACTGACTGTCTCTGTTCTTCTTCATAGGGTGTACAAGCATCATTGAAGACCAGTTGCTGTCTTTTCCATTCTTCCTCCCCAGGGTTGCTTAGACTCTGCTGGAAGAGGGAGTACATTAAGCCCTCTAACTGTTCTCTCACTGGAGCTGGGAGGCAGTTGGGGGAAGGAACTGGAGTACTGGAGAAAGGGGAAGCTTCAGAGTCCATGGGGAGGAAGAATACACCATTTCGATGGACAACACTGGTCTCTATCAGTGGGACACATTCCATGTCATCTTCACCTACCACTGCCTGTTGCCTGGCTTTACTATCACCATTCCTATGTAAAGGCTCCACTATTGAAGTCAGTTGGGCATCTTCTATGGGGATTACTGTTTGGTGGGTGAGAGTAGATCCTTGGAGCAGAAACTGAGTGTCCAGTCTAGAGACCCCTTCTTCCTCATTGATGAAGAGGTCCACCATCAAATGGTCCCCAGGAGAAGGCTCCTCTACCAGAGGCACCTGTTTCATTATTCTCCCTACTGGTGGTGATAGCTCCTCAATCATCTCTTCACTCAGCAATGACAAGTTGTCTTCATCCTCCAAACAGAGATTCTCCTGTTCGAACCAGTTGGGGCATCTGACCTGAAATTCCTGGAACCTCTGTACTGCTTCCTTGAGCTGCCAGCCACTGGGGCTTTGGAGGTAGTTTTCAGCGGTGATCTCCCTAACCCTGTGCACCCGACCTGGTTCAAACATCTCTAGTTCCTGGATCCGGAAATAAACCTCCTCAAACTTCTCCATCAGTGGGTATTTAGAGGTGATGTTGAATAGGTCAGGGATATCAGCCTCATCACTGATGCCATCAAAGTAGCAGACCACATACATGCCAAAGCAGGCTGGCTTCTTAAAGTCTGGAAGGATCACATTCATGGAAGCTGTAAATAGGTCCCCAGCAAGTTTCCATCTGTCATAGCGGAGTTGAACAGCAGGCTCTTCCCAGCCAAGGATTGCCTGCCACTTGGCTCTGGTGCCTCGGGAACACAGGATGAGGATCTTAGAGTTGCTCTCCTCCATTTCTTGCTTCTGTCGACTCACCCAAGCCATGACTCCCACCTCTGAGATCAACTTCTCCTCTAGCAGGTCCAGGGCCACTTCAGTACCACAGACAGTGATGAGGAACTGGGCAAACTTGACTACCACATCTACGTAGAGGGGGTGATCAGCCGAGTAAATGATCCAGACTTTCCGGGGCTTTAAGGGTGGAGGAGTCTGGTTATCTAGAGGTGGAATATCTGAAAAAACAAAAATAGTTCCCCCACCCCAATAACTTAAGTTGGTATCTTTTCCAATACTGGTACCTTTGACTGAAATATGGAGCTCAAACTCAAAAGCCAATCTGTCTGCTGAGACCGTCAAATGTCTAAGGCTTTGTACTATGCTGCACCAAAGGAGCTAATTTATGCCTGGCCTAAGCACAGAGGTCTTTGCCTATTTTTGTAGTCAGATTAATGACATTTCATTGCACTATTTATTGTATTATTACACTAAAATAAAAAAAACCCACAGCACTGAACATGTTTGTTCTTTCCAGGAAATTGCCTCCTCTCTTCTTTAGTTTCAGTACTCACCATACTTCCCTTAACATGATGCTTCATCACTGTCACAGTTTAAAAAAGAATCAAGAGGAAGGTTTATAAAATGGGACATATTCAGTATGCAGAGGTACCTCTCTTGAGAGACTTCAGAGAGGTAGTAAGAGGACTTCAAAGAGAAGTTGGATAGTCACTTACTGGGAATGTTATAGAGGGAATTTTTGTTTATGTATGGCTTGAACCAAATGGCTTCTAAGATTTGTACTAAAGTGGTCTAGCCTGCCTTTAATCTCCTTTGCCCCTCCAATCCATCCTTTATACCGCTGCCAGAATAATCTTCCTAAGGCACAAGTCTGGTCATAGTCACGCCACTCCTTTACTCAGAAAACTTTGGTGGGCCTGGGATATTATTTGGGATACAAAAGAAAAAGTTTCTCAATATGGCAATTAAAGCTCTCTACAATTTGGCTCCAACTTATCTTTTAAACCTTATTTCATATTATTCCCCTTTATAAAATCTGTGCTGTAGCCAAATGAGACCAATAGTTGTTCCCTGAATCAAATGCTCCATCTCTTGCCTCTCAGGGTTCATACAAGTGATTCCATATGTTCTGATTATACCCCCCTCTCCATAAACCTTACCTTGCCTCAAGGCTTGGTTTAGGAAGCATTTCCTTTTTGAAGCCTTCTTCATTATGGGTACTATTTCTGCTCTTTCTTCTCTCAAATTACCTTGTATTATGTTTATTTGTATATATGTCATATCCTATCAGTAAAATAACTCCTTAAGGGCAGAAAGGGACTGTTTTGTTTCTGTCTTTGTATCTTCAATACATAGCCCAGTGCCTCCCATGTAATAAGTATTTGGTAAATGTTGATTTGAATCAAATTAAATTCTTTCAACTCAGATTTGGTGAAAATCCTTCTCTACCTTGATGTTTGGACTTCTCACTATTCCTAAAATCTCACTGTGGATTCAAGGAAGTATCTCGAGGGTTTTTATGAGGAATAGGTCCTTTGTGAGACTCCTCTTGAAGGGATCTTAGAATGGTCTATGATAGGGGATCAGCTGTTATACCCAGTGTAACAAGAATTAGCCTTAGTATTGCTGTTCTCTTAAGAAAAAAATCCAAACCACTCCCCCACAAAAAATCCCAATCCAAAAGAAAGAATGAAAAACAATAACACAAAAGATACTTGCCAGGGTGTTTGGTGTCATTTTCAGATTTATCAGAGGAAGACTCTAAAATGAAACAATAAATCAGAGTAATAAAGGACTGAGTAGTCTTATGCTAAAACTCTCTTAGAAGGGAGAGTTCTAGCACTCACGCCTTCACCTCCCTCTTCCTAATCCCAATTGGTATAAAAGCTGAGAGGGGAAAGTATCACTTATTACCAGAGGGCCCGGCAAAATTGTCAGGGGAGAAGCGGGAGAAGAGATGGGGCAGGAGCTACTTAGGAAGGCTAACTTTGGTCTAGAGCAAATGAAATAAATGAATGTTGAGCCCTAATTTGGGACCAAGTCCAGATTCAACCTAATTCCCTTGTAGACATACTCTTCCTATTCCACACATTATTAGAATGTGCACTTCAGGGAGTGTATCTTCTCCAAAAGCATCAGTGCTAAAAGCTTGTCTTGCACAGATAAGTGTTTACAAGCAGTTCTTGTTGAGTTCTTTACTGATATCTCCTCATATTTTTTTGAGAAGAGGAAGGAAAATGTTCTTAAGCAATCCTAAACCACAGTAATGCAATGCTTAAAAAAAAAGAAAGTCATCCCTTACTAATATGCGTGTCTGCCAAGAGAGGATATGGAATTACCCATGTCCATGAAAAAACCAAAGCAAATATTTAAGACATCCATTTCAATCTCTACCTTTTTAGCCTTTTTCCCCACCAGCGCTGTTCACACGAGGCAGGCAAAAGGGATAGAATAGTGTTTTCTTTCTTATCAACCATTCACTCTTGAGGAAATGGTCAAAATTCTCTTTTTTTCAATTTATTTATTTATTTTCAGTTATCAGCATTTATTTCCACAAGATTTTGAGTTATAAATTTTCTCCCTGTCTTTCCCCTATCCACCACCAAAATTCTTATAATAAAGAAATCGAGAACTAAAGGATCTGGTAGCCACTCTAACTAGATAATTAAGACTTTATTCTTCAATAATCATCCTCCTATTATAATAATTTCCTGCCCTTTTTTGGGGGAGAAGGGAAACTGTGGCCTACAAAAGTGAAATGATGTGTTCAGGTGACATAGAGGAAGGAGACTGATCAGGAAGCTTAGAATCAAGCCCTTCTGAACCTCAGGCCCAGTATTTAATTTGCTTAGAGTATATATAGTGTTAACCAAGGAACACTGTGAGAATTTCAAATATTCATCCTCAGCTTTAATTACAGTGATTAGTAACTATAGCATTTCATTTGTGACTAACTGACCTTTTACTCTAGGGAACTCCATTCTAGTAAGAACTTGTTGGGAATTCATCTGTGGTCAGTGTTTATGGGGAGGAGACAGAGAGGGAGAGGAGGCCTCTATCTGATCTGAGAATGAAAGGATCTGGGTAAAGGGTGACCCAGCCTCAGTCTCATATAGGGTGCTTAGCCCTGGGGTGTCAGGAAGAAGGAAAAGGGGGCAGCAGTAGATGAAAAGAAACACAAAACTAAAAGCTAAGGACATTTCAATGCCTCAGCTACTTTGCTCCTTACCAGACTTCCTCTGAGTCATGCAAATGGCCAGGAGTATGACAGAGCCCACCAGCAGGATACAGATGCCAGTGATAAACCAATAAACCCACAGTGACATATCATCTACGGCAAAAGGAAACCAGTGAGAGATAGAAGGAAGGACTTTATCTAGTAACCCTGGTGCACCTCTTTCCTGGTCCTTCAGAGTCTCTCCTCTCTGGATCAATCAATGTTTACGATTCCTACCACTACTCACAGATGCCAATAATTCCACATTGCAATATTTTGCAGGAGTAGGTCTGATACAGCAGAAAGAGCGCTGACCTCTGAAGTCAGGAGACCCGGCTTCTGGTACTAGCTATAATATTTATCATCTTTGTGACTGTGTCACCTTTCATAGCCTTGGTTTACCTATCTCTAAAATGAGAGTCATAATAATTGTATTATCTCAGTTTTGTGATAAAAGTGCTTTGTAAAATCCTTCAAAATTTTTTTAAAAAGTGGGCTTTTATTACATTACCCTGTATGCTCTATAAGGGCAGGGATTAACAGTGTCACATCTAAACTTTCATGGCACTCTCAATATACGGGAGGCTATTAATAAATGCTTATTGGATTGAGTTTTGCAAGTGAGAAAGCTGACACAGAAAGGGTAATGAACATCCCAGCAGGTCATACAACAGGCAACGTGACAGTGTTTGTCAAATAACTTTTAGGGCCTCCTTGCACCTTTGCTGTCTCAGGCTACTCACATGGCACATTTCTATCCCCGTGCAGAGATCTAGGACAAGGCTTGGACTTGCTTACCTGGAGGGCAGGCTGCAAAGTGAACAAAGACAGGACAAAAGGGGAAAAAAGTTATAAGCCATCCAGAACACAGACTGGGAATCTGCCCAAACTCTTGTCCCTTTCCAGCCACTTCCCCTTCCCCCCAGCAACAACTCAGATATGAAGGGACTCATCTTACTGGGTGTTGGCGATGGTAGCACTGGGCAAGGGATGGAGAGTGTGTGTCTAAGGCAGTCATTATGACAACTCTTAAAGAAGGGCTGGATCTGGTAGTAACAAGAGAAACAAGAGAGAAGAAAGTTAGCCTTGAGTACCTGGTGTATCCCAAGCACTGGTAAATGCTGTTTGACTGACTGTCTGCTGTTGGCCCTGCTCAAAGAAGAGACTCTTCAAGGAGTGTCTGGACAGGATGTTGGCTACAAGAGAGTTTCTTTCAGTTTAGAAAAAAAATGCATACCCATAAATTTTAATGTCCAAATCACACAAATATTCAAATATATGGCCAAGAATGGCACAAAGATACTACAAGCAATCTCCCTTCAAAGATTATAATAAGTCCCAAAGTGAGTAAGCAAAAACAACACAAAAAATGTAGGCGATCACACATGCAACTGTGTCCTTCTGTTACTTATGGAAATAGCCATGTGGTTTGACTCGAACAAAGTGAACTAATGTCATCTGTTGATTTTAGCAGGGAGAGTTTTGTTGCTATGAAATGTACTAGAGGTTTTCTAAGTAACTCTTATATCAAGATCCTCCAACAAGAAGATCAAAGACTCCTCAAGCCTAGAGGACTTCTATTCCTGATTTTTTTTTGGGGGGGGAGGGCAATTGGGGTTAAGCAACTTGCCCAAAGTCACAAGGCTAGTAAGTGTTTCAAGTGTCTGAGGCTGGATTTGAACTCAAGTCCTCCTGACTCCAGGGATGGTGCTCTATTCACTGCACCACCTAGCCACCCCTCTACTCCTGATTTTCTACTGCAAATGAGCCAAAGTCCATGTGGTAGATTACTTTGGAATGGAAGCAAATTGGGTAGAGCAGGAGCACTGAGAACATTTTAGAGTGCTTGATTTGCAGAGAATCTATCTTTTCTACTTGGAGAGAGAAAATCCTACAACCCCAGAGTTCTCTTTAGCCAATGTAACTTCTTCACCTGACCCCATAGCAGGAAGGTACAACCCATAAACTGCTGTCTTTGACAGGGCCATTCCCTAGACTCAGGCTCTTACCTGTACGCTGTACTGGCAGCAGGCATACATATTTTGCAAGGGGAATGTGACATTTATCTGATGGTGGAAATCTTCTTGTCTGGTCTGGGGAGAGAAGGGAAGAAGAGAAGGCAATGGAGAGAAAAGATAGGGGAAGGACATAGGGGAAAAAATGAAAGGACAGCCATTAGTGGAAGTTTAGGGGCTGGGTATGTGAGGTGGGGAGAACCAGAATTGTTTATTTTAGGGATGAGGAAATTTATCTTCAGTAGGATGGAGTCATTTCTCCAAAGTCACAGAGCTAATAAGAGAGGTAGTGAAATAAACACTAGGCTTTTAAGTCAGGAAACCTGGGTTCAAATCCTACCTTGGGCATTATTAACTGTTTGGCCCTGCACTAACCTGGTTAACCTCTTTGTTTCCTTATCTATAAAATGAGGATAATAATACTAGCTTCATAGGTTTGTTGTGAAGGTCAAAGTAAATAATGCATTAAAGCATTTTGTAAATCTTAAATAACAAAATTATTACATAGTATAAAAACAAATAAGAACATGTTATATTCTTCTATATAAAATAAATAAAAACATAAAAAAATGAATAACAACTGGCAGATTCAGAACCAGGTCTCCCAGGTCCCAGTCCTGCATGCTTTGCACTAAGACTGCCTGAGGAAGGCAGGTGTAGTCGTTTTTGGGGGTTGGTCTCAAAGGGGAAGTTACCTGGGTAATGAACCGAAAATCTTCATAACAGCTCCTGGTGTCTGTGTCTGGAAAACCATTCACGAGGATCTTGTAAGTGGTTGATTCATTCCACAGGTTAAAACTCACCAGCAGGGAGTTGTTCTTTAGCCTTTCTCCTTTGATGCCAGGCTCCCACAGGCTTCCTATAGGGAGTGAAGAAAGGAGCCAGGAAGACAGCAGATGAGAACTTCCAGCGCCTCCGTGGAGAGGTAGGAGATTATGAGTAGAGTGTAATGTATACTATCAGATGTAACTGGTGCATTTCTAGGTTGTGTTTAACTTTTTCTCTGTTACAAGGGAAAGTTTTAAAAGGCATGGTAGGCTGCTTTAGGAAATGTCTGGTATAAAAAACAGAAGACACCAATAAAACTTAGAAAAAAATTAAACAGATCAGAGAAGAGGCAGAGGGGATGATCATTAGGCACCTTTTTAGGGGGTGGACACGACCTCTTCCATCTCCCACCCCCCACTTCAAACTTAAACCTCAACAACCCTGGAAAGGGGAGAAGGACAGCAATTACCTGAGCTCACACAGGGGGCAGTCATTCTCATTCTGGGGTCCCTGCAGTCTGCAAAGGAGGAAGAAAAGAAAGTCTATTAGATATCAGGCTGGGAGGTAGATTGTTTCAGGTTCCAAACCTTGGGAGCAGTAGCCTGTTTCTTTTTATTCTTTCTGCGAATAGTATTTTATTTTTTCCCCAATTACATGTAAAGATAATTTTCAACATTCATTTTTTTTAAGTTCCAAATTTTTCTCCCTCTCTCCCTTCCCTCCCCAAGACAGCAAGCAGTCTGACATCAGTTATACATGTGCAATCATGGAAACATTTTCAGATTAGTCATATTGTGGAAGAAGAAACAAAACAAAAGGAAAAAGCCACAAAAAACAAAAAAAAAGTGAAAATAATATACTTCGATCTGCATTCAGACTCCATGGTTCTTTCTCTGGGTGTGGACAGCATTTTCTGTCATGAGTCTTTTTGAATTGCCTTGGAACATTGTATTGCTGGGAAGAGTCAATCACAGTTGATCACACAGTGTTACTGTTAATGTGTATGGTATTCTTTTCACTCTGTATCAGTTCATTTAAGTCTCTCCAGGTTTTTCTAAAATCTGCCTGCTCATCATTTCTTTTTTTTTTTTTTTTTGCAGATTTAAGCATATTGATTTTATTTTATTTTCTGGGGTGTTTTTTGTTTGTTCTGTTTTCTTCTGCAATGTGGCTAATATGGGAACATTTTTGCATAATTAAGCATAAATATACTTCTGTCCTAAAGTTATATTTTTACTTTTTAATTTGTAAAGCACTTCATTCCCTCTTATCTCCTAAACACATCTTGTAAGAGCTGATTAATTAGACACCTGTTTTATTCCAATGATGATTAATTAATTTGTTATGATTCCAGATGGGTGGGGATTATAAATTCTGATACTGATACATGGAGCTTTGAACTGAAGAATGTAAGTTCACTTGCTGAATCATAGGAAGGTAATTAGCGGACACCTGCCCTTGCTTTTCCTAGTTATGGTGACCAAGCCCAGCATGGTGAGGGTAACTCAACTATATGGGAAGTTCCCCAGCTATTATTTTTGCCTCTCTGACCTTGTGATCTACTTTCCACAATGGAGAAATGACCATCAGCACTGGACCAACAACTGGCCCTGGTTGCCAGCCTGTAACCTGCCTTTCTACCAGTCTATGGGTTTGCTCCTCAGGACCTCCTAAAAGGTCAAGCTGGGTGTGTCAAAGTCTACTCATTAGCCCATTTCTCAACCAATTAGATTCTATCTTTTGTGTAGACTCTTCTATAGCATTAAGGGCAAGGTCTCTCAAGCAGTGAGATTGTTTATAGTTTTGAATCATCTGTACTTTCTGGGTATCAAACACTATAAAACTAAGACCCTGGAGGAAGGGGCCATCTCAGATTGAGACTGAGAAATAACAGCCATTCCTCAATTGATAAATGGTCATAGGATATGGACAGACAGTTTTCAGACAAAGCAATCAGAGCTATCTATAGTCATATATTCATCAAGAGAAGACTGAGACCCAAAACAGAGAAAGGTGTTACCACTGCTCATCATTTCTTATAGCACAATACTATTCCATCACATTCATGTACCACGATTTGTTCAGCCATTCCCCAGTTGATGGGCATTCCTCAATTTCCAGTTCTTTGCCACCGTAAAAAGAGCTGCTATAAATAGACACTTTTGATTCAAGGCCATTTTTCTTGAGATCATTTCAAACTGACTTTTTTAGTCTCTCTAGAGCTTCTTGCCTTCTAGATTGCCTTCACTTACTGTTAGTAAAATAGGGAAGCCTTTGATTCCCTGGTAGAAATCTCACTTTTCCATTCCTCATTTCTTTCTCCTCCTCAGCCTCCATACCTTCTCAATGTTTCCTCTTTGGCTTAAGAAATGCTACAAGAGGCCTGGAACAAGAATTACTGCAAAGAACTAGAAATCAAGGGGAAGCCTGGCAATTAGGGAATGACTGAACAAGTTTGTGGTATATGATTGTGATGAAATACTACTGTACTATAAGAAGTCAATGAGATAATAATCTTAGAGAAACATGGATCAACTTGTACAAATAATGAAGAGTGAAATGAGGAGAACCAAGAGCATGTTGTATACAATAACAGCAATATTGTTTTAAGAACAACTTTGAGTGAATAAGTAATTTTGACTATTATAAATACCCAAATTAACCACAAAGGACATATGGAGGAAGAAGCTACCTGCATCCAGAGAAAGAACTAATAAATAAATGTATAGAATGATTTTATATGTGTGTGTATAGATTTGCCATTTCATATGCAACCATCTTTTTATTATTCTGTTTATTTTATTGTATAAAAAAAAGAATTACTGCATCAGTCCCCTCTCTGGTACTAGGGAAAGGGTTGGGAAGAAGTGATACTCCAGAAAGGAGAGGCTCAACATTATTATCAACAAACATTGAGCACCAGCCAGACCACAGGGCTATGGACAGGCATGAGACATGGTCCCTGAGCCCTCAAAGAAACTTAAAAATCTATCTGAGAAAGCAGGTTGTACATATAAAAAAGGGAACATTACAATAATATTTTGTATACACTAAGTGCAAAGCAAATGGTGCCAACAATAAGTGGTACAGGAATCCAGAAGAAGGAGAACTCATTGATGACTGGAGTGATCAGAGGAGGGTTTACACAGGAGGTGGAGTTTGATTTAATTCTTGAAGTAAAGAGAGGACTTTGGTATGTGAAGAGAGAGAATTCCACACAGGAGGCACAGCAAGAGCAAAAGACAGTGAAGCAAGAGATGAATCTGGAGAAGGCTGGGACAAAATATTCTGTGAATATGTGTGTGTGTGTGTGTATGGGGGGGTAAGGGATGAGGGGTAGAGGCATCTCTAGTACCTAGCTAAACATTGAACGTAGGCAGTTTATTTATTTATTTTTTTGAGTAAGAAACCAATGTTTATTTTCCATCAGCATTCTTCCAACACTATTAGAGCATGTGGGTTTTAAGACCATTCTGTGGTAGTTCCTACCCACTTAGTGGCCTGAGCAGTAGGAGCAGCAGACCAATCCTCAGTAGCTGGCTGAGTACTCCAATCTTGGGTGGGGAACTGTTGAATGGGCACAGATGGGACCTGTACTCCCTCGGACCAATCAGCCACTTCTGGTTGAGTAGCAGTGAATTCTGGGGCAGGTGCGTTCCATTCACCTTGAAATTTCTCCTTTGTCATTGCCTTCCCAGCCATGGTCTGCTCTTCCTTTTCAATCTCCTCTGGATCCCTGTAGAAGTAAAGATCAGACATAACCTCCCATGAGTGTTCCTGGGAGATGGTACCATGCATCTGTAGGACTTCATGGGCCAGCATCCACCACATCAGACCATGGACTGAGCTCCCTTGTTGTTACATGGAATGGCAATGTCCACATAGTGAAGTGGGGAATCTGTGTTGCACAGTGCAATGTTTGGGAGGTTAACATGCAATGCTTCAGTCAGAGGCTAGTGATTGGCCCGAGGATCAGTGACCACCAAGAGGCGACTCTCTGAAAGCTTCCTGAACCTGGTTAGTGAAGGTCCCTGGTGTGAAACGTCTAGCAATAGGTGTGGCACCAGTGGCAGCAGCAAATTTCAGAACAGCTCACTGGCCAGTGCTCCTGGATGAGATGACACTAACTTTGGCTGGGTTTTCAATGGCAACGATGGCACGAGCTGCCAGAAGTTTTTCCCACGTTCTCTTCAAATTAATGATGTAGATGCCATCACTCTTTCTTTTGTAGATGTACTGTTCCATCTGGAAGTCCAAATTGGTGCTGCCCAGATGGGTTCCTGCAGCAAGGAATTTGAGGACATCTTCCTCCTTCATCTGCAAGACATCTAGGGATCCAGACATTGTGAAAGTTTCCCTTTAAAGTTATGATGGAAACTGAGAACAACGCCGTATGGAACCCTCTTTGGGGCAGCATGGAAAGGGCCTAGGCAGTTTAAACAATGGGAAAACAAAGTTTTTTGAGAATATGATGGGTAATGAATGCAAAATGACATTTGTCATTTGTACAAGACCTAGATCCATAACTTCTCTTCTCTTGATCTGTTTCTTCCATCCATGACATGAGGCAGATGAACTAGGTAGATGTTTTCTTAGGTTCCTCTCAGTTCTTAAATTCTATAATTCCATGATCCTAGGAGATATGTATTTAGGATGGATTGGAAGAAGGGGCAGTGTTTTGCCTGGAGTAAGTACTCAATAAACATGTACTAATTAGGGACCAGTTATGAAGCAAATACAATTGTCCAGGTATAGAAAGATTATTGATTGCAGAAGAGGTAAGTTTGAAATTTGTCTTTCACTATTTATTGCCTAGGTGATCCTATGGCCTTATGATATGTATGGACTTAGGTGGAAGGCAGCA
>CM053597.1:162165654-162190933 GCA_028646575.1 Pseudocheirus occidentalis | reverse complement strand
ATGTTCCAGGGGAAAATATGATCATTCAATGAGATGGAGGACTTTCAAGCATTCTTGATGAAAAAACAAGAACTGAATAGAAAATTTGACATTCAAATACAAGAAGCATGAGAAGGTAAGCATGGAAAAGAAATCATAAGGAACTTATCACAGTTTAACTATTTACATGCCAACATGAAAAAATGATAATTGTAACTAAGAAACTTTTCTCAGTATGAGGATAGGTGAAGGGAATATAAATGTGTATATATGTATGTATGTATGTATATATATATATACATATACATGTCTATATAGGAGGGTATACATGCATAGGAATACATATGTGAATGTGTATATATATGTGTACATAGACAGAGGGCACAGGATCAATTGAATAAGAAGGGATGATATTTTAAAAGGTGAAATTGTAAGATGGGAGAGGAATAGAATGAAAGGAGACAAGGAGAGAAAGAATGGAGTTAATCATCTCATATAGTAGAGGTAAGGGATAACTGTCAGAATGGAGGGGAAGAAAAGGAAGGCAAAAGGGAATGGGTCAACCTTACTCTCATTGAATTTGGCTTAGCGAGAGTATGACATCACTCTAAATTGGGTATCTCGCCCTTCAGGAGAGTAGGGGGAATGGGGATGAGAGGGAAGATGATGGAGAGGAGGGCAGGGTGGGGGGGGAGGGTAGTTAGAAGCACACACTTCTATAAAGGGACAGGGACAAAGTAGAGAATAGAACAAGGTGGGGCAGGATAGGAAGGAGGGAAATATAATCAGTCTTTCACAATATGCCCACTGTGGAGATGTTCTTCATAATTACACATGTATAGCCTGTATTGAATTGCTAGTCTTTTCAGTGGGGATGGGGGACGAGGGAGGAAGGGGAAGAATCTAGAATTTAAAGTTCTATAATCAAATGTTAAAAAAATATACATATATTATTCTTATTATTTACATGCAACTGGGAATTAAGATATACAGGCACTGGGGTAAGGAGATCCATCATGCCCTACCAGAAAGGCAGGGGGTGATGGGGGAGGATATAGGAGAGAGCAGATTGGGGGAGGGTGTATACAGTGGGATCGCTGTTTTGGAGGGGTGGGTAGGGGAAAGATGGGGAGAAAATTTGTAACTCAAAACTTGTGGAAATGAATGATGTAAACTAAAAATAAACAAAAGTTAATTTTTTAAAAAAGTACTAATTCAAACTCCACCTCCTGTGTAAAGCTTCCCCTAATCACTCCAGTCATCAACGGGAAGAAGGGAGAGAAATTGGAACTCAATATTAAAAAAAAATGAATGTTAAAATGTTTTACATGTAATTGGGAATTATTTGGCAAAATAAAAATATATGTTAAAGGTGGGGGAAAAACCTTCACAGAGCTGTGATTATACTTCACAGATCTGCAGCTGGAAGGTACCTTCAAGGTTATCTAATTTGGCCCTTTCTGCAAACCTTAAAGTGCTGTGACAAACATCTGCCATTATTATGATTAGGGAGTGGTAGTTTATCCAAGATATGCTGACACTGTGTGATTTTGATGAGGTTTCGCTGGAGTTAGTTTTATTCCCTAAAAGGAGGGAGGAATTTCTGCATATGTACATCACCTGGGATCTTTCCTGCCCAATGTTGGTTTCTCAATAATTAAGAAAGAGTTCTTACTAGCTGTGTGACTTTGGTCAAGTCATTTAACCCCAATTGCCCTCCAAAAAAAAAAAGAAAGAAAAGGTTTCAGCTTAGGCTTCAAGTAAGACACAGCAGAGCAATTCAGTATCCTTGACGTTTGTTTCTTCTTTAGGGAGATGCAGTTTGACAATAGTAGTAATTGGATTTTGTTGAGAAGAGGAGTTAGAGGCTAAACAACTTACAGCTTCTTCTCAAGAGTCAGAAAGTAGAGTGAGGAAAGATGTACCTAAACAGGAAGGTCCCTTACCAGGCACCTGGAAATGCACAGACTCATGGTTTGGATCTCCATCAGGCATTGGTTTGGGCAAATGATGCACTGTTATCTCATATTCGTGGCCAGGCTCCACCACAAAGTTATTGAAGGTGAATTGCCACTGAAAAAGAGAGTGAAAAGAGGTCAAGGGGTGGACACTATGGCCAAATATCTTTTCCAGCCATGATTTTTAAAAAATCACCCCTCTCCACCCATCCCCTCCAAATCTTATAAAGATACCAATCTATTTTTTCTATTCTTCAGTCTTTCCCTGGTAGTGGGAGTTGTTTATGGGATAGGAGGACTTTAACTTTAACCTTTAAAACTTTATGCAGCTATTGCAATGGAGAGCCTCATGGGCCCATGGGAATAACAGAAGGGGAGTTACTGGGGCTATAAGAAAGATACCTTCTAATCTCTTACAGAGGGGGCCAGGCCTGGGAATTTCTTGGAAATTTGGTAGGGCTGGGAATACAGGAGGTCACACACAAACTCCTCTTGGGAATCAGGTACCTTCAGGGTGTAGATGAGAAAGTTCCTTCCTAACCACTGTAGCAAGTTACAGGAGGTGACTTCACTCTAAATCCTGTGCCCTTGAGGGTCATTGCTGTTTATCTTAGTAGCAGTACTAAAGGTCTCACCACCAGTAAAGCAGTGCAATCCAAGGAGCCAGTGATGATTGGAGGATATCAAGTTTGTTTTCTTTTTTGGCCCTGTCATGGATATTAGAAAAATCTTTTCAACTCCTCCAAAATAAAAGTGAGGAGCCTTAGCCCCTGGAATAGTGGGAAGTTTAACTCATTAAGAACGAAACAGTCTTGTCTTGCTTCAAAGAAATAAAATTACAGTCACACTGATGAAGTAATCAAATTTTGAGTAGCCAGCTCAGTGGTGGAATTTTCATATGTCTGTGAGTTTATCTCTAGCTGTGCATGGCTGGACCTCTGTCCTGACCATTCTTTTCTTGAGCACAGTCTCCTTTCCAAGCCCCCACTTAATCATTAATGAGAACAAGAACAGGAGGAAATTAAGCAGACAATGTTATGCTCCTAACCTGTTTTCCTTTCAGTATGGTTTAATAAAGAGATGCATGAAAGGTTACAGCACATAATGTTATCAGATGAGGAGCATTCTGTATTCTCTGGAGTTTTCGAAGAGTTGGATGAACCCTTTGTTTGGGGGTGCAGGAAGGAATCCATATTGGTGGTGTGAAGAATCCATTTCTATGCTTTCCTAGATTCACTAGCTTTATCTGGTAGCATTGTCCAGTGATAGGGATTACCTTCTAGTCATATGTGAAGGACTTGCTGACCAGCTCCCTGAAGCCAGCTTCCTAGTTAGAGGTAATAAGACTTACCTTTCCTAAGGCTCTTCTCTGGAACCAATTCAGGAGACCTAGCTCCAGGGTTTTCACATTTCATTACTTTCTAAGTATCTACACTGATCACTGAACTCCAATTAAACTAGAATGACTCCTCTGTCTATGGTATTATGAGCCTAGGGCCTGCTAATTTTTTGGCCACAGGATATGCAAGGAAAATACAATCCTAAATTCTCACCCTATTCAAATCTGGTCGCAATTGCTGCTGAAGTTGGTTTAGAAATAAAAAATCAACACACAAGTGCTCATTGGTGCTCATTTGTAGCACTGAAAGCTCAGCGCCCCGAAGAAACAGGATGCTGCCTGCCAAAGAAAAGGAGAAAGATTAACAAACCATTCTTCCCTCTCACCACATCTCCCCTACCCCCACCTCCAACCTCTCTTCACAGTGTCTGGTCAGTGTTACGAGAATCCTGTCTGTCTTGCTTAAATTTTAATTTCCGGTTTAGACATTTCAACTCACACTTGAGCTTCAATCCCTCCTTCTTTCTAAATCCTCATTCCCTGGAGAGTAACAGAAGAAGCAAACTATAACTGAAGCTCTTTGGCTTTCCCAACACAGGGGCATGAGCAACAAAGTTTGGGTTTTCTCTGGCTGAGATGCGAGTGCCTTTTCCTCGAAGTCAGTAGTTAGTTAGAGATTATTAGCCCTACCTTTCCTAAGCTGGGAGATGGATCACGATAAACATCCTTAAAAGTGACTTAATCCTCTCTTGGGGAAAAGGAAGCCATCTCCCCACCGCCATCCTTGCCAAAGAAAATGAAACTAAAATATGGGCTACTTGTAGTTGATAAATGTTTGGTACTATTTGCCAGGGACTTCTTGGGAAACAACCTGCCAAGGTTGAATAAGGCTTCATGCTGGTTCAGCAGAAAAGGGTCAATGTGTTGGTGTCATTTCCATGGGGAGATTGTGGAATGTGTGTGATAGTTGTTTCGGAGGTGGCCAGAACTGTGATGTCATTGGCACAGAGAACTCCACTAAGAAAACTTCTACCAACATCTTGGAGAACTGTTCACGGGCCCTGAGAGATTTAAAAAACCTTGTCCAGGGCACAGTTAGTATGCATCAGAGATGAGTTTGGAACACAAGCCTTCCTGTGTCTGAGGCCAGGTTGGAATACACTTAGTCACAGTGCTTCTCATATAGTAGTGCTTTGAAGAACTTACTTATAAATCAGTATTACTAATGAACAAATGCTTCACAAAAATAATGCTGGATTGAGAATCAGAGGATCTGGGTTGACAATTCATGAGCTGTGTGACCTTGGTCAGGTCCCCTAATGCTTCTTGGCGTCAGTTTTTCATTTAAAGACAATGGGGTCAGACCAGATGGCCTTTGAGGTCTCTTTTGGCTCTAATTCTATGATTCTATGACCCAGGTGTAGAACCTAGAACTGGACGCCAAAATTCTATTTTCAGTAATGAAAATGTTTGGCTTTGGAATGTTTCTGACCATTACACCCTCACTTACCATCTGTCCGAACTTTCCATTCAATGTGCACCACAGGAAACAGGTCTCCATTTTTGCTGTGTTCAAAGCCCAGCATGATGTTGACATCCTTGGGGTCTGAGGGTGTCTTGTCAGGAGGGTAGAGCCAGCTCTCTGCCACGCAGGTACCTGCAATGAGAGTAAAACTTTTGTTTGTATCCTGGCGAGAGGGCAGGGAGGGCCAGATTGCCTGAAAAATAGAAATTTGTGGCAGAGTAAGCTAAAATGAGAGCCAGAGCATTGGGCTTCAAATAGGGCTCTGCCACTTACTATCTATGTGACCTTAACCTCTCTGAAGTCACTTAAACTGCAAACTGTAAACTTTAGGGGTTGTAACTGATTTCTATGTTTTCTTCTAGTTCTAAATCTGTGATCCTAAATTCAATTGGTTTGGGAGCTGATTTTTCTGACTGCTCTAGGCCATGTGATCAGTTTTAAAATATTTAATGATCCTAGGGAGGAGAGAGTTTATCATAAGTGTTGTCACTTAAACACAGTCTGTCTTGGTGTTCTCATGAAGTTCAAACAAAATTATACATATCTATACATATCTATCTATCTATCTATCTATCATCTATTTATCTATCTATCTATCCATCCATCTATCCATCCATCTATCTATCTTGCACTGTAAACTTGAAGTGCTACCACATGAACATGATGATGATGATGAAGAAGCAGCTCCCTCCATCCCTGGACTACATGTTACATTGGAAGCACCCTCTACCTCTGGGTCCTCTTCATCTGATTGGCTGGGTTCTCCCCAAACTTCCATTTTAGGGAGGCTGACCAGGAGAGCTATGTCTTCTTCTTTTCTCTCCAGGCTGCACTCCTGGCTCTCTGGACTTTGTCTACCATCCTGTACACACCATATCCACAGACCTTCATTTCTTCATCCCAACTGGCTTCCCTGCCTCAGGTTTTCAGCTTCCTTTTATGTGCTGTCTATCCCCATTTGAAAGTATTTTCCTTGAGGTCAGGGACTATCTTTCTTTTTGCTTGTGTTTGCATTCTCAACATAATACAGTGCCTGGCACAAAGTGAGACCATAATAAATGTTTGTTTTTGACTTGACTTATTCTATTTACCTCTGGAGAAGAAACTAAGAACCAATGGTTGGTATTATGGGGAGGCAAGACAATAAGAGGTGGAATACTCCTAACAATCAGAACCATCCAAATGGGGAATGGACAGGTGTGTGAGGTAGTGAATTCTTGAAGACAAAAATGAAAGTGTCCCTGGCCTCAAGATGCTTATATTCTATTGAGGGGGAAACAACACATGCACATAGAAGTATATTCAAAATAAAGACAAAAAATACAAGGTAATTTGGGGGCAGGGAGAGACAAACAGTTGTGCAGGAAAAGGAATCTAGAGATTCTAATAATAGGTAGGTTATGTCATTGATCTTCACAACAACTTGTGATGCTGGTGCCGTGCCTCCTTTTTATCTCCACTTTATAGATGAGGCAACTGAAAGCTGAGTGGAGTTACATGACTTACCCAGACTTGCAAACTTTCAGTGTCTGAGGCAGGATACAAACTTGGGCTTTTTGACTCCAAGTCCAGCACATCCTAAGGGTCTGAGAATAAGAGGGAGTGCATTCTAGGTATGGGAGGAGGGAAGTGGGGGCTGCCTGTGCAAAAGCATGGAGTTGGGAAAGATGAGAGCTGGAATGTTGCATAGTTAGAACAGTGAGAAGACCAGTTTGGCTTGACCATAGAGTTCAGGGAGCCCTGGGATTAACATGTAATATATAATAAGGGTGGAAAAGTAGGTTGGAGTCAGGTTGAAAAGGGCTTTAAATACCAAACAGAGCTACTGGTCCTAGAGCTACTAGAGCTTCTTTAGCAGGGGAGTGACAGAACCAGACCTGTGCTTTGGGCATACCAATTGGGAAGCTGTGGATAAATTAAACCAGGGAGAGACAAAGTTCCTTTAAGAGCTTTGATGATACAAAATTCCTGAAATCTTTCCAGAAAAGCTCCTTCTCCCTAGTTCCAAACAAAACAAGCAAAACCATAGATACATCTTACTTTACATAATAACTGATATTAATAAATGAATTTAAATGGAATCTTTTTAAATTCACTTGAGAAGTGGCTCTTTAATGGAAACTCTTAGTGAATTTTTTTAAAAAGCTAATAATTATTCATTGTAATCTGGTTTTGAAGTTCATACTGGCATAGGAGGCATTTTAAAAGTAAGGCATAGCTGTACCAGCTTGAGGATTCTCTCTAGCATTAGTTGTAATGCATAATGTAAATCTGAAAGCCAAAGTATTGGTAGGTAGAGTAATGTGCTGCTGCTAGAACTCAGCAAATGATTATCATTTTATTAATCAAAAAGAAGTAAAAGAAAAGGATGACTTACTCTGATTGACAGTACAGTTTAGCCCCTGTGGGAGAAACAAGAAGTTAATTATAACTAACAAATTGTAGTGCTTTTGAGATTTTCCCCCTCCTTGATCCCCTGAATGAAATTTCCCTCTTAGCTCTGGCTGCTTTCAGGGCATCCATTACCCACCAATCCTTTTCTCCATATTGCCTAAGACAGTGAGAAGGACAGATATGGCAACTGAAGCAGGACAGATGGTCAGAGACAGGCCACTGCTTCAGGACTTTGTGGTTACCAATCAATCAACAAATATTTATTAAGACACTTTGCTAAGTGCTAGAGATAGAAAGAAAAAAGTAACAGTCCCTGCCCTCCAGGAATTTACATTCTACGGAGGAGATAACATGTATACACAAAAATATATAGCATATTGTGAACAAAATACTAGATGATTATGGGAGGGAACAAGAATCTGGGGAAATGAAATCAAATTTTTAAAAGGCTTCAAATAGAGATTGTTACTTTAGTTACATCTTGAAGGAAACCAAGTGAAAAGTGAGCATATTCCAGGCATTGAGAACACCAAGTATAAAGGCATGTAGATATTAGATGCTACAGGAGTGTGCTAGAGCCAGCTCTAAGCCCAAACTGTTTAATTTTCAGTATGAGCATTTATACCTTAGAATCAGTACTTGCTATAAATCAGGACCTAAATTTTGTTTTATCAATTGTCTAGACTTAAGTGTTAATAAGGCAGATTTAATTTTCAAGTGGGTGTACATAGATTTTTTTCCCCTGGAGAGCTGGTTGTTAAATATTTTACCACCATACCCTTGTGTTGCTCTATAAACATTGCTTGAGCTCAGGAGAAGTGGAATAGAAGGCTCAGGGAATGCTCATCATCAGACTGGAAGGCTGTTGACAAGATGATGATGATGATAACTGATACGTTATTATCCAGTTACCTCATTTAAGCTCTCATAACTCTTTGGAGATGGAGTGTCTTTTATGTGGAATGGTTAGTAGGTCAGTATATCTAGGACTGGAAAGGGAGGAAGCAACCATATTCTGAGAAGCTTTAAATGCCAAACAAAGGAAATGGTATGTGAGTCTACTGGCATGGGAGAACTCTGGAGTTTGGTAAGCAGTGTGGAGTGGGCTGTGCGACATGATCACTGCACATCAGGGAAGTTACTCTGGCTGCTGTGTGGAAGATGTTGAAGAGGGGACAGACTTGGGGCAGGGAAACAAATGAAGAGGCCATTGCAGCAGTCTGGCCAAGAGGGCTTGAAACAGCCTAAATGGAGAGGAGGCGGAGGATTTGAGAGATGCTGTGGAGATAGAAATGGCCAGATTTGGCAACTGCTAGGATATACCAGATGAGAGTGAAGAGCTGAGGCTGACCACAAGGTTGTGAACCTGGGTGTTCAACAGTAGTACTCTTAACAGCAATAGAGAAGCTTGGAATATAAATATGTTTTGAGAGAAAGAATTTTGTTTCGGACATGTTGAATTTTGAGATGCTTACAGGACATCCAGATGGACATGCCTAATAGACACTTAGTGATGCTGGACTGGAGCTTAGGAGAGAGACTTAGATATACAAATCTAGGTATACTGATTTCAAAGCTATCTGCATAGAGATAGGAACTGCACTCAAGGAAGCCAAAGAAAAGGAAAGAGAGAAAAGAAGAGGGCCCAAGGACAGAGCCTTGACGGGCACCCCAAAAGTTGTGAGTGTGACCCAGAGTAACCCAGTTACATGTGAGTGTAACCCAGTTACACGTGACTTTTGGGGCACTCCAAAAGTTGTGAGTGTAACCCAGTTACACGTGAGTGTAACCCAGTGAGTGTAACCCAGTTACATGTGGGTATAAACCAGACTAGACTGGCGGGAGGCATCAGAAAACCCAGAAGGGAAAGAGTAACCAGGAGAGTGGCCAACGGTCAGGAAGATGAATCTCTAAGCCCAGAAATAAATACCAAACTCCTTGGCCCAGCATTTCAGGCTTCTCACAATCTTGACTATACTTTCTTTTTTTTCCCTCTCTCTTTCAAGTTTTTAAAGTTTATTTTTCATTTATACAAGATTCATTTCCCAATTTACCCTTCCCCACATTAATCTCACTCTTTAAATGAAGAAGACTTAACTAAACAAATCAATGGTCACAGCAAGTCTTAGTGTAGGAAACATTCTACATCTGTACTTGCTCACCTTTCCATAGTGAGAGGGAGGCGAGCGTCATCTTCTGTTCTCTAGGACCAAGGCTGTTCACTTCTTTTTTAGCCTAATCTCTCTCTGATCCCGTACACATTCTCCCCTCTTAGCCAAACTGCCCCTCTCTGGTCTGCCTTTCCTTGCCAAACAGGACAACTTGCTGTTCCTCGATTTCAACACCTGTTTTCCCACCTCCATGCTTGACACTGTATGACAATGATAATATAATTTCGTTACTCTTCTTCAGCATCTACATAATGCTCAGGACCTAGTAGATGCTTGATAAATGTTCACTGAATAAATAAGTGAACAGTGATGAAAGAGTAGGGTTATCTGCCTCAGACTGACTGTCTTTAAGAATGGCAGCATCAGAAAAAGAAAAAAAACCCACTTAGCCGACCTCAGAGAAGGGCAACATTAAAATAAATCTTATCAACAACTGGCAAGGCATTTTAAAAAACTTGTTGTGGAAGGAATTTAAAGGAGAGAAAAACATTCTTGTTTATTTGCCTGTATTTGTTGGCTATTGTTTTATATTGCACAGTTTGCATTCATGAATGGCTTAATGATTTGCATTCATGAATGGCTTAGTCAGAGCACAGTGTTGGCAAGGCCAAGGATGTAGACTTGATCACCAGATGAGATTTGTCTATAAGACACAGAGACTGACACCTCCAACTCTATTTTCTTCAATGGCTACAAACTGCTTTGTCTTGGACACAGCAATCTGTAACTGGCACTGGATTTGAGAACGTGGATAGTTCCATACAAAACAACATTTCCAAGTCAGATAACGTAAGCTCTTAGGAAGCACTGGACCTGGAACTGGGAGTGATGAGTTTGTATCCTGGATTCAGCACTAGTTGTATGACTTTGGGTATATCACTTAACCAAACTGAATCTAACCCATTTTAATTTGAAAAGGCTTATAATTACACTTTTATTACATAGTCACAGAGTTGTGAGATAGGTGACAGACTTCACCCTTTTCTTTCCCTTGACAAGTATCCCAGGGACATGGATCTAGAAGAGCTCAAACGCTTGAGTAATGAGTACTTCTCATTTTATGTATATATAAAATGGTTCATTCTCACCATTGTTAGACCCCTGTTCAAAATTGTTTTTATGCTTCCCTATTGCCTACTCAATAAAGTCCAGATTCTTTAGCTTGCCATTTAAGGTTCTCTCTGATCTGATCCTTACATATTTTTTCCCTCTCACTATTCCTCTATACAACATCCATTTATGTATATGTCCATTTTCCCTTATTAGATTATAAGGTTCTGTATCAACAGCCTGGTACACAACACCTTGTATAAACACACATTGTCTATAGTGGTTTGTACATTATAGGTATTTAATGAATTAATTAAATGAATGCTGAGTGTCGATTTCATAGGGAAGCCTTTAGAATCCACCAAGAAGGTCCACTAATTTAGAAAATGTATTCTTGCCTTGGCTAATCACAGAGGGTCCTATAAAAGCATCTTTTCCAATCCTTCATATTTTTACTTTAAAACACCCAGACTTTTCCCAAATAACCAATGCCTTTTGCCTCTCAGCTGGCAAATCATCCGTCAACTCAGAGAACAAGAATTCCTATTTTTCTACTTCCTATCTTCTGACTCAGATACCAAGCGGAATAGTGAAAAGAGTATTGGATTTGGCATCAGAAGACCTGAGTTTCCTTCCAGTTATCATTTACTGTGATTTTATCTCTGGCCTTCAGTTCTCTTACCTATAAAACAAGGGGATTGGACTAAATTATATCTAAAGTCCCTCCCATCTCTAACTGTGAGATACTCCTCATTATGTATGTGGTGCAGTAGGCTGAAACAATGTTATTTTTTAAAAAGGATGCTCTCCAAAGCATAGACCACTAACTGACACTTAGGTGTGTCACACTTCCTGCAGGCTTAGCACAGTAGGTATTAAGAAACACCCCATGTTAATACCACTGGGTGCTGGCCAGGGGCAGGAAGGGGATCCACCTGTGGACTGTAGATATCCAATGGTCAGGAGCACTCTCAAAAACAAACCAAAGCTGGGCCATTACTTCTTAGTCACACCTGAATGGGCTCAAGGTCCCTCAATGATGTTTGAGCTGATGCTGGCCCTTGGCAATTTCCCTCCCTCCCCCATTTCCCTGAAAGATCCAAGGTGACAAAGAGCCAACCACAGGGGAGAGAATAGCCATCAACTTCTGGGCTGGATTTGTAAGGAATCAGAATTCCACTTTCCAAGTGGATCTTGGAAGACCCTGGAATTTAAGACAGATTTGCCTATTACGCAATTTGTCTGTCAGTTAAGCAAAACCTCCACTTTTTACACTTATCTTGCCACGTGGCTTTGCACTCCCCTGCAGCCCCTTGCTCCCAAAAGTACCTTGCACATATTAGGAGCTTAATAAATGCCTGTTGAATTAATGAACGTCATTTACCCTCAACGCTGTATATCTGTTAGATTGGCCCTTTGTTGCACTTCAATAATTTTAGCAACTAGACTGTACATTTGGCTAAGGCAGGCAAGTCTCTGAGCCTCAATTGCTCCATCTGTAAAATTTCGGGGGTTCTTAACCTTTTTGTGTGTGTGTGTGTGTTTTGGACCTCTTTGGAAGTCTGATGAGCCTATGGACCCTGTATTATAATAACAATAACAAAATTTATATAGCACTTTAAGGGTTACAACTTGCTTGTCTCATTTGGTGTTCACAACACCCTGTGAGGTAGGTGCTATTATTATCCCCACTTTACAGATGAGGAAACTGAGACCCAAAGAGGTTAAGCGGCTTAACCAAGGTTACACAACTTGTTAGGTCAGAATTCAGGGCCAACCGAAAAGGTCTGATAAGCTAGAGAATGTTTCCTTGAACTCAGGTCTTCCAGACTCCAAGTCGAGCTTTTCTTACCGACTGTGCCACCTAGCTGCCTCTATTAACAGAATTATCCCTTTAAAACGTATAAAACAGACTTACGAAGGAAACCGGTATTTTTTAAAAGACGTAATTTCCCCCCACTTCACCCCCCAATCCTAGTTCAGTACTTCCCTAAATCTATCCTGAGAACCCTTGGAATTTCGCAGACTCGGATCCCACGATCCGTCTGTAAGGCTTCTTTCAGTTCTAAATCTAGGATTGCGCAACCCCACGGAAGGATCGTTTTTCAGATTCCTTGTCCGGGCAGTTGACTCCCTAGAGAGTTTTCTTCCTCTTCGTACTTCTGCCTCCGCCAGAAAACTCTCCGTTTCACAAATCGTACTTTCCCCGGGCCCCTGGTGCCGCTTCTCTCTACCCTCGCTCTCCCAGCCCAGACTCTCCCCCTCCGCTGCTCTCTCTCAGGGTGTCCATCCTTGCCCTCCCACCTCGCTGTCCGCGCTGGGTCGCGGACTCACCGGCTGCGAGCAGACTGGCTCCGGGGTGTCGAGGATCCACAGGGCCGAGCCGACCGGGGCCAGCACAACCAGGAGCTGCAAGAGGAGCCTAAGCTGCCGCGGGAGTCCGGGCAGCTCCGGGAGTAGAATCCCCATAGTCCGGGAGCCCGAGGCAGCCGTGGCTGGGGGGGGCCCGGCGACCTAGGACCGAGGCGGCGAGGGGCTTTCCCCGAAATGATGACAGCCAGCCTCAGCTAAACTGCACCCCGCTTCCTGCTTTCGGCTGGGGCCAGCGGGCGGGGTTTCTGCTTCTTCACTTTTTGCCCTCCCTTTACCTGCCACACCTCCTCTAGCACTCTGGTTGGCCAAGTTAAGTAACTTTATGGAAGATCCCAGCACACGTTAATAAACTTAGGTTGAAGTTAACTGCCTATACTTTTGCATTAAAAAAAAAAAGCATATTGTACAGAGTTGGTTTCAAAGGCAGGAAACTCTAGGTTCAAGTCCCATCTCGGACATACTGACTGGTCCTACGGGCTTTCAAAGCTTACATAAGTTGCAGAGAAGATATTAACTTGCATTAGTAGGAGTTTCCTCACCTGGGAGTCTCAATGAAATCACAGTCAAATCCTATCCCTTTTAAAGACAGCATTCTACTTTATCTTTTCCCATTATTCCTTCTTAGGATTTAGAATCCTCAGAAACCATTTAACCCAAATTCCCACATTTTATATGAAAATGAGACCGAGAAAAAGGAAATGACCCGTTCAAAGGTCACATAGCAAATAGAGTAGATTGAAATGAGATCTTACTACAGAGCTGTTCAGTTGTGTTCCACTCTTCATGACCCCATTTTGGGGAGGTTTTCTTTAACGTAGGAAACGTATCCATTGCTTTCTCCATCTAGTTCATTTTACAGATGAGGAAACTGAGGCAAACAGGGTTAAGTGGCTTGCCCAGGGTCACACAGCTAGCCTCTGAAGTTGGAGTTGAATTCAGGTTTTTTGGTTTCAGGTCAGGCCACTATACCTACCTAATTGCCTCTTTACTGTGGAGCTTTTTTCATGGTGGTACTCTTTTGAAGAGAGCGTTCTTGCTAAAAAGTGTACAGTACAGCGTTCGTGAAGAGAAGGGAAAATTGTATCTTTCTCTCCAAAGGAGAGGTTGGTTTGGTTACTTCTGATTGCAAGCTCTTTCATTCACCAGAAGTGCTGACTGTAACTGTCGGCTGTTTCCAGGGCTTTAACTATTTAAAGCGCCCCCAAAGTCTGTCATCTGTCCCCCCAGACAATCTGGTTCCCCCTTCTACCTCCTTATCTATGACCATACTATCTCCAAACATGCTCCGTATCTCCCCTATTTTGGTAAACCCAAGTACCTTCATTTGAGTCTTCCAATCCTGTTAATTCCCATCCTATATCTAGTCTGCCCTTTGTAGCTAAAATTCTTAAAAAGGTGGTCTACAATAGGTGCCTCCACTTTCCACTCACTTTCTTCTTTTTTTGGGGGGGGGGTGCAAAGAGTCTTCATTATACCAGAGGGAAGGGGGCAGGGCTCAGGCCATACATGCAGCATTTGCATGCAGAGACAGTGACGTGATGTAGGCCAGCAGCTTGGGCAGCCTCAGGGATAACTGGACCCCCATCCATGTAGGGTTGAGTCCATGCCCAGATGGGATGCCCACAGCACTCCATGGCTTAGGCCAGCTTCTTCCATGCTCCCAGCTTGTGCCTTCCTCTGCTCAGCCCATGATACACCTGGCCTAGGCTCGGCCGACCAGCGGGACCATCCTTCTTTGTACCTTCTCTCTTCTGGCTGAGAACAACGGTTTTGCGATTTGGGGACAAACTAGACAGAGGAAGGTCAGCTCCTTACCCCATCGGCAGCTCTCAGAACATACAAGCTGGAAAGAACTTTATGTTTTCTATGACAGGTTCCTGAGCATCAAGCAGAAGGGACAAGAACATAGAACCTGGGACATGTCCCATGGAAGGGTTAAAAAGTAAGGTGGCATGAGGAACGTGGAGGCCTGGACTAAGGGCAGCACCTGGGGCCTAGCAACACTGGAATCTGCCCAGTGCTGGCAAATCCCCGTGCACCCACGGGGACACAGACTACCCATGACAAAGGGTCGGGAGCTTAACCTCCTACCTTCTTCCCTGGGCAGGCAGTCCCAGGTTTCTGGTTTCTCTGCTGGGTTTAGCCCGAGAGCTGAATTGGTCAAACTTATACCTTCAGCCAGTAGGGAACCTTCTCCTTCAGCCTGCTCCCTGTCCCCAGGGTCATGCCCAAGCAGGAGGCAATCCTGAGTTATGAGGGAGGGACATGCACACTGGCCCAGCCAGCCTCCTTCTAGTCTTGGCACAGTATTGAGCAAGGCAAAGCCCCTGTAGAGGACAGGGGGCAGCCTGACCCTCCCATTGGCCTCCCAACAACCCCCACCCAATAATGGATTCTGGCAGCTGGAGAAACAAAAGGCATCTCCACTGTCCTCCTGGGGAGAGGAGAGATTGTAAAAAGATGTGGTGAGTCAGAAGAGGCTGCACAAGGGAACCAGGGGTCCCAGAGCAGTGCTCCCTGCCCTGGAGGGCTGCCTTCAGTGGAAGGGTGCAGGGCCAGGGGAGTCCCAGGCTTGCTGTGGCCTCCCTTGAACACGGAGAACGACTTGAGTCCTCCCCACCCCAGGTCACCCTCCTCCCTCGTGCCCTGCTCTGGTGAGTACCGCAGAGTGGACAAATGGACAGCCAAGGAACTTCAAGGAACCAGGATTGTGAGGAGCAGGCAGGCTGCTCCCCAAAGACAGACAGTGATTGCAAATATCCTTAGCTTCAACTAGGATTGGTGGAGAGTGTGCACAGGAGACAGGAAACAATGCTGGAGGAAGAGGAGACAGGACAGACTGATGTGGATGGGCCAGGCGCACACCTGGCCCCCACAGAGTCAGGCACCAGAGTCAGCAAAACTTCCATTGTCCCTGGGTAGGAGAACCTGTGTAGGAGGGCAGGGGCTGGGTGAGGCCTCCTCAGCCCTGGGTCCCCGCCGCCTTCTGGACCAGAGGGATCTTGGACAGATCAACCCTAGTGACAGCATGGACAGAAGCTGGCAGCTCCGCCAGCAGGCGAGTCACTTCACTAGTGACCTTGCTGTTTTCACCGCTGAGCACCACGACCTCGTCCACTTTGGTCAGTGGGGCAGCCACTTTGGCAGCAATTGCAGGGAGGGTGTCGAGCACAAGGGATAGCTTGGCTGCATGGCCATACTGCTGGTAGGCCTCAGCCCTAGAGCTTCAGGGGCTTGGCCTCGGCCTTCCCCAGGGCCTCGATCACCATGGCTTCTGCCTCCCCTATCTTGTGAATCTTCCCTGCCTCAGCCTGGGCCAGGAGGACCTTCTTCACCTTCTCTCTCTCTGATCTGCTGGATGTAGTGGGCCTCGGCCTCTGAGGGCTGCCGAATGGTGGACATAAGCTCCTTGGTGGTCCGCAGGATCTCCTGCTCCTTCTGCTTCTTCCTCGGCACCACCTCAATCTCCAGCTCCTCCTGACGGATCTTCTGCTGCTCCTTGGCGTCCTGGAGCTCATAGGCCAGCTGGGCCTCGGCTGTCTTGATGCTGACTTCCTCTGTGAAGGCTGACTTTTTTAGCTCGAAGGAGCATTTCAGCGATGTATGTGTCTGCCAGGAACTTCATGTCCAGCATCTCCTTCTTGCACTCGGCCTCCCTGATGCCTGCATCTTGCTCCTCCTGGGCCACTCTGATGTCACAGTCGCTCTGCACCTGGGCTGTCTGCGACTTGCCCAGGGAGCTCAGGTAATTCACTTTATCATACATGTCCTTGATGGTGAAGCTAAGGATTTTGATGCCCATGCGACCCACATCAGGGGCTCCTGGTACATCTGCTCCACTGTCAGGGTCCCTAAGATGGATCACAGGTGGCCCTCAAGGGGCTGCAGGACCACATTCTTGATGTCATGGACATTTTCTCCCAGGAACTGCTCACAGGCCACAGCTAACAGCTCATTCTCAGTCATGATCTTCACCTGAGAGACACCCGACACCTGTCACAGCTAAAGCTACCCCCTCGGTGGTCTCTACGTCCTTGGAACGCGGCTGCAGGGTAATCCTCTGTGTATCTGAGATGAACGACCAGGCCCAGGCCCAACCTCCAAACACATACTTCTTCACTTTTGGACTGAAGCAGCCCCGATACCACCAGCGCCTCGTTGGGTCCCACCGTGAAGCAGTTGCCCATGGCTGCAGCGGCCAGCGCTCAGCGACCCGCCTCACTTGCGCCTCTGCCCGGCGGGCTGGGGAAGCCTGGGGCCCCAGAGGCCGCCGAGCGCGCCTGCGCTACACACTTTCTTAACCCGTTACAGTCTGTTTTCTGATCTTATCCTTCCACTAAAGCTGCTCTCTCCAAAGTTACTAATACTCTCTTCGTTGTGAAATCCAATGGCCTCTTTTCAGTTCTCATCCTCCTAGACCCCTCTGCAGGAGCTGGCACTATCAATCACCCTCTTCTTGATACCCTCTTCTCTAGGTTTTTGTGACATTGCTCTCTTCTGGTTGTCTTCCTATCAGTCTGGCCATTCATTCTTAGTCTACTTTTCTGGGTCCTCATCCAGGTCACTGCCACTAACCCTGAGTGTCCCACAGGACTGTCCTGGGTTCTTTTCTCTCCAGTGCTTCTTAACCATGGGTTGTGATCATGTGATTGATTGACATTAACTGAACTGGGGGTAGGGAAAGAACATTCCTCTCCTTCATCACCCGTGTCCAATTAGTCATCCTTATCCTCTTCTCTAAACTTTTCTCCTATCAGGTGTTCTTAATCTCTCTCTTTCTCTCTCTCTCTTTCTCTCTCTCTCTCTCTCTCTTTCTCTCTCTCTCTCTCTCTTTCTCTTTCTATTTCTCTCTGTCTTTCCCTCTCTCTCTCATTCACACATTTTGCAGTATATTTACTGCCATGAACTAAATCTCAGAAGAATAACATCTTTAAATTATTGAAAGAAATGCTAAATTTCAGTTTGAGGTTACCAAAAATGAAGATGTAATTTTTCTCTCATACAAATTCATCCACCACCTGAAACCTATCCAGGGATTCCTGGGGGTTCCTGGATCACAGGTTAAGAATTCCTGTCTTATATCCATCAGTTCCTTCCAATTTCCACTGCCATCACCATAATCCAGTATTTCATCACATCTCTGAATGATTGCAATTGGATTCTTTACATTACATACAATTATTGCAAGTAGATTCTTAGTCCATCCTGCATACTGATGCCAGATTAATCTTTGTAAAGTACCATTTTTGTCAGGTTAATCTCGTACTCAAAAACTCATATTTAGTGGTTTCTGCCAGCACTCAACGTGGTTTTCAAGGCTCTCTGTGATCTGATGCTGCCTTGCCTATCCAGCTGAATTTGCCACTTGTGGTCAACTTGCACTTTCCCAGTCTGGTCTCATTGTCTGGTGCACTTATACAGTCATTCCCATTTCTGTACCTTCAGTACTTCTTAAACTGTGGGTCACAACCCCATATGGGATCAAAAATTTGGCAACAGCAAAAGGTTTCTAAATGCACGACCAAAAATTAATTCAAAATTAAACATACAATGAATCTGTGGTGTTTCCGGCAGCACTTGCCTATGTTACATCAAGCAGCTTCACTGCAGCCTTGGATCTGAACACAACAGTGTGCGCACTTTGCACCGCATACACTGTCATGCCTCACAATGCCGACGAATGCTGCCAGAAACACCTCGACTCACACTTAAGACTATTGTATGTTACGAATTGCGGTATTTTCACTATGTGTACAACATTTTCTGCCCTTACAGAAGCATAATAGTTTAGTTATGGAAAATAAAGACATTTAATATTTTTCTATAGTCATTCCTTAGCATGTAAGTACCAAACGAGTCTATCTTTGGATTGTATTATGTTAGAATGTTTGATTTTAAGGATCACTGTTATCTCTTTCTTTTACAGAAACACAAATGTTTAAGCAAGTAAATACCTTTTGTAATATTTCTCCATTACCTCTGTATGTGTATGTAAGTAGGAACATCAGTTTTTTAAGTTAAGCACAAACAAATGTAATTTCATAAACTAAATCTAGTATTTATTTAAGAAATTGTTAGCAATATTTATTTACATTTTAAGACAAACATTTTTTAGTTATGGATAAGTAGCTAAATTTACACAGAAGAAGTAAAAATACTGATGACAATGTGGCAGAATCTTTGCCAGGTACACCTAAATTGACAAGAAAAAGAAAATATGTTGAATCATTTTTGCAATATGGATTTGCTTCTTTTTTTTTCTTTTTGAAGGGGAGAAGGGAGGGCAATTGGGGTTAATTTACTTGCCCAAGGTCACATGGCTAGTAAGTGTTAAGTGTCTGAGGCTACATTTGAACTCAGGTCTTCCTGACTCCAGGGCCAGTACTCTATTCACTGTGCTGCCAAGCTACCCTGGATTTACTTCTAATAATGATGATGGTGTGGAAAAAAGTCTTTGCTTGATTTTTAATGAAGTTTTTGCTATAGAGAGCATGAAATCAGCCAAACTAAAACGATATCTTAATGCCAAGCATGCAGTGTACTAGGAAAACCAAAGGAATATTTTGAATGACTTTTAAAATCCTCAAATAAAGGGGGCGGCTAGGTGGTGCAGTAAATAGAGCACCAGCCCTGGAGTCAGGAGGATCTAAGTTCAAATCTGGCCTCAGACACTTAACACAAAAACTAGTTGTGTGACCTTGGGCGAGTCACTTAACCCCAACTGCCCTCCAAAAAAAAAGGCAAAAAAAATCCTTGAATAAAGATAAACAATGTTTTGAGAAATTTGTTACTGTCAATGAAAAGTATTTACTTGCATCTTAAGAAACTTCTTTTTTAATTGAAACAACTGAAAAGTCCTATGCTATTAGAAGATCTTGTGTTACCTGTTGCTATTAAAATGTCAGAAATAGTTCATGAAAAAAAAGTATGGAGATGAAATTAATAAAATTCCATTATTGAATGATAATGTTTCCAAAAGAATTTCTGAAATTAGTAATGACCAATTCCAGCAGCTAATTACTAGACTTAAGGGCAGCCTAAAATTTCATTTTAATTGGATGAAACAACTGATATTTCTAACATGGCACAGTTGTTACTTTATATGAGATATGTTTATGAAGGAAGCATACAGAAGGAATTATTGTTTTGTTGCCCTTCGGAAGGGCACACAAGAGGGAAAGATGTATATCTTAAAGTCAATAAATTTTTCACAAATGAAAGTTTACAGTGGGAAACATGCATTGGAGTCTGTACAGACAGTACTGGGGCAATGATGGGAGTGAATGTTGGATTTGTAGCAAAAATTAAAGCTGCTGGCAATGAACATATCACTTTTACTCACTGTAAAATCCATTGGGAGGCACTTATAGCCAAAAAAAAAATCACCAGAGCTAGATATTGTACTTCACAATACTATCAAAGTTATTAACTTCATTAAAAGCCATGCCCTTAACAATCATTTGTTTTCAAACATTTGGAAAAACATGGACTCTGATTACAAAAGCTTATTAATTATGCAGAGATAAGGTGACTCTCAAGAAGGTAAAGTTTAAATAGATTATCAAAACTGAAAGATGAAATTGTTATATTTTTAACTGAGCAGAAATCTGATTTTGTTAATTTTTTCATTTTTTCAAAACTGTTATTTGTCAGATATTATCCAAAAATTCAATGATTTAGACATGTAGCTTCAAAGAAAAATTGTAACATTTATGTTGAAAGATAAAATTGAAAGTTTTACCAAAAAAGTTAACATATAGAAGAATAGGGTGAAAATGGTTATTTAGAAATGTTTATAGCTACAGACAATTTTATAATCGAAAATAATCTTCCCAACTTTTAATTGTAAGAGTAACATTTAATCATCTGAAGTGCCTGGAGACACAGTTTCAGAAATCCTTCCCTTCACATTTTGATTCTAAAAACCTAAGTTGGGCTCATAAACCATACTCAGTTGAAAAAAAAAAATCAGTCATCTGCCATTAAAAGTACAAGAAGAATTTGTTAAATTATCAAGCAACATAGGTTTAAAACTTGAGTTTCCTAGAAAGTCATTAAATGAATTTTGGCTTGGGATTAGGAAAAAATTTCTGACAATTTCTGAAATGGTCCTAAACATGCTTCTGCCATTTTGTATTACATATTTATATGAGGTGGTGTTCTCAGCATTGACAATTATAAAATCAAAATGCTGATCAAGTCTGAAAAACATTGAAAATGCTCTGCCTCCTGCAGTGTAAAATATCCTACCAAGATTTAATTCTTTATATGAAAATAAACAAGCACATCTGTCTCATTAGTATGCAAATTTGCTTTCTTCTTTAATAAATGGTAAAATTATATGTATACCAAAGAATTGATTTAAAATAAATTTCTTTATGATTTATTATCAGTAAATGTTTGATTTGTATACCTACTTTATATATCTACATACCTGGTGTTACGTAAAAATCTGTTGAGGGAAAAGGTTGTGAGTAGAAAAAGTTTAAGAAGTCCTGCCTTAGTTCATGCTTTTCCTTTGTTCAGAAGAGCTTTTAGTTTTTTTTTTCTTTTATTTATCCAAACTGTACCCATCCTTTAAAGTCTAACTTGTCTCACTTAAAGTATGAAGCCTCTCTTGACTATTCTGTCTCATAGCGACCTCTCCCTTCTCTAAACTTTGAGAGAATTGATCACCCAATTTTAGCACATACACAATTCTGCTTCTGGGTTCTATGGGGAGAAAAGGTTGCGGGAGGAACAGGAACAGAGAAAAGGACTTAATTCAAATAAGAAAGAGAATAAAACTGTACAGGTCAATTGAAGGGGTTTGGACTAGTGAAATAAAATCTGAGATTGAACTTGGAGAGGGCAAATTTGAGAGAAATTAAGTAGAATTTGAAGAACTATCTCTGGTCACAGATATTGGTTTAGATTCTATTTGAAAGAGAGGTTGAAAAAGGAGCATATTCAAGAATAATTAAGGAGAAAGTAAAAACATTTAAAAATAGCTTAGCAAATAAGAAATGGAAATGAGTAAAGAGAGCATTCTAGGTGTGGGAGATAGCCAGAAAAAATATACAGAGACAGAAAAATGTTTTGTTTGTCGTTTGTACTTGAAGAGGACCAATGACATCACTATGTTGGGGTCAAGGTACAGTGTATTCAGCTGGAGTTGATCAGACCCATACAAGGTGGGAAGACCAAAGATGAGCACAAACAGGCCATATGACCATGTGGGATGGCGTTGTCTCTAGATTTGTACTTCTTATGTTTCTTTTGAGCTACTACAGTTTTGCTTTGCTCATAGAACATGGTGGTTGCTTTGATGCCAACGTGTCATGCTGGCAGCTCTGTACTGGTGTCTTCTATGTCTCACCACAGATAGTAAAGTTCTTCAGAGAGACCTTAAGAGTGTCCTTGTACTCCTTCTTCTGACCTCTGTCTATGGGAGCACTTGACTTGTTTGGGTTCTCTGTAGCACAGTTTTTTAGGTAACCTTATGTTTGGAATTTGGGCTAAATGGCCAGCTCATTAGAGCTATGTTCTCTACAGTAAAGTTTGAATGCATGGTAGTTTAGCTCAAGAGATGACCTCAGTGTCTGGCACCTTTTCTTGTCAAGTGATCTTCAGAATCTTTTGAAGACAATTCAAATTGTCTTTGATTTTCTGACATGACACTGGTAGACCGTCCAAGTTTCACAGGTATAAACTATGAAGTTCAGCACAATAACTCTGTAGACCTTCAGATATGCAGCTTAATACCTCTTCTCTACCACACTTTTTAGAGCCTCCCAAATGCTGAGCTAGCTCTAGCAATGTGTGCATTAACCTCATTATCTGTGTGTACAACTCTGGAAAGTATACTGCCAAGGTAAGTGAAATTATCCCCAGAATTCAAAATTTGCCTGTTTGCTATAGCTAATGGTTCCACATATGGATGGTGTGATGTTGGCTGATAGAAAACTTCTGTTTTCTTGGTGTTAATTATCAGGTCAAAATTAGAACAAGCAGCAGAGAATCAATCCATACTCTGTTGCATCTCAGCTTGAGAGGCTGCACTGAATGCCCCATTGTCTGTGAATAAAAAGTCATGCACCAGCTCTCCCTCCACTTTAGTCTTGGCTTGTAGCTTTTTCAAATTAAATAGTTTGCAGTGTAGTAGTTGACCCTGATGCTGTTTTCATCCTTGTCTGATTACATTGAAAGCAGCATTCTAAAAAGCATGGGAGCAAGTGTACAACCCTGCTTCACTCCAGTGCTGACTGAGAAAGCATGAGAGCAGCATCTTTTATCCAGAAATTGTTCAATCATACCATTATGAAACTGGAATATAATACTGCCAAACTTCTCTGGGCAACCAAATTTCACCATGATCTTCCACAAGCCCTCACAGCCGACAGTATCAGAGGCATTGGTTAGGTTGATGAATGCCATGCATAGATCTCTGTTCTACTCCTAGCATTCCTTCTGGGCAGCAAAAAACATGTCAACCATTCCTCAGCCCTTTTTGAAGCCACCCTGGCTCTTGCTTAAATGACTATCTTTGGGCTGAAGGATTAGACAGTTAAGGAGGACTCTGTTAAGAGTCTTGACAGCAATGACTAAGAGAGAGCTCCCACCTCCCATTGACACAGGGCGTTTCCTTTTTTTTTTTTTTTAAATAGAATCGCACAATGGAGGCATCTTTGGTCTCCTCAGGGATAACCTCCTCTTGCCACATAACCTGGAAGATTTCAGCCAGCTTCTGTGTGATCAGTGGATCCCCCGCCTTGTAGATCTTGGCTCAGTAAGAAGGCAGAGGAGATTCAGTTTTATGCTGATGACAACGATTCAGAGTGCTTCTACCATGCCCTGAAGATTATGGACCAAAGATCTTTGCCATATCTCAACTACTCAGTGCTAATGGAGTCACACTGGGGAGATAGGTTGAACAATTCCATAGTGTTCTTAAGAGATTATCATTGCTGAAGCCATCGACAGAGATATAATACCTTGTTGGAGAATAGCAAGGAAGCCAGTGCCACTGGATGAAGAAGATTGGGGGTGGGGATGTGTAGTTCCAATGCAATATTCATAGCACCGATGGTGACTATGAATATGCCAGCACAGTTCTGAAGCACAAAATATAATAGACTCTCTATATAGAAGACAGAAACAAAACATTTATTCAGACACCAGAAAGTCACATTCCAACACTAGGAAATTGAATCCATCATAGCAACAAAGAAGTTAATAAACCATATCACAGTAGGGAGTCACACCAAACTTTGGCCTTCCCACAGAAAGGACTCACAAGCCTATCTGTCTCCTTGGGTGCATCTTCTCCTCCCTCCAACTCTAACTCCCCAGCTTCTTCTGGGCTCTGCTCCACCCTTCAGCAAACTCCTTTCCTAACAGGCTCTATGTGATTACATTAGGCCTATTAGGGGGCAGGGAAGATCTTCAAATTCCCACGACTGTTCTGGGGTGGTGGTGGCATAAGACAGAGGTGTCACCTTCTGGATTCCCTGTTTTCCTTCAAATCCTAGCTAAGATGCCCCTTTGGCAGGAAGCATTTCCCCATCTCTTTTAATGCTGGAGAATTCCCTCTGGTGATTATTTCCCATTTATCCTGTTTATAGCCTGTTTGTACATAGTTCTTTGCATATTATCTCCTAGGGGCAGCTAGGTGCTGGATCTGGAATCAGGAAGTTGTTAAATCATTTCTCTTTTCCAATTGTGTCTGACTCTTTGTGACCCCATTTGGGTTTTCCTTGGCAAAGATGCTGGAGTGGTTTTCCATTTACTTCTTTAGCTCAGTTTAAAGATAAGGAAACTGAGGCAAACAGGATAAAATGACTTGCCCAGGGTCACACAGCTAGTAACTGACTAAGGTCACTTATGTTCAAATCTAGTCTCAGAGACTTATTAGCCATGTGATTCTCGCCAAGTCACTTAAACCCATTTGCCTCAGTTTCCTCATTTGTAAAATGAGCTGCCTGGAGAAGAAAATGGAGAACTATTCCAGTATCTTTGCCAAGAAAAACCCAAATGGGGTCATGAAGAGTTGGACACGGCTGAACAACAACAACAACAGAAACCACTCCATTGTTAAATAATGAGCTTCTGACAGATGGCACCTGTCCTTTGCCTTTCTTAGCATTCCTATTGCTTAGCATGTGCCTGGCACACAGTAGGTGCTTAATCATTGTCTATTGACTGACTCATCTGTTGTTCCCTAGGCCATACTCAAAGTTTCTTCAGTTTGGTCAAGCTCAGTTTCCTCATCTGTGAAAAGTTTTCCCTTTTTACAGATAATAGAACACACCTCAAAGGGCTTTTATGAGGATCACATGAAATAACACAGGTAGACCATCCTGCAAGCCTTAGAGTACATAAATGCTAGCTATTATTATTGTTTTATGGCAAGAAGGGATGGTAAATGACTTTTCCAAGGTCATGCAGGCAATAAACAACAGGGACAGAATTTGAACCCTGGTCTTTGAATTATATAGCGTTTGTCCTGCTG
>CM053597.1:162149608-162165154 GCA_028646575.1 Pseudocheirus occidentalis | reverse complement strand
TTTTGCACAGTAGGCAGCTGTCACTTTCTTGTGAAGGGCCTGAAGTAAGGAGGGGGCAGGTACCTGTTCTCTTCCTCTTCCCTCCCTTATTCTTCCACCTCCTCACCACTCTACACCTGTGGACTGGGGTTGTTGCTTCTCTTTCCCCTGAAAAGCTCTCTCTCTCTCATCACCACCCAACTCTGTCTCTCATCCCAACGGAAATGAATGAAGAACGCTGTTCCGGTTAACTCCAGGTCACGAGAACAGTGAGGCACTTCTGAGGTATCATGGTTAGATGGGTCCAGGTCTAATACCAGAGCTCATGCCACCGTATTAGGCTCATTAGCCTCGGCCTGCCATGGTTATATTTCACATGCCAGTGATACCTAGTATTCACTCAAATGTGGTAGAATCACAGACTCATAGAGACTTTCCAAGCTGGAAATGACTTCAGAGTTTATCTACTTCAACTTGTATCTTCAGAGTAATTCCCTCAACATTTTTCACAAGTGGTCATCCAATATCTGCTGAAGACTCTTCAGCTGCTAATGTTGTTCCTTTTCAGGTTGAGCTTGTATATAAACTTACACACACACACACAAGCTTGTATATAACTCTGTATATGTCTTGGATATACCTAGTTATTGACATGTTGCCTCCCCAGTGAGAAACACGTTCCTTAAAGGCAAGCCTTTGTTGTTGTTGTTGTCTGGAACAACAGTAAGCATGTAGTAAATGCTTGTTGACTGACTGGCTGACACGAGAGACTCCCTGCTTTTTGAGACAGCCCGTTCCACTACTGGATAGCTCTAATTGTGAGACATTTTTCATTACAATGAGTAGAAATCTGTTTCTCTGAAAATTCTGTTTAGGTCTTCCAATGGCACCATGCAGAATAAGTCAAATCCTTTCCCCACATGATTGAAGACAGTTATTATAATAACTTTTTATGATAAATATAACAAGCACAGTGGAACGAGTGCTAGACTTAGAGCCACTTCTGCTACTTATTATCTTTGTGAGGCTTCTCTCTTTTTTTAAAAAATAGCATTTTATTTTTCCCCAATTAATTGTAAAGACAATTTTTAGTACTCATTTTTACAAGATTTGAGTTCTAAATTTTTCTCCCACCCTCCCGCCTCTTCCTAAAATGGTAAGCAATTTGACATAGGTTACATATGTACAGTGACGTAAGACATTTTCCTGTTAGCTCTGGGATGCTTTTCTGAGCTGCACACTCAAGTTCCTTCCTGTTCAAAGTATACGAGCCTGTGTTGGCAGTGTCGTGGTTAGAAACAGTCTGTTATAGGTGGCTCATGCTGGAAAGAGCCTAGTAATGTATTTCCTGTATTCTTAACACTTGGGCTTGGGAATGGAGGCATTGGTTCCCAATTCCTAGAAGCCTATTATAACTCATGTGTTATTTGGTGGCTTTCAATATTTTAGTGAGAGAGGTTGTAATCATAAGAAGAAAAATGATTTTAATAATAGCACATTAAAGCTTGCTAAAGTACTTTGCTGATGCCGTCTCACTACGTTCCCAGGGGGCATCATTTGACCTGCAGTTACCTTTAGTAAGTTGCCTGTGCTTTGGGAGATGCTTAATGATTTTACTAAATTCAGTTTTTCTCTATTTTGTATCAGGGCTCACTTGGTCAGTTAGAATCCCTCATAAATCTGAAAAGCCTTCATTCTCATTAACCTTTATCCCCAGGGAAACTAATTGGTAGACAAATCGACTTTATATGGATCAGGGTAGCATTTTAAGGTTAATGTGAGGCTCAAGGCTATTTTGGTTAAGTGAGTTTATATACAATTCCATTTGGGAAAGGGCTGAGTTGGTCCTAATAATTGCTTTCCCCCTTCTCTGAAGACCCCTGGAAAATCCCTTCCATTTCCACTGGCTTCTGAGAATAGTGTCATGGCCTCTCCCTCCCCTGCTCCCTAGCGGGTTGATGCCACATACCGCTTCAACTAGACTACTCGCACTGCCGTGGAATTGTCTGCCAGCTGCCCCAGACTGGCTGGGCACGGTGAGGGAGACTGGCCGGGCTCTCCGGGAGGTGCTGCCCCTGCTCTCTCCACAGCTGGCATTCTCTGCATACCAGGAGCTGCAGTGGATTGATGGGAAGCTGCTGTTCAGCTTCTCATTGGACTCTGCTCCTTCTAGCCACAGTGTAGGAATGGGCTGGAGGGGCCAGGCTTGGCCATGAGGAGTTGCTGGCGGGGTGGTACTTGGCCTGGGGAATGTGGTGTGTGGAGAATGGCTTCTCTGAAGGAGAGGGCTGAGGCCTGTCACTGCCAATGCCTGCGAACACAAAGTATGCAACTATGGTCAACAAAGAAGACAGAGATTGTAGACCCTTTGTTTTATCATGTAGTGGTGATAAAAACCTGAAGATGAGACGCTAATTCTGTTCTACCTCCCTGAAATGCCCACCCAGCCAAGTTCTTCCCTTCTCCTCCCTCACCCATGCCAGTCCAAAGTAATCTCTCCTTCCTCTGAACTCCTGAAGAAATGATCTGTACCATTCACCCAGCAACTAACCAGGCCCTCTGCTACTGAGGCTCTGCATTGCTATGGAAACCTTGTTTAACTTTTTACTTGTTTATGTCCCAAACCAAACTTAGACTCTGTCTTCCTGATGCCCTGTAGTTATAAGGAAGGCCAGTTCTGCTTGAATGCCCATGAAGAGTAGTTCGATCCTTACGGCAGATGATCTGTGGCAAGACAGGGTGAGAAACGTCATTGTGTCCTGTGACACTGACCTTTTTCCTCAGAAAGAAAGCCCCAACAACGAGGCTCCTGCGTTCCTTCCGAGACGCATTTCCTATTCTCTTCACAACCTCTCTATCCAAACCGGACCCTTATGTAGCTCAGTACTCCATGTCCCATCTGTGTATGTTTGCATGAAGCTGTTCCTCATCCCTGGATTGCCTTCTGTCTTCCTCACTCCTCACAAGCTTTATCTTCCTTTAAAGCTCAGCTCAGGCCTCACCCCCCTTGCAAAGCCTCCTTGGAGCCCTCAGGCTTTAGGGTTCCCTCTATCTCTGACTTCTCTCATACTATACTTCTCCCCCTCCTAGAACACAGCTTCCTTCAGAACAGGGCTTCTTTTCTTACTTTTTTTTTTTTTTTGGTCTTTTTAGAAGGGGGAAGGCAGGGCATTTGGAGTGAAGTGACTTGCCCAAGGTCACATGGCTAGTAAGTGTCAAGTATCTGAAGCTAGATTTGAACTCAGGTCCTCCTGACTCCAGGGCCAGTGCTCTACTCACTGCGCCACCTAGCTGCCCCTCTTTCTTAATAAGAGGGGATTAATGTGAGTTTGTTGAATTGCATTGTTAGCTGGGTCTCCACCAAGGGAAGTTTTACCAGGACTCTCATCTACTTAGGGAAAACTGGTGACTCTACTGTGAACATTTTCTTATGGCAGCTCTTCATCAGGGATTAATAGCTTGAGGGACCCTGGAAACTTTAGGAGAGCTCCATTATAGTTTTCCAATAATAAAAAACTCACACTTCTACAGTACTTTAAAGTTTACAAAGAACTTACCTCATGACAGTTTAGTACAGTTCCTAGCATACAGTAGGCATTTAATAAATGTTTACTGACTAAATAACAGTAGTGCAGATATGATCCTCATTTATAGAGGTGAGGCAACTTGTGTATAGCATCACACAGGTTGTGTCAGGGCCAAGAAGATGAAAGTACAGGCATCCTAACTCTAGCTGGGTCCATCATCTATCTATAACACAATGTCATCTCTCTAGAGCATTCTCTGCCTTCACCACTCATGCAGAAGTAGGAATAAAGTTGGATAGGCATAAGCTTGTAGAAATTCACATCCTGAGAACTTGCTCAGCTGCTCTTCAGCCTTCTTTAGCCCCAGTGGTCAGTGATTTTTCTAGAATGGTTGGTTACCTGGTGATGAACCAGATGCAAGGGCAGCACTGTCTTCTGAGAGATGTCTCCCCCTTGGTTCTTTTGTCTCTTTAGACACTCCAAGTGGAAGGAGGCTCTTCTACCTGCAATACCAATCCCAAAGAACGAAGGTCAGAGTTATATCATCCCATGAAGATTTCTTGGTGGCTTGCAAGATATTTCATGTCTTTCTGGAAAGTGTAAGGGGAGCCAGTGATGGCTGGTTGCTAAGCACCACCTGTTGTTTTCCCACCCTTAGCCCTGAGGCTTAGTGACATTTTATAGACTGTCTTTACATCCCAAAGCCCCATCCCTTTGAAGTCTTGTCCCTGGAAACTCTACCCACTGGTTCAAGAATAAGTGGTTCAAACTTAGGAGTTTGCCTAATCTCTGCAGTGGAGTGTCTGACTGACTAGAATCTTTTCCCAGCTAGCCCATAGTGCCTTGGATAGTATCATCTTGGGATCCCAGGGAGGAGGACTGGATTACACACAACCTGAAGTAGACAGGAAAAAAAAAAACAAGTGGAAAGCCTTTTTATGTTAGCACAGTTGAAGTCATGAAGAAATGGAATGGTTTAGGTATAATTTTTCAGTTATGTTTTTTGGAACAATGCAGTTTCAGAAATGTGAACAGGTTTTTAGGAGAAAATTTCTCCTCTTAAAATTGTAAATACAAAATTATGTATATATTGAAAGTACTTGTTAGAGGCAGCAAGTTTCTAGTATGAAAATAGGCTTAGCCCCTTAATTTTGTTCCAAAATTCCCAGTTCCTTCTTTATACCTGGTATATTATTTTCCTTTGGGCTCAAAGGCATTCTGTGGCTAAATTAATTTAGAAAACTATTGTAAGTTAATTCACCCAAAGGTACCAACTTTTAACCTCTCCATGCCATCCTTCTCTTTTCCTCAAGTTACCTTTTCATATATGACCTTGTATTTTAAGCAATGGGGGAGGTAAAGAACGAAGTCATTAGGGCTCCTGGGATAGTCCCATACCTCAGGTCACCTGCTGGAAAGAGCTTTGGGAGATGCGTGGCCACAGCAAGGGGAGGAGCGTGGTCAGTTACCTAGTGAGGAAGAATGGAGGAATCCTCTTTTCATGGACTGCCTGGCCTTGTCTTCTGGTGGTGTCAGCTGTCTATTCTCATCATCCTGATAGGGTAGCCTGGAACAAAGAAAACTCAGGGTTTGTTTGCTGAGGCTGAGTGAATGGCCATTCCCCACAGTGAATTATGCATGCTCCTATTCAGGGTCAGATAACCCCAGAACGCACTGTTGGCATTGCCAAATGACCTGTTGGGGGATCTGTACTTTGTGTACTTTTTCAGGGCAAAGAAGGGAGTAGTGATGAGCTGCTAACACTGGAACCTTTGCCTTGTTACCTGCTTGGTAAGAGTTCTCAAACATGCTTTTGTCACTTAACTCACTTTGGTATCTACATCTCGCTATTTAGCAATCTGGCCCACTAGCAACCTGGATTGCCATATCAACCTTTTCTTCATAAGCCTGACTGGCCTATAGGATACACGAGCTTTTCAGGAGAGTAATGGACAAGGTCTAGCTTGACCAGCATCTCTACCTACTCCTTGCTCAAGGGCACCGCTGCTGTTGAGTGGTACATTGTACTATCAAACCAGCACAGATGTTCTACAGAGGTCATCCTCCTCTACAACCTGCCCCAATTAAACGGGGCAACACAGAAGAATTTCAGGCATCTTTGACCTCCTTGATCTTTCATTCCTAAGCTCAGCTTCTCCCAGAGGGGAGCTAGTCCCACCCCTGGGCAAAGGGCCATGAGGCTCACATCTCGGTGGAGATCAGGCTGGGCTCGCTGCAGTATTCTGCATCCTCATTCACATTCCCTTCATAGCTCTTGTGGGGGGCTGCCTCCTCGGGGCACACCATGGCTATCCGGCTGTCCCGGGAGTGGTACCTGTGGAGACAGAAAACAGAAGGCAGTCAAGAAATGCCTGTCCTGGGCTAAAGTCATGCCCTGGAAAAAGAAAGACATTTTTACTGTGAGCTCTTCATCCCATAAGAAATGAGTATGAGAGATAAAGCACATTGGGTCTAGAAGGGGGAATCACCGAGTTTCTTTCCTAGTTCTATCACTAAATTGTCATGTGATGCTGGTCCAGTCATTTTACTTTTCAATGCCTCAGTCTTTCCCTTTGTAAAATAAGTATGATGATGCCTGCCCTATCTATGCCAGACAGTTATAATGCATGGGAAAGTTGATACAAAAAGGCTTTACAGGGTCAAACATGACTGGAGACCTTGGAGTGCAGGAGTCTGAGAAGACCCCCAGCTCCTTCTTCTGCTTCTCCTTCCTGCAGGTTAGGAGGGAAAATGTTCCTCCTATGCACGTAGCAGAGTACATCTGAGCATAGCTGAGTGACTGGAGACTCCTCCAACTGGACAGTATTATCCTGCACCCAGAAGCAATTTGGTAAAAGGGTCAAATGGGGCACAAGGAGCTAAGTTGGAGTGCTCTGCCTATGGAGAAGGGGGTTGATACCATCCTCTAGAATTCTGTTTGTCTGTCTTGTTTTTGTTTTTTTAAATACAGAGTAGTGGCACAGTGTTGTGAGTAGAGAGTGGGCTTTGAAGCCTACCTCCTATTCAAAAGTGTACCCCACGCCTCTGTCCTGGGTCCTCTTCTCTTTCCTTTCTCTACCCTTCCTCTTAGCAGTCTTATCACTCCCACAGGATTACCTTTCATCTCTATGTTTTTTGGTTTGGGTCTTTTTGGAGGGGGAATGGCAGGGCATTTGGGGTTAAGTGACTTGCCCAAGGTCACATAGTGTGTCAAGTGTCTGTGATGCCAGATTTGAGCTCAGGTCCTTCTGACTCCAGGGCCGGTGCTCTATTCACTGTACCCTCTGGCTGCCCCAACTTTTGTCTCTATGCAGATGAATTTCCGTTCTTTATGCCTAGTACTTCAACACCAACCATCTACTGGACATCTTCAAGCAGCTGTCCCATGGAAGGAAGGAAACAAACATGCTATATGTCAGGCACTTTACCTATATTATCTCATTTGATAACAATCCTGGGAGATGGGGCTATTCAAATCTGAGGCAGAGCTAGGTTAGGTGAGTTGTCCAGGGCCACGTAGTTCATGTCTGAGGGCAGATCTGAACTCCAGGCCTTGTGCTCTACTGCGCCTCCTAGCTGCTGGAGCAGCATTTAAAATTCAGCAAGTCTTATACAGAACTCAGTCTCTGCCTTTGAGGTCCCCAGACTCCACTCTCCCTTCTGATTCCTAACTATCTTCTTTCTGTGTAGAATACCCCTTACAGCCTCGGGGCCATCTTTCTCTCTTCCTTCTCCCTCCTCACATCCAAATCAGTGGCCAAGTCTTCTCAATTCTACTTCCTTAATATATCTTACAGCGTCCCCTTCTCTCCTCTCACACAGCACCCTTCTAGTTCATTCCCTGTCATTTGGACTGCCTCTTTTTAAATAATATTTTTCCCCAATTGCATTTAAAAACAATTTTTAACAATGTTAAAAACATTTTTTTTGAGTTCCCAATTCTCTCCCTCTTTCCACCCCTGCCCCCTCCCCGAAAGACTAAGCTATTTGATACAGGTGATACCTGTGCAGTCATGCAAAACGTATTTCCATACTGGCATGTTGTGAAAGAAAACACATACAAGAAATCATGAAAAAGAGATAAAGTGAAAACAGTATGCTTCAATGTGCATTCAGGCTCTATCAAGTTATTTCTCTGGAAGTGGACAGCATTTTTCACTAGGAGTCCTTCGGAGTTGTCTTAGATGCCTCTTAGTCTCTCTCAGAACTGTCTCACTGCTCATTCGTCCTTTACTCAGGTACTAAACTGCTGTTCATAAAGTAGAAGTCTTGACCATGTCACTCCCCTGCTCAGGGCTCTCTATAGCCGATAGGAGAAAATAGAGACTTTTTTGTTTGTCTCTTATAACCCTTTAAAATCTGGCTCCAGCCCATCACTGCTCTCCTTCAGGCCTCCTTCAGACATTCATTTTGTGACAATATGGCTCTCCATAACATGACATTCCATTCTTGTCTCTGTACCTTTTCACAGGCTGTCTCCCCCATACCTGCAACACCTTCTTCCCTTACTTCTGCTTTGTAGGATACCTAGCTAGCTTCCTTCAACGTCACTGTCACCTCCTAGACCTAGAGGAAGTTTGTCTTGATTCCTTATACCCCTGCTGAACTCACTGTTCCCCCTTTAAAATATAAAAGTAATACAAATCACTTTGCATATATTTTGTTTTTACTTATCTGTGAATATGTTGGGGTCTTCTTCCCCATTCCTGTCTGTCCTGCAAAGTAAGCTTCTTGGGGGGCAGGACTGGTTTTCCCCTCTCTTCCCCCTGTAGGGTATCTGGCAAGTGCTTCTTGAATTGGATTGAGTAGTCAAAAAAGGGGAGAGAATGTATCCCAGGGATTTTATTTTTCTTTCTTTATCCATGGATGAGGGAGAAATTTGTTACAGAAAATAAAATGCAAATTTAATTTTTAAAAATAGTGATAGGAATAATAGAGAGGAAGAGATGGATGGGAAGGATATTGTAAAGACAGGAATAATAGAGGTTGGGTAGCTAGAAAAGTGAGAAAATTAAAGATAGCACTAAGGTTTATGGGGGATGGAATGAATGACGGCACCACTGATAGAAATAGGGAAGTCAGAAGGAGGAAAGTAGACTACCTGAAGGGTGCTATGAAACAGAGAGAATAATATTTGAAATACTCCTTCACAGGGGTATTGTAGGAAAAAGTGCTTTGTAACTTTTGAAGTGGCATACAGATGTGAAAAAAATTCTTTTTGTTACGATTGGGTTAGTTTTAGGAGGATTAGACTATCCATTGGACATGGTCAAGACAAGCATGGTACCGTAGGTAAAGTTACTTGAACTTGTTTTCGTATGTTTCCCTCCGTTTTATCTATTATTAAAAAAAAATCAAAACAACCAACTCTTGTCAATATTCAATACTGTTAGTATTCAATGCTGCCGTAGATCCATGATTTTATAGCTGGGAATGGAGGGAATGATAAAGATACAACTCATGCTTGTCACCCTCAGCTCATTTAGAGTGGATTTCCATTTACTAAGCACTTACCATGTATGAGGCACCATGCTAGACACTGAGGACACGAATATGGAAAACATCTACTCCTTTCTCCATAGAGAATAATGAGAACTCATATTTACACAGCACTTTGAGGTTTGCAAATTTTCCTTACAATATCTGTGTGAAGCAGGCAGGTGAAGTAGTTTGTCTATAGTTATGGGAATTCAATTCAGGTCTCCTGACATTAAGAACTATGCACGTACCACTGTATAACTCTTAGGGAGACTCGGCATGTACACGACCATATAACATAGGGTAGAATGTGATAGAGGCAGAAGAGGGACAGACAAAAGGTTACAGGAACATTTGAGGAGGGAGAGAATGCTTTCATTTGGTGTGTGTGTGTGTGTGTGTGTGTGTGTGTGTGTGTGTGTGTGTGTGTGTGTGTGTGTGTGTGTAGGCATCATGGAGGAGGTTGAGTCTGAGGTGGCCTTTGACGAAGAATTTGGACTGAGATGGGGAAGGAGTGTGAGCCAGGTGTGGGAGATGACTGGGGGGAATACCTGTGCCATCCTTTCTGTATTTTCCCATAATTTCTCCATTGAGGGTCAACTTAACATGCTGGTATCACTTCCATGGTTATTATTTGTTTGTTTCTATTTTTTGCTTCTTGGTTTTTTATTTTGTTTTTGCTATCATAGTCATTCAGGTGAGGTGCCTTTTTAAATAGAATAGGGAGTGGACCTGTGATTACATTCATATGGGGGAATTGCCAAACAAGCAAACTCCCTCTACTAATGTAGGTCAGCACATTCATTACCTATAGTCCTAAGAGGTTATGACTTGTCCAAGTTCACAAAGACAGCATGTATGTGCATGTTTGGGGTGGGAGTGGGGGGGGGTAGGTGGGCTTGAACCCAGACCTCTCTAGCTCAGTACTCATATCACCACATGGCTTTTTGCCTTCAGATAAATGCAAAAAATCAAACAGTCCACTTTAACCCATGGTCTCTCTTAGATTATGTTCCTCATCCTCCACAAAGTAAGGTCAAAAGATTATAGTCTTAAAACAAAAACAAAACATTTCTTTCTCTCTCTCTCTCTCTCTCTCTCTCTCTCTCTCTCTCTCTCTCTCTCTCCCTCTCTCTCTCCCTCTGTCTCTGTCTCTCTCTCTGTCTCTGTCTCTGTCTCTGTCTCTCTCCCTCTTTTTCCCTCTCTCTTTCTCTCTCTGTCTCTGTCTCTCTTACTGTGCCCCCCCCATGTTGTTGCAGATCATAGACCATGTGATTGTGTAACTATCTCCATGAATGGATTAAACAGGGGGCAATAAAAAGAGTGAGAAATTGTGCCTTATAGATGGAAGCAGGGTAAGCTTTTCTCTCCCTAAACAGGGCACTCATCTGGTAGCCTGCAGGATAATTTGTAGTTCTTACATTTATTTCCTCCTGGACCAGAAAGCAGGGAAAGGAAACAGAAGAGACCTGGTTCCTGAAAACTCACTGGTGGAACATCATGACATCATGGTAGTTTGTTGAGCCTACCATGTGCAGGCTGCCTCATTCTGAAAGGACACTATATAAATGTGTGTGTGGTGGGATCCCTCTTTTCTTCTTCCTTTCTTCCTTATGGGATATGAAGCTGCCAGTATGGACTGAGCTCTGACTCTCCCAGGTCCTGGCTATAGTTCCAGAGGTGTGCAGCAGAGGAGATGCTTGCCATCATAACATTCTACAACAATGCATCCTGGTGCCATTAAGGAGCCAAAGTTGAGGGGAGGGAGTAGCAAAGACCAAGTCAAGAAAGAAGACAGCACAGCTGAGATCATTAGGATAGGGCAAATCTTGTTGTATTAAAGGGCAAAATAGGCAGGTTCCCTTTTCAAATCCCTTCCCTGCCAGACCTGGGCAGGTATCAAAGCCTTTGAATTCACTAGTGATCCAGGCTAAAATACAAATTGTTCTGGGAGAGACAACACAGGGACATGTTTATATCGAGGTATAAATTACTGAGAACAGATCCTGGGGAAGGCAGGTTTTGTGACCCAGAGAGAGGAGTTTTGGGTCGCTGAAACAGAAAAGAGGAGGTACCAATGGTAGTAGGAGGGACAGAAATAGAATGGGCTTCCCCCTTTGCAGAGGCACAGTTAGCATAATAAACAATTATCAGGTTTTTCCACAGATGGGCTTTTCTCTGTGTTTTTTGTTTTGTTTTGTTTTGTTTTACAATTGTATAGGATGTCAGTTGGGGGTTAGTGGGGCAGGGGAGGGAAAAGGAGCAGCAGTACCATACAGTGTAGCTACTTAAGGTTCTGTCCAGTAGTCTGACATCATGGAGATTCCCTATTTGTGCTGAAGAGGCTTTATTGCTCCAAGAATATGAAGTGGAATAAAAGATTCTTTAAGTCAGGTATGAAGCTAATATGGTGTCCACCTCCTTCCCAGGATATCATTAGACACACTACAGGTCTAAGGGAAAATGGGCAGACTGAGGGGTTGAGGTTTCTATCTTTGTCTCTGTCTCTCTCCCTCACCCCCCTCCTCCCTTAACTCCCTTGGCTAAGTTCCCACCAGACCACCTTGCTTAGGACCCACATACTTCAAACCCAGATCTCTCCACCTGGCTTACCTCCTGGAGCTGAACTTCCATGCTGTCTCGTGCACCTGGATGGCAGGGGACAAGGGGGTCCCATGGCCCTCCACTGTGCTGACCGTACTGGGGTAACCGGTGGGACAGGGGAAGCGGCCCAGGGCAGTGTTGTTGGCGTTGTTGATGTTGGCATTGGAACCAGAGGATGAGTAGCTGCTGGGAGTGAATGTGGAGTCCACCAGTTTCTCATGGGATGGCGACTCCGTGTCGCCTTGGCTGTTACCCGCCTTGTTGATATGCAGTGGGCGCTGGGTGGTGAAGGTCTGGGGGAAGGAGCTTCGACCATCGCTTTGGTAGTAGCTGACATGATTGCCAAACAGGCCACCGGCCCTCTGTAAGCAAGACAGGGTAGGAGTTGGGGAGAAGATAATGTTCCCTCAGCTGTCTCCTCCCCCTCCTTTGGAGAAATAATCCTCAATCAGAATCCCAGGAGCAGAAAAGTTTTGCCCTATTAGTCACTTCTGGGGTTGCACGTAGTAGAAGCTGAAATACTACATAGGAACAGGACCTTATCACTTAGCACAGTGCTTGGCATATGTAGTTAGTGTTTAATAAATGCTGATCGACTGACTGATCTATTGACATGGACACTCAAGAGCCCTTTGTGAAATAACAAAAAAAGATAGAATTAAAGGGACAGAAATCAGAGGCTGACATCCCAATAATTCTAAAAGTTGTCTAAGGATTTAAAAAATAAACCCTTTAAAGATGGTGATGACTTTCGGGCCTGGATTTGAAAAGTATTTCCAGATGGTATGCCTGAATATCAATTAGGATCTTGGTGGGACTCTGCGCCAGTGATGGGGAGTGCAGCTAGATTTCAAGAGAGGGGAACCAATAGACTCATATGGTTATAATTTTCCTATCCAGTCTGGGAGGATAATAACGACCAACAATCTGCTAGGCCATATTGTTGAGATACAATCTGTCCTTCTCCCAGGAGGTCCCTCAGAGAGTTAAAGAAATTCAGCCAATATCCTTTCCCAATAGTCCTTTCTTGTCTTTATCAAAAAACAAAACAAAACAGAACAAAAAACCAACCAGCAACTTCTTGAAAGCAGGTATTGTTTCATTTCTGTCTTTGAATCTCCTGAGCTTGGCACAGCGCTTGGCAAGTAGTAGGTACTTCTGAAATGCCTGCTGACTGATTGATTACTCTGGGTGGATGAGTGAATGGCTATTCACAAGGTGATTACTTTTCTGACACCAGGAGGTACTAGAGCTTTGACAGGGGGGCTTTTTCAACCTGATGTATTCTAAAAATAGTGAAATTATCTGAAGCCTTGGTAGTATAGTCTCCAGCAGAGATCTGTTTCCTTAAATCAATTTGTTTTTGATTGAGGAGGAAGGGAGGTAATAAGGCAAGAAAGGGAATCCAATAGGACATCACGGCACAGTACAAAGTACATGGAATTTGGAGTCAAAGTAACTGGGTTTAAAACCCAGCTGTGCTGTTTACTGCCTGTGTGATCCTGGACAAGTCGCTTGAATTTTCTGCACCTGAGTTTCCTCATGTATAAAATGAAGGAGGCAGAATCAGTGATGTCTAATACCTCTTTAAGCTTAAAATCTATAAGCCTATTATTTATGAGCCTACAAGAGTTGGGGGAAGGAAAAGGAGAGAGAAAAAAGGGAGGTGGGAAGAAGATGATGATGATGATGATGATGATGATGAAGCAATAGTCTACTTAAACTAAAGAAGGGCCTCCCCTCCATCCTAGCTCTTGCCAAAGCTCTGGACAGAGGCTGTTGGGAATGAACCCTGACAAAAATATAGCCAGGAGCTCTTCATTGCTGTCTCTATGGAGAAATTCCCCTTGAAAGATCCACCTGCAAGTGCTGAGGAAGAAACCATTCCCTGCATAGAGTATACTCCTCCCAGTCCAGGAGCTGACTCTTTCCCATTCCCTCTCATCACTCTTAGTTGGAGATAAATACAGGGTATCACTGGTATGGATTGGAGTCAGAGAGGGAGCAGAAGGTGGGTGGAGCAGATGGGGAAAAGGATGAGAAGCAGAATGACAAGAGTCCAACACACAGCAAACCAGGCCTACTCAGCTGATTCTTTTTCTCTGTCCAATTTAAAAAAAATGGTGTATTAGAGATCTGTGCTGGAGGGTCAGGCATCCACCTACCCTAAAGATGTCATCTTCAGAGGCAGCAGAAACAGCTTCCTTCATAGCCTTGTCCAACTCCTCTTCAGCTGTCAGGTCCCCAGAGATGGCCCGACGAATCTCTGGTCCAATGTCGTGCAGTGTACGGAGACCAGCCTAGAATACAGCCAAGGGGTGTGAGGACCCTCTTTCCTCCATGTTAGCCTCCCACATCCAGGTTACATCAAGCCAGTAATCTCCCCATTACCTCGACTCCACCCTTGACCAAACCAAAGCTATGTTTCTCTGTTTAGCAGGTGATATCTGTGTGCCTGCTTGTATAGTTGGTGCGTTTGTGTGTGTGTCTATCTATCTATCTATCTATCTATCTATCTATCTATCTATCTATCTATGTAATCTACACACACACACACACACACACACACACACACACACGGCTATATCTGTCTGTATCCTTTCTTTTATTGGCTTGTGTGGGACCTTCCCTGAAGTTAAGTGGTCTGTTCTGAACTGGTCCGGCTGCACAGACCTGTGAAGGGGAGAAAGTCCTTTCTCCCCAATTCTTTTTAATTTAGCTGTTGACCAACAGTTTCTATAGTGAAGTACCTATAAAAGTGACACAGCAGAGAACCAGGGACAGCCATGTATCATCTTTGGGGGATCCCACATCCTAGGATGAGAATGGTTCCTTCCAAAGTATTCAGAGCGTGAGAGTAGGGTGGCAAGTCAACCTTTAGAGAATTTGTAGATTAAAGGGAAGCTTTCAGAGGGTTTGGAAACCTCTGATATCTTCACTCTGACCTTGAGGCCATAGGTAGTGAGGATAAAGAATGATGAGGGATTAAGTCTGCTGGGTAGCTAATTGTTCTCTTTAGCCCAGAGGCTCTTCACTTTGGGGATCCCACTTGGGATCCATGGGTAGATTTCAAGAGTCCATGAACTGGAATAAGAAATAATTTTAATTTTTATTAGCCTCTATCTGAAATTTAGCATTTGATTAGCTTTTATCTGAAAGTTGGCATTTTCTTCCATTATGAATTAAAAAAAAGAAAATCAACCCATTTTTCTGAGAAGAGGTTCATAGGTTTGTCTTTTCCAGACAGTCAAAGGGGTCAGTGACACACAAAAAGGTAGAGTCCCAGCTCCGGTTTCTTACCTGTAGAGATAGCGCATTCCTTTGGGAGGGCTTGCCCACTAGCCCTTGCTCTTTGCGCTTCTTAAATTTTCGGAAATACTCTTGGATCAGGAAGGTGGCGTAGAACTTCCCAACAGTCACTTCATCATCTGAGAGGTTGTGTAGTGCCAGAGGATGAGGAGAGGAAGGTTTGAGAGGAAGCAAGATTAGTGTGGGCAACAAAGCAATGCAAGTTCATGTCTGTTATCAGTCATTCCTGGGAAATTCTCATGATGTTCCAAACTCCCAGAAAGCTGCCAGGGACATCACTCTCCCTCCCTCATTTCACATATGCTAAAACTAAGGCCCATGGGAGTTAAATGAATAGCCCAAGGCAACACTTTGGGGTTTCAAGAAGGGAGTAAAAGGAAGGGAAAAGGCTGGAGGCCAGACCCAGCTGCCTTTTTCCCCTCTGAGCCTATGTCCTTCCTTCCTTCCTTTCTTTCTTTCTTTCTTTCTTTCTTTCTTTCTTTCTTTCTTTCTTTCTTTCTTTCTTTCTTTCTTTCTTTCTTTCTTTCTTTCTTATTGATTTGTTTATTTACTTTTAGTTGACCAGATTCAGTTACGGAATCACTTGAGTTTCAGATTTTTCTCCCCTCCCTTCTCCCCCCCCCCATCCCATCGTGGTGTACAATCATGT
>CM053597.1:162036022-162142676 GCA_028646575.1 Pseudocheirus occidentalis | reverse complement strand
TGCTCCTGGCACTTCTCCTGGAGTTGTTGGGTAGCAAACACCATATTGCCTGTTCCTTGGCCCTTTCTGAAGCCACACTGGCTCTCAGGTAGATGACCATTTTCTATTTGAAGGATCATCCTGTTAAGGAGGACTCTGGCAAGAATCTTGTCAGCAGTGACTAAGAGACAGACCCTCTTGTGATTGTCACAGGGTAATCTCTTTTCTTTACCTTTATAGAGATGGACAATGGAGGCATCCTTGAACTTCTGGGGAATAACCTTCTCTATCAGAATAACCCACAAAATTTCAGGCAGCTTTTGTATGAGCAATGGACCCCCTACCTTATAAATCTCAGCTGGAATAGAATCAGCACCAGATGCTTTGCCACACAAAAGGAGCCTAGTAGGAAGGGAATGACTTCAACCTGAGGTAAATGGTGAATGACTTCAGCATTGATTGATGATGTTCTGTTGAGAACACCATGGGAGTGTTCAGCCCACCTCTCTAGGATCATGTCCTTATCACTAATCAGTGTGTCTTCATCAGCATTGAGTAGTTGAGGTGCACCATAGGTCTTTGGCCCATAAACAGCCTGCAGGGCATCATGAAAGCACTTTGGATTGTTACTCTCAGCACAAAACTGAACTTCATTTGCCTTCTTACTGAGTCAAGAATCCTGAATCTATCTAAGATTTGTTTGTACCTTACTTTTGATGGAATTAAATGCTGCCTTCTTAGAGATGGATGAACGATCCTGCTGGTAAATCCTGAGGAGTTCTCATTTTTCATTTAGTAGCTTCTGAATTTCCCCATCATTTTTATCAAACCAGTCTTGGTGTGTGTGAGTGTTCTGACCCAGATGAACAAATGCAGTGTTGTACACCAAATTTCTGTAAGCTCCCCTCTCCTTTTATACTCCACTGTTGCCAACTGTGTGTTGGTTCAACTTTCCCTCCAAGTTAGCAACAAACTGTTCCCATTTCTCACTCTAATTCCTTGATGTGAATTCTTCTGGTAGTCATTTTGCCTTGGGGCTGCTGCTTTTGTTGAATATAAATATTCTTGGAGAGGATAAGTCTATAATCAGGTCAGCACTCTGCAGCACACATTGCCTTGGTCACTCTTAGATCCTGTCTCTCTCCACTCCTTACAACCACATGGTCTATTAAATGCCAATGTTTCCTGAAAGGGTGCACTCACAAAGTTTTATTGCATTTAGGTACATGGAAGACAGTGTTGGTGATGAGAATATCATGAGATGCACAAGTAGTAAATGACCATTGCTGTTTCCAACTCCATTCCTCCCAAGGATTCTCTGCTACGTCTGGTAGTCTGAGTCCACTTTAGCATTAAAGTCAACAAGAATATAAACTTGTCCTCTTTGGGCATTGATGATAAGGGTTGCCAGGTCTTCATATGTTTTTTCTTTGACCTCGTCAGGGTTCATCATGGTGGGAGCATAGGCACTGATGATGGTGGCATGGTGTTTCCCTGCTAGTGGCAATCTCATTGTCACAAGCCTGTTGTTCATTCCTTTTGGTAGTCATACAGGTTTGTTGACTAGATTAGTTTTGATTGCAAATAGTATATCAGCTTCATGGCACTCCCCTTTGCTGAAGCAACTCCAGAAAAATGTCTATATAACTCTAACTTCAGTAAGCTGACCTTCATTTGCCAGCCCTCTTTCACTCAGAGCTGCTATTTGGATGTGATACCTACTGAGTTCTCTTGCAACAAGAGCAGTTCATCTTTGAGGTTTACTGGATTTTGTGTTGTCTCTAAGTGTGTACACATTCCATGTATCGATGGTGAGTGGAATCATCTTTACAGAAGTTTTTGTACTTTTTTGTATGTGTATTTTGATCACAAGGTGGGATCTCCACTGGCTGCAGTAATCAGACCATAGTTGGATAAGCAAACAATTTTTAGGGTACCTTTTCTAGCTCCTTCCTCACACCAGGAGGTGAGCAGTGAGGTCTTTAAAAGGCACTGACACCCAGGCTGCCCAATGCCACTGCAGCTTCCAGGGAGAAGATGACCCTATGGCCTGGGCTGCCTATGTGCAAGATTGTGACTATAGCTCCCAGTGTCTCTGACCTGATGCTTCATCACTTGCCTTTCACCACAGGACTTTTAGATAGATAAAAATGGCAAAATGGTATGTGTGATGTCTTTTGATTTGTGCACAAATTGGATGTAAGTGAGGCAGAGTTCCATGAAGTCACTGGCCTCACTCTCCCTAATAGAGTCATCACAGTCCAGTGGCAGACAGAGACAAGATTACTGGTCATGGCTTAAGATGCAGCGGATGACCTTGGCATCTTCAATGTCTAACTGAGCTCTAAGTGCTCCACAGTGCCTGCTTCAACTGCCTTCATGGTCATTGGAACGAACTGTCTTCATCCACTCATTCCACTAGGGGAAATCTTCACTTGCTTGTGGGTTTGAGTCCCCTCAGTTACTCTCAACCTGGTTTAGCCCATCTGCCAAAATGGTTTGATGGTGTACAGCCATTGTACGTTCTATAGCTTTCTGGAGCCACAGGTGAGAGTTAGGTGGACATCAAAGGTGGAAAGTGGCCCCAAAAAGCAGCAGCTCTCATACCAGAGGTACCAGTCTGAACATACCCTACACCATCCTTTACCATACAACCCCTTGTCCCTTGTTCTATTATTGATCGATCCTAGTCATATCCCAATGCTAGATTATTCCTACCATCTGACTTCCTCAATCCTATTCATGAGCACAAAGTTGGAAGAAATTACAAAATGTGCTGATTGGTTCCACTTCGAATTTATGTTATCTAATCTCAACTGTCCCTCACAGTAGCAAGGCTGAACACTTTATTCTTCCCGAACTGACTTATTATCAAAATCTCCATGGCAGCTGGTCTAAACAGTCTCATATCTCCTCAGCCCTACCAAAACAGACCTCACCTCATACTTCACTGAAAAAAATTAAGATTATTTATTCAAAACTCTAACTTCTTCCCTCCTCATTTCATGTCATTCAAATATATTCAGACTGTAGCAATGACCAAGGAGAATCTAGTCCCAATATCTCTTTTAGTCTGGTATCAGATGAGGAGGTCTCCTTTCTAAGGTCAAACTCTTGGCATATACCCTTGATGCCATTCCCTCCCAACTTCTTCAGTCAATTTCTCCTAGTCCGTCTCTCATCTCTAGTCTCTACTTATCTACTGGCTCCTTCCTTCTTGCCGATAATCTATCTATTTCTCCCTGATCCCTAAAAAGCCTTATTTGATGTGACAATCCCTATTGGCTAGTATTCCATATCTATCCTTTCCTTCACAGCTAAATTCCTTGAGAAAGTCAATGCCTCTACTTTCTCTCCTTTCACTTTCTTCTACAATCTGGCTACCAGTTTCATCATTCAACTGACATGGCTCTGCCCACATTTACAAAGTATCTTTAATCACCAAATATAACAATAAAAAAAAATCCTGATCCTCCTCCTTCTTATTTTTTATTTTTTTATTACAGCATTTGACACGGCTGATCACCCTGTCCTGGATATTCTCTTCTTGCTAGTTTCTTGACACTGCTCTTTCATGGTTCTATCTGTTTAACCTCTCCTTAGCCTTCTTTTGTTAGATCTTTATTCGTGTCATTCCCGACAATGGTGGGGAGAACCGCTGGTCTAAGTGATAAGACATAAATGCCTTCAAATCATAACTCGAGTTCGGGTCTTTATGTCTTATCACTTAGACCAGCAGTTCTCAATCTGTGGGTTATGTTCAATTTATAACAATGAAAATATATCCTGCATATCAGATATTTATATTACAATTCATAACTGTAGCAAAATTACAGTGATGAAGTAGCAACGAAAATAATTTTATGGTTGGGGGGTCACCACAACATGAGGAACTGTATTAAAAGGTCGTGGCATTAGGAAGGTTGAGAACCACTGATTTAGACTGTTGCAATGACCATCTAACTGCTTTCTCTGACTCAAATCTCCCCCCACTCCAAGCCATCCTCCTCCTGCCTGCCAAACTGATTTTACTAAAGTGTAGGTATGACCAGATCACTCCACTGCTCAATGAGCTTCAGTGTCTCCATATTACTTCTGGACCAAATATAAACTCCTTTAGCTGGCATTCAGAGTTCTTTATAATTCTCTCCACTTCTACCTTTCCAGTCTTCATTAACCTCCACACAATCCAGCTACTTGCAGTTCCTTGAACATGACACTCCTCTCATTCTCCATGTTTTTGTGCTGGTTGTGCCCCACATGATATGAATGATATGTCTTCCCCCAGCTTTCCTGGCCTTCTTCAAGACTCAGCTGAAAACCCATCTTCTGGTGTAGGTTTTCCTGGGCCCTCCAGTTGCCAGGACTATTCTTCCTTTTAGATTACTTTCATTCAACTTTGTATACATTTTGTATGTATCTATATATGTTATTTCCTCCTTTAGAATGTGTCCTTCTTTATAGCAGGGGCTGTTTTTGCTGTTGTTTTGGCCCTATTGCTTATGGACAGAGCCAGCTTAGTGTTTGGGAGGCTCTGAAGGAAAGCATGAGAGAGAAGAGGCATTGGCTGACCACCAAACTGAGGGTCTACAGAGCTGTCATTCTGACCTCACTGTTGCATGCTTGTGGATCAGCACGGAGCCAGGAAACTGAATCGCTTCCATTTGAATTGTCTTAGGAAGATTCTGGAGATCACCTGGCAGGGTTAGGTTCTAGACACTGAGGTCATTTCTCAAACTACACTGCCAAGCATTCAGACTCTTTCAGAGAGTGCGATTCCAATGGGCTGGCCACGTTGTTAGAATGAAAACATATCCTTGCCAAAAAAGACTGCTTTACAGAGAATTCATACAGGGCAAGTGTTCACATGGTGGTCAGAAGAAGCAATACAAGGATACTCTCAAGAACTCTGGAATTGAGTATATGACTTGGGAAACACTGGCACAGGACCACTCACTCAGCATGACGTGCCCACATCAGAGAAGGTGCTGTGCTCTATGAACAAAGCAGAATTGAAATAGCTCAAAGGAAACACAGGATGCACAAAGTTAGAGAATCCCTCCAAATGGTCACATGGAGTATTTGTGCCCAACCTGTGATAGAGCATTCTGAGCTTGTATTGGTCTGATCAGCCACAATGGGACGCACTAAAACTTGACTTTAGCATAGTGATGTCATTTTGATCCTCTTTGAGAATAAAAGACAGCAACCACCACTCAGCATGGCATCTGACACATAGTAAGCTCCTCATAAAGCCTTTTTACTGACTCACTGGATGAACACAGATGGTCTATTTATCGATTTCAGAGCTGGAAGGGATAGGTAACATATTGGATGATAAAATCAGGAGCCAAAAAGATCTTGACAACATCAAGAATTTGGATTGATCTAATAAAATGAAATTCAAAAAGGATAAATATAATGTCTTATGCTTAGGTTAAAAAAATTGACTTCACAAATACAAGGGACAGTATTGTGGGAAAGTATGTTTAGAAAGCAGTTTGTCCTAAAAATATCTAGGGAAATTAGTGCAAACTCAATATCAATGTCATAGAATAGTTAAAAAATTGATGTGATCTTGGTTTGCATGAAGAGAGCCATAACTCCCAGGAATAAGGAGGTGACAGTCCCCTTGTGCCAGAATCAGACCTGGTCAGACCACATATGGAGCATCAAATCTGGGTACCATATTTAGGGTGTGCCTAAGTAAACTGGAAGACTTCAAGGGGAGAGCAGTCATGATGGTGAGAGACTCTGAATTCATGCCATATGAGAATATCAGGAAAGATCTAGAGATGTTTAGCCTGGAGGAAAGAAGACTCAGATTAGCCCATTAGACCTGTTCTCTTTGGCCACAGGGGCAGAGCTAGAAGCAATGCGTAGAAGCTATAAAGAGGCAAATTTAGGCTTGGTATAAGGAACAATTTCTTAGCAATGAGATCTGTTCATATTGGAATGGGCTGCCTTGAAAAGAGGTCTACAGCTAAAGACTGGTGGACCACTTGTTAGATAGCATATAAAAGACATTTTTTTTCTTTCAGATGTGAGTTGCATTATAGGATCTTTGAGTATTTTTTTCCAACTGTGAAATCTGATTCTGTGGCAAGGTCAGAGACAACGAGTCTGTGACAGTTCTTGGAAAACATCTGGGTTCAGAAGGCTCCTTACCTTTTCCACCAGAGTCCCAGGACAATGTTTTTAACAGAGAAAGGAGAAGCTAACGATCTGCCATGATTACAGTGCCCTGAATACCATCAGCTTTGGGTATCAGCACCTCCCCTCCCTGCCAGCTGGTAGAGATGGTTGTAGTCACTAAATTGGACTCTTGGGGCACATACAGCCTGGTTCAGATATAAAGTAGTGAGGACAGAAGATGTTTTTCTCAACCTAGTATGGTCTATACCAGTTTTATGCTACATATATTAAGTAATAGTCAATGTGGTGCTTTAGAGTTTCATGAATTTGTTTTTTCAAGATCTCCTAGACTAAAAGTTGGAGTTTTAATTCTATTATATCCTATTCTTGGGATCCAACTGGTCCAAACTGTCCTCCAGGACAGTATCAATTTAAGAAGCTAAAGCTCCACAGCACAAAATAGATAGGCAATGATGCCATATGGATGCACATAAGGTACACGTATTATAGTCAAAGGCCATCATCTGCAGCAGCTTCTTGTATTAGCATGGTTTAACATTGTCAGCCAGGGGTCTGTGCTTTGGTCTCTCATCTAACTTTCCAGCAGATGCCCAGAGTAGAAGGCACATTTAATGATGCTACTGCCTTCTCCTCCACCCCCACCAAAAGCAATCCTCCTCTTCTTTTTGGAGGGCAATTGGGGTTAAGTGACTTGCCCAAAGTCACACTGCTAGTAAGTGTGTCAAGTGTCTGAGGCTAGATTTGAACTCAGGTCCTCCTGACTCCAGGGCCAGTGCTCTAATCACTGTGCCACTTAGCTGCCCCCTCTGTTCCTCTCTTGATGCAACTAATTCATCTTAGTGGTTGGTGCAGTCAACATTGCTATTTTCTCTTGGGTCACACTACCCTTCTCTATGCCCCAGTCCTCTGGACACTTGAAAACTGACTGATGTCAGTCTGGGCAAAGGAACTACTCCCAAAGTTACATATGAAGTATGAGTGGACCAGTACAAAAGGGCATGATATCTGATCATTGGCCACTATAACTATACAAACTTAGAGCTCCTTTACACTACCTAGTGACTCAGTAAGTACCCTATTCACTGGGCATGAAATTTCAGTATGTTTAAACTTGCTATCAACTCTCCCTCATTCCAGTCAGGTAGATGTCCTTTCATTAAAACCTAAATCTGAACATCTGATGGGTATATCACCTCAAGAGAGTCTCTTGCAGACTATAAACTTTCCAGCCACTAAATTTCAGCCAAAGCTATTAGATCAAATTCATGGGCACTGGTGAGAAACCTACCTTCAGGCCTAATTACCTGTTCTCCAAACACGTATGACATCCACTCCCAAGGAAGAGCTGATCTCAGCTGGGCTATTGCAAATTAACTTGTTCTTTAAGTACTCCTTAATGAGGACAATGAGAGAGATCTCTCTCTGCCATGACAGGCCAGAGACCAGCTACCTGGCATCATTCAAGATCATACACAATCAATGATTACCTATGACTTCCAGGACTGCAGTTATGACATGACATCAGCCAGTGCGTCAATTAATGGATAAACATTTATTCAGCATTTAATATGTGTTGGGCACTGTGCTAGGTGCTAGGGATACAAGTATAAAAAATGAGATGATCTCTTTTCTTTTTTTTTGTTTTTTGTTTTTTGAGGGGGAAGGCAGGGCAATTGGAGTTAAGTGACTTGCCCAAGGTCACACAGTTAGTAAGTTTATTAAGTGTCTGAGGCCAGATTTGAATGGAGATCCCCCTGATTTCAGGTCCAATGCTCCATTCACTGAGCCACGTAGCTGTTCCATAATCTCTTTTCTTAAGGGGCTTATCCTGCCACCTGTTCAGGCCAATTGTGCAATGACCAGACAATAGGCTTGTTGCAATATCTGCCAACTCCCTTCTGGGAATGAGTAAAATCAGAAATCACAACTTGCCTTCATCCAGTGGGATTGGTGCCGATAGACTGCATTTTGGCCTCAGATCTTATAGATTCCCTATGTTTTTTTATTTTTTATTTCACAAAATAGACTTTCTGTTCCTCAACTTTTATATCATAGCATATGGGAGATTCTGTGGCATGAACTCAGCCTGACTTTTTAGTATATATATATTCTCTTAATAATGTCATTCCAACTTGAACTCTACTTCCTTAGCCTAGTCAGGGATAGAATTCCCTTCACTCCATCCTTTATCCTGCTTTGAGGATTGCCTAATTTCCCATGCACAGGTGATAGTTTTGCTTTTTCTGGAAGGGTTTCTATCCAGCTTCTCTGAGGTTTTGGCACTGGTTTCTGGGTGCTGAATTATAAGAATAAGAGTCATTCTTCAGTTGACAAAATGGTCAAAAGATATGAATAGGTAGCTTTCAGAGAAAAGAACTCAAAGCTATTATTAGCCATACAACTACCCTAAATTACTAATAATAAGGGAAATGAAAAGATAATTCTGAGGTATCACGTCATACCCATCAGACTCACTAAGATGACAGTAAAGGAAAATGACAAATGCTGGTGGCGGTATAGGACAATAGGCATACTACTACAGTGTTGATGGAGACAGGAATTAGTCTGACCATTCTGGAAAGTACTTTGGAACACCATTCATCTGTTCTGCCTGGTTTGGTCTTCCTATATGCCATACTTCTGGAACATCCTTGTTTTGGGCCTGGTTTCAGTTTCTCTCTGTTTCTCTTAGCTTTTGATTTACTCCTTTTGGATTTCATTGAGTAGTAGCTAGGTAGTGCAGTGGCTAGAGCTTCAGTACTGAAGTCAGGAAGACTCAACTTCCTGAGTTCAAATTGGGTCTCACACACTTCCTGGCTGTGTGACCCTAGGAAAGTCACTTAATCCTGTTTGCCTTAGTTTCTTCATCTGCAAAAGGAGCTGGAGAAGGAAATGACTTTCACTTTTCATCTAGCAGCTTTCAGCTTCCTCATCCAACCCCTCTTTAACCACTTAATCCCTTGCCCCCGACATATGTTAATTAGGCTCCAGTACCTGGAGAGACTTGGTCTCAATATCATGTAAGTTACTTTCCAACTCTTTAAAAATCAGGAGAAGTTTTACTGACATGTATCATATGATGCTAAGAAGTAGGAAAGGACCTTAGAGGTCATCTGTCCAACCACTTCATTTTAAAGATAAGGAAATAGGTTCAGAGAGGCTAAGAAATTGCCCATGGTCACAGGGCCAGTTAGTGCCAGGACAGAGCTAGAACTCAGGTCTCCTGGCTCCCAAAGCACACATTTGCTCTGTCTCCAGTGGCTGGATAAGCTGTGTGGTAACCAGTCAGACTACAGATGCCTGAAGGGACTGAATCTCTTATTTCCCTAAACATACTTTAGATGGTGTCTGGCACACAGCAAATGATCATCAAATTTTTATTGCTTCCAGTGACAGCATGGTGGGATGTTACAGTTCCTCCCAAGTCATTTGCTTATTTTGACTTCCCTGGTTATTTCCTTCTACCAAAGGACCTTCTGTTTTCTAGGGTAATTCAACGTCAGCTAGTGCACATGCTTGTGGGATAAGGTCAACCCACTTTCACTTATAACTGTTTTGGGACTACTTTAGGCCACACACCATCTCCCAGGCCTTCCCTCTAGTGCACCAGAAGCACTTTTGGCCTTTGCTGTAAGGTCCAGAGGCTGGAAGTAATAGGGCTATAGTATCTGTGCGGTGGGGGTGCAAAAGTGGGGTGAGTCTTCCAACAATGAGAAAAGTGTAAATCTATAAATCTGGATGCCAGATTCACCCTGTCCCTAGGATACATTTATTGTTCAATGAGGAGATGGACTAAGATGCAAACTCAACTAACTTGAATGCAGTGAATGGCGGAAGAGGTATAATCCTTTATACTTTAGAACAAGCAAGGTATTCAAGCTGCATTTCACAAATGCATCTGTCTATAAGTCAAAACCCTATGAGACTCTGATTATATGATTTAGAAGCAGATTAGATAAGAATGCACAAGAGGTTTAGTACAATTTCTTTGATATTTAGTGATTTCTCCTTACGGATTATACCTATGGAATCAGGCTATTTCTGTCTGTGTTTCTCCCCCATTTCCTATGGGATAGGCACCCTCTGGGAGAAAGGGGTGAAGTGTGACAAGACTGCCTTACCTTCTGTTTTGATCCTCAAGGCTGTCCTGACCAGGGCAAACAACGTAGCATTAAACATAACAGTTCCATCACTGTTCAGAGGCATGTTCATGGACACCAGACGCTGTAGGGAAATGGAAAGACTAAAGCCTTTGGTCCTGTTATCTTCTTCCTGCCCCTCAACAGCTCTTTCTGAGGTTCTTTCCCTCTTGACAGATTCACCATACTTGATATTTCCAATCTATTGAATTGTTTGAAATAAACAGTTCTCAAAAGACTCACTGAGCTAATATGACAGAATAATTATGGGGCCCCACAGTTCTGGAGCATTATGGAACTTGGTGAGTTTATTTAGAATCTTGTTAACTCCTTGAAAGCAAAGAGTGTGTCCTTTTTCATCTTTGTATCTCCGGGATACAGCGTAGCATCTGGCACATAGTAGGTGGACCATAGTAGGACCAGACAGAATTAAATTGATGCACAGATGTAGTCTTTTGCCACCACTCAGCTTGGCTTTATCCAAGAGTGCATAATTTCTGTATTCTAGTATGTCTCCTCTGTCCTCTCATAGCATTCTTCCCATTGGTCATTACTCAGCTAATGAGAAACTCTAGCTAATGAGCACCCTAACTAAAGGGTAGGAATAGGGAAAGGAAACTCCAACAAGTGTTTCTGGCTTCTCTATGGACTGTACCATTGGTTATGATGCTGCCACTGTTTATAGCCCCCATCGAAGCAGGGGATGGAGGGAATGGAAACCAAAAACCTGAGAAGAAACACAGTACTGTTCTTAAGTCTATGTAGGTTTTAAGAACAGAAGTGATATTCATAGGGATGGAATGGAACAGCTTAAGCTTTCCTGGAGGCATGAAGATGAACTAAATAAGTTTTGTCTGCTTCTTTTAGCTTGAGGATTATATGGCAATGGTTGGACAGTTAACATCCTCAGTTAGGAGGTGGAAGAAAGAACCAAATTAGGAGATACTATTATATAGTGATATACCATATATCCCCAGAAACTTCAAAAAAGAACTAAGGCCTCCTATTCTGGGAAGCCTGTCTGAACTCTCAAATGAAGTCTTTGGGACTCTCATCAGGGTACCTTGCTCTCTTTGGTCTCAAATTGGTCATCTGGGTAAAACTAGAGGAATGTGAGATGTTAGCCTCATTCACTTTATTTTTCTATTTTCCCATTATAGATCTTAATAGCTGGAAGGGACACCAATGGATAATTTGTGTCAATCCCCCTGCTTTGGCATATGTTTCACAAATCACATAATTAAGACCCAGAAAGATTAAATTGACTTGCCAAAGGCTACACAGCCAGTAAACATCCTGTCTCCCACCTTTTATCTCTTCTCACATTCCCCAATTGTGTCTTCCTTTATACACCTACAGATGTGGGCATTCTTCTTCCCCACCTCTACCCCAGTTGTGCTTACTTTGCATGCTACTCGATGAGGGCACAGTTTTCCAAACCCTAGCGGGGGTTGGATCCTCCGGAGTAAGGTCACCACATCCAGGTGTTTGATACGACCCCTGGAAGATGAAGAGAAGGAAACAGTTAGGAGAGCACAGTCCCCACCTCTACTTACTCCTCCCTAAACCCCCAACCTTTCAGAAGCTTCTTCACAAGGTGGCACAGGCCTCCAGGGGAGAGTGCTATATAGTTGCATCTCAGCTGGTCAACCTTTTTTTTTTTTTCAAAATTAAAGAATAGTATGTGATCCTCTACTGTTAATGGTTGAATGCTGAAGACTCAAAATACAAATTGACCATCACTCTGATGTTTTAAAGAGAAGGGATGTTAAATAGTTTAACACAAATTCTTATTGATTCAATCAACTGATCCACAAGTATTTACAGAATGTCTGCTCTATGTGCTAATTGATTATGTTTTCTGGAAAGACTTCTCTCCAGCTTCTCTGAGGTTTTAGCACTGGTTTCTGGGTGCTGAGTTAAATTTACAAGAATAAGAGCCATTCTTCAAATGACAAAGGGTCAAAAGTTATGAACAGGTAGTTTTCTAAGGAAAAAAACCCAAAGCTATCAATAGCCATATAAAACTATTCTAAATAACTAAATAATAAAAATAATGATAGAGAAATGAAAATTAAAATAATTCTGAGGTACCACTTTATGCCCATCAGGTTCACTAAGATGACAAAAAAAAGCAAATCAATGGATTTATTGTCCATGACTGAAGTGTTTCTGGATTGGTGTGTGATGTAATGTAAAGCACACTGGAGGTAGAGTCAAGCCTTGCCTCTGATACTAATTTTGTGATCACGGGCATGTCGTTTAACTTCTCTGTCTCGGTTGATTCCCATCAACAAAAACGGAATAATAATACTCAGATGGCTCACACTGCACCATTGCGAGTAAAGTGCTTTCTAAATCATACTTTATCATTTCGTGGATCTGAAATTTTCCCTGTTGCAGATCACAATCTCTGGCTTAGTTGTTAGTCCTTGAGTTACTGTGACTGAAAAATTCATTCTCCTATGGTCAAGATAGAGATACACCTCTCTGAATTTTGCTAAGTTGGTGGGTAAAGAATGTTTTATTATATAGTTCATAAAAATTATGATATTATTTAAATCCAACTTTATGTGGTTAGAGGTTGCCTGAACCCAGAATGTTGCCTGACCTCAGTAACTCTCTAGGAATGCTGGAAATAGCCACAAGGAACTTTGGGTCCTAGATCTATCCAAAGCATTCTCATTTAGGTCCTTCACCTCGAGAACTTATTTTGGGTCCACCCAAGCTTGCGTTTTGGGTTCCTCTCATGTGATTTGTGTGTGACTCATGTCTCTGTCAGATGATTTATGTGTGACTTTGTCAAATCTGAAATAATGTAAGCCTTTCAGAACCTAGAAGAGGGGGCCACCCCTTCTTTCCCTCTCTTTCTCTCTACCAAATGACCTAATCAATTTCTTTCTAAAACTGTTTCATGTTTTGGAGTTTGTTTTCATGAACAATACTGGTCCTCAGATAAGAAAACTATAGGCTATGCCTAGGTCTGTACTAAAAACCTTTCCAGTTTGGAAGACTTTCCAGAGGTGAAGCTCCACTGGCATTGCTTTCAAGAGCCCCATGTTACCTTAATTTATTGGTGAGGTATTGGGGGAGGACTTTTCTGCAGATTATAAGTCATAAAGTGATATGTAAATGTGAACTTTTATTAATTATTGTAGCCTTGAGATTTTCTTAACATGATAGATCTTAGTTTCTTTGTTTCTTTCTTTCTCTTTCTTTCTTCCCTTCCCCCACTCCCTCTCTTTTTTCCTTCCTCCCATTCTTCCTTCCTTCTCTCCCTCCATCTCTCCCTTTTTCCTTCCTTCTTTCCTTCCGTCCTTCTCATCTCATCTCCCTCTTCCCCTCTCCCTTCTCTCTCCCTCTCCCTTCCTTTCTTTTTGAACACTGAAACCTGAGTTGGAAGCCTCTAATCCAAGGATAATTTTTCTCATCCATAGCCAATACTTGTGCCACACTCTCCATACATTCAGCATGGTTCTGTCTAAATATTATTAAATATGAATACGGATACATCACAAGTTTGTGATGTATGTTTCTGTGTACTTACTTGGCTTCAGGGTCATATTCTGCCCAGATCCTTTTGAATTCATCCAAGTGATGGGGACCTAGGATGGACCAGTCTCTTGTCAGGTAGTCGAAGTTGTCCATGATGACAGCTACAAAGAGGTTGATGATCTACAGAAGGTATAAGGAAGGGTTTTCAGTGACTCCATCCATGTACTCCTGCCATGGTTATGCCATAATATGGTTATGCCAACTAGAGCAAGGCCATAGTTCTCTGTTACAAGGTAAGGGATAGGAAAGTATGACATGTAGCCCTGTTGTCTGGGTCCCTGAAGGGATAATGGTGCTTCTTTCCCCTTTAGCAGAGTTCATCATTTGATCTTTTTTGGTGGCAGGAGTAAAGATTTCAAAAAACTATCTGGTACCAGGAAACAACTGTTCAAAACACTGACCCCTGCAATTTGAATGCTGGTGGAAATATTGGCCTTTCAAGGAAGCCATGTAGCTGGCTATAAAGCCAAACTAGTAGCCAGTATCCAGGGGCTACACAAAGTTCTCTCCAATAAGTAAACAAAGCACAAAAAGTCGTTTTTACAAAGGTCAGCAGGTAAATGTTTCATTATTTTTGTGAGTCCCAGAATCTTAGAAGAGACTATAGATAACATCTAATTTAGTCCCTGTCTGAAGCTTCTAGTCCAGTTCTCTACAAGTAGTCTTTCTGCCTCTGCCTAAATCCATGCTTCTCAACCTTCCTAATGCCATGACCCTTTAATACTTGTATGTGGGCATATCTGCATGTAGGTGGATTGCCTGGAGACGGATAGAGGAGCAGGGTGTCTCAGTTCCTAAGACCATCGGAAATGTGTTTTCTGATGGTCTTAGGTGACCCCTGGGAATGGGTTGTTTAATCCCCAAAGGGGTTGCGACCCACAGGTTGAGAACCGCTGGCCTATTTCATGTTGGAGAACTTACTATCTAATGAGCCAGCTTATTTCCAGTAAACTTAGAGTCACAGGACCTGCACTGAAATCCCAGCTCTGACATTTACTACTTGTATCATCTGGAGCAGGCCAGTTTCTCTAGGCCCCAGTTTCCTTTTCCGTAAAATGAGGGGGTTAGACTAGATGATTTCTAAGGACCTCTTCAGTTTAGATCTATTTTTCTAATTGTCAGAAATTTCTCCCTCATACTTTGCCAAAATTTTGCTCATATAGGTTATGCTACCAATAGTCAAGAAGGAAAATATATGCCATTTGGGTTGCACGAGCTTCTGTCCATGGACATACTTCTGAATTTTTTACTGTCTTTGGAGAAGCTTGCTCCAGCTTCATCTTCCTAAGCCAGGTCTTTCTGTGGCTGGGATCTCCCTGGTCAGGGCTCCTCTCAGGCCTATCCCCCCCACCCCCAAGGCTTGGGGAATGCTACAGCAGTATGTTCATTTCCCTAGTCTTGGCCAGACTGGGACAGGGGTGGGGTGAGGGTCCAGGGAAGGTTTGCTTTCAGAATTAGCTCACCAGGAAGGCACAGAGCATGTAGAAGCTGATGAAGTAGAACACAGCAAAGCTGCTGCCACAGAGTGCTTCTGGTTCAGTACTGTTACTGGGCTCCGACTCAGGGGCACACTTCTTCCCTGGCAGACAGGCTAGCATGATATCTTGCCACGCCTCCCCTGTGGCACACCTGTGGGGGGAAAAGAGAGATAAGGCAGGATCAAAACTCAGGCTCAGCAAAGTGGTACCATCACCAATAACATTATCAGATGCATTTTTTGATATGGGGGCTGGCCAGGTTCAGGAGGAAGAGATACACATTTTTGTGATGGGAAAGAGTAAAGCCTGTGATTGAGAAATTCAGCTGGAATTATGGAAAGAAATTGAATAATCAACAACTACCATCAAAAGTTGCAGATCAAAAGGAAAAAAAAACCTATCATATTATGTCATCATTATATTTACAAATTACAGTATCATCAACAGGGTCAACTCTGACATTTGTGAAATAAGAACTTTCTTATGTACTATGATTTGAGGGACGTGCAAAACACTCTCAACCACTGATCTAACATGCTGCCTTAAATTGCATCATTAGACGCTAGTTCCTTTAGTTTGAGGCACGGTGTCTCCAATGCAAATACTCCTGTGGGCAGATAACATTAAAATTCATCTTAGTATGAATCAGTTTATTGAATTCTGTGTCTTGGGGACTTGATGAGTTGTTACCTCCGAAGTGAATGTTGAGTCAATGAGAACCAGAGAGCTCTGATGTAAGGAATATATGGTGAGAAAAATGGGAGACTGCCAGGAGAGGAAAGACTAACTAGGTGGGGATGGATGGAAGAGTGGGAAGGGGGCAAAAAGAAACTCTTAGCTGTTTTAAAAAAATAAAGCAGAAGCAAAAAGTTATGTTTAAGATCTAAAAGTATCATCGTGCCTGGTTCTGTAAATGGAAGCACAGTGGTAGGTTAGCTTCAGAGCCAGGGTTGAGTAAGGGAAGAGGCTCTGGCTTTCAGTTTTTAATTGGATAAAGGCTGGAACTTACTGAAATAGGGTTTTAGTCCCATTTATTGCCCGTTAGCGGCACCTAGAGCTTAAGAGAGGTGAAGCAGCTCAGAAATATCTGTCCAGGATTTTACAGTGACATTGCCCCAAAGGAAGAGACCCTGAGCTCTACAGTCCTGATAAGTGAAGAGTTTGCAAGGTTTGTTTGCCTTGCCCAGAGGGTCCACCTGACCTTCCTTCCTTCCTTCCTTCCTTCCTTCCTTCCTTCCTTCCTTCCTTCCTTTCTTTCTTTCTTTCTTTCTTTCTTTCTTTCTTTCTTTCTTTCTTTCTTTCTTTCTTTCTTTCTTTCTTTCTTTCTTTCTTTCTTTCTTTCTCTTTCTTTCTTTCTTTCTTTTTGGTGAGCTTTGTTGCTACAACCTGATTAAGTGATACCTGAACTTTTACTGCCCACAGGGAGCCAGTCTGGTGAGACTGGAAATTCTTTGGCTTGAAGGGAACTGCTAGATAAGTTATGTATATAACACATTTCTGATATCCTTTTAAGAATCACTGTAACTTAAAATATCTTGTAAATGTTTTGTTGATTGGAGAATAAAAGAAATGAGGATTTGCCCAGTCAGAGTGGTAAGGACCAACACACAAGCAGTTAGCACAGACACAGCTTCCTGTGGTACAGATGGTTCTGAATGAATCAATGACAGTCAAGTTTGGGGTATTGGCTTGTGAGTTACCCCGAGCAGGTGGATTTTCCTCACTCATGTTCTCTCTGCCAGTTGTTTGCATGTGTGTCTACTTTTCTTTGTAGATACTGGTAGGAAAGTATGACTCAGGTTTGTGTGAATTGTAATATAACAGTTCCTACATTTGCTTTAATATATGAGTACCTCTGATGATATTTCTTTTGCCTTATTTAGTTATGTTTATGATCTCAAATTATCATCAAGACTGGTCCTGTAAATGCAAGCACATTGGTGGTTTAGCTTGAGAGCCGGTGTTGAGTAGGGGAAGTGCATTCCCTTACAATAGGGCTGTCGTAGGACCTTGAGACAGTCTGAGTGAACAATGTGATGGTGGTCCTTTCCTAGGACCTCAGATCTGTCATTGAGTGAATGAGCAAGCCTAGAAGATGAAGACGCATCTACATGCCCTGTGTGGGAGTTATGAGGCACTCCAGGACAAGGTGACATTACACTAGGGTTCATGTTTTGCATGACATGAATGTCAATAAGAGAAGGGTGTAAAGTCAGGCCAGAGCAGAAATAATGGATAAAAAGTACAGGAATATGGAAAGGCACCGAAAGTTGAAGTGAGTATGGATGACTGAAGGAGAGATGGATGGATCGGAGGTAATGATTAGAATGGGGGAGTTTCAGAGTTCAACATCATAGCTTAATGGTAAGGTGAGTTTCTAGGTTGGAATGTGGGTATAGGTAGCCCATTTTTGGCCACGTTCACAAGGGGAGTGACTTGAGAGGCATGGGACCCAGGTGCTTGCCTGCTGGCTGGAGTGCCCCCCTCCCCCTAAAAAACAAACAAGCAGATCAACCAAGGGTACTGCAAAATTTCAAGGTTCTTGAACAGTAAAGCCATAATGAGTGACTGCAGTGATGTCTGATCCAGGGAGGAGAGGATGACCTGAGCAAGAGATATGTCCTGGGTGAAATAGGATTGATCCTGGGCCAGGAAGAGAGCTCTTACTTCACTTCTTCCCTTTCTCCAGGGAGAGGCATAAATGTATTATGAATTATCCACTCTAAACTTCCTGCTTCCCCCTGAGCTTAGGAGTCATTAGCCTTTGTTCTCAATATGCACGTTTACTTCTAAGCCTTTATATGTGATTAAAATGTTGCTCGTTATAAACCTAAACTGTATTTTAAATATTTTTACTTAAGCCTTACTATACTTGAAGCAGGGAGAATTCCCTGATTTGGAGATGAGAATTTAGGTCAGTATTTGGTTCAAAATTTGGTTCAGGAGAGAGGGGCTGAACCTGGGGTTTAGAACTATGTATTTAATGGAGATGAGTTTACCAGATTTAAAAAATAAGTGCCCCAGAAAGGGATTTGCCAGGGAAGCTCCAGCCACAGGAAAGAAAGAGGGAGTGAATTCCTATACACAGGAATGAAGATCATTCTCCTGGGTGGGGTGTGATTCACATCTGAACCTGCCTTATTCTCCAATGCCACCTGGTGGTTTTAAAATACTTACTTACGGCTGCATTCCTGAGTAACCCACCTGAAGAGTAGCAGCACAGCTTGAGGGAAGGTTTGAAAGTTGTTGTTCCGATTGATTTCTGTAGTATCATTCAGTGCAATTTTGCCAAACACCTAGCAGAAGGAAGAAGGAGTTGGTGACAGGGTTGGTTGGGGTCCCAGTTCCCATCTTCAATACATAAATGCTACTTAGCTTGTCAAAGGCCAGATGATTTTCACATGATGGGGTAGACAAATTCCCATGATACCTAGGCTACCAAGCATCATTTCTAGGGATAGCAAGCCACAACTGCACTTTCTAACCTTTATCCCCAATTTCCCCCACTAATTATTCTCCTCCCCTCTGCCATCCAAGTGCCCAATTGATCTCTGAAGGATCCTGACTTGGTTTCTGGGCCTAGGATTTTCTGTTATTAGGCAGCACCAGAATCAGAGCTATAACTAGCTTTTTTTTTTTTTTTGGAGGGCAGTTGGGGTTAAGTGACTTGCCCAAGGTCACACGGCTAGTTTTTGTGTTAAGTGTATGAGGCCGGATTTGAACTCAGGTACTCCTGACTCCAGGGCCGGTGCTCTATTCATTGCGCCACCTAGCCGCCCCCAGAGCTATAACTAGCAATCTATGCTTAGGGCAGTCTATTATTTTTCTCTCTTAATTTTTCTTGCAAAATTAGTACTAAGCTTAGCCATTTCAACCTGCTACAGGACTACAAGAACCACTGTCCCCACAGAATGTCAGCCCCTTGTGGGCAGGGGCTATGATTTTTGTTTTTGTATCCCCAGCACTTAGCACAAAGGCTTGCACATGGTGTACACTTAATGTTCATTGATTCCAACCATCGTCAGTGCTTTTAAAATTCAGCATCCTGGACAAAGCCCTGGTTGGCCTGCCCATAGGACTGGGCAGAATGTCTGGCCCCCAGGTTTCCTGCCTAACAATTATCTTTCAATTTTAGTTCTAGAAACATGGGATTATCAGAAATTTAGAAAATGTGGACAGGTTTAATTGGGACCCAAAGTCTGGACAAGTTTGACTTATCTTTTGCATGTCAATTTGCAATGGTTCACTTTCGAATTTTCTAGCTATATTTCACATTTCATTTTTATATACTATGTGCGTTTGTTTGTTGAATTTATTAAAATCCCTGAAACAGTCAACATTTATGGGGTCCATGAAAGTTATGAGAAGGAACTAATTTCTTCTTGGCTTTAATTTTTAGGGTCTTTGAGAGTAGAGACCAGGGAAATCTGTTGGATCTACTCACAACATGCTATAAGTTAGTGCTCTTGTCTGGGCCTGGCTTGGTTCTTCAGTTTCCCTTTAGGAAAGAGGCCCTCAGTTCCAGATAACAACCCTTTTTGGGCAAAACAAAAACCAACCAACTTAGTCCAAATTGAAGCTTTGGGGTATGGAGGAAAAGTCCACCCAAGTGACTTGAAGACAGCACTGTTGGGCCCTTAGGTTGCTGCTGTAATGATTTTGGGGGGCATGTCTGACTAGGACAGAGATCCCTCTCTTCATGTTGGGGGAGGGCAGTCCAGCTTCTCTTAGTTTAGTTTAGTTTGATAAGGTTGTAGAGATCACATTGTATATGCAGAATCAGGGGATGTTTCAACATGTCCAAAGAGAAATCATTATCTTCCCTTTTAAATCCACCATTATCAAGTGGCCTTTATCAAGGCCACCCCTGTCTTTCTAGTTATCCAGGTTTACAACCGGAGAGATGTTTTTATTTATTTCTTCTCTTTCTTTAAGTCCTCTACCTCCAATCTGTTGCCTATTTTATTGACTATGCCAATATCTTTCATATCTGTTTGCTCTCCATTCACACGATCACAGTCTTTGTTCAGGCCTTCTTTCTCTTCCTCTCTCTTGGGCACTTGTAATAGCCTTTCTGTTCCTGTTCTGCTCCCTTCTATCTGTTCTCTTACACAGCTGCCAAAATAATCGTCCTAAAGCACAGGTTTGACCCCTTCACTTCCTTGCTCATAACATTTTGATGGATCCCTATTTCCACCAGCATAAAATACAAATCACTTGGCCTGTCATTTAGAACCTTCAACAATTTGGCTCCATCCTCCTTTACTAACTTATTTCACATAATGGCCCTTCACATGCTCCGTGTTCCAGCCAAGCTGAATTACTAGTCGTCCTCCACATTTCTATCACTTTTGTTTACTTACATAGTCACACCCTTCCCCCCCATTCTTGGAATACATTGCCACATCTCCTTCATTTCTTAGAATCCTTAGCTTCCCAAGGGTCAGCTTGGGTTCTCCCACATACACAGAAATTTTCCTTATCTCATCCTAACCCCCAATCATTTATTAGTATTCTCTCCCTTTTCAAATGACTTTATTTTTTAATGAATTGTATCTTTCACCATTGAACTAGAATGAAAGCCCCCTCAGGATATGTCTATTGGCTCACTTGGTGAATGTTGAACTGAATTTTAGGCATTGATTAGCAAAAGGATATGTGCCCTTTTAACACACCCTTGGGGATGCACCTTCCAAAAGGGTTCTATAACAGAATTTGGCATAATCCTCACTGACAATAGCAGAAAAAAGTTTTGGAATCACAAGGAAAATGGCTTCAAGATCTCATCCTATCTAAGATTTGCCTAACAGTGTTCTACACATAGTACATACATAAATGTTTCTGGAATTTATTTGTATCTGGTCACCCACCAATGCTGAGAAGAGTGATTAGATCTGGCATGGAGAATTCTTTTTTGGACTCCAAGGGGGGAAAAAACCTTGGCCATACATTGTGGAGGGAGAGAGGAGAAGAGAGAGGAGGAGGAAGAACAGAGAGGGAAGAGAGGTAGAGAAAAATGAAACAAAGAGAAAAAGAAGGAAAGGGAAGGAGAGAGAGGTCTGTGTGTGGGGATGGAGCCAGAGGTGTGTGAGTTCTTGATGTGTCTCCTACCTGCATTCCAATGACAGCATAGATGAAGAACAACATCACTATCAGAAGAGCCACATAGGGTAGAGCCTGGAAGAAAATGAATAAGGCTTCAGCCTTTCATGAAAAAACTGGCCCACTGCACCCTGCCCCACTCCCAGGAAGATGCATTCTGCACAGGCAGTCAATGCTGGAGACAAGATGCAGTGCAGGATTCCACCCCTAAGATTGAGGCTCTGGTGGACCTCCTGATGCAGCCCTGTGGTACGAGGTACCACACATCATAACGAGGCTGTGGTGGACCTTCTGACACAGCCCTGTGGTACGAGGTACCACACATCATAACGAGGCTGTGGTGGACCTTCTGACACAGCCCTGTGGTACGAGGTACCACACATCATAACGAGGCTCTGGTGGACCTCCTGACGCAGCCCTGTGGTACGAGGTACCACCCATCAGACTGAGGCTCTGGTGGACCTCTATGGAGGGAAGTCAAAGATCTCAGCAGAGATAGGTTGGACTGCATAGTATTGTGCATCCTTTTTAATTCTGAGATCCTGTTCTTGATTCTCTGAAGGAAGGACCAAGAGATGACCTAGTGGGATTCTAAACCCCAGCTTGTTTTAATCACTTGCTGGGAAGCCTGTAACTGGATCTCTGCAGACCTCAGTCCCTTTTCTGGAAGACACTAAACAAGCCATGGGCCTTGTGCTGGAGAAAAGCCAGCACAAAACACAACACAAAACAAAAACACTTTCTCTGAAAGTGGTAGCAATCATTTATTACCACCACTAGATGTCACTGTAGATCCACACTGAGTAAGCTCTAGGTCCAATTTCCAAGTCCCGCCCCTCCCCCTTTAACTGGAAGAAGTACCTTCACAGCTCAGCCCATGTTGGGCTTTGTCCCCTTCCAGGAACTCTACCCAGAGATGCTGGATCTTTAGGTCCCATAGCTTCCACAAGATTGAGTCCAGGGGCCACACTTGGCCGTTAGTCTTTGTTTTCACTGACTTAGGGATATAAGGCCTCTGTGACTTCCATGAAACTTATTTAACTTCTCTGGAAATCATAGGACCATAGACTGGGAGCTATTAGAGACTACAGGGGTCATTTAACAAACACACCGGACAACACTCAATAATCACACTGTTTGAGGTACTAGCATCGGCTAGAAAACGATGGAAACACACTCTTCCTCGGCCCTCTGGTCCCAAGCGTTGACATTTGGGAGACACTTGTTTCTTAGTTCCAGCAAAGGGATTGGCTGATGGAGGTGAAAGGGTATTGTGCTCAGCAAGCCTGGAGCCTGGAGCCTGGAGTGGCTAATAGTGAAGGGTAAAGCTAGTTAGAAGTAGCTAGCCCCACACTGGCTTTTTTATAATGATCTTAAGACCTTATATTACATATATTTGTTAGAAGGACATTGTTTTGACCATGTATACTTGTTACAAGGCTAAAACAAATGCTTAATAATTGGGAAAAAACCTAAAGAATTTTTAAAAATCAGGTTTTTGAATTTGAGGTCATAACTTTGGTCTAGTACTGGTTTTTGTCTCTCAGCTTTGACTCTGGGTCAAGGCAGATGTTTGAGGGCCAAACATATTCTTCTCTGCTCAGGGTCAGAAACAGATTCTAGGTCCTACCACTTTTTCCCCAGTGGTAGAGCCTAGTTCTGGGGACAAAGAAAGCCCTATTTCAGTGCTGTTGAGTTTCCTTGACTTGAGATGATTGAGTGGTGCTGACATCTAGGATAAAAGTCTTCCCACCCTCTGCTATGTTGTCAGGGCTTCTCTGCAGATGGAGGCCAGACAACTATAGCTGGGGCTTCTATACCACATATGTTCAAGAAACTCAAAGTACTAACATAAGGATGATTTTTTTTTCTTAACCTTCATATTTGTAACTTCATTTATAGCCAAATCCTCTTTTTATAAACATTCTCCTTCTTTTTATGAATAGGGGAAATTATGGCAGGTAATTAAAATAAGAATTACCTTGTCATACGTAGTTGAAAGACCCAAGCAATCCTATGCCTACTAGGTCAAATGGTGCTCATTCTTCTCTATTAGGGTGATATCAGAACTCCTCTCTTTTTCTTGGTAGCATTTAATTAGTTTACTGAATAGGTACATATGCTGAAATACATTCATCTCTGAAGAGGAAAGTGTCAATGACATATCAGATATGCAAAGTATGCCTTATTTAGGGGAAAATAAATTTCAATGAAGTATCTTCCAATATCTCTTCTCAGTCAGATAAGAAAATCTTTCCTTAATAGGGTAAAGTTACTTTTATGCTGTTGTTGGAGGAAGAGAAAGAGCAGAAATACCTGGAAAGATTTGATGAAAGTCCAGAGCAGGGTCCGGATACCCTCCCCGCGGCTCAGCAACTTGACAAGACGCATTACCCGAAAGAGCCGGAAGAAGGTGATGGAGATCCTGGAGTTCTCCTCCGCGTTCTGGAATCCATTGGTAACATGAGGTAGTAGTTAACATAGCCAGAGAGAGGGGGGGTGGGGATGGAGGGTAGGAGCCCTCCTCCAAGAAAGCAATGCCTGCATGAGGCAGGGGATTGCTAAGGGTGGGGTGGGGTTAGCTGCACTCTGTTTCTTTCCTTGGATTCTCTTTCCTATTTCCCAGAATCTGTCCTCAGGTTGTTTACAGACTGCTCTCTGGTGAGTCTCCATGCTCGGTCCTTCCCTTGGTCCATGCATGCTACCTGGCAAACCAAGATCAAGTTGTCTCTAGGCAGGGTTCTTGGAAGAGTAGAGTCATGCCTAGGTATTCCTGAGCACATATTCCCTGGAGTCAGGACTTTATTTCTGAACACTTCCTCTCTGATCCTCTCACTTAATCCTCTCTCTTTTTAAACCTTCAGTACCAAATTTTGGTGTAGTTGAAAAAGCTTTCATTTTGGTGACTGAAGAAGGTTCAGAAGAAATTGCTATTATGCAAGGCTCTTGTTCTAGGACTAGTACTTGACCTGCCCTGGCACACCATGAAATCCTTGATACAGCATTATACTGCCCTTAATCTGGCATTTCCATGGGGTTCCAAGACTTGAGTGGGCCTTGTCTATGGACCTATGGGCCTATGTCTAGGACTTTTTCCACAAAGGACTGGCATTTTTGCCTTCTGCTGCTGGCACTGGCTCTCTCCTGACTAATAGGTCTGAGTGGATCTGTGGGGAGATAGAAAGGGGTGTTGTTCTAGAGGCTTATATTCTAGGATTCAAAATTCAATAGAACTGGAAGAGGTAAGGCTTACGGACAAGGAATGCCCATATTGAGTAGGGTCTGACTTTAGACTAATTGTCCAGCCAGCATTGTTCCAGGCTCTCCAGCAAGACCTCTGGTTGTAGAGGATCTAACACTTCTCACAACCTGGTTTTCTTCAAAAATGAAGGAACTACTCCATAGCCTTTACTTAAAGCCTGGTCATGTCCTTATAAATAGCCACCCCCCCCCATTATATATGATTTATCTAATCTATCTAATTCTCTACCTTACTGTTTACTATTTCCCTTCTTTTCTTGGGCCCAGGAACCTGTATCTGACTGGGGCACTTTCTAAAGGGAGTCACTATTGCCCTTATTGAACTAATCAGTTTCATCTTATTTGAAGAGAGATGGGGAACATCATCTTTCTAAACAGTATCCTTGAGGGAGTCTATTGGGGGGGGTGATGAAAGAAGAGATGGGCAAATGAGACCAAAATAGGTTTAGGGTTTGTGGCTCCAAAGGGAGCTGAAGGATGGACTTTCAGTTTTGTTTGCCCAGGAAAGTGAGACGGGATATTCCCTTCTTATTCTCTGCTTCTGAAACACAGAACTACATAGAAAAATGTATACCCAGAGTCTTCCCTTTATCCAGCTTGGCTGCTCTGCTCAGGTGGGAAGTATCTCAAAGAAGGTCAGTGTTATCTGCCCTTACTCCCCACCCCCTCTCACCCCAAACTAGTGCAGTTCACCCAACCCCTGCCATTGCCCCTCCTGCTGTCAGGACCAGGAGAGAACAGACTCATTAGATTTCCTGTTGTTGCTTCCAATCCCACATCTCTTCACACCTCCCACAAAGAGGAAAACTCATCAGCCCAAGGGCAGCTGTGTTTGTCTTACTATTGACCTCACCAGTATACCATTTCCCCTGGTTGCTTTGCAAAAGATATTAACTATTTCCTAGCAAGTCACTCCTTAGCTATGTCCAAGTGCACTGAAATGCACTTGAGACCTTAAAGGCAATATCTGTCCAACTTCATGGCTTGTTGCCCAGCAATAACTTGGAGGCATATATGTAGAGGATAGCTTTATTTGTACCTAATCCTCACTCCTATTCAAAATGGGACAGTGGACCCCACAAACGGCTAATAAAAATTGGAGTCACAGTGGAATGGTGTTTATGCTCTTCTCTGGGCAGGATCATATTTGAACCACTTCATTAAATGGATGTCTGTTCTACTCCCCAAACCCTTCAGGAAAAGACACTTCTTTCACCCAATTATTCTGCCCACTCTAGGAGACAGAAAGTTTAGAAAACCACTTCTGCCATTTTGGTTCCTTCCAATTCAAACAGTCTGAGCATCTCTGGTGGACTGCAGAAGACACTACTGGGGGATGGTAGGCGACCAATCTTTCTCATATCCCTAGGACTCTAGCCTCTATATTTTGAAGTCCTTAATCTCTATTTCTATCACCTGTGTATCTGCTTGAAAGTCTATGTTCTTTTCTTAAAAAGAGGTTGCCTTTCCCCAGAGGTGTTTGAAGAGAAAACTTAAGATTTTGTAGCTTGGCTGTCAGTTTCACCATGTTCAGGAAAGAAGGAAAAATGTAAAGAGAATAATCCTGAGTGGGAGATCCAGCTGTGAGTGTCAGGAGTTTGAAAAGTTGGTGCCACTGGGGCATCTCATTCTGATGAGTTTAAAAAAAACACCCAAACCAAATCCTGCAGAATGAACTCTATTCTATTTTTTCAGAACTCTCCCTGTTGACTATAATTTGCTGATGCTTCTCAGTTTATAGGATAAACACATTTCTTTTTGGGCCATTATAATTTCTTCTAATAAAATGAATTATGATGTAATAGGAAGACAGTTTCAAAGGCCGATCACTGTGCCAAGAGCTAGAAAAACCCAAAGCACAGGTTCTGTCAGTGTCCTCTCACTTGAAGCAAAGGACCCAGGATGGACTATATTGGAGAACTGTTCAGTTGAATTGATTGATCCTAATGAATCCCTAATGTGTCTTGCCTTTAGATGCTCAGTAGTTACTGACTACTGCATAGGCTAGAACAGGGAATTGGTCTGGCCTTTTCAAAGTGTGTGCATCTGCAAATATTACCTAGGAGGTAATTCCTCAGATAAACACAGATTAATATCAGGTGTAATGACTTTTTTTCCCCCTAGGGGGAAAATGATAGGATTCTCATGTAAAGCAGCCTCCTTCTTCCCTCCCCTCCCCCCATCATTCAGTCTACTCCACCATGCTCAAACCTCCAGGTTAAGAGAGAGAGAGATTTAGCCTTGTCTTAAAGACGGCAGAGAAATGTCTGAATCTCCCTTGGCAATTACTCCTAGTTTAAGAAGCTCCTTTTCCTCCCTGGATCTAGCCTTAGGGGAAATGAAAACCAAGTAATTGCTCTGAGTATTTTATTGGATCTCTGATGCAGATTGCCATCCCTTCTTGTTTTCTTATCCTGTGTAATTCTTGTCTGTTTTTGCTTGCTCAGCTCATAAATTCCGCATATTGGAGTACTCCGCCATGTTGGAGGCCTTCTTCTCTTGTTCTTTTAACATCTGAAGGGGGACCAATGTCCCGCTTAGTTGGACATATATTGTCTTTTAGTCTTGTAGCACGAGCTCCTTAGAAAAGGAGATAGGCAGATAAGTGCAATAACCCCTAATATGCTTAAAATAATTCATTTTTTTTCAGCTTTCTTAACCAGTTGGACCAGCAACATTATTCCCTCCATCTTGAATCCAAGTTAGATAGCATTGCCAATTCAGTCACTAATGTACCTAACAGGAAATGGTCTCTGGGTCTTATTCTCTCCTCGTAGCTCAGTAGAAAGGCAGGACAATAGGGAAGCTTCACCCAAAGGAAAGCTCATGACATATGAAGGTAAAAAACACCACCACACGTACAGCATATTCACAGCTCATGTGACACCAGGCAGGTATGGAAACATGGCATGGTGGGTTCATGCAGAGGGAGCTTGGGGCTCAGAGAGATTCTTGTGACTGGGGTGGACAACAGAGTGAGAAGTGTGTTAGGAGGAGTGTCACAGAAGCTGGGAGCGTGGTCTGTATGTTTGGTCTTACCATAGAGGGAGAGCATTGGGTATGTTCAGCTGGCTTTAAAGGAAGGCAGACAGAGATAAGCTGTAATAAGTCTCCAGTGAAGAGGCCCTAGTATTCTAGGTCTTGGCTAACACAGGAGCAACACTGTGGCAGAAGAAGGCAAAGGGAAGCAAGTGGCAAAAACAAAAAAAAAAAACGAAAGAGTAGGCCTTTCTGGTTCCAAGTTGTCCCAGGAATTGTAAACTGTCTGGGTATGGCTACCATTTTAGAGCTCTTTTTTACTCCTCCTTGAGCAAGCATTAGGAAGAACTTCTTTTACGTGAAGACTACAACCAGGCACTAATTAGATAAATGTAATGGTTTCTGGCCCAGCCTATCTTCCATATGAAAATCATATTATCTTCTTGTGGCTCCCAATTCAATACTTGAGAACTTGGACTATGGGGTTGTCAACTTTCTCTGGGGAAACCAGTTGAGGCAAGTTTTGCTTATGCTTTATCCTCATCTTTTCCCACTTCTCTTTAGACAAAGAAGCTTAAACACTAGGCAGTGGGCATCTGGGTCTTGAGGAGGGCTGAGATCTATTGATTCCTGTGGAATCTGAGGAAAGAAACCCTGATTCCCAGAACTTAGTCTTTAGGCAAGATAGTTAATATCTTTTTAAGGCAATAAATGTCCTCAATTACTAGGATTTAGGTCTATATGTCTGCATGGTATGTCAAAACACTCCTTAAAAATCATTCTCTGAGGTTTGACTGCTGGATTCATTTGCAATGGGAGACCCAGTAAATTGGGCTATAGGTAGGTCTCCTGTGCGAATGTCTTTCTATAATGCTTTGGAGCTTAATTTGGAGAAAAAGATTATTGGGTGCCCCCATTCTTTGGATCTGAAATTAACTGTGATAGGCTGCCTACAGAGGCCACTTCTAGGAGATCTGAACTGTTGATCCATAGTTACATGTTTTAGTTTTTACCTTCCTCTTGCAGGTGGTTGCTCTTGTGTTTTTGTTTTTAGTGTACAAACAAAGAAAACACAGGATGGAATTTCTACACAATGAAAATGTACCCAGCTAGACATTTTTTTTAAAAGACCGAAAATAAAATTCTCTGTTATCAGGTTTCTCAACTAATTTTTTTCTTTTTTTTCCATAATAAGTTGGTAGCTTGGTTGTTTTTTGTTTGTTTGTATTTGCAAGGGTCGGGGGACAGTAGGTCAAAGGAAGGAAAGGAGACAGAGGGTCAGCAGGTCATTTAGAAAACACAGTTTGGACTTTGGGTTTCTGCTTCACAATCATTACTGGATGCCAAAGTGATTTCTGGTTGATCCATTTCCCTGGTTTGTCTGGGATCATTGGTATTTGGTCAGTAAGCTATAGTCCCAAAAGACAGACAAGGAGACAGACAGACAGGCAGACACACACACACACACACACACACACACACACACACACCAGAAAGAACATTTTATTATGTATCTTGATAACATATAAAGAAAACCTTTTGCATTGATTTGGAGCTGGAAGGGACCTTGGAGGCCATCTAGTCCAGTTACAAGCTCCAGGGAGCTTGGCCTGCCTCCTTCTAGGTGGCCAGTGGCATGGAGCACCAAAACAAGCAAATTACTCTAAGGTCTGATTATCTTCTGGGCCATCCACTTTTGCAATATGATCAAAATGGAGACTAGTTTGAAAAACTATTAAAGTCATTTAGCAAAGTCATCAAATCAAAAAATCCTTATTGAAAACCTAAAATGTGTATGATATTGAGCTAGGCATTACATGCGTGTCCTCTAGGACAATCTGGTTCATACATTGGTTGGCTCCCAAAAGTTACTTTCTGGATATTCTCCTTGTCCCTTAACCCCTGCTTGGTGGTAAATGACATTCATTGGTTATGTGAAGATAGCACTGGGTTTCATTGTATCTACTGATGGCAGCTTTTTTGGTTAGCATTTTGGGAAACCATCTGCCAGCAGTTTGCTGGTAGTCTGAAAAAGCTGAAATTCATTCATTCGTTCATTCATTCATTCATTCATTCATTCTTTCACTAATTCATTCTTTATGGGTCCTTTCTGGAAACACTGAAACCTAGAAGGAATGTATAAATAGTAAGCATCCTTAAAGCCTCCTATTATGAATTCCTGGGCCCATGGACTTTTAAAGTTGTAATATCTTCTCATGGAATTCTTAAGTGCTAGCTCTCTCAGTCTACTTAAAATGACCAGGTTTTAATAGGGTAATGCCTCCATGAACACTACCCACAGCGTGAATTACTGAGCAGTCATTCCCTAACATCTTTCTTTCTTAACCAGACTGCAATTTTCTGGGGCTGTGAGATACTAGAGTACTTAACTCCATTTGTAAATGCAAATGGTGTGACTAAGAACAGGTTATTATCACTCTGTATCTAAGAGACAGAGAGGGGAAATTTTCAGAGACTCCTAGTGACAGGTTCCAGCTGTAGGTTAAGAGCAAATTAAAAAAAAAAAAAGGAAATTACTGTACTTCAATTTACTTATGCAAATTACCCTCATTTGGCATAACTACAAATTGCTATATGGACAGTGGTGAAGAGTTAATAAAAGATCTGTTTCCCTCTTATGGCTAAGAGTTACTTTGTTCCTTGTTTTTAAGTTCCAGTGGGAAAATGTAGTGATGTGAGGCATGCCTCAGAAGGTGAACTCTCTTCTAGGATAGTGTTTCAGGGACTGTGTGTTTTCTAAACTCTGTATCTTCCTCAGTACCTAGTCCGGAGCTCTGTATATACAGTGTCTGTGGTTGCTATTGTTGTTTCCTTACATTTCTCAGTGTTCCCTGTTTGGGATCCCAAGGGATAGGGTCCCACATGTCAAAAGGCAGATGATGCAAAATTCCCATTAGGATAGGGATAGAGAAAGGATGACTGTGTGGCTCTTCAAGTGCGGAGAAAGGTTTCCTAATTGTTGCATTTTCCTCCTGGAGTGAAAAATATCTCATAGCTATTGGGAAATGGATCTTTTGTTAATTGTACAAGACCTAGTAGGGTTGTGGGATGAGAGTTTCCAGGGTTACCTGGTCTCGAGGCAGGACAATTCTATATGACCCATGACTCCCACTACTAGTTCAGGAGGTGCTGCATAAATCACCCTAGCGGTTTTTTCACATGTGAAGTAAAGGGTTACACTGGACCTGGGGTGGGGAACCTTTGACCTGGAAGCCACATGTAGCCCTCTAGGTCTTCAAGTGCAGCCCTTTGATTGAATCCAAACTTCACAGAACAAATCCCCTTAGTACAAGTATTTGTTTTGTAAAACTTGCACTTAGTCAAAAGGCTGCACTTGAGGACTTAGAAGGCCACAGGTGGCCTCGAGGCTGTTGGTTCCCCACCCCTGGAAGGTTCCTTCCAGTTCCAAGACTTTCTATGTCAGGGGATTCACTTGGAATCCACTAACCCTCAAGAGGTCTGTTGATAGATTTTAGGGGAGTCTGAGAACTTGGATGAAAAAAAAATGTATTTTTTACTGACCTCTAATAAAATTTAGCAGTGCCTTCAATTAGGAATGCAGGCAACAGGTATGATTTTGAGTAGGAATTCACAATCTTCATCAGATTGTCAAAGGAGTCTATAATACAAAAAAGCTTAACAGCCCATGGCCTATGTCTGAATTGGGTCCTCAAGCAAATCTGTGTGTCTGTCTAGGATTTCCTGGGACTGCAAGTCACTGCTGCCTTCTTCCCCTATCTGGAAAGGCATGAAGTATGTAGATGACCTAAAAGAGCAGCTGTCAGAGTCTGAGTACCTCTGGGGGACGACTGACATGCCTGGGCAATCTTTACATGTTTGAAGGACTTGTTATATGTAAGAGGGCTTCAACTTGTTCTCTTTGCCTTAGAGGGCAGAACTAGGAGCATGGGGTAGAAGCTGCAGAGGAGAAGTAGATGTTCCAGGTCATGGAAAATATGCCTATGTTAAAACAGTCCAAAATGGAAAATGAGTGACTAGGAAAGAGAGATATCTCCGCCTCCCCAGTGGGGGTCTTAAAGCACAGGCTGAAGATGTAGAAAGAATTCCTATAAAGGTGGCCAAAAAACCTTTGAGGTTTATTCCAGTTGTTGGTTCTGTGACCCTGTTGGCCCACAGTGATAAAGGGCAGAATGAGGCCTGGACAGTCCATGTGAGGCCTGTTGAGATTCTGAACCACCACTAGAAGAATACAGACTGTTGAGCTCATCTGGAAAAGTCCAATAAAAAGAGAAGTACAGCTGAAGGCAGCCTCTTTCTAGTCCCCTAATTGAATTCTCTGGGTTACTTTGTGGACCATCAATTTTGTCAGGCTCTAATGGTGTGGCTGGAAGTGAATCCATGTTACTTTAAGGCCTTGTTCCAACTCCTTCTGGGTTTCCCTCTTTGCTACTGCTGGACTGCTTCTAACCTTGCCTGATCAGCATGACAGATTAGGTGTATTGGAAGAGAAAGGTGTCTGAAGTTTCTGGAGACAGATCAAAGCTAATCCTAGCATGGGAAGAAAGGGAGAAGACCGGAAGACATAAGGTATGCTTGGTGCCAAATTTTGATAGCCGGCATGTAAGCATAAGCAGCCATCATTAATAGGAAAGAAGACACTTAGGAAGGGGGCTGTCAGGATCACTAAGCCCAGAGAAGCAGGCAAAAGGCCAAATGCTCTCTAAATTGTGAAGGATGTGGAGACAAAGCAATGCGCTTTAGGATGGACATTTTGAATTTGACTGTGGAATGAGGAGACAGAGAAATGATCAAAGGTCAGGAGTGAGAAGAAAAGGAAGAGGGGTAAAGGACTAGAAGAGAAGGCAAGAAAACAGGATAAAAACTAGGGGAAAATAACAATGAGAAGGGATAAGGTTGGAAAGAGGCAGTTTACATTTCTCCTTCTTAATCTATTGTGCTATGCTCTTGTTACGTGTTTTTGGCTTTGCCATATATGGCTATATCGAGACTATGGCAGCAGAAGGGTGTCCCTTAGTAGGTGTCCATTGTCACAAGTATCCAGACCACCAACCCAACAGGGGTTCTTTTCTTCAGGGGGGACCACTGAGAAAAGCCAGGGTTACTGGTAGCTTCTCAACAGTGATGTCCTCCTACCTTCTTCTTTCTTTATGTCCTGAAATGCTGAAGTCTGGCCCAAATAGTTGGAACCAGATGAAGCCTCAAGGGTCACCATATACCCCTCCTAGCAATATGATGAGTTCTTCAAACTGGGACAAGTAACATTGTTTACCCAGGAAACATGTAGGTAAAAAAAATTTGTTCACCAGCCCTGGAGTCAGGAAAACCTGAGTTCAAATCTGACCTCAGACACCTGACACACTTTATAACAAAATTGTTATAAAACTGCCATGGTATTTTTTCCCCTTAGGGATAATAAATAGCACCCAAATCATTAAAAAAATCCTTAGAAAATCCACATGAAATAAATGAACACAATGTGTTTCTCAGTACCACTAACAATATCAAATAATTCAGGATTCTAGAAAGAGTTAGTTACAAGGACAGTGAGAAGAACAAAGAGATGTATCTCAGAAAATAAAAGTAATCCCAGAATACTGTCAATAAGGATATAGGTTCATGGCATGTCAAAGGAAATGGTTATGCTTTTTCATTTCTTTACAATATGTTATGGGGATTTGGTTTACCATTAGGCACTTGGGAGAGGCAGAGGGACACTGACCTCTTCTCTCTGGTAATGTTCATTCTTGGTGCTTGTATAACCTCAGGTAAACTACTTACACCTTTTTTCCCTGACAGTTTTCTGGCATATAAATCAACACAAACCCAATATGCTAAACAGGCACTGACCCTTGGGTAGATGAACACAGATAAATGATTCTATAGTTGAATTAAGCATTGGGTCTCCTTTTATCCCTATTTTATCTGTGGAAGAATTCTGCAAAGCTAAGAGAAAGAGTGTGTGTGTGTGTGTGTGTGTGTGTGTGTGTGTGTGTGTGCATGTATGCATGTGTGTGTGTGTGTGTGTGTGTGTGAGATAAAGGAGATACAGGAAAAATAAAAAAAAGGAAGCAAACTTATCCAGAGATAAAAGTAGGGATGAAGGTGCTAGAGAGCTCCAGTGAGTTAAAAATTAAATTTAAGATATCCTCAAAAATAGAGGGAACCCTGTGAACTTGGGATCAAAGGCAGCAGTTCTCTTTCTAAAGCAAAGGATTTGGAGAAGATTCCTTGTGATTTATTTGGTCTACTTCTATTTCCTCCAACTGTATTTGACCTTAATGAACCTTGTTAGTTTGGAGCCTATAAAAACAGCTGCATGATATTTAGAGACCAAATATTCATACCAGCTACCTCATAAGGCTTAGTTCTTTCTAAAACTTAAGGTGCTTTATAAATATGAATAATTATTCTGTGTTTCTGGACCAGACACCTTTCTTTTTTATTTAAAAAAAATTTTTTTGGAGGGGGGAAGGTAGGGCAATTGGGGTTAAGTGACTTGCTCAAGGTCACACGGCTTGTGTGTGTGTGTGTGTGTGTGTGTGTGTGTGTGTGTGTTAAGTGTCTGGAGGCTGGATTTGAGCTCAGATCCTCCTGACTCCAGGGCTTGTGCTCTATTCACTGCGCCACCTAGCTGTCCCCAGATACCTTTCTTTAACAGTCATTTGAGGCCTATGGACCCCTTAGAATAAGAGTTTCAAGAGCATAAAATAAAATATGTAAGATTATAAAGTAAACCAGTGATTTTCAAATATAGGCAGCTAGTTGGTATAGAGGATAGAGCACTGCGAGTTGAGTCAAAGACACTTGAGCTCTGTATGGTCACTAATACCCTGTTTTGTCACTAGACTCCTTTGTATGAGTGAATTTCACACATTATATTTTCTACCAATAAAACATTTATTTAAAAAATAATATTAGCACTCCTCCAGGAATGATCAAACTTATCTCTTTCACTCAGAAATATTAAAGGCCCCCTAAAGAGGAACTATTGATTTTGTAAACATTTGCCACAATAAGCCTTGAAGACTCATCTTTTGAAGAAGCTGTCTATATATGCATCCAAAATTTCAATAGTTAAACAAACTAGATCAAACCCAGTTGCCAAATTACCATTTATCATGTTTAGATTCCAGCAAGCTACTGCCTAACTTAAATAGTGATATTATTTTCCCTTGAGATAGAAACTGGCAATAAAAAGAACACCATGAAAAGAGTTTCAAAAGGGGATAGGGAAGAGGATGACAAAAGTAATCATTCCCTTCTTCACATTTTTTCATAGACTGGGCCTGTCTTCCTTAACTCATGACTAACTTTCTTAGCTAAGTAAACTCTTCCTCTTCTCTCTAATTCATGCTAACACAAACCCAGTGGCACAAGAAGAAAAACAACAATAGAGGGAGAATGCTAGACTTGGGAGTTAGGAATCAGAGTCCTAGTTCTGTCATTAACCTATGTGCTCTTGGGCAAGCTACATTATCTCTTCAGGCCTCCATTTTCTTTTTCCTTTCTTTTTTTTTTGCCTTTTGGACAGGGGAAGGCAGGGCAATTGGGGTTAAGTGACTTGCCCAACGTCACACAGGTAGTTTTGCGTTAAGTGTCTGAGGCCGGATTTGAACTCACATCCTCCTGACTCCAGGGCCAGTGCTCTATTCACTGTGCCACCTGGCCACCCCCAGGCCTCCATTTTATTAGCTATAAAATAAGTGGGCTTGATTAAGAAGATCTCTAGGGTTTTTCCACTTTGAGGTTCTATGATTCTATAATATAAACTATTCACATTTTCTACTTTCACCCATTCTACCGGCACACCAAACTAAACATGAGTTCAATTGTTCAATCTTTCCCCTTACAGTAGCTCCGGCCGCCAAGGAGGGTAAAGCCAGGGCCAACCAAAGCCGTGCCCTCCCCTCAGTTTCCTCCCCAAGAGGAGGGAAGGGCACTCAGGCTGGAGCTTCACCCTCTGACTCAACTCTGGCTGGCTGGCTGGATGCTGTCTCTGTCTCTGACTCAGGCTGTCTTTCTCCCATCACTCTAGAAGCAGATGCCCAGAGTCTGGACCAAACTTCATCCTTTTCTGCTTTGTGTGTATATTTAGAAGGAATTAGAAGGCAAAGGCAGTGGGGAAGACTGGTGAAGGATGTAGTCCCTGCCCAGCTAGGCCAGAAATATGGGGCTTACCCTAGGGATTGGAGACAAAATGAAGAGCTATTTCTGTAGAATCTGATGGGTATGTTTTTCTGTTTTGGAGACTATGTTCTGACAGCTGCACCTTTTTCCTTTCTGACATGCAGTTTTCTCCTTGGTTTCCTCCTTCTCCTATTTTCTTTCCCAAACCTCAGAGGTACCAGGCATGTCAGTAGAGCTATAGACAGCTGGCGTGCTTCCCTCTTCCTTCTCATGCCCGAGCAACAGCTGTTAGAGAGACTGATCCTATGTTCATGGAACGCCTATCCTTTGGACATCCTCAAGAGCTTATTATGGCTTTTCTTTTTTTATATTTTATTTGGTGGTGATGATGGGGAGGGAATTGGAGTTAAGTGACTTGCCCAGGGTCACACAGCTAGTAAGTATCTGAGACCAGATTTGAACACAGGTCCTCCTGACTCCACGGCTGGTGTTCTACCCACTGTGCCACCTAGCCGCCTCTTGTGGTTTTTCTTACGGAACAGAGTTGATAGGTATCGAGAGGTTAAGTAACTGTCTCAGGGCATATGGCAGAATATTTAGAAAGTGCTGAGCCTTGGTAAGAAAGCCTAATAAAGCAGGCAATTCTCTATTAATAAATGCCCACTTTAGATTAATCTATATCCTATTGCTACTCCACCTGGGTGATTCCTATGAACCTTTATCTCTTCCCCAATGCTATAATTTAGGAATTTGTAGATTAGAAAGAACAGGCCTTCCTTCCTTCTCAACACTGCTCCTCTCCTAGACTCAGCACTTGTCCTCTCTTGGTCTAAGCAGACTCATAGATTACTAGAACTGGAAGGCACCTTACAACTGTGCAGAAACTGACCCCCTCCATGTTAGAGAAGAGGAAATGGACCCAGGAAGTTAATCAACATTAGCAGAATTGTAGCAGAACTAAGACTGGAACATGTTTCCTCACTCTTAGTTCAATATTCTATTTCATCATGATGCCTCCCCCATCTAATTGCAGCATCCTTCATCCCAACCCATCCTAGTTAATATGATAAAATAGTCTGAATCTCCTTTTCACCTGAAAGACATGTGCAGTCTCATTTCTACCTACAGCTTTTCCTGTGGAAATAAAGTGAATCCTTTATTTCCCATTGTTATTAGCATTGAAAGCTCTTAGGAAACATCTTAGGGGCTCTTTATTTGATTGCAGGACTCATAAATCTGCATTTTATTGCTCTGGATAGACACAGCTGGTGGTGGTTGTGGACAGAATGAGGGTAGGCTTGAGTGAAGACCATTAAAATAAATAGAAGAGGTGCCTGGGGGAATTAGACAAGGACTAAGAAGTGTCCCTTTTAGACAGGGCAAGCAACTTAAGCTTCTGGGCCTTGGTTTCTTTATCTATAAATGCTTGTACTAGATGATCTGAGTTGAGGAGGTTGAAGAAAAATCACTCAAATTTATATCTGGGCTCTCTCCACCATCTGCTAGTTGATGAAGTGTTATCAGCACTTCAATTGTCTAAGCAAAAGAAAGTAATGGAGGAAGTCCTGGAATCCTTAGCCTGCTTCTTGCAAGTTGTAATTTTGGAACCCTTGACCCTACCTTGATGCTCCAGGGCTTGGAATAGTGGCTTATCCCTTTTTCTGTTACTTGGCAAGAGAGGACAAATATGTTCCAAGCTGAGACTTCATTGGATTCTCCAATACAAACATTAGGGGCAGTCTGGTGATACAGTAGATAGAGTGTCAGGCTCGGAGTCAGGTAGACCTGACTTCAAATCTGGCCTCAGACACCTACGATGTGACCCTGGGCAAGTCACTTAACCCTGTTTGCCCCAGTTTCCTCATTTGTAAAATGAGCTGCAAAAGGAAATGGCAAACCTCTCCAGTGGTTTCTCTGCCAAGAAAACTGCAAATGGGGTCACAAAGAGTGAGATATGACTCATAGAAACATCCTTGTATATTGTGATTAGATTCTATGGTGCTGTCAGTCTGAAAGTAGACCTTAGTTATGTTATGAGTTAAGGAGACTGTGGGCCAGTCTAGCAACCACCATTTATAACACCATTACTATGGGGAAAGCCAGTCCATGTTCCAAACATCTTTGTTTATAAAGTTTTGGAACATAACCTTCACAAGTTGGGGACTGATTCTATTGCCTTTCAAGAGACATGTAAGACATGTTGGGCTTTCCCATTCCAGAGCTATAGAAGAGTTTATGCAGAAATTAGTCATAATTCTGCAACTTATTGCAGAGGTTCCAGGGAATTCAGGTGTTGCTCCGAAAGGTAAAGTCCCAAATCTGGGTTCTTTTTTCCCCAGCCATGGTTCCCTTTTTGGGTTAGAAGTGGATCTCAGAGGTCTCTTGGTCTAAGCTGAACCAGAATCTCCTCTGCCACATCCCCAACAAGTTGTCACACAACCAGCCTCTATTTGAAGGCCTCTAGAATGAACAGATTTATACAGACGGAAACCTTGACAACTGACTATATCTTCCTGATGTTCCTTCTTCAGAGGCTTCTCAAGGCTAGAACCATCTGACTCTTCTCCTTTTTCCAGAGTCCAAATCCTCCCTTTCCCCCTCCCCCACCCCATCAAGGCGACTGCAACACCTTACCTTCACACATACTGTTGTAGAATCTTGTAAGGAAAGTACTAGCTCTGGAGTACTTAACTTCTAATGCTTATAGTCATAGTCAAAGATTAAGAGCTGGAAGGTATCTTAGAGGCTAGGTTTAGTTCCAGATGATCTTGAGGGTGGGCAAAAATCAGCATCCCTTGGGTCAGATGGCCAAGCCAAATGCTCTGGGATGTGTCTTCTCCTGATTCCCTCCCAGTGAGGAATGAATGAAGGAATGAATGAATGAATGAATGAATGGATGGATGGATGGATGAATGAATGAAAGACACAGCATTTTATTAAGTGCTTACTTCATACAAAGCACTATGCTAAATGTTGGGGCTACAAATTGAAGAGATGAAACTTATGACTTTGTTCTCCTCAAACTTCACATAGTATAACTTGCTTATGAACTTATCAAATAATATTGTGTGTTATAGTCATCTTAGTTTGTGTATTATCACCCTAGATGACTGAACTTTCTAAGTATGATAACTACCTCCTATTGAAGTTTGTACATATGAATGCAAACCTTCACCCTAGCACTTGGCACATAGTAGGTTGCTTAATCAATCTTCGTTGAATTAAAGCAAACAACATATGGGATTATATCTCTGGCATGGCTGGGAGAGTTCAGAGGATCAAAGAATCAGAGTGGGAAGGGATCTCAGAGGTCATTAAGTCAAATTCTCTCATTTTATAGATGAAGGAACTGAGACCCCTAAGAGGTTTTGGAAATCTCCTGAAGATCACACAAGATAGTGAATACTTGGCAGAGCTGTAGTCTGAACAGCATCTCCTGATTCTAAGTCCAGCACACTGGATTGCTCCAGGACCTCGAGGATCCAGGTTGTCAGGCTCCAAGTCTAATGCTATTTTCCCTAAGGAGCAGCCATCTAGGCCGGCACAAGCTTCTGCCCTCATTTACAGCCTCCCAACCCCACCACCCACTTGAATCATGTAATTAAACTAAAAGTGGGGATCCCAGGGAAGGTATTTAGGGGACCCTGGGCACTCTCATTCATCCATGAGGCTAAATTCCTTGGATATCACTCCTGAAAAATGTAATTACAGATTTAGGGGGAAGAAAGGATATGAATGTAAGGGGCCAGGGACTTGACTCTTGCCTTGATTCATACATTGGCTTGAAAGCTTTGCAGCATCTTTATTGTTGTCAGTTGTTTCAGTCACGTTCGACTCTTTGTGACGCCATTTGGGCAAAGATCCTGGAGTGGTTTGCCATTTCCTTCTCCAGCTCCTTTTTTTTACAGATAAGGAAACTGAGACAAAAGGGTTAAGGGCCTTGCCCAGGGTCACATAGCTAGTAAGTGTCTAAGGCCAGATCTGAATATAGGAAAATGAGTGCTTCTGACTCCAGGTCCAGCACTGTATCCATTGATCATTATGCCTGGGAGAGAAACCTGGATTTTTGAGTGAAGACTGTCATGGGGGACCCTAAAGCAGCAGCCATTCAACTTATCTGATGTGTGTGATTAACCATGTGGTGACTGGAACTCCATGGGTGAAATCAGAATAATTATACAGAACCCACACTTTTGATCTACTTCCAAATGTATCTGCTGAGTGGAAAGAGGCACCTTGCAGAACTATCAAAATGTAACTAGAGGAGATCTAGAGTATGGAAAGGGCGGGACTCCTGTGCTCTGAGCAAAAAGTGAGACACACAAAAGAGAAAGGTGGGGGAAGAGAGGACGTCCATGTGGAGGGGAGGTCACTAGCTGTGGATCATGGTCACACGTCAGGTCATTTTGAAATTTACTTGTGTTTGTTCCTTCACTCTCAATCATATTTACACAGAGAGGCAGGTCCACAAAGACAGAGCACCTGTCAATTCCCCTTTCCTCTAGCCTAGCCCATCTATTCAGGAGCTCAGGAAGGGCTGGGTAAGAGGAACAGAGAGACAGGAAGGGGATTGTGGGTGAGTCACTTGTTTCCTCTAGATCTTTTTCTTTACCTAAACCTCTTCTAAACAAAATCTTATAGGTCCCCCTCTACCTTTAGAGAAGGTATGTGTGTGTGTGTGTGTGTGTGTGTGTGTGTGTGTGTGTGTTTTAAACATACATAGTAACTGGAGCATTGGCAATGCCGGTCACCTTACTGATTACAATGTGCCTGTAGTATAGGTAGCCTGGAGTAGTAGGATTGGGGAGTAGGGGTCAGGAGACTTGAGTTCAAATCTAAGCCTTGACATTATTAGCTGTATGATCATGGTCAAATCTCCTTGAACCTGATTTTCCCCTCCTATGAAATGGGGATAATAATACTTGTACTATCTAACTTGTTCTGAGAAAAGAATTGGTCCACCTTAAAGTGCCATGTGAATGGGCTCCATTGTCCTACGTCTTCTCAGTAGTTGGATGCTTTGAATTCTGGGCACTCATATTTCTACTTTTCCACCCATGCCATAGACACTTGTTTCTCTGCCAACTTTTTATATCTCTTAGCTTTTTCCCTGTGTTTGTCTCAGTCCCATTTAAAGACTATAAGCTTTTTGAAGGCAGGAATTCCATTTGCTATTTCTTTTACTATTTCATAAGCCATTCACTATGTAACTCACTAAGGGCCAGGCACTGAAGATACAAGGACAAAAACAAAAATGGTCGCTGCCCTCAAGGAGCCATGTCCTCTTCTGATAGCCCAGGGATCTCTTCACGCAGTAGGCGATTTTTTCACACTTGTTCATTGAGTGACTGGCATTGTATACACACATTCAAATAAACACTGAAACACTCAAGGGGCAAATCTCTTTTTCCTCCACTATCTGACACATTCGTTGTCATCTTAATCAACAAAGCATCTCTGGTGTCCCCAGCACCATCTTGGAAGGATATAAAGAGGTTTAAGATATGGTCCCTCTTTTGGATGAACTCACCCAAGCCCCACTTAACAGTTACACAGACACAGTCAGACACAAGATTCTTTTCCTTTCACAAGAGAGCAGGGACAAGCCTCAGATATTTGACAGAAAGGGCTTAGCCCAGGAGTTCTCTCCCTAGAGTTCATAGTCAGGAGTTGGGGATACATGGCAGCCCAAGTTGGTAAATAGAACCAGTTCAAATAATAGCTGTAGGCAATGCCATCTAGGTGCCACTCATGTGCCTATATATACATTGTATCTCCTACCTTCTCCCCAACCCCATACCTCAGCTCCTTATCATGACAACTTAGGCAAGAAGTTTTACCTATGATAGGCTAACTGAGGGCTAGTGTTAGGGTTAGAATAATATCTCTAGGGATGCTATTAAGCTACTTCAGCTAGAGATATAGAATTGAGATATAGATATCAGAGGGTCTGAGAACTCCAGGGACTTTAGAAATAATTCAGGATTCCCCAGCAGACAATATTGATGATGGTAGGCAGGGGACTAGGTAGGGTAGAAAAGGAATTTTAAAATTATCTGAGGATCTACAGACAAAGGAATGTGATGAGGAGGTACACACACATTTCTCACACGCACACATACACACACACACACACACACACACAAGACAAGACATATGGGGTGCCCAAAGATAGACAGACCTCTCAGGTCAGAGGAACAGGGTTGACTCCTTAAAGATCTATCACAGCTGTTAAGAGAGGTGACAAAATTGAGGTGGGGCAGGCATGGGAAGGGAAGGAGAGCAGAAGGTAAAAGAGGAACAGGTACTGAAGGGCATTCCTGCTCCTCCCAAAGTTCACCTGCTAGAGGTGGAACAGAGTTGTAGGCAGGGAAACAAGGCAGTCATTTTTCAACTTGGCTGGGGGTATACAGTAGGGAGATAGTAGGGATTGTACCAGGAGTGTGGGGTACTTTCAAACAACATAGATCAAAACTCATTCTAAAACTACCATTTGATGCTGTTACTCAACCACTCACTAGATCAGAGAAGTGTGCATACATTATTAACATTCTTAATTAAAGAAAGATAATAACAAAAAACCACACGTTAAGAAAGACTTGCCTATAAAGAGAGAAGTTTTAAACATGCCAGGTAACAAAGAGACATGTGCAGAAATCGATAGGAACTGTATAGTAGGAGGGAACTCTTTAGAGGGGACGCGGCAGAAGGCCGCAGAGTATGGGTGCCAGGGTCATCTTCCATTTGAGGCTAGGGTGAATGGGGACAGAAACTGTGAAAAGTGCCAAGGAACCAGCCGCCTGGTTTCATGATCAGAGCCACATGGTTTTATTAAGGCTCTAGTAACGTGCTCTTGCAGTGGACCAAACAGAGATCTGAGTGTGGTATCTAACCACTCCAATCATCAGCTGATCCAGAGGATAAAGAATCAAGGCTCCCCAACTTGAGGAAGGGTTCCAGGAGGAGGAGCCAGACAAGCTTTCCATTTCAAAGGCTGTTGGAGCTTAAATTAAGGGGGACCCTATTCATGATGCTCCTTGGCTTATGGAAAGCTAAAGGAAGTGGATTCCAGCTTCAATTCCTTGCATGGCCCACCTCGAAAGAGTTGATGCTCAGCAGGCTGTGGGGAGGAAAGGGCTGGGGTGCATAGGCAGTGCTGGCCTTCCTCTGAAGAAGGAGGGTCAGATTGGGTACAGATCCTTGCCCCAGCAGCTGCCTCGAGGTTGGAAAACTCCCATCTCTTTCTCATTCCACATGCCCCTGGCTACTTCCTGCCATACAGTTTTGATTCATGCCAGGCTGATTATGAAGGGGGGAGAGGAAAGAAAAAGATGCAACAATTAAAAATCAAAATAAGGAATGGGGAGAAAAATCTGAACTCATTCCCAAATAAGGGGGGAAAATAATCAAATGAAAGCAATAACAAAAAAGAATCATTTAAATGAACAACAACAAAAACAAAACCCAAACAAACCAAACCCCCTTAAAAAAAAAAGAACATAGGAGGGGGAGGGGAGGGAAAATTGCTAAAGACAAATGAGTGTTAGAGCAGGCAGGACAGTTAGGGACAGACGCCATTTACTTACGTTTACCTCGGTGATTGCTATATCAACAATGCTACCCACAACAATCAAGGCGTCAAATGTATTCCATGCATCACAGAAATAGTGCTGCATGTGGCAGAGAAGCCCAGGAGAAAAAAAGAGAAGAGAAAAAAAAACCAACAAAACAAACCAACAACAAAGGAAGAAAAGAAAATAAAAAAATAAAAAAAGGCATGAAAGGGAGAGAAGAGAAAAAAATAAGAAAAGAAAGAGGTTACGGTGGGCATCTCCAATCACCTTTTTCTTTTTCTTTTTTTTTTAAACCACTCTATAAGTCTGGCAGCTGAAACCTGTGTCACGTTCGGTTCGGAGGGCAGGCAGAGAGGACTGACAAAAGGTGGGTTAGTTCAATGGTTACATACACTCGGCCCCTGTGGGTGGGCGGGAAGGGAGCCCACCTGCTCCCTTCCAACTCATTTCTGTGCACTTGGGGCCCATCACAGCAGGGCAGAGCTGGGACATGTGGGAGGAAAAAAAGGAGGAGAAATTCCTGCTTTTTTCCCCCAGGAGAAGTACGGCGGCTTCAACCAAAGCAATGACTAGAGAGTGGGAGTGGGGGGGGGGGGGTTTACAGGAAACAAAAAGAGAGAGAAAAGGAAACAGGAAGAAAAGGAGGACAAAGGAGGAGAAGAAGGTGGTATCCTGGGAAGGGTAGAGTAATACTCACATTAGTCTCACTGAGAATGACGTCAATAATGCTGCCAATTACGATCAGGAAGTCAAAAACATTCCAAGGATCACTAAAGTAACCCTACATAAGGGAGGGGCAGGCAGGATGGGGATTAAAAAGGAATGTTAGACAGACAAAAACAGTGTAACATCACCATTACCATCACCTTCTGCCGCTGGAGTTTCATCCCTCAACATTGTGTGACCGGGAGTGTGAGTGTAGGGAAGGAGAGTAGTGTGGGGTGTCTACCCTAAACCCTCTGCCTTTACCTTTTCTTTGTCATCCCTACTAATCCCAGCAGCCCTCCCTAGGAGCAGGCAGAAGAAAGGCAGCTGACTTCCTTTTCCAGTATACTGTATTTGGGAATTAAGGAAAAATGGGAAGGAATAGGAAGGGGAGTGGAAAATCTAAATTGAGATTATCCAGGTATATGGCTGGTCTCTCTGCTCCACTCAGTTCAGCATCTCCCTGGCCTTCACCCTACTAACCCTTACTCCAGTTCTTAGCGGTTAGCAGGGCCCACCTCAGAGACTGAAGTGAAAGGGAACTGGCAATCATGCCCAATGAGGCTGTGGCCCCTTGGATGATGCCAGAGGTTAAGAGAAGCGCTAAAAACCAAGATAACTGCACCCAAATGGGATATCTAGTCTACTTAGCTCTGAGATAGCTCACACAGAGGGTAAGTTGGAAAAAAAAAATACATGATGGTTTAGATGAAGAAAATATCCACAATGAGCCAGACCCTATTCACATTAAATACAAGTCCCAGCTTTCACAGGCTTTGCTATTGAAAGGAAACATAGTTCCAGTTAGCCACATGTGTAGGCAGAGTGTGGGTATCATTTCAGGGCTGATAAATACCCTTCTTCCTGCTCCCCACCCAGTATCTGTTGATGCCTGGAATTCCACAGTTAGATATTGATTCCTGGGGAGAGGTAACATTAAACACCTCAATGTGAATAAGTTTATCAGATTGTTCCCAGGGACTAGGTTTCCTTAGGGATAAAGGTGAGGGAAACAGCATGTCACTGGACTTGTAGAGATGGTCAAGGGAAAGAGGGGGTGTAATTAAGAAGGAAAAGATCACAGAAAAGGGAGCAGGGAAACTGAGAATGTCTAAAAACATTCACCTTCCTCAGAATTTTGTCTGAGTTGGTGCTGCACAGCATGTGAATTTGGACGTGGATTTTATATTTTAGATCTAGAAAAGGGAAACATCTCTATGTTCCCAGATAACACCTGTGGATATGAGGATTGCCTGACAACAAAAGGAAGGTGATTTCATGGTCTCAAGACTCTGTCCTCAAAGCTGTAAACTGATGATTTGCCACCAGGCAAACCTGAGCCTTTCCCCTTATCTACAAGTGATGGGTACCTACAATACTATATAGGCTATCCTGTCAGGCTATATGTTTCCTTTTTGTACCCTCAAGATGGAATTCAGGAGGATACCCTGAAAACCACAACCCTCAAGTTTGGTGCTTGGTATTCCAGGTAATTATGACTTGTGACTAGCAGAACCATTACCATCACCCTTCCAGCTAGGGTGAGTAACATGAAATGTGCCCACAAATCAACTTTGAAATTAATGAAATAAAAAGAATGCTAATTAAGTCAAAATCAGTAGCACAAGCTTGAGAATTAATTTCTATAGTAATACAAGGATGGAATCTCAGGCTTGGAAGGGACCTCAGAGGGATCCTACACCAACCTTTGGGGATTTGGGATCCCATCATAAGCATGGATAGAGCACATATCAAGTATGCTGGCAAATGGAGGCCTGGGGTGGTGTTGGTGGGGAGAATCCTGTTTATCATTCCCTCTGTAGCCAAATGGGAATGCTCCTCAAGGATGTCCGAGAACACACTTGGCTACTGACTACAGATTCTATGTTTTTTTTTTTTCTATTCCACTAGAGAGATCTTTGGAAGGTAACACTGGGATCATTACTTGCTCAGAGGAAGTATTGCAGTTTGTGGAGGGTGGGCTAGCGAGAGACTTGTCTGTCTGGAAAAGTAGAGGAGGGAGGGGATACCTTAGGGAGGGGGCTGGGCAGACAAGTTCGAGATTTCTTTATGGTATGGAGGGAGGATGGAAGGAAGCTTCCCACAGCATTTAGAGGCCAAAATTCTTTCTTATACTTTAACAGGCTCCTGGTCCCCCGTCCCCACCTTCTTTTATGTTACTGAAAGAATGCATGTATTAAATTTTTGTACTCTCTGAATCCCCCATAACCCCACAGGTGGAGCTTCTAGGGGTGGGAAGTCTAGGAATTAGTGATGGTGGATGTGATGCTACTGAGGGGTAGGGTCAAAGGCTCAGGCTGCACTCTTCATCTTCCCTGTGCCCATCTCAGATGTGTGGCCATTAGGGAAATAGCCAGATGTCCCCCAGGACAGTTGTACTTTGGTTGAGGCTAATGCTACTTCCCTATAATGAGCTTACTAGCTTTTTATGGAACATGCCCCTGTAATTTTTAAGTTAGTTCTTTAAGGTGTCTTGTCTGGTAAAGGACATCCCCTCCCCATGTCACTCCTCAGGCTGAAAACTGGTGGCCTGACCAATCTCTTAAATTAGCAAGTGGTAAGTATTAAAGAGATCCTTTGGGTAATGTGAAACCCAGGAATCTGATTCACAAATTCTTCATGAATAAACATCTCTTTACCACAGACTCATTAAGAGTCTACAAGATATTTTCACCATTTCCGTCACTTCCTCAGTCAGTTTAATAAATATGTATATCATATATATTTATGTTATATATATATATGTATATATGTATATGTATTTTCATAAGGCAAGAACTTGGGTTCTTTTATCTTTGCCTGGCTATATCTAGTTCCTTTAACCTCCTAACTTCCCAGCTGTGCCCTGTTTCCAGAGGGAATGAAAGACATGTTGTCCTAGGCGGCTGCTATTCTTAACGTGGAAAGTCAGGTCATGGGGAAAGGGTGAGCCTCCATTCCCAGGCAGTTCTGCCAAGGGGAAGTAAAGCACAGCCTCCAAAGGGGTTTGGGAAGAGCCAGATGGTGGAGCAGAGGTTAATGGGGACAGAGGTTAGGTGAAGGTCAGATTGTGTCATGGCTTTCTTACTGGCCCTCCGGAGCATCTCAGAAAAAGCCAGAGCCTCTGAGATAGAGAACTCTCTTCTATACACCTAGAGCAGGAAACACAAAACAAATCCCCCCTGATTCTCTAATTTTTCCTTGGAGGGGGGAGAAATATCAAGAGCCCTTTTACTTCATGGAGGGGAACTGGGAGACACAGAAAAGAAAGATTCATTAGTACTTCCCCCCCTACTCTTAAAACTGGGTTTTTTGAAAATACTATCAAGTGTCTCTGAATACAAATGCCTTCACTGTGGGCAGAATAGACTCTGACTCAACCCAGGGGGATCCCCACCACACTGCCCACACATTAAGTTTTATGATCTGATAATTCAGATTCTGTTAGAGGGGGAGGGGGAAAGGAAGAAAAGAATGGAACTAGATCAGAACCCAGAAATGCTCAGCGTCCTGCCTAGAACACTTTGTCACAAAAGAGTATGTGGTTGAAGGGGATGGGGGAGAGGGATTGAAATATGTGAGTGGAGGGGAATCATGGTGTCAAAAGAGGAATGAACTGGAGTCTCTCCATCCATCTGAGGGACCTGAAACAGAACTGGTGAGATGAGCCCTGGTCTGCCATATCACTGAAAGAGGGAAAGAGGGAGAGGGAGGAAGAGAGGTAGATAACAAGACAAAGGAAGATGTTGAAAACCAGACAAACAAGGAAAGGTTAATCAGAATAGCTGCCCCATGCCAGGAAAGCAGATGAAATTTAAAGGGACTCTGTCAACCTCCTGGTTTACTATCAATTACATTTTTCTTGGACTTTGGGGTGGGGTTCAGGGTTATGAAGCTCAAAGAAAAATGTGCCAATTATCACCTTTTCCTTTTCATCTAGTTTGGCCTAACTGTCCTTGGGGCAACACCTCCTGCCCCATCCCCACTAGGCTGTGTTTCTTGGAATGGCAGGAACCAGCTGGCTCCTGGGTTGGATTTTCCTGGTTTGTGTCAGGCCACTTGAGCAGATAGCTTCCATTGCTTTACTGCTCAAAGTACCTTTATCATTTTTTCCAGTCTTTGGAGTCTTTTATCAAATGATACCATAATTCTTTGGACCCAGCCCTCTTGGAGTTCACAAACACAGCTTGAAAGTGGGGGAGTGGGAGGGAGGGTACAGGAGAAGGGAGTGTTGACAGTGTCCCTTTAAGTAGCAGTTTATCTTGATGACCTACTCCCCATCCAAACTCCCTTCCCACACCCTTTCCATTTTCAGCCCCTATCTTCTTGGCCAGCTGACCATGATTATCTTCAGGCCAAGCCAGTTTTCTCTTATCTCCTTTTCATTTCTCACTCCTATTCCCAGATGCAAGGGCCCCCCTCCCTGCTCCCCTCCAACCCACTGCTCAGGTTGTCCATGGAAGGTACTTGGCCAACCTCCTAAATTAGCAGTCCCTGGGCAATAGAGGACCCTGTGGTATATGAAACCCAGGAGAGGCTAATTCACCAAATTTTCTCTGACAAATATCCCTTTCTGCTTTCCCTGTGCCTTTTTTGGAAATCTTGGACAGGAATAGGAGAATTAGATATTGAAGGTATTCTTTTTGGGGCTGGGGGTTGGGTATGAAAGCATCATAGGTACATTCCTTAAAGAATACTTTCCCCTTGGAACTAAATTATATTTGTCATCCTTCCTTCCCTTGGGGGGGGGAGGGTTGTGGAGGACTGGCCTTAATTTGTTTTTTAAATTTTAAATGTTATTTTCTTTTGGGGGGGAACTGGTCTTTAGATTAAAGCTTATAAATTGTGCCATATGGAGAATGTGGTGGAATTGTTGATTTTGACTTCACTAGACCTCTCTTTGTTCACTTTCACAGAGCCAATATGGCTGAAGGGTTGATTAGATACCCAGTTATGCATTCTCCCCTCTTATCCCTTCTTTCCAGTCCCCACCCCCCCCACACCAATTCTGGGGTCCTGGGAGATAATTAATTTCTTTCCTTCATTCTTTTTCATCCTCCTCTTAATCCTCAGGATATGGAGCTAGGAGACAAGATGCCTCTCTTTTTTCATCCTGGATGGGAATCATGCCTTTGAATCCAACTCCAGGGACATAAAACCAACTTTTAATGATCCACACCATTAAAAAAAACCCAACCCCAAACTTTTAACCCATCTCCTCTTTTCAGTCAGAAGGCACTAGAATTGTTTTCTTTTATCTTTCCTGCCCCATCCCAGCCCACACATCCTGACAGAATTCAGATTAATTTATTTTGAGCAAAACATCATTATTAAGATAAACTTGCTTTAAAAAATTGTATAAAACACTTCCAAATCTAAAAAATTTTTAGGTTCATCATTGTTTTGGATTATTTTTCATCAGTGAAGATGATGTTGATTTGGGAATTGCTGATTCAAAGGCCTTCTCTCCGCCCACCCTCTTGCCGTTGTACCCAATTTAATTCTTCTATATTGTCTTCTTTGCCCTTCCCCAAAGGTCAGTAATATACAGTGACTGGAAAGGAATTTCATCAGTTCTAATGTGGAAATAGGTGAGGATGTTGAAGCTAATATGAGGATGGTGAAGGGATATATGGTGGGGTTTTGTTGTTGTTCAGTTGTGTCCAGCTCTTCATGAACCCTTTTGGGGTTTTCTTGGCAGAGATACTGGAGTGGTTGGCCATGTCTTTCTCTAGCTCATTTTACAGATGAGGAAATTGAGGCAAACAAAGTTAAGTGACTTGTTCAGGGTCATGCAACTAATAGTGTCTGAAGCCAGATTTGAACTTAGGAAGATGAGTTTTCCTGACTCCAGGCCCAGCATTCTCTCCACTCCACTACCTAGCTGCCCCATATGGAATGGTAGGGTGCAATATGGCTAATGATGACTACATGGGCTCTAGTTTTAGTGAATACTCAGCAGCTATTATCAATATTATCAGATTTATGCTCTTCTTTTGGTCAGAGGTATTAGAGAAGACTTTCTGTATATAGTAGTTTCGGATTGGGTTGGCTGCTGTAAGTTTACTATAACCTAGACTATTTTATTAGGAATCTACTGTAGCATGTCTGGAGATAATCAGGGCTTTGGGAAGGCTATGACAGAAGAATGTAAACTCTTAAAAGGTCTTACCTCCTTCAAAAGTTTTAGAGAACAAGACCTATATCTGTTATTTGAGAACTAGACTAAGTTGGAAAATCCTTCTTACCACCGTATTGGTGGCAGGATGGTATATTTTTCTGCCATTCTCACGAAGACTATCTACTAAACCATGGAGTGGCTATGACCTATTTCAGTGGAGGTGATGTCCATGCTAACATGAATCCTTTGACTACTGAAATATCGCCCTTACTCTTGGAGCCTTAGCTCCTCTTCATTCCCATGGTGTACCCACAGTAGTGATATGCACTAGAATTTTCACAGCAGTCTTATAGAGGTGTTTCAAATAGGAATGAAACCACCATGGATGCACTTGCATACATTTTCATGTACTCCCTGAGATTATGTTATTAATTCTTAGGAAACTTTCAAGTTATGACTTATTCCACTACAGGAAATCATTACCTGATTATTCACTTCGTTCCTTTTAACACACATACATAGGAAAGCATCATCAGAGAAAAGATAAAAGTTCAATGGTATGGGGATTATAGCTATAAAACTTTGTTGGGTCACTGATGTCTTTGGAATGCTGGTATAAATTCCTCCCCCAATTCAGATCTGTCTAACCCTAAAAACTGGTCTTTTCAAGTGATACTAAGCAAAAAACCAATAGATAAAAGCACACTGGAGAGCTATGATTATCCATTAGCTGGGTTTAGGTAGACCTGAATTGAAGTCAGATGATTCCTGTTGGAAGCCAAGTCCCTGCAGAACTGCCAAAATGAGAGAGCTGAAGCAAAGAAAAGAGGCAGCATAATTTGAAGTGACTGCATGAAAGTAAAAGAGATGTGACATCTAAAAAGTAAAAATAATTGGAAAAGCATGTAAATGGAGATACTAGTTAAGGGAGAGAGGGCAAAGATGAAAGTGAGAAGAGGAAAGGAGATGTGAGAAGGGAGAACAAGAGAGAAAAAAGAGAGATGAGAGAAGAGAAGCAGATACATAGAAGAGGAAGAGGAAAGAGAAAAAGAAGAGGAAGAAGAAAAGAAGAGAAGCAGGAGGAGGTGGTAGTGTTGGAAGAGAAACAACAGAAGTTAAAGATGGAGAGGAATATTGAATAGTCATATATTGAAAGAGGATGTCTGGACCGGTTACAAATAATTGAGAGAATAAGAGAAATGGAAAGAGGAGTTAGAGAATAAGAAAATGGGAAAGTAACAGAAATGAAAATTCACCAGACAAGTCCTGTCTCAGTGTCTCTGAAGTAAACCTGCAGGCATAGACAAAGTAAAGAAGTATTAGTTGTGAATTAGAAAGAGGAGTAAGACAGAGGCAGGGCAAGAAAGAGGAGGGAGGGGGCAAAAGCAGACACTTATGAACTTCTAGGATATGCTGGCTCCCTGAATAAGCTTTTTTGCTTGAGTCTAATTCAGTGCCTTGCAAATAGTTGTCAAATGATAGAACTTCCAAGTTGGATGGGTCCTTGAAGGGTCATTTGGTCTAACCTGTACCTGAAGGAAAATCCTTTCTACAACATCCTCAACAGAGAGATATTCAACCTCCTCTTGAAAATATCTAGTGATGAAGAACCTACTGTCTCCTGTAAGGAGAAAGCGCATTCTACATTTGGACAGCTCCTTCCTTTACATTAAATCAGTGTCTTGTCTTTGCAATTCCCATGTATTCCTCCTAGTTCTGGAGCCAAGCAGAACAAGTCTAAATCCTCTTCCATATGAGAAACCTTAAGGGAATTTTTAAAGTGCCTGAAGATAACTATTATGGCCTAAGCCTCTTTTACTCCTTCCACCCACAAGTTTTCTCTTAATAGAATTGAATAAGGTATTTTGGAAAGAATGCAGCTGAAAGGGTTTAGGGATGGAGATGTTTGAAGCTGCTTTCCAGAAGCAGCTTCCCTTCACCAGTTTCCCTCCTTTCATTATTGTGGCCCTGGACAGTTTAGCTGAGTAAGCCTGGGAAGAGGTGCCAAATGAGAAGTGGCAGCAGTGGCAATGTCTCATAACATGTCTGGGAAGGGTTGATCCCATGGAATATCAACATGACAATGGCAAATGACACCAAGCAGAGATGATATAAATTCTACTACATTAGAAGATGCCACTTAGACATTACAGTAATCACGGAAATTAGTGACATCTAATAGAGGAAGAATAACTGAACCCGCAGCTGTCCCAGGATTCCTGAGAGCCTAGAAGGGAATTGTGGAGACTTGTACATTTATGTTCTTACCTTGTGATATATCTATTCATTAGAGATCAGTGAAATACTGTATGGTGGAAAGATGAAGGGTCATGGATTGGAGGAAGGGGTCAGTTGGTATGCTACATGGTGCTGTATTTCCTTCTTTTTGAGTTTATCTTTTCCCACTGATAGAATGATACTCTTGAGTTTCTCGAAGGGTATGGGAGAGAAATCTGCTGTTGGTTGAATAGAAGGCATATACATGCTGAAGTGATAGGAATTGGTTGCATTCTTGCCTTCAATTTAGCTCTGAGCCTCCACTTCCTTTTTTTTTTTTCTTTTTCCTTATCAGGAAACACCAAAGGCAAACCTAATAAGAGACTGAAGTTTGTTGAACAAGAGAATGGTAGAGAATTGGGGCAGGGAGAAATATCCCCATCTATTGATGTCTTAAGGCGAAATAGAAAAGTATGCAAGTGGGTCAAATCTTTTAAAAGGGAAGCAGGAGGCTTTTCTGTACCTGTTTGCACTTCTGTAAAATAGAGGCCTCTGGTAGCTTCCTGAGACAAATGAAAAAACCTGAGAGACAGAGTTTCTGTATAATTAATAATCTATTAATTAGCATTATCTCTGCAGTGCTTAGGACTCCTCAGCACTAAGCAAGTATGTTAAATAGAGTCTTTGGTGGGTCAAATTGCACTGCTACATCCACAACAGCCTTGCAGAGGTCACAAATACATGGCAAAATAGGCAGTCTTAGAGATCTTTGTGGAAGGTTTGGAGGCTTATTGGCTGATTGTAGGAAATACAGGAACTTCAGATATTTTTTAGTACTAGTCAAGGCCTTATCATTTAAATGAGTTCTGCCTCTAAATCTTTGCCCAGCAACCTAATTACAGTGGGAAGGGTCCTCTAAAGGGCAATTGTCCTAAGCATTTCCCCTATTTCACAGCACCTTATAATGGGCTTGGGTTCCCTCATCAACTGTGAATCTGAATTGCTCAGAACAAGCCTTCCTCTTTTGATGGACTTTTGGAAATTCAGTTTTTCTAAAACAGGCAGAATTTTTCTGTGCCTGTTCTCTTGTTCACAAGATTGTGACTGAAAACTGAAGTGTACCATCCCACTGGGCTTTTCTTGTGGTGGGAATAATTTTACCTATTAAATAATTAAATGTAATAGCTAATACTACCCTTCCCACACCACAGCTTTCTGTTAAGTCACATAATTAAAAAAAATCATTCATAGCAATGTTCCAGCTTTTAAGAGCCAGGCAGGAAAGAAGCCTATCACAATGTTGCAACAATATGCAAATTTCCTGGGTACAGAAGCTGTGATAGGCAGGCCCTCCTTAATAAAGACCCTACTATTACCATTCATGCCTGTCAGTCTTGTACTGAAAGCACCAGGTACCCTGTTGTCATGCCATAAATAAATAATAATCATGGTAATTTTGTCTCACTAATCAGACCTGTAGGCAGTGTGTGTGTGTGTGTGCGCACGCACGTGTGTGATGGTGGAGAAGAGGGTTAGTTACCACATTTGATTCTCCTACACCCCTCTTTTTCATCTCCAAATCCTTTTCTTTCCTATTTCTTTTAGACTGTGATGGTAAGTTTTAGAGACAAGTCAGACTGATGTCCCGAGGAACCACAAGTTGGTTTTGAAATAAACAAATATATAAACACACATATGAGTATATATGGATACACATATGTACACATGTGTATATACACATATCGTATACCTATGTGTGTATGTATGCATATGAGAGAATATAGATAGATGGATAGTGTTGAGTTAAAGATAAAGTCTGATAGCCACTTCAGCTAAAGATCACTAGTTAATAGCTTGAGTAATCCTCAGGGGAAGCCCTTTCCCCTCTTGCCAAAGGTTTATTTCTTGATGGGCAAAATGTTAAATTTAGAGTGAGAAGAAAAGACAGTCATCAATTCATGACAGGGCCACCACAGCACGAACTGTATTTTTCTTTGTATGATATTGTAATAGTAATGGTAATATGAAGATCTTCCCTGCCCCTTTATAGGCTGAATGTAATCACATGGGACATGTGCTGGGAGGAGCTTGCTGAACTGGTAGAGCAGACCCCAGAGGAAGTTGGGAGTCAGAACAGTTAGAAAGGAGGGAGGAGAGATGATTCATACAAGGAGACAACTAGGCTTGTCAGTGTTTGTGGGAGGGCTGTGGGATGGAGTTGCTCTCCGAGGTGATATTGTATATAGATTTCTTTGTTGCTATGCTGAATTTAGTTTTTTGGTGTTGGGATTTGTCTTTCTGGTATCTGAATAAATGTTTTGCTTCTGTCTTCTATATGGAGAGTCTGTCATATTTTGTGATTCAGAACAATGCTGGCATATACATGGTTGCCATTGGTGCTGTGAATATTGCCTTGGTGATACAGGCATGTTTTTCCTTTTCCCTAAACTCAGCCCTCTTTTGGACTTCCTGATTTCTCTTGAGGGCACCATTGTCCTTTCAGGTTTATAACCTCCTAATCACCCTCTTTAGTCTTCTTCATTCTACCTTCACCCCTCTCCTTGTCATTTCCAATAAGTTGCCAATTTTTTTTTTCTTTTTTAGAGGCGGGAAGGTAGGGCAATTGGGGTTAAGTGACTTGCCCAAGGTCACATGGCTAGTTTTTGTGTTAAGTGTCTAAGGCCAGATTTGAACTCAGGTCCTCCTGACTCCAGGGCCAGTGCTCTATTCACTGTGCCACCTAGCCGCCCCAAAGTTGCCAATTCTTGTCAGTTCTATCTCCATCCACACTTCTCCATCTGTCTCTTCTCTACTCATAAGACACCATACTAGTCAGGTCCCTAATTACCTCTTGACTATAACTATTGAAACAGTCTTTCAATCAGTCTCCTTAAGTCAATGCTTTCTTCTCCAGTCCACACAACTCCCAAAGTCTCTCTCTCTCTCTCTTTCTCTCTCTCTCTCCCCCCTCTCTCTTTCTCTCTCTCTCTCTCCCTCCCTCCCTCCCTCTCCCTTCCTCTCCCTCTCCCTCTCCTTCCCTCTCTCCCTCTTTCCCTCTCTGTCTCTGTCTCTCTGTCTCTGTCTCTCTCTCTCTCTCTCTCTCTCACACACACACACACACACACACACACACACACACACACACACCCTCCCTCCCTCTATATTAGGGTTAAATGACTTGCCTAGGGTCACACAGCCAATTAAATGTCTGAGGCCACATTTGAACTCAGGTCTTGCTGACTCCAGAACCAGTACTCTATCCACTGTGTCACCTAGTTACCCCCCAAAGTGATGTTTCTAAAGCACAGTCTGACCATGTTACTTCTCTGCTCAAGACTTCAGAGGCTTCCTGTTGTTGTCAGTATATAAAAAAAAAGCAAACATATTTCTCTGTTAGGCATTTAAAGTCCATCAAAGTCTAGCTCCTACTTATGTTTCCAGATGGATTCCACATTCTTTTTCTTCATGAGCTCCATGTTACAGCCAAAATGACATAATTGATGTTACTCATACACAGCATATTCTTTTTGCCTCTCGTGCCTTTTCATGGATTATTTATTTATGATGCCTTGTACAGCTACTAGGAATCCCTAGCTCCTTTCAAGGCTACTTCCTATGCAAGACAGCTCATTAGCTCACCGAGCCTCAGGTCAGGAAGATCTGAGTTCAAATTCAGCCTCAGACATTTGCTGGCCATGTGACCCTGAGCATGGCACTTAATCCTTGCCTACCTCAGTTTCCTCAGCTGTAATGTGAGCATAATAACAACACCGGGGTTGTCATGAGGATCAAATAAAATCATGCTTATGAAGTGCTTGACACATAGTAAATCCTTAACACACGTTTGTTCCCTTGCCTATAAGTGGTATTTCTTGATTTCCCCAGGTGTTAGCAGTTCCCATTCCCCCTGAAATGACGATATGTATATATGCATGTACATATGCATGTGTGTGTATATATGTGTGAACGTTATCTCCTCCAGGTAGAATATAAGTTCATTTAAGGTGTGGACTTTTTTGCTTTGTCTTCATGTTCCCAGATCCTAGTGTGTATAGTGTTTGTCATCTGCTAGGTGCTTAATAAATGCTGGTTCAATTGAACTGGGGTGGGAAGTGTTGTATTGTGGAAAGAGGACAGGCTCTGGAGACCTGGGTTCAGATCTGCCATCTGATACTCACTCCACCTGTGTTATCTTTGGCAGTTCATTAAACTTCACAGTTTCCTCATTTGTAAAAGGAAAAGGTTGGACTAGATGACTTCGGTGGTCCTTTTAACTCCAAACCTATGGTCACATGAGTTTGGTTCCCCTCATACCTATTACACTATCTATTAAATTGTGAGGTACTTTAGGGCATGAATGCCTTATCTTTGTATCTTGCCCAGTTAGGGATAGAGTATAGTTTCTCAATGAATGTTTGTTGATTAAATGAAGGGGGTACATTTTAGGCATGTTACTAATATGGTCTGTGTCATAATGGCTTTGACTCCAATGAGTAACTTCATAACTAGAATACAACAGAGCTTCAGGAAGCAAAAGCCCTGGGTTGCTATTAATTGCTCTGCTGTTCAGAAATAGAAAGTAAGGGAAGCTCAGAAGGCTCTGATTCAGATGCTGTATGACAGCCTCTTACAAGCTTTCATCCCAGTTCAGTCCAGTCTTGAAGATAGTTTGTGGTGGAGGCATCACTAGCAACTAAGTCACTTTCCTACTGGCTTAGTCTCTACCCTGTTATCTTTCCCATCAAATCCCAAACACACTTCCAAGTTTCCCAAGGTCATGCTATCAGTATTACTTTAGCTAATGCCAGACTTAGAACCACCGCAACAGTTTTTATTCTGAAATTACTTCCTGAATGCACTGCTTTCCCTGACGTATGCCTAATGTACACTTGCTGGAGCTCCCACACTCAACCTGATCACTGAACTTCATTCCATGCCACCACATCTGCTCTTCCCACGCTAATCTCTCAACCACCAAATGCCCTCTTGAGTCTTCTAACTCTTAAGCATTTATCATGAAGTTGCAGATGCCTGTGCTTCTTCACCTCTTCAAGACATATGTTTTTGCCCCTTTCTTTGCTAGTTCTACAACATCCCAGGCTCCTGGTACTTTCTAATCCCCAAACTCCGTGGATGCAACTTTGAGAACTGGCATAAGATGCTCTTCTGTGTTAGTTATAAGTAGTTTGGCTCCTTTTCTGCTGAAAGAGAAACACTAGGGCACTTCAAGCTTGGATCTCACTGTTGTTGAAACCCACTCTGCAGAATCCAGTGTCTCTTTTTCTTGTAAGTCTCTGGGATTCCTTCTGTAAAGGAAGGTGTTTCTTTTTTATCTTTGGACCAAAGTCTTGGGATTTGGTCCTTTGGGTCTCTGGGGCAGTAGAGTCCCTTTGTAGGTCTGTTTGTGTGTGAGTCTGTATAAAGGCCTCAAGACCTTTGGATTTGGATTTAGAGCTTCAGCAGGTGATTGCTGAAGAAAGTTAATTTTAGCTCAGTCTAGAGACTCTTGTCAGAGAATTTTCTAAGGCTCTACTTGTGTCCAACAATGAAAGGAATGATGATCAAGGCTGGTCGTCAATGCGTTTTCTTCCAATACTCTAGGCAAGTGCTAATAAGGATCTAAGTTAGGCTGATAATGGTGAGAATAAATAAAAAAACAAGAGCAAAAGTTATATAGAGAAAGGTCACAGGAAAGACTTGGCAGCTACTAAATTCTGCTAATTCTTGTCTTTTCACTCCAAATCCTTACCCTAGTGCTAATACAACATTACTTTCTTCTTTTCTAGTGACCCTCTGGGGCCATTCATAAGCCATATGCTTAATTTTCAGGCACATAGCAACATCTTGCTAACTAGCTAGCACCCTAGTGAATTAGCAGCTCAGGTAATGTTGCAATGTTACTGGCTGCAATGTTGTTATTGTAGAGGCAATGTAGGTGGCTGTAATGGTGTTGGGTTGCAATTAATGTAGTTGATTATCTAGTAATACATAGATACCAGGTCTCTTACAAATGAAATAAAATGGATTTTGAAGGCAGGGAGACTGAAAACTGACTGAAAAATAATCAATTAGAGTTGGCAGCTAGGAGGGCTGACAGGTCAGTAAAACCTACATTAGGTTTCATTTTGAATGATCATTTGCTGAACATTTCAGCATTAGAAGGGGACACTAGATTAAAGGCCACCTAGTCCATCCCTGAAAAAGTCTTTTACAACAGAGCCAGCATGTGGTCCTTTAGCTTCTGCTTAAGACATCCAACAAGGCCTCCTCCAACAGGAACTGGAGACAGTCTGTTCCACTTTTAAAAGACTTTGTGATCTGGGAAAATCATTCAATAAGGACATGATTCAGAGTCTCCTTGGCAATTGAGCATGGGATGTATCATTCACATGCCATAGACACAGGAGCACTAGCTCTCGGAAAAGTCCAGATACCCTCCAAGCATAATCTCCTTATGATTTCTTTTCCCTGTTTACCTTTTCATGCTTCTCTTGCTTCTTGTATTTGAATGTCAGATTTTCTATTCAACTCTGATTTTTTCATCAAGAATTCTTGAAAGTCCTCCATCTCATGAATGATCATATTTTCCCCTGAAACATTATACTCAGTTTTGCTGGGTAGTTGATTCACGGTTTTAATCCTAGCTCCTTTGACCTCTGGAATATCATGTTCCAAGCCCTTCAGTCCCTTAATGTAGAAGCTGCTAGATCCTGTGTTATCCTGATTGTGTTTCCACAATATTCAAATTGTTTCTTCTTGGCTGCTTGTAATATTTTCTCCTTGATCTGGGAACTCTGGAACCTGGCTATAATATTCCTAGGAGTTATCTTTTTGGGATCTTTTTCAAGAGTTGATTGGTGAATTCTTTCAATTTCTATTTTGTCCTCTGGTTCTAAAATATCAGGGCAATTTTCCTTGAGAATTTCTCAAAGGAAGATTTCTAGGTTCTTTTTTTGGTCATATCTTTCAGGTAGTCCAATAATTTTTAAATTGTCTTTCCTGGATCTATTTTTTAGGTCAGTGGTTTTTTCAATGAGATATTTCACATTGCCTTCTATTTTTTTCACTTGTTTGGATCTGTTTAATAGCATCTTGATTTCTCATAAAGCTTCCATTTGCTCCAATCTAATTCTGAAAGAATTATTCTCTTCAGTGAGCTTTTGAAATTCTTTTTCCATCTGGAAAATTAGGCTTTTTAAGGCATTCTTCTCCTCATTGACTTTTTGGGCCTCTTTTGCCATATGAGTTAGTCTATTTTTAACGTGTTATTTTCTTCAGTCAGGTTGTTGACTATCTTTTCATGATTTTCTTGCATCATTCTCATTTCTCTTCCCAATTTTTCCTCCACTTTTCTTACTTGATTTTCAAAATTCTTTTTGAACTCCTCCATGGCCTGTAACTAGTTCATATTTTTCTTGGAAGCTTTTGATGCAGTAGTTCTGACTGTGTTGTCTTCCTCCCATTCTATGCTTTGATCCTTTTTGTCCCCCTAAAAGGAGTCTAAAGTTGGATTGCTGTGCTTGCTTTGTTTCCTTTGCTTGCTCACGTTGCCACTCAATTACTTGACTTTTGAGCTCTTTGCCACAGTAGAACTCTGCTTCCAGAGGGGAGAGCTTTGTCCCAAATCTCTGGGGGGTTTTCACAGCTGCTGGAGCTATTAGGAAGATGCTGTCTGTATATCCCTTATACGCTCTGGCTCTCTGTTCACACACCTCAGGACCACCACCCAAGACCATGATCCAGATCCAGGCAGATCCAAAGCAAGAATGATTACCCTGTGAATGGTTGCTTGGCCCCTCTACGATTGGCAAGCCAGGAGCTCTGAAGCAGCCACATGGAGGTGGCTGCATGGCCGTAGCACTTCCACTGCTTCTCACTCCAGGGGCAGACGCCGGACTGCACTCTGTCCTCCCCAGTTCCAACAGAGTTCTACACTGACCCTTTACTTTTTCTTTGGCATTTATGGGTTGAAATTTCTGGAAACCACCACAGCTGCTGGTGATCCACTCTCCTGAAGTTCCCTCCAGCCACTGATGGTCAGAGGCACCCTAAGGCTAAAACCGTGGGCTCAGGTGGGGCTGGGCTCTGTTCCCAGCGTGCTGTGATGGACCCTTCCTGTCTATCTGCTGGGCTGCCTTCTGCAGGAGATTTGTTTCTCTCTACCACTTTGTGGGTTCTGTAGTTCTAAAATTTGTTTAGAGTCATATTCTATAGGTATTTGAGGTGGTGATGGGGGAAGCTCACAAAGTTTTCCTGCTTCTATGCCACCATCTTGGCTCCCCCTCCAAGCGTAATCTCATTCAACCTCACTGCACGTCTGTTAAACAATTACTCATATTTTACACAGGAAGAAATGGAGACAGAAAAGGGAAGACTAGGCCACCCAGCATACTTGAGATTATTCGTGAGAACTCTCTGCCTCTTTGGAGGGAAGCAGGATTGTTAGAAAGCCAAGGAAAGAAATAAGATAAAGTTAGGTTTTGAAGAACAAAACAGCCATTAAAAAAATCTAGTTCTCTTTGGGGAAAGTCATTGCTAACTCAATTGTTAGGGAAAGGACAATACTCAATTCAATTCAGCAAACACTTATTAAGCACCTACCCTGTAGAGAACACTTTGCTAAGGGGCTGGTTGGGAGGGGGGGAGGAAGGGGAGTTGGAACAAGAGACTGGAAAGCACTGAAGTGGTGAAGCCTGACAGGAAAGAAATCTGACAATATGAAAGTAAAGCAGCTGACTGTAAGAGTCCGCATTTTCAATGAAAAGACAACAGTTCAAGTAGAGATGTTTAAATCCCTCTTTTCAGATTTCTGGAAATGCCCCTTAGAGTTTTCATATCTGGCTTCCTACACCTGAGAAAGTGTCCTTCTCTCTGGAGAGGCAAATGCCACAATCATGGAGCTACCCTTTTAGGCAGAGAAACTGAGGAAGTGCCAGCGGCTTAAAGGCTCCACTTTTGTCCTCTTTTGTTAGGGTTAGCCCTTTGGTTTTTAGATTTTGTTCTGGAAGATGTTATTTTTGAAAGAAAGAAACTACCTCCTTTTTCTTCATAATGGGAAAGGAGCAGAGAGAATCCAGAACCTCCAAGTGAAAGAAATTCTATCAAATGACTCTTCTGGGTAACACACAAACAGGGAACTTCAGGCTCTGGTGGGAATGACTCCTCATGAAGGCTGCTGATGGGGAGATTGTAAGCCCATTGTGGACTCACTATAGATCAAGACAAATGTAGTTTATTTCACTTTTTGAAATTCAGCAAAAAAGATTTTATTCATCTTGGTTGCAAGACAGTGGCTAGGCAACTGACTAGCAAAGTCCCACTTGCAGCATTCTCTAAGCCCTGAGGGAATTTTAAACTTTATCTGAGGGCAAACTACCTAGAAGGCCTCAAACCCTAGCCTTTGGCAGGGACCTCTCAGTAAGAAAGGCAGAAGTTGAGCAAGAAGACAAGCAGGTGGGAGAAGGCAGATGGGGGCCTCAGGAGCAACTGCAGGAAGTCTTCAGGCCAAGAGCTGGGGACAATGCAAGCATGAAGTGTGTCAGGGTAAACCCTGAATTGTTTTGAATGTAGACTGGGATCAGTGACTAGTGACCTTTCCCTCCTTCCGGCCCTCCTCCCATTCTACTTTTAAAATTGCCATCTTTGTAAATGATATGTTTTAAGTGTCTTGTCGGTTTGCCTGTGATAATGCATTAAAATCCAGCTGGCCATTCAAATCTAGGCCAATTCTGTTTACTTGAATGCTGGTGATGAGATTGGGAATCAAAGGAGGACACCTGGAAAGGAAGCAGATTTAGTGTTTTGAGGATTTATAAACTCAATTTGGATTTTGTCAGTGCAAACTGGCTGGGGCTTTGGGTTGCATATTTCATTGAAAGTACAGTGGATGAGAGGGAAGAAGAGTATAATATTCAGGGCCATATTCCTCCTGATGCAAGAACCAATAAAAAGTCCCAGGCTGTACCTGGGCAAAGCACAGGCATTTTTCTTTCCTGGGGTCAGTCAAAAAGATGGGTTGAGTTTGAAAGGACAACCACGTTTTTAACAGAGGAGGAAGATGAAAGCAGGCCCTGCCTCCACAAAGGAAGGAAGAACTTTCTCCTCTCAGGACATGAGACAACTCAGGTTATCTTGCTCACTAATACCACCTGATGCTTATATATTTGAACTACATGAGGGGGTGGCTAGGTGGCACAATGAATAGAGCACCGGCCCTGGAGTCAGAAGGACCTGAGTTCAAATCTGATCTCAGACACTTCACACACTTACTAGCCATGTGACCTTGAGCAAGTCACTTAACCCCAATTGACCTGCCTTCCCCCTCCAAAAAAAAAAAAGCGGGATAAAAGATGATATTTGAACTACACATGGTTGCTCTGTTGATTTTAAATTCTCCTTGGATGCTTTTGAGCTTTGAACTGAATTTAGTTTTATGTGTTTTTATGTTTACTTTCACTAATTTTGGAAGAATTTTCTTTATGTTGTAATTTTGATAGGCTTTTCCCTTACAAAAACAGAAATGTATTTACTGAAATATTACAATCTGATTTTAAAAATCTTATTAAACATACACACATATTTTTGTTTTGTTTCATTTTACATTTGTTCTAGTCTCTCATTGATTAGTTTTTCTCTTTATCACAATCAGTTATATTCAAATGGCAAATATAAATGTGAAGTTTCAATGCTACTAATAGATGAATTAGGTTTGGTTTTGATGAGAAGATGGGAATCTGAGACTATTCATGATTTATTTGGTGCTACATATTTTCTAATTGAATGAAGGTCTATCACTGTTAAAGTGCCACTTATTTACATATTTTTTTAATAACAGCAAAGTAAATATGCAAATTGGTGTTTTTACTTAATAACTTTAGTATTTTACTTTATAAGTTTTATATAGAAAATTTACTTTATATTTTATTTATTAATTGATATATTTATTTGTTATATTTACATAATTTCCGATTTACTTAGTGAATATGCAAATTAACAATGTGACAGTGACAGCTCTTTATTCAATTAGTAAATGCAAATTTACTAATTGAATTCACTGAATGTATCAAGAGTAGTTTCAAATTCTCATATCCTTATCACAACCTTAATTCATCTATTAGCAACAATGAAGCACAATTTCACATTTATATTTGTTATTTGAATTACTTGTTAACTTATCATGTTATATGGATGGTCTGGCATTTAACTCAGTATTGTTTGTTGCCTAAATATGGTTATTATCCATCAGCCTTTTACAAATATGGAAACTGCATGTGAAATGTATTGTTATGCCTTAAGGTTGTGGGTTACTGATATATCTGAAGTATAAAACTATGGATATTTCAAAAGTTTTAACATTTATAGAAAGAGCTGGTGGACAGTAGCAGGACAGGGTCAGAAGAATCCATTAAGGATATACTCTATGAATTATCAGACTCATTTGATCATTCTAAAATTACTGATAAAATCCCAGTAGAAAACAGTGCCGGGGAATTAGCTTGCAAATCTCCATTTGGAAAGGAGGGGTCTTCCATGAAATTTTCAACTTTAATGAACAAAGGAGGTACCTTAACAGACTTAGAACTAGATGCCTCATATGTGGGTGAGGCTGAGACAAGATTTTTTCTTATCTGGGAGTGTGGGGGGAGAGAGAAGTGGAAACCATATTGTCTAGGTCAGAAATTAAAAGCCTCACCTGTGAGTTAAATGAAGTTTTAGATACCTGGGGTCATATAGAGGCCAAAGAACATATCACCTATGGGGAATGTAAGCACCAGATTCCATGAACTGTACAGCAGTGAAGCCTGGTCTGAGGAGAGGACCATGACCAGATAGATATTTTACTGCAGACAGATCTTAGAGGTTCAACCTAAGACTCTTGTCAAGAGTCTGAGCTTAAATGTACAACAGAACCACCACCATGGAGCTGGCAGACATCTAAGAGGGACATGATGAATTGTTTGATAGAAGGCATCAGAAGAGTCACTTTTGAACAGACAGTTTCTGAGGAAAAGAAATACCAAACTCACATGTTAGGAATGCTCTGATCTAACTGCTGAGATTGCATTTTCTAAATTTGGTGATTCCATTTAGCACAAAGGGAAATTGCTGTGTAAATCTGTGATGCAGGTGGACAGTCATCTATTCAGACTGGTGGGAAGAGGAATGGTACCCTCTGAAAGATGAGACATGACCAGACTATGAAGTGACCAAATGACAATGGGGATGGGTGGATTTAAGGATATCCCTAAAGGATATTATAGCACAGAAAAAACTGTGGGCTTACGGTAGACTAAGTTAAAGCCTATAAGTAGTTGGGAGAGGTCATACCTGAAAGTCTACTTCACAAATTCAGATTTTTAACCACCTTAGGGTAGTACTGACCATGGAATCTAACTAAGCAAGACAGCTATACTACAGATGCAGATGAGGATAATATATTACAAACTCATACAAAATCTGGTGAGAGGTAGCCTTGTGGATCAAGCCGTTCTTGGAAAGATAAAGGGAATAGAGACCATGACAACCTGATATATGAACACCACCATCAGGAGATAATCAGAAAGCAGAACTTAACTACCTTCTGCAGAAAAAATGGTCATACCTCACAAATGAAGTAATATTTGTAAAGCATTTGCTATAGCATCATGTATTGGGCTCCGTATAAATGCTTACTCCCTTTGTTCCTTCCCTTTCCTTCCCCGTAGCTAGGTTGGATGTATTCTTTTTTTTAACCAAAGAACTTATAATCTATTGGAGAACCAAAATACATAAGTAAAATATATGAATTACAAAATAATGATTTAACATATGCATTGAAAATAGAGTATCAATTAAACATATAAATGCCAAGGAAATAGAATAAAGGATTGGTCAGTGTCCAAAAGTGTCTAATTTGACAGGTTGGATGCCCTTTTATTTATTTATTTATTTTTGGTCGGAGCAGTCAGGGTTAAGTGATTTTCCTAGGGTAACACAGCTAGTAAGTGTCAAGTCCTCTGGACTCCTCCTGTCAGTGCTCTATCCACTGCACCACCTAGCTGACCTTCTTTGTTTGTTTTTTGTTTTTTGGATGCAGTCTGGATAAGAAGACCATGTGAGTACTGCAGAAGCTGAGATTTTTGTGAAGACTATGAGGAGAAACTATTGCTGGCTCAATCGGAGGGCAATGATCTGAAGCTAAGTGATATGTTGGCAGAAAAGTGACAAATGCTTTTGGCAGTCTTGGTCAAGTATGGTGGTTGCTCAGCATCACAGAAAGATGCAAGCATTGACCAGAGAGGACAGAAAGGAATTTCAAAATGACTACATTGAAAGAACTTTTGAGATCTAAAGAGTTTTATGGGATTTGCTGATTATTATCAAGTTTGCCAAGAGCTATCTTTCCACAGCTAAATCATTGTTAAATGTCACTTGTGCTTATGTGATTTAAGAGAACCAGAAACTAAAGGCTGAGTTGTGTTAGGCCAACAAAGCTAATTAGAGATCATTGGACACACAAATGTGAACCAACTTTCAAAGACGTGGTCACACGTGCACCAATGTGGAGATTATGCAGACCCAAACAAACCATTTTTCTTGTACACAGATGGTAGTCTGGAAAGCTTGAAAGCAGTCACATTACAAGAGAAAAATGGTTACCAGAAACCAATTGTATGTGATGGGAGAGGACTTAAGTTGCTACCCCAACCACAAGCTGAAGTTCTTGGCTTTGAAGAGGGTTATTACTGAGAAGTCTACGTACATAGAGCAAGTATGGACTAAAACAATCCATCAACATATTTTGAGCAGTGCCAAGTTTAATGCTGCTTGCCTGATATGGGTAGCGCCTCTGGCTAACCATTCAGCATTTATCATTGCCTGGGGAAGATTAGTGTGGTTGTAGATACTGTGGACTGAAGGTCACATGACACCAAAGCTGTGATATGAAAGCTATGTAGGACATTCAGGGAGCTGGGCCACCATCAGATAGAAGTATAATTGAGAGCTTGGGACTTCCACTAGAGAGTATTAGGAGCAGCATACAGGCATCTCCTTTCATTGAACCAATCTTCTCTGCTTCAGTAAGTTGCCTGTGGGTAACTGGTGGTAAGAGCAGATGGTTAATGAAGACAGTGAGAAATGATATAAGCCAAGAAAAAAGGGAAGGCTGCTAACTAAGAAACTCAAATTCTTATTTTTGAGAAAGTGCCTTACTATTGAAGCAATGGTAGAAGTTGGATCTACTCAAAATGTCTGTTGTACTTGACTATGACTGATCCCACACATGGTACCAGGAAGTGATTGATACTGACCAACATGGATTGTATCACAACTTATGAAATCACTTGCATGATGGTTTTGGACATGTCAACCAAAGTAAAATTTAGAGCTAGAAAGAAGCAGATTTTACTGACCCAATGTGGCAGTAGACGTCACTCAGAAGTGTGAGACTTGTATGTTTAAAGAAAGACATTGCCAATTTGTGTGGAAAATTTGGAGAATATAAGCACTAGAAAACCTTTAGAACTTGTCTGCATTGGTTTTTCATCTCTGGAAGGAGAGAGGGAAAAGTCACATTTTTAGTAAAGATTGATCATTTCAATAGGTATGCATAAGCATACCTCTGTCAGGAACCAGAAAGCACCCATTGCTATTAAACTCTTGTGGAAGAAGGATTTCTCAGTGTATGAACTTCTTTCCAGGATTTGTATTGAACAAAGCAGAAACTCTGAGATCAAGTTACTCAGGTAAATGAAAGCTTTGATAGGGATCAAGAAGTACAAAACCCAACTTTATTCTTCCCATTAGTGACACATCTCCTCCCTGCCTCCCCCTCCCCCCCGCCTGAGTATTTCAATCACATATCGTTGGACATCCAATTAAGGAAAACTAAGATTAGACTAGAACAATCTTGGTGAAGTCAACAGATGGCATTTCTAGAACAGTGGTACAGCTCCACTAGAAATGATGTCACAGGCTTTACACTATTCTTACTGATGTTTGGAGAAGAGCCATACCTAGACACACATAGACACACATGTTTTGGGGTCTCAGAGGAAGAAGAGAATGAAAACACTCACAACCAATACACCTCCTGGTTTAGAGGCTAAGAGATGCCTAACAACTAGTGAAGTCTTTAGCTCAGAAGAGCTCTGACAAAAATAAATCAGTCTGATGCCTGGGTGTATTGTGAGAAGACTACCAGGAAACAAGAGTATTGCACAGAAATTTGGGTATTCAAGGGACATACAAGTTAGTAGATAGATGGAAAGTTACCTCATACCTAGATGTGGAAAGACTGGACAACTTGCCTATATCCAGAACAGCCCTAGAGATTGGTGGGGCCTTAGGAAACAATGAATGCAATGTGTAAAGGTCTCTAAGAGAGTAAGCTGGACTTCTGGAGGCTGTCATTGTTATTTGTCTTTCATTTCTGAAGGGGACCAATAACATCATGTTGATGAGGAGCAGCCCCCACACTAGTGGTTCTAGTCTTCTCTTATCATCCCATACACCCCACTCCCTGATACATAAGTGGAGACAAGTGACAGACATTCATCTCTGCAGTCTAAATAAAAGATACAGCCCACTGGTTATACAGAGACTGTCTGAACCAGAATATCCTGAACCACTTGTTCAAGAAAATGACAGTTCTAGTGAAGAAAACTGTACACTGTAAACCACGAGTAGGCTGAACTACTTGAGCAGTCTGATCATATCTCATCTGAAACCAGAGGTAATACCTTTCCTGCCTGGAACTTTAGCCATAGAGACTCCTAGGGTAATGAGATACTCCAAAGAACCTAGGAACACAGGGGTTATTCCTGGTTCCTCTCCAAGTTCCAGACTATAGTTCTAATTAGGACTATGATCATTCAATCAACAAGCATTTATTAAGTGCTTTTACGTGCCTGGCACGCCCATACCATCAATTCATCCAGGGGCAAGTAGAGCAGCTAGTCACAAGACTGTGAGATCTATCCAACCAGTCTCCAGGTTAAGCTATGATGCTGCAAGTAAAACTGAAGAAGTGGTTATACTAATGTTTACCCAAGTAATAAGTGCCTTGCATGTATTTGCATTTCATTGATATACTATTAATTACTGCATGTCCTGAGTTATGTTTTTCTTTCAATTCTTGTGCTATTTATTAGATTATATAGCAGTGTTAGGCAAGTATTGTAGGTATATTTATTAAGTATTGTGGCTATATTTCTCTATTGTGTACTGTACTGTTTCTTTATTCATTTATACATTGATGTCAAAGTATGTTCTGTTATTTTGTAGGCTCTTACTACATGCACCATGCCTGAATGTAATTTAGACACGTAGTCATTGAAGCAGCCTGCCTACCACTGTGCTATGCCTAAGCAGGGCAGCTGGGTGGTACAGTGGATGGAGCACCATGTTTGGAGTCAGGAAAACCCAAGTTCTCTGAGTTCAAATCTAGCCTCAAATACTCAGCTATGTGTGACCCTGGGAAAGTCACTTAACCCTGTCTGCCTCAGTTTCCTCATCTGTAAAATGAGCTGGAGAAGGAAATAACAAACCACTCTAGTATCTTTGCCAAGAAAACCCCAAATGGGGTCATGGAGAGTTGGATATGACTGGATACACACATGCTCCTATAGCATTTACTGCTGAATATTTACTCCCTAAGGATGCTGGGGAAAATCTTCAGTGTATAAGTGTTGATGTTTTACTTTGTTGCTTGTGCTGTACATTTGTTGATGTCAAGGATAGCTTAGCTGATTTTTCAAGGGCCTGCCAAAAGGTTTGGCCGTGTAGCTAATGGAGGTGGTAACTAAGCTGCTTGCTAGTAGTCATTTCCATTTCCAGGATCTTCTGAGGGGATTTCAGACTTTATTTACGGGCAAATTACCTATGGGGTCTATTGGAAAGAGAGGCAGAAAGTAAACTGAGCAAAGAGGTAAAAAGAAGAAAGCAGCGAGGAGGAAAAAACAGATGCTGTGGTGAGCAGACCACAGCACCTTCCTGGTCAGGAACCAGGAAGTTGAGGACAATGCAAGCAAGTGTGAACCGCATCTGTGGTGAGCCCTGCCCTGCCCTGCCCTTGCAGGCTCTCTTTCTCCTTCTGGTGGCTACAGGCTGTGACTGTTGCCTTAGAAATGGCTGTCTTCATAAAGGACATTGTTTTAAAGCATTTTCTCAGCATAAATGTGAAAAATCTGTTAAAACTGATCATTTAAATCTCTGCTAATGCTGCTTACCTGAGTGTTAGTGGTCAAACTGAAAACAATGGATAAGGAAGATAAGGCAGCTGATTTAAAGATTAGATTTTATGAACCTTCAGATTCAAGCTAGATATTTAAATGAAGATATAATACATCAGAGAGAGAAAGACAATAATACTCATGAGTGCAATTTTTTCTAAAACAAGAGCAAATAAGAAGTCCTCAGCTGCAAGCAGGCAAATCTCAGGCATTTTGCAATGTTGGGGTTAGTCATTGCTTGGCTTGGTTTTAAAGGAAAGCCACACTCCTGAAGGCAGAGGGAACTAAGAGTCAGAAGAGCCTCCATAAAAGGAGGGAGTTTTCCCCTACCAATGATACATTGACAATTCAGCCTGCTTTGTTCAGTAGAACATTCACATACCGGTGGTATGTGCCATTCATATACCATTCAGCCCAAGTCTTTGTCTTGGGATAATGGAAGGCTTTCTACCTAAGGATAAGAATTCCATATCATCAATGTCACAGCTCCTCAATCTATGGTGCCTTTCATACCTAGGTGAAACTGTAGAGCCTTTATTAAACATTTATTCTATGCCAGGCTCCTCAGGGGAATTATCTCTAGTTTACAGGCATTGGGAAGGTCGACCTCTCCCCCTTCAAAGTTTGTTCTTTATGGGTACCCAAAATTTCACTAAAGCCATTCTCTTTAGCTATGCATTACCTTCTCCCATCACCCATTTTAATAGTCACATTGTCACTAGTACCTTTGTGTATCAGTGCCGAGAAAGACCAAGGAAGCATGAGAACTAGGTTCTTGGAGGGGTATTCCTGAAAGTTTGTAGAAAGGAGAGGTGAGGCAATGTTTAAGACAAACTGCTACTTTATCGTTCTTTCCTGGGAATCTCTTCAGCATATTTGTAGCACCCCCAGCCGATGCATTTAGGGTTATGTTGCTACTTTCTTCTCAGTTGACTTAAATTTGGTTCAGTTCCCCCAGGGTGCTTTGTAGGCCCTTAACCGCATTTGTTGGAAGTTTTCTTTGTGGTGGCGTATGCTGCTCTTTTACCTTTGTCTTTATTTCTCTTAGGATTCTCTTTAGGAACCTATCCAATTGCCTGTCCTAAGCATTATTTCCTCTGGGGACGGGCTTTGGAGACTCACCAAACTGGTTAGCTACTGACCTAGTGGCAGCAAGGTGGGGGAGCGGCTAGAGCCCTGGATTTTGGGTCTTGTTTCAGATGCTTACCAGCTGTTTGACCCTGGACAAGCCACTGTTAACCTCATTTTCCCCATATGTAAAATGAGGATAATAACAGCACCCACTCATAGGTTTGTTGTGAGAATCAAATGGTACTTTGTACATCTTAAAGGGTTATGTAAGTGCTATTGTTATTAGTCCTACCTGTTATTACTCTTATTACCAGCAGCTCAGATTACAGAAACCAAAGCATTTACAGTGTTGGGCATTCAGACTTAGTTCAATGGTATTTTATATTTTCAATTGGGCAGTGTTTTATAGTATTTAAGAGAATATGGTTTAAATATAATGAAAGCTGACCCAGGGTTACCTCCATGTTATGCTGAGACAGCAAGATAAACTTTTAATGAGAGTCTTCTATACAAGTGGGGTATGAATGAGAAATTCTGTTATTTGGAGCCCTCCAGCATTCCTCAGCTCTTTAGACTTTGATCGGCTCTCCTGATGAATAAGGAAAACTTAAGGTAGAAAGTGGTCAGGGTGGTTTAGTGTGTACTCTTATTCTGCCCCAGGAAAGACTGTCTGCCCCCAGCACATTAGAGCTGAGGGGGAGTGTGAGGGTAGAAAGCTACTCTGGAGGAATCAGGACAAAAAGTCTGTCTCAAATCATAGCTATTAGAGTCTTATTCCTTTATGGGAGAAGCAACCTAGCACAATGGATAAATAGCTGGTCTTGGAAATGGGTTCAAGCCTCTCGTTTGACATGCTAGTTTTGTGACCTTAGGCAAGTCACTTAACTTCTCAGTACCTTGGGCTGTAAGCTAAGACTATAAGCTGCAGAATAGCTACTTGTCTGCTTTGGTAGGTGAAGTCTGCTCCCTGGCTTTTTCCTGTATCAATAAAACCATACATCCCAAATCTTGTTCCCTTATGATTAAGCCAGATCCCTGAGCACCTAGGCTGTGTTCTGGATGCCTTTTTGTTGTTTTACACTGTTAACTGCTTAGAAGCAGAAACCATGTTAGTGTAGCTTCCTCTGGGTGGTACGATGATGAAAACAAGGATGACGATGGACATTCTGCCATCCCAGAAATGGTTTTCAGTCTACTTATCAGCACAGGACTCTAAATATAAGAGTAGTCGAAGATGTGGATAGAGATAGAAAATCCAGTTGGAACATTGGCTTATTTTAGTTTATGCTGGCACAGGTAGGAACCATGGGGTAGGCTGGTAGCTTCATGAGTCAAAGAGATTATCTCAAGTCAACTTTCACTATTGTCCTAGGTACATTGTTACTCCAAGTTCCTTCATGTGACTGTGACTACCGTTAAGACAGTGTTTTTTCCTAGAAGTAGCTTTGTGTTGCTTGGCATGGAGTGTCAAAGGCCAAATATTATCAGCTAGATAGAGCTGAACATGGTGCTTGGAGATGGAAGACATCTGGAATTACAATCTCTCAATTCTCTGTGATAAGGGCAATAGGGAGAAAGAAGAAAGTATGGGCAGAGTGGACGTGAAGATAATTAAAATCCATAGTCATTCATTCTCACGTCCTCCATTTTAACCAATAATTATAAGTTTCTCATCTAACCAAGCCTTTTATGAGAAAGCTGTGAACAAGGAATAAAATGGAGAGATTTGAGAATAATTTGCTTTCCTGGTTGCAGTGGATGTTAAGGAGCTCTTGTGTGGTCTGAAGGTGGGCGGTGGCAACAGTACTAGGATAAAAACACAGCTAAATAAAATCAAGTCTTTCTGACAATTAAGAGTTTGCTATATTATGTGTAATTGATATGTGGGGAATGCCATGGCAGGCCTGTGGTGATTGGGGTAGGGAGTCTTGATTTGCTAATCTCTAGGCATAGTCCTGCTATAGTCACTCTCCATGAGTCACTGCCCTTAGTTTGTATGGTAGAAAATGGATATAGAAGGACTAATTTTGTGTCTCCCTTATGAGAAGTAGCTCTTTACAGGGGGAACTTGTCACCTTTGTAGCCCAGTTCAGGAACACTGCAGGCATTAACTGAGATTCCATTCCAGAGACCCCATGGTCCTGTTCCAAATTTTGGCAGGTTTAGGGGTGGTCCTTTCACTGCATATTTCTGCCTCACTTCTTCCTCATCACACCCATCACCCCTCTATCCTTTTCCTCTAGGCATATGATTTGAAATTAGATGACCTTTATCAAAGGCCCACCTACCTTGGGTTTGAATGCAATGAGCTTCAGGATCATCTCTATGGTGAAGAGGCCAGTGAAAAGCATGTTGAGAATGTTCATGGCGATTTTGAAAAGACAGCTCTGACCGTAGTGCTGGGAGGAAGGAATTCCCAGTGGACAATGAGAATGGGATTCAATGGGTGGAGTCTGTGCCTCACCCAGTTCTTTAGCCTAGCCTTTTCAGAGTTTGACTCTTACCCCAAACAACAACAATATTAAAAAAAACCCTCTCATACTATTTTCATACTCCCAAACAGCTGGTCCTGTATAGACTGTATCTTCTAATTTACAGGTAGATTTCAGAGCTCCTTTCTGTCTCTGATATCACTGAAAAAACCTGAAGACTTTAGTGGCCTTGAGTCATAGCTTTCCTTCTTAGGTTTGGCAAGGAAAAAAATATGATGGAGACCCAATCAACTATTTCCCTAATGTCACAGATAGCCTTAATACAGGACTCTGTGTTCTGGCTAGAGAGAGAGATTGTTGACTCATAGGCTTATGTACCACAGCTCTAGAGCTAGAAAGGACCTCAGGAATCATCTAGTCTAAACTACTTATTTTATAGATGAGGGAACGGAAGCTTATAAACTTGCCCAATATCACAAGGTGGTAAACACTAGAGGTGAAATTTGAACCCAGGTCCTCTAACTCTAGAAACTGACTTCTTTCAAAATGGCATCTATATTCCATGCCTTGTTAATAGCAATGAATGTATGGGCTAAATTCATAATCTCTCTGTTTTCCTTTTGCCAGTCTTCTCTGCCTTTTCTCAAAGTAGGGGTCCTTTAATAGGACACACTGTGGGGAAGGGTCATATCCTTCTCAATGTGGCAGTCAGGGTTGTGGGTAAGAGAGTTGCTATTCTTCATCCTTGCCTTTTGGCTACAAGCTGAAAGTCTAACTAGTGAGGTACACATAGCTTTTCTCATTTCTGTCTCTTCCCTCGTCTCAGGGAAGAGGCCATAGCTCCTTTAGGTTTTCAGCACCCCTTAGCCCCAGACTTACCTGCATGGCCAAGCAGATGGTGTTGAGAAGAATGAGGACGAACATCAAGTACTCAAAATAGGTGGAATTAACCACATACCACACTTTGTACTGGTGTTGGTTCTTGGGGATGTACCTTCTCAAGGGTCTAGCTTTGAGAGCGTACTCTACACACTGTCGCTGTTAGAAGTAGGGGTAGGGGAATGGAAGGATGGGACAAGAGGTGGGAAAGGAAGAGAAAGTAGAGGTCAGTCAGTGAGGCATGGAGTGATAGAAGAGGAATTGGGGTTTGGGCATGTATTCAAATTCCCAGGTTATATGGGAAACCATCAATGACTAGTCCTGCTGTAGGAAGTGACAGGAAGCTGAACCTTTTGCTCCTAGTTTACTTCTTTCATACATGCGATGCCTTATTCTTCTGGTATCTTTAGAGTTTAATTTAATTTTTTTCTTTTTTAAAATTTCATTTTATTTTTAATTTATGAAACAAAATAGGCTAAGATGTTGTTTGAAAAGACCAAAAAGATACAAGTAATAACCTCCTTGTTAACTGTTCTCTTTGCCACAGTCTTCTCCAAGGGCATCCAGGCACTTTTCCTTTCCTTCCTTTCTTAAATCTTTCCTGTTTCCTAGATTCTGCAGCCCAAGAAAACACTCCCAAACCATTGACAGGTGATGAGGAGAGATCCCTCTGTGACTAAATCTTTGTTTCTGTAGTAAGCTAGATCTTTGGCACTTCTGCACGATATGTTAATTTTTATTTCCATGCTATAATCCTGAGCCTGTGTCAAGATTGTTTGTTTTTTTTTAATCTTCCCATCCAACCCCTAATATCATTTGATATTTATTCAGCCAATTGAATATTTATCAACATTAGTGGCTTGATTTAATCTCTCTAATGTCCCCTCCTTCCGCCTCCTGCTCCTCTCCCTGAGGAAATTCCATGCTTCTTGGTCAGCACATAGCTCTTACACTCCCAACCATCCTCAATGGAAGAGTTCCTATACCGGAAGATATTCCAGTTTTTGTGACTGGAATATCATATGCTGAAGCTGAAACTCATTCTCCTTGGTCTTGGATAAAGGTTTCCTCAAGCTCCTTTCCTGCTAAAAGACACAATTTCTCTCTTCTCTCCCCCACCTATACTCATTGGTGTTTTGACTTGATAGTAGGAACATTTCTCTCATAGCTGGCTGAATTGGAATTTCCATTTTTCAAAAACTCCTTACTCCAGAGAGCCATCCTTGATTCTCCCAATTGGCAAAGACCTGTTCAGAGCTTACATTGCTTCCCATTTTGTTCTGTAATTCTCTAATGCACTCGCTGTGTAGTACAGCATATATTTCTGATGAAAATGCTTGTGCTATTGAAGGTGAGATGTGGTTTTTGTGGTCACCAGCTTGGGACTTAGATTCGCTCCAAAATAGTTTAGTATACTAAAGATGGAACATCACAAAGAAACCATGGAGACTGCACAGGTCACATTTTTTTCAGGATTCTGGCTAGGATTCTTTCCATCTGATTAGCATTTTTCACTATTTATTAATTTTTTCCATTTATAAGCATGTTCAAAACACATGCCAAAAGACCTAGAGATAAGTAAGTGTGCTTCATTTTCTCATGTCACATGTTTCAAATTAGGTGCTTTAAATTAGAAAATTTAAGAATAAATTCATCTGTGCTATGACTTTATAATATTAAAGTTATTCTGGAAAAGGAGTCTAATTATGCATACTGGGTAAAAGAATTTGACTTTAAAAAACCATGAATGTTCAGTTCATTTGGTATGTTTAGCTTAATCCAAGAAGGTTTTCAATTTTGTTTAAATAGAAGTACATTTGCTTACCTATTTTAAATTTCAGCAATTGTTTAGTTAATCTTTGTCATGAAGTCTACTTCATTTGTGTTAAGGTATATTTCTACCATAACTACTCTATTTTTGTTCAGTTTTCTTCCCTTATAAAAGAAATCTTATGATATAATTTTTTAAAGATATGTGTATGTATATATTTTTATTTATCCATCTGTCCATCCATCCATTTATCTGTCTATCTATCTATTTCTTTATTTATCTATGTCTCATTCCTCCACTAGATTGTAAATTCCTTGAGGGAATGAACAAAGTCTTACCTAAATTTTATAAATTTGCCTAAATTTATATCTGGCTTAGAGCTTGGTATAGTGTTACTTAATAAATGTTAATTTGTTGTTGTTTGACAGTTATTTGATAACCATTTGCTTCTCACAAAGATTTTGCTTCCCTTTATTCCCTGGTGTCCAAAGTTTTTCCTTAATAATTGTTTCTGAGGCTCTTCTCTCCTTCCCCTATGTATCTACTCTAAGACAGAGCCAAGAGTTAAATGTCAAATTTGGTGACTTGTAAGAGTTTGCAATTCCTTTGCATATTGTTTCTCAAAGGCACCCCCCAAACCAACACACACACACACACACACACACACACACACACACACACACGACTTTAGCTCTTTTTGTAATAGAAAATAGGAGAGGTTATCTTAGCACCGTAGTTTCTCTCTTCTGACACTTCTCAGACTGGAAGTAGAGTCATAGAATTTAATCTAGGAGGTTCTTTAGAGATCATCTATTTAGCCTTCACAATTTACAGATATGGACTCTGAGGTTGAGAGGTTAAGTAACCTGTACAAAAACCCAGATCCTGACTTCAAGCCTATGGCTTTCCCCATTCTACAGTGTTGCCCACCCTACTCGCATCTTGTCCTTCTTAGCAACCTCTCTTGCTTCTTGAATTGAACTATTAACTGCACTTTCCTTCCCTCTCCTGCTCTCTTCTTCTTCCCTTCTCCCTTAGGAAGCTACCTGGTTCTTGTCCAGCTCACAGTTCTTGTACTCCTGTTCTCCCTGCTCCTGGAAGGTGACAATGACGAAACCCACAAAGATATTCATCATAAAGAAGGCGATGATGATGATGTAGATGATGAAGAAGATGGAGATCTCTACTCGGTAGTTGTAGATGGGTCCCTTATCTTCAGTGTGTGAGTCGATGGATCGGTAGAGAAGCCTGGAGGAAGAGATGGATCCCACAGAGTGAAATGGAAAGACAATATATCTCTGGGGACTTATGATGTCCTTGGAGCTAGGGATACCTTGCAATTGGAGTTGTGGACATTGACTCCAAAGTTCTGTAAATATTATAGGAAACTTACTGAAGACTGGTGTGAGCCCATAGGCCTACAACTTGAAGGGAATGAGGCCAAGTCTAAAAGCTTGTATGTAAATAAGTATTTACATAAAAATGACAATGTGATCTTACGTGCTTATACCATACTTCTTTAGAATGCTAACTATGAAGTTGTTATTATGCTTTATGGCAGTGATTTCTAAATAGTATCCTATGGAGTATGAATAGGGTTTCCATAAGAAAATATTGATGCTATCAGTATTTTCCTTTCTAAAGTATTAGGAAATTATGTGTATATCAAAAATATATCTTTGTGTACAATTTTCATTATGAAAATAGGTTTAATTCTCTTTCTTTAAGTTTAAAAGTTCTTTAAACTCCTCTTTATCCTGGGGACACTTCATAAACTCAGATTTCCTGTATAAGCATTTTTTTGGATGTAAATATATTTTAAGTCCCCCAAAAAGCAGCATGGTATAGAAAAATGAATATTTGTTTTGGGAGTCAGCTCACTTGGGTTCTTGGCCCTCTGACACTAGTTATGTGTCTTTAGGCAAATAATTCAATCTCTCTGAACTTCAGTTCCATCATCTATAAAATGGGGATAATAATACCTGTTTCACAGGGATGTTGTGAGAAATATGCATTATTAGCTGGAAGCACTATTTGATAACTACGAATTATACAGCCTCTCTTCCATTGCTAGTCTAGACACAGCCTCTCTTCTATTGCTAGTCTAGATACAGCCTCTCTTCTATTGCTAGTCTAGACACAGCCTCTCTTCTATTGCTAGTCTAGACACAGCCTCTCTTCTATTGCTAGCCTAGACACAGCCTCTCTTCTATTGCTAGTCTAGACACAGCCTCTCTATTGCTAGTCTAGACACAGCCTCTCTTCTATGGCTAGTCTACATACAACTTCTCTTCTATTGCTAGTTTAGCCTTTTTACATTACTTTGCATCTGTGTTATCAATCTGATTAAATTCTAAATTTCATAAGAGTTGAAACTTTGCCCCCTACTTTCCTTATAGCTTATCATAGTGGCTTGTATGCTGTAAACAGTGGGCATACAGTTCATGTCAACTACTAGCTTCACCACTATCTGAGTTGCTCTCTCCTAAGTGAGAGACGTGCTGAAGAGGGGATATGTGGGCTAATTCTAAAAAGTTAAGAAGAATCTATTCTTAGGCCCCATCCTAACCTCACCACACAAATAATGCTGACTTGTCATCTAAAATCTGTTTTTTGCCATAAAATGTCAGTATATTCGTTAAAAGTGTCAATTTGGAGAGTTTTGAAGGGGTTAACATTAGACTAAAAAGGTCAGATGGCCTTTCAGATGTATTCTTAAACATTTTAATGGAAAAGCTGATAGAGAAAGATAGAAAGTCTGGTTCACTGTTCTTCTAAAAGTGTGTGAATACTGCTTCTCTTCTATTGATAGTCTAGACACACACTCTCTTCTATTGCTATTCTAGATTCAGCTTCTCTTCTACTGCTAGTCTACATACAGCCTCTCTTCTATTGCGAGTCTACATACAGCCTCTCTTCTGTTGGGAGTCTATGTATAGCTATCTGGATACAGCTAGTATAGTAGGTGAGGAAGCTCAGAGGTTAAATTAGTGAAGTAACATTTTAACCCTTATCACCCTAACCCACTGAAGGATCTCCTGTTAATTGGTGCATCTTTGAATATCAAAGGATCTAGCAGGGGTGACGAATCTATGGCCTCTAGGCCACATGTGGCCCTCTAGTTCCTCAAGTGTGGCCCTTTGACTGAATCCAAGCTTCACAGAATAAATCCCCTTAATAAAAAGATTTGCTCCATAAAACTTGGACTCTGTCAAAAGACCACACCCAAGGACCTAGGAGGCCACAAATGGCCTTGAGGCTACACCCCTGACTACAATCTAAGGAAGTATCTAGTCAGATGGCATGGTTATCCATGATATCTGATCTATGAACATCTTATAATCACATCTCAGACTGGGGTGGGGGCTCTGATAAAAGTTAAGGCTATACCTAGGAGATAACCACCTTCCTGGATCATCAATTTGACACAGAAACTCAGAAAGTGTTGAGGCTGAAAGGGATCCGTGAGGTTACCTCATCTAGTCTCCTCAGTTAGAGGATAAAGTTTAGAGAGGTCAAGTGATTTGCCCAGACACCAGCTTGTTCATGGCAGACCCAGTGTCCTGATCCCAAATCTGGCATACTTTCCACTCTGCCATACCTCTTACCATAGACAATTTGTATACCTGAGGCATTGCTCAGGGAAGTGCTGGGGTAGGGGGCCTACTGTAGAGTAGATGATTTACAAAGGATATGAATATGCATGGCCAGGGAAATGATGTGGTCAGGGGATTAAGGCCCAATTTCAACCCTGGGCATCAAAGCTGTGGGCACATTGGTTTTCATACTCACTCTGGCCACCCCTCAAAGGTGGAGACAGTGAAGAGGGCCATCATGGCTGTCAGGACATTGTCAAAGTCGAATTTGCTATTCTCCCAACTTCGAGGCTGAATGATGGGATGGTCTACCTCACCATCTTTGTATGTAATATAGTTGCCCCTGAGAAAGGAAGGATAAGTTAGCTCATTTATTCAATCAACAAACACTAAATATTTACTAAGTATGAGAGGAGGATACAAAGACAAAAGAATAAAACTGCAATAACCATACTTGAGACAAGTGACTTGGGGAATACCTCATCCTTCCCCACCATTTTTGTCAATGAGCCCTGGACAATGATCAAAGCATTAGACTCTGGAGACTTGTGAGCTAAAAAACAGACAGCCATACATGGGAGGCAAAAGAGGGTAGCTGCCCACAATTGGTGATTATGTTCCAAGTTATCAAAGTGTTACTATATTCTCTTGAATTGTGTGATTGTTGCTTGTCATTGTGACACCAGACCTGGCTCCTGGTTGTTTCGGAGCCTGGAGCATTTGTTAAGTGTATGAAATGAATGGGAATAGGATATTAGAGGAAGGAGTGAAGTATGAGCCTCTAACAGAAGGAGAGTGAATAAAAAGAGACATGTATGGGCACTAAGAGTGCATGTTAGTGTCAAAGGTCAAGAACTTCTGGCACAAATCCCTGGGAGCCTGGGTTTGTCCCTAGGATGTGCCTTAATTTTGGAAGCATAGAACTAGTAGATATTAGGGTTAGCTGGAAGGCAGTGCCGCCTGCTGTCTTGAGACTGTGTAGTTCTGAGTCTCCACGTGCAGTGATATCACCGTCTGGGGACAGTGATGATATAGTTCTGACTATTGTGATATGTGAATATCACAATTCTGAGAACCCAGTAGTCAGTCTCCACATAGGAAAAAGGATTTGAGGGTGATGCAATCAGAACCCAAACTTGGCAAGTGGTTGAACCTGAAAGTGCATGTGAGTGGGTTTGTAATGAAAGCATGTTAGGCATCTATACCTCTGCCCAGTAGGCTATGCAAATTCTTAAAATATCAGATCAAACAATAAAGATTCTGTGGGTGGGACAGTAATCGGTGGGGTTCCATGTGATGTCACTAGGAACAGATTCCCAAATGGGGAAGGGGAAGAGGTCTATTGCGGGCCAAATTGCTCCTAGACAAACAATAGGATGTTCCCTCCCCAGTTTCCCATGCCAGGCTGTCAAGCATATGTATCTTCTAGGGCAGACTGACCTTTGGGTTGACTCCATACTAGATTGTACTCACTTGCATTCTGCCTCAGTCTGTTTGGAACTGTCTGTACAGGTGTAGAGTTTGCCCTAGAGGATCAAAGGAGATTTTAATCAATCCACAAGTATTTATTGAGATGTGCTAATGCAAAGTTTTCAGTACCACGGAGATACAAAATAAATCAGAACTATAAATACAGGAGGAATTCAGGAAGAGAGAGATGTTCAGCATAGGCTGGCCTGGTAAGGAAGCCTTCATGGAGGAGTTACTTGTACTGGGCCTCAAAACACAAGATTTGGAAAGAAGTGATTTTTTGGATGGAGGATTAGGATGGAAGGATCATAGAGTCACAGAATCTTAGAGCTGAAATGGGTTTTAGAGACCACCTAGTCCAAGAATTCTTAACCCAGGGACTTTGAACTTGTTTCTAAAATATTTGGATAAGGATATTTCCATATAATTGGTTTTCTTGCAAATCTATTTTATTGTATGCATTTAAAAACGTTATTCTGAGGTGTCCATAGACAATCATAAATAGCTGGCTATAACTTATATGATGTTTTAAGTTCTGCAGAGCGCTTTATGAATAGTAACTTGTTCAATCCTCACAACAAACCTGGAAGGTAGGTATTATTATTATCCCCAGATATTATTATCCCACAAAGGAGGAAACTGAGGCAGATGGAGGTTAAGTGAAGTGGCCTAGTAACCCAACAAGGCCAGAATTGAACTCAGAGTCCTGTGGTCTTTTCACTGTCTTACTCAGACTGTTTCTAGGGATTCCATGACACACAAAAAGGTTGAGAATCTCTGTTCCAGTCCAAACCATAATTTAATAAGAGTCCTCTCTACAACATCCCCAAGAAGAGATCAAGCAGTCTTCATTCCAAGATCTCTGGGGAGTATAAATCACAGCCTTTGGAAAGCTCTTATTATTAGGAAGTTTTTTCCTTTTATCAAGATTAAATGTGTCTCTCTACAACTTCCAACCCACTATTCTTAGTTCTGCCCTCTGGGGACAAATAAAATAATTAAAATCTCTCTTCCCCATGACAGTCCTTCAAATACTTGAAGACAGCTCTCATGTCTCAACCTCTCTCCTCCTGAGGTTTCTTTTCTTCAAACGAAACATTTCCTGTTTCTTCAATCAATCAACAAGCATTTATTAAAGACTTTCTTAAGTGCCAGTCTCTGTGCTAAGTGCTGGAGATATAAAAAATGGAAAATCAGTCTCTGCCTTCAAAGTACTTATACTATTATTTTCATGGTACTCATATTCTCATATACATAGTGGGTAACATATTTATGAATAGATACATACAAGAAGGTAAGGCAGAGTAGATGGAAGGTTACCTTAGAGGGGAAGGCACTGGCACCTGGGAATGGTTTCCTGAAGAAGCTAGTATTTAAACTGAGTCTTTTATCTTTATTTTTTTTGAAGCAATCAGAGTAAAGTGACTTGCCCAGGGTCACACAGCTAATAAGTGTTTGAGGCCAGATTCTCAGGTCCTCCTGACTCCAGGGCCAGAGCTCTGTCCACTGCCCTAGCTGCCTTAAAGTGAGTCTTAAATGAAGTCAGGGATTCTGAAATGAGGAAGTGAGCAGTGACAGAATTCTAAGCATAGGGGATATTAATGCAAAGGCACAGAGACAAGGGAGGGACTGTTGTGTGTGAAGAATATAGCAAGCAGGTCAGGATGGCTGGATTGGAGTGTGTGGAGGGGCATCATATGTGAGAATACACATATGTGAGAATTATGGGACAGAGTCAGGTTATAAGGAACTTTAAATATCAAAAAGAGGAGTTTATATTTGATTCCTGAGGAAATAAGGAGCCACTGGAGTTTATTGAACAGGGAGATGACATGGTGAGAACTATATTTCAGGAAAATCACCTTGGTAGTTGTGTGGAGGGTGAACTGGAGGTAGGAAAGACTCAGCAGAGATATCAACATGAAGGCTGTTGTAATAATGCAGGCAAAAAACCTGAGAGTCTGAACTAGGGGGTGGCTATATCAATGGAGAGAAGGGGACGTAAACAAAAGGTGTTGTGGAGGTAGAAATGTTGACAGCAGATTGGATATGTGGGGTAAATGAGAATGAGGAGTTGAGGACAAGGCCAAAATTTTGAACCTGGGTGACTCAGTTGATGGTAGTAGAAAATAACTCTACTGATCTGGTTTGACGAGGGTGGAATAGAATTGGGCTGTCATCTCTCTTGCTCATGTTATACCTCTTCTCATGTAGTTTAAGACCGTATTAGTGCTTTCTTTTTTCCCCTCTCTCTTTTCTTTTCTTTGGAGGAGCGAAGGTAAGGCAGTTGGGGTTAAGTGACTTGCCCAAGGTCACACAACTAGTTAAATGTCAAGTGTCTGAGGTCAAATTTGAACTCAGGTCCTCCTGACTCCAGGGCCGGTGCTCTATTCACTGTGCCACCTAGCTGCACTTTGGAATCAAACTACTGATTCATGTTGACTTTAAAATTTATTGAAGTTCTCAAATTATTTTCAGATACAGTGGTATCTGATCATGCCTCCCTGACTTACACTCATGAAGTTGATATTTTGAACTCAAGTGTAAGACTTTATGTTTATCCCTATTACGTTTCCTCTCATTAGATTTTATGGAACAATTTCGGTTGTTGAAATCTTTTTGTATTCTGAATCACTCGTCAGATATGGAAAAAAGCATGGATTCCTCTGCCTCCAATCCTGGCTATCCTTTCTAGCTCTATGTTTCTGTAAATGGGGTAAGTATGTCATCCATGCATCTATCCAAGTAACTGAAAAAATGTTAAACAGCAAAGGGTCACACAGGTCCTCAGGGCACTTCAGGGCACCTCCTTCTACATTAAGACCCAGACACTAATGATTCACTCCTCTTAGGTCCAGCCATTTCACAGTTCTGAATCCAAATGATTGTACTTTTGTGTTGTCCACATCTCTCCTTCTTGTCCATAAAAATAGAGTAGAGGACTTCTCAAAATGTTTTTGTTAAAATCTAGATAATAGTAAAAAAAAAAAAGTCTGGAAATTAAGTTAGGCAAGTCACCTGCCTTGATGAAGCCATGGTGGCTCTTTGCCATCACTTCCCTTGCCTTGATGTCACTACCATCTTCCTAATAACACATTTTCAAATTTTGCCAGTAGGCCAAGATGGTGGCGTAGAAGCAGCAAGGATCCGCAGCTCCTACATAGCCACCCAAAATAACAAATTTTGCCAGTAATGGAAATCAAACTCACTGGCTTATATAGGTTGCAGATTTACTTTCCTTTTTTTTTTTTTTTAATTGGATGAACATTTGCCCTCTACAGTACAGTGGCTCCTCTCCTGATCTTCCAAAGAACACAGTAATCTCATCTGCCAGTTCTTTTTTGGGACATCATTTTCCCAGAGTAGAGACTTGAAATTATCATTAACAGTTAGATGCTCTTTTGAAAACTTAGGTTTCAACTCCCTATTATCCATTTTTATTCTATTCCTTTACAATTAAAAGATTATTCTTCTTGGCAGGAAAAAAACCCCAAACAGAATCAAGATAAGAACTGAGTTATAATAGCTGACATTTACATAGCATTTTAAAGTTTCCAAAGTGTTTTGCATATGTTGCCTCATCTGAGCCTTATGTATTTGGGCTCTGTGAAGTAGTTACTACTACTAATAATGAGTATTAATCAATTAATACTTATTATTATACATTTTACAAATGAGAAAACTAAGTGCTTTCCCCATACTTTCACAGCTAGTGAGTATGAAGGGACTGGATTTGAAACCCAGCCTTAATGAGGCCAGGTCCATGCACTGCTATATGACTCTGCCTTCTCTCTGCAATCTCTTATCATTGGTCTAATCATGCCAAACAGAAGTCCTATCTTTTCCTTGATCCTCCCCACCTCCTATATTCCCAAATCACCCTTTTTGTTTTGTTCAACTTTCCTTCCTTATCCATCTTACCCCATCTAAGCTCCGGCTACTCTTCTTACAGGACTATGTCTTGTTTTTTTAATTCATTTTCAGTCATCTACCCTTCCACCTTTTATATGTGACTGTGTTTAAAATCTAAGTAGATTAGCCAGGCAAAGTGGTGCATGCATACCTGTAGTCCCTGTGCCTGTTTGAGGCTGAGGATAGCAGATTTCTTTACTCAGGAGTTCTGAGCTGTAGTGGGCTAAAGTTGAGTAAGTGTTTACATGAAGTCTGGTACCAATATGGTAAGTCTCTGGGAGCAAGGGGCCACCTATTGCCTAAGGAAGGGTGAACCAGTTCAGGTTAGAAAGGGTTAGGTCCACAAATGACTGATGTACTTCCAGGCTGGGCAACAAAGGATCTTAATAAAATAAAATATATATATAAAAAAATCTAAGTAGGTTAATGAACCCCTGTGTGGACAATTTCAGATCTTCCTATCTCCTCTTCCTTCCCCTTAGAAAGGGGTCGGGGTAGGGGCAAGAAGATCACAGGTGGAGAGAATAGAATGAGTAAAGGGAAGGTCAGAATTAGCATGGAAGGTTCAGAGGAAAATGACCTGACCAGCATAAAAGGGTGTGTCCTAGAGAGTAGTTGGGGATATAGTAGGTTTTAGAAGTTAGCCAGAGAGAGGTACTTGAATCTGGAAGACACAATAAAGACTCACTGTACCTTCTTGAGAAGAGTGAAATATAAATTTCTAAAGGCCTATACTTCCCTTTTTGCACTTTCATGACTTAGGGAATGTCTGGTAGGAGGCAGGGGTGAGGAAACAGAAGCAGGGCTGTAAGAAATGGTTCTATCCTGACTCCTGGGGAGGAGTGTCCAGGTGAACCATTTCTTCCATCAGCTTATGTCACTGGTCTAGAATGTTGGAGAAGGAGGAACAGAGATACCCACTTCCATTCCAAGTATGATTTGTTGTTTTTAGGGGTCACATTTTTATGAGTCTGACTCAAAGGCAAAGTTTTACCTTGAAAAGCTGCACCCCAATGCAGGCAAACATGAACTGCAGAAGTGTGGTGACAATCACAATGTTCCCTATGGTTCGGATAGCAACGAACACACATTGGACCACATGCTGCAGGAAGAAAGGAACAAATTATTTTTTTGTGTGTATATGACTTTTCTTCCCCTATTAAACTGTAACTCCCTTGAGGGAAAGCCCTACATCAGCTTTATATTTCTTATTTTTATCTCCCTCAGTCCTTGGCATAGTGTTTGGCTCAGAGTAGGAATTTAATTAATATTTGTGAGTTGAATCAAAATGGGGGAAGGGCCCAGGGCTATAGAGAGGTCTTAGAAGCCTTGAGTCTTCCTTTCAAAATTGTGGTCAAATGACTATCTCAATTTAACTTAATAATCACTAAGCAAATTCTATGTACAAAGTGCTATACTAAGTATAGAGACAAAAGTGAAATAAAGCTTCATCTTTGGGAGTTTACATTCTATTTGGGGAGACATGTCACTGATAAATACAAAAGCCAGGGAACAAAAATTTATAAGTTCCTACTGTGTGGTAGGCATTATGCTAAACTCTAGAGATAACAAAGAAAGCAAAGAACAGTTCCTGACCTCAAGGGCTTTTAGTCTAATGGAGGAGAGTACCAGCAAATAATTATGGAAGATCAAGATATACTGGAGATAATCGACCTGGGAAAGGCACTAGCATTCCAGGAGACTGGGGAGCTTTCTTGCAGAAGATGGGATTTTCGCTGAGATACATACAAAGTAAATGCAAAGTCACTTTTTTGAGGGGGAGAGCACTAAGGAGTGGGAGTTGGGGAGGGTCAGGAAAGGTCTCATGTAGGAGGTGTCACATGAGCTAAGCTTTGAAGGGAGCTAAGGATGCCAAGAGGTGGGGATGAGAATGAGAGCATTGGGGACAGCCTGTGCAAAGACAAGGAGGGAAAATGTCTTATGTGGGTAACAGCAAGTAGCTCATTTGGCTGGGATGTACAGTGTGTGAGGGGGAGTAATGGAAAATCAGGCTGGAAACAGACCCCCCCCATTCCAGTCTTTATTGAGCCCCTATATACCTCAGGAGCCTCTGGGAGGAAAGGCAGCAGTAAGTACCATTTTCCATGGGTAGGGAATGTTAGTCTCAGAGAGACAGAGTAACTCACCCAGAATTATACCATGAGTCAGTGTTGGAACACCACAGGATAGAAACTTTGGTGTCGTGACTATCTGGCTAGCATGATCCTGGACCTCCCCAAATAGAGAATTTGTATTTAATGGCCCCTAGATCAGCCAAGTTCTCAGTCACTACGTTGAAGGCCTCAATGGCCTAAGAAAGAAGAGTCTTTGCTAAGTCTTATGTGGGATCTAATCATTTAAAACAACTCTTCTGGTTGCAATAATATCAGTTTTTATTTCTATAGTATTGTGAAATTTACAAAGTGCTTTCATCATAACTACATATGCTAAGCCATGGAAATATAGAAGCTGAACCTCAGAGAGGTAAATGAATTGAGTCCTGATCCTCTGTCTTTAAATCCAGGGCAGTCTTACCACAGGGTAATTCCTTCCAATAATTTAAGTATTTTAAGTCATTTAATCCTAGGGACAGGATGTGTATTTAGAACTAGAGAGGGCAGAGAAGAGATAGGGAGAGCTTATTTGGGAGTGGGTCTGAGCTAAGCTCTTCGAGATGACCAATAACCTTTCATATCTATTTCCTATTGCCCGTCTGACTGGACAACACTCATGGTCCTTCCCCACCTCCAACAAGGAAGGGTTTTAAGCCAGCAGGACAGCTAAGTCTTGGGCTAGTATTTCTCACCTTTAGTCCCTTGGCTCTATTGATAGCTCTCAGGGGTCTGAGTACTCTAAGAACTCTCAAGATCTTGACAACATTGATGGCACTGGACCTGAAAGAAAAACCGGGGTTGGCTTGTTAGTATTCCATTAGCAAGTACAAATAAAGGGGGTTCCAGGACAGGGCCCGTCCCAGGCAAAATTGTGAAGTAAACAAAGTTTATCTTCAGTGATTACTGTTTTTCCCCTTTCCTTTCCCCTCCCTAGTATCTTTTTTTTCTTTTTGGTCTCCACTCCTAATCCCATTACCCCATAGTATACCACTCCTATATATCCCAGGAGCCCAAATGCTCCTTGTGTCAGCCCAGGGGAACCTCCTCTTGGAAAGCAAAGTAGCCTAATGCATAGTGACTGAATAAAGAGGATGTCTACTGACAGCAAAGTTTCACCTAAAGGAATGGATCACTAATGGTAGAGTTTCAGGCACTTAAGCATACAGATTGTCGAGACAGTTTTGGGTACATATCCCTCAAAATCAAACCTACTGTGTTGGCAGCAGCCTACTCTACCTGATGAGTGATGAACCAAATGACGTCTAAGGTTCCTTTATCTCTAAGATTCTAAGGGTCTATGATTCGAGGATTTACACATAAGGCCAAGCCTGTCTCCGTGCAGGATCAGAATTCATTCAGATCACACATATCACCAGGCTTGGCATAAAGGTTGGACAGGATGAGCAGAGCCCTGAGTCACTGTGTAGTGCTTCTGAAAGTCTCAGGTCACAGTTGCTCTTTCCTTTTCATTTATGTAACAGTGGACATCTTCCCTGGAAGGCCACCAGGCAAATGTTGGCTGCCTCCAAGAGTTGTTCATAATTGTTCATCTCCCTAGAAGCGCTGAATTTGAGACTTGTCTCTAAAGAAATGAATTTTCATTTTACTGTATTTTGCTCCTTTTCCTGTTGGGTCCTGCCAAAACCTTTTTGATATCTAAAGAATCAATGAGGAACTGAAAACACTCATTCCAGGTGCATAGGGACTGGAGAAATTTACTGCAACCTTTTGGTCTCTCTTCTTTTCCCTTCCCCTCCCTCCAATCAACTGGAGGTAGAAAAATATTGAGGGGATGGTATACTAGGTAAAGGGTTAGGGCTGGACCAGGGTTAATGGAACTAACAGTGCTTGTCTTTATAACCGGGCCGTCTTATACCCTTTGTTTTCTTCTTCATTTAATTATCTATTTTAAAAAACCCTACTCAGGCTTAGAGGGTGGAGTAGAAGCAACTATCTGAGCAGTAGAGAGGCTGTTCTCATAGCATATCTGGAGGTGTGGGTTTGTTAGAAAATAATGAAAACCTCATGGATAGTGGGCTGTGTGTGCTGTTTCTCTTTCTTTTTGAGGTATTTCTTTCTACCATTCCACCTCTCAATACATCCCACTACTACCTCCTCTTCCCATCTAACGATGCTGGCTGAAATTGCTGGGTACCAGCTTTAGACTCTGGTAGGTCCTGGTGGTGATAACAATGTACAGCACACTAGGGGGGACTGTCACTGATTTCACTGTCTTTGTAGCCAAAGGATGACAGAAATATCTGGATTGGTAGGTGAATAATATATTTTTCACATACCTTTGTTCCAAAGAATATAAAAAATTTCCCTTGTTTCATTTCAGTTTTTTTCTTTGCTATCCCTGTGAAAGACTATCAATATTATTCCCATTTTGCAAATGAGAAAAGTCCAATAAATGGAAGGAAGTAACTGAGTCAAGCCTGCAGAGTGAGTGGCAGGATTAACCTTGGTCTAGCCCTAACCCAGATTTCCCGATTCCTACCTCAGGGCTCTTTTCACTAAATTTAACATTCCCAATAATATTAAAACCCTTACCTTCTCCTCAAAAGGGATTTGCTATTGGAGTACCTAACTCTGTCCTCCTTAACTCCTCCAGACTGGTTTTAATTATGGAAGTAGATGTCTAGGCATTTATTCCTTTGGGTTAATGCATTCTGTTCCTTATTAAAATGGAAACAGAATCTCTGGGAAAGGTAAAGCTATCAGCTCTTAACATCTCAGAGGAAACTAACTTATCAGGCCCATACCAATTTGATGTCTAGTTAAAAGCAGTTCTCTACAGGAAAGAGTAAAATGGCAGGTATATTTAAATAAAAGAAAGGTGGAAAGATACGTTACAAGGCCCTGGGATACAGGACTGAGTGGGATACTGCTGTGGTAGTCTGTGAACACTGGAATGGACTGCATGGGGGTGCTGGGTACTTTGACGAGGCAAAGTTGAAGAAGAAAGAGAAATATTGAACATTTTAGAAGTTGAAGGCACTGAAAACAAAGTTTGTTGTCCAACTTTGCCTACTTGGCAGTTTTGTCCAAGAAGGACTAAGCTTGGCTAGCTTATTTCCAGACTGTCAAATAGCTCCTCGATATCAAGTCTTTTCGCATTTTAGGGACTGGCAAGGTCAAAAGGTCATACTTAAAGCAAAAAACCCTTGGACCTTGGAGTGGCCTTCCTGCTCCTTCCTCCTATTAGCCACTCTCTCTCTTGGGCTAAGAGGGACCCCCTACTCACTGGATACCGAAGGAGATCAAAGACACGCTGACCACGAGGAGGTCCAAGATGTTGAAGTAGTTCCTGCAGAAAGAGCCCTTGTGGAGGAAAGCCCCATAGGCGGTCATCTGCAGGGGACGCAGAGAGAGATATAAGTGTACTCTGACCCTGGATGAATCTCAAAGATCCTCTTTCCCTCCCCCCAGATCATATCGGGCATGCTCATGGACTGCTCCAGGAAGAGCTCTTTCTAAAAAGCAAAAGGGTGACACAGAGAACCCCAAGATTGGGCAGGATATAAAAAAAGGAAAGAAAATGCCAGGAAAGGTTTTTGATCATTAGTTTTCACAACTCCCAGAGAATGCCCCTGCTCCAGAATCTATAATGGCTCCCCATAATGCCTTTGAGATGATGTCTCCTTCCAGCTTTCAAGGCTCTCCGTTTTCTGGCCCCACCTTAACAATGCAACCTTATCTCGTACTATTTCTCACTGTCTCCTCTCTACCCTGACAGTTCCTTGCACAGGTCATGCTCATTTCTGCTGTTACTCTCACCCTTTCCTGTTGTACAGTGCCTCCCTCCTTCAATATAATAATCTTTTTTCCTTTTTTTTCCATCTCTTTAAATTCTCCTATCTTTCCAGGTCCAGCTCAAATTGACTATTTTTCATAAAACAACTCTGATCTTCCACTGATCTTTTCTTGGCCTCCAATGACACATATATTTGAATAACATATTTTGTATTTAACTCTAATGTCTTGTTCCTTAATTATTTCATGTATCTAAGTCTTTTCCTCTCCAACTAGATTATAAACTTATTGAGGGCAGGGATTTTATCTCTTATTTTCTCCAATTCCACACAGATAGATCTATTCAATTCAATTCAACCTATTCAATCTCTTTTCTGCTTTCACTTTCAAGGTGTTTAAATAAACTCTAGAGGGTGTGAGCTGTGGTCAACTGGTACTTCATCTTTGAAAATTCAATTCTATCTTTAACTTTCTTTATACTTTTTATCAACTTCTTGCCCTCACAGAAAACTGGATCCCCAAAGATGCTGCTGCTTCATTTGTGCCCCTGAAAACAAAAAGCCAGGACAAGTAGGCATCCCTTCTATATGTCCTTCTATTTTTTAGAGATGCCACTTAACTCTTTATCCTCTTTTGAGGTTCTCTCCATCTAGATAAATCAACATCCTTTTCTATATCTTTGCTTCAGTCATCTACTGGCCTGCAAGTTCCACTCTTTACTTTCTCAAGAAAATACCTCACAGACTTCCTTCCACTTCAACCTTTGTCCTCATAATTAGACTTGAATATATACGCTTTGTTGTCCCCCAAAAGAATCTAGACTCCAAGTTCATCAAACTTTGGTTGTATCTTAGCTCTTACCATCACCCCCAAATTCTCTCTCCATGATATTAAATCCTGAAATCCCTCTAATAATAATATCCCATTCTTCCCTCTCACACTCTCATTCCTCTTACAACTATCCATCCTTACTGCAGTTTCTAATCTCTTAGTCCCTTCCTTTTTCCTAGTTTATTATACCTTTATAGTTTTGACCCTGTAGTTGACCAGCTCAACTATATCTTGTAACTTTGAATCTCTTGCCTTCTTAGATTATCCTTATCATCAGCCTTCTTTATTCCTAATCAAATACTGCTAAATGTCATCAGAGGAAATTATCCACATTTATGTTATGAGCCTTTGCTGCAAAGTGATTCTTTTATCTTTTCCTGATCAGTACATTCCTCATAGGAGGTATTTTGAAACTTCTCAAACTTCCTAATCCTCAGTATACCATGTATCTAAAATCAATGAGGACATAGTTGTTAGCTCCCTCTTCTTCCTCATAGCTTAGAAACCTTTACTAGGGCCCCACATTCTCTCATTTGTCCCAGTCTCTGACAACAAAGTTGATTTTTTTACCTTGCCAACACCAACCATGTCCTTGGTCTTGTTGCCTCTCATCTTCTCTAAAAGTTTGCCTCCCTCCCTCCCTCCCTCCGTCCCTTCCTTCCTTCCTGCCCCCTGCCCATTTTTAGTCTCACTAGATTTCTGCTGCTTATATACAAGACTATCTCTCCCCATTCATATAAAAACCAACTCCTCCTCCCCAAACCCTCAAACACATTCACTTAATTGCCATCCTCTTGAATTATTATTCTATATTTCTCCTTTCTTTCATTTCTGAATTTCCAAGAAAAAGAATTTTCTGTGTTCATTTCCTTCCTTTCCTCATCCAGTCTTTGTGATCACGTTTCTAATTCCACCACTTACTGAAATCACTCTCTTCCAAAGGTCTCATAACTACTAAACCTGATAGCCTTTTTCCAGTCTTCATCCTGTTTGACACTTGATGACTTCTCCATCCTCAGGGATATTCTCTTCTTTGTAGGTTTCTGAGTGATATTACTCTCCTCTGATTTTTCTCCTATTTGTGTGACTATTTTGTTTCTTGTCCCTTTTGCTGGATCTTCATCTATCATCCACCAGTGTGAGTAATCCCTAAGGTTTTGTCCTTGGGCTCTTTTCTTTTGCCCCTTTCTATACTTTCTTTCTTGATCTCACCAACTCCTGTGAATTCAATTTATTATCTCTAAACAAATTATTGCCAAATCTATATGTCTAACCCTAGAACTCTCATGAATTTCAGTCCTGCCAAGTGACTGTGGCTTTCCATCTGGACATCCTATTGGCATTTCAAACTGAACATGTGCAAAATGGAACTAATTATTTCTCTTTTCCTCTAGAACTGCTCCCTCTCTTTAAACTTTCCTGTTTTTGCTAAGGACACTGTCATCATTCTAGTCATCCAGGTTCACAAGCTTAGAGCCGTCTTTAATGCTCTCTTGACTCTCACCTTGACATCCAAATTATTTTCCGTCTCATCAATTTTATTCCCATAATAGTTTTCACATTGATCTTCTTTTTTCCACATATATGACCACTAACCTGGTTTAAGCTTTCCCTACCTCCCCCTTCACTTGCACTATTCCTATAACTTTGTAATTGATCTCCAGGGTTCCAGTCCCTACTTCTCTAATCCATTGTCTACAGAACTGCCAAACGAATCTTCTCAAGATGGTGTGATCATGTCACTTCTATATCTCCCTATTGCTTCTAGGATAACATATAGACTCTTCAGCTGGCATTTTAAACCTCTAGAATCTATCTACCACCTGTAGTTCCAGAATGATCTCCCATTGCTCCTTTTCACACACTTGACATTTCTGCTGTAGTAGCCATGCCCCAAACTCAACATTGCATCTCCTGCTTCTGTGCCTCCCTTCAGTGTCTCCTTGCATAGAGTGCACTCTTTCCTTGTCTTATCCTGTTGGAGAAGCCTCAGCTTCAAGACAAAGTTTGGGATTCCTTCCCTCACTCCATCCTCTCCCCTCCCCCATAGTGCTGTCTCCCTCCTCAAATTACTCTGCATTTATATATCTATATAAATGTGTTATCTCCTCCATAGAATGTAAGTTCCTTATATAAATTCTTTTTCTACCCCTAGCACCTATGTGTGTCTTGTACATAATGGGTATTTAATATATGATTGTCAAATTTGTTGAATGTTGTGTTCCTAATTTTCAATGTGTATAAGCTTTCCAACCCCCCAAACCTCACCGAAGTATCATCTCCTTGACAAAAGGAGCTACACAGTTGGCTTCTTATGTATATTCCCCAACAGTACCTACCTATCAGTTCTGTGCTCTTAGTAGGTGCTCAAAAATATTTTGTTAAGTCAAGTCGAATTGAAGCAAAGAGCAATTTAAAGGTGGGAGAAGTTATAGCCTAGCAGTTGAGTTATGGATATGAGAATGAGGAGTTGGCCACCTGACCAACTGGAGCCTGGCTTTTCTTTGTGGAATCAGGGCATGCATAGGACAGGGTGTTTTCAGAGCAATTCAAAAGCAAACACAGGGTGAGCTTGCAAAAATAGCTCTTGCAACCTAATTCTTTCCATTTGTCTCTTGCAATAGAGGGTCACAGGGGATTCAGGCACCTGTGCTCTGAAACAGTTTTGGGAAGTAGGTGGATTACATAAAAGGATGTGAGGGAATAGATTGGGAGTGTTCCATTAGCCCCACCATCTGGAGTGTATGACTGCCCCCTTCCCAACTCCCTCAGCCTCTGAAATGCTGAGGACCTCTGGGACTGGACCTGAGTTTTGATAGCATATATAGAAAAGGGAGCTCTCTCTTTCACAAGCCAAACTCCCTACATTGAGCATTTCTACTCTCAGTACTGAGGGAAAGAGCTAGGTCACTTCTGTCCCTATCTCCAGCTTGTATCTTGCATGGAAATTCCTGAGATTTGGCTTCCTGAGACTTTCCTTCTTCTATTTGGGAAGGTGGCATCACTCAAGATTAGAGGAATTACAGGGTTCAAGATGCTAACTTTTGTCCTCTTTGCTGGTTTGTGTTCTTATGCATAGGGGAACCCCAAAGAGAGACTATGCTAGGATTACTGCAGTCATATTCTGTGTGTGTGTGTGTGTGTGTGTGAGCACACATGTGCATGTGCCCGTGTGCAAGAAAGTGTCTCTGTGAGAAGGAGGAAGAGAGGCTAAGGAAAAAGAGCATTGGAAGCACAATTTAGGACTGCTTGTAGTCAGGCTGTCCAGCAATGCTGGGTCTAAGAACATAGTCAAAGGTGTTTGTCCTTAACCCAATTCCTTGCTACAAGCCACCTGCTCAGGCTGCTATTTCCTGGAAACTTCTAGCCATTGTTCATGAAGAACAGTCTTAGAAGAGACCAGGATAGCAGGATGTATAATCATAGACCTTTAGAGTTGGAAGGGACCTTAGAGGTCATCTTGTGTGTGGGTCCCTTTGTAGCATCCCTGAAGGATGGCTGTTGAATATCTCCCATGTCAGGGAGCTCATTTCCCCTTAAGGCAGCCATTCCTTTGTTGGACAGCTCTAGTTCTTAGAAAGTCATTTATATTAAGTTAAAATCTTCCTGTAACTTCTACCTTCTTCCCTCTACAGCTAAGCAGAATAAATCTACTCCCACTTCCACCTGGCATCCCTCTAAATACTCAAAAGACAGCTATCATGACCCCATTAAAATTTCTTTTCTTTAGGCTAAAGATTCTCAATTCTGTCAACTGATTTTCAAATGACATGTTGGATCATTTCTGGACTGCTGCTGTTCATCACTTCTTGCCATGAAGAAAGAATTTGACCTATTGGCTGAGAAACTAACCTTCAAAGTGGGGAGAAAAGTATAAACTCTGGACTAGGATTTTGAATTTATACTTAGGAGCACACTGAGTGTAGGATGGAGGAGGAGGGACAGGGGATGGGAGGGAAGAAAAAGGATCTTGCCATCACAAAGCTTGTAAAGAGGTTCTTTACTATTTTTAGCTTGTATGGCAACATTGAACAGAAATCAGCACCATTGAAATCAATGTGGGAAGCTCTGTAGAGGGGGTGGTAGAGAGTGAGCATCACACTTGGGGCCCTCTTTTGAAGGGGGTCTCATCCCTGCCCTTGAAGACTTTTGTGTGGTCAGTGATGCCTTTTATATCTAAGGTCTAATAAGCAATGGCTATCTACAACAGTTAATTCTAATAGCAAGCTGGGTACAGTCTCTCATGGTTTGCCTTATGGCATGGCACATGATCTGGTGGGGAGACACATCAGGCTTCCCCCTGCACAAGGAGGATGGGATGGAGCAAAGAAATTTTGACCATGGAAACACCATGGGGAATAACATTTGTTGAGGTGGGGCCAGGAACAGAGTTTGAGGGTGTGAACAATCTTTGTAGATTAAGGACATAGTAGATAACTGAGTGTAAAAATATGGACCTAACCATTTTCCCACTCTAACCACACATGGGTGCATGCCCTGGCCCACACTTGGATTCCAAGGGTTGGATTTAGGCTCAGATATATTGGTGGGGGGGCTGCCTATTGTATACAATTCCATGTCTGAACCCATTTCCTATCAGACCCAGTGACAGAAGGCCTGATCTATTTAAAGGAAGAGAAATGGGAAATTTCACTCTGAAATAAGACTAAATCTGGAGTGGATATCCTCATGCCTTTCAGCTTCCTTAGGTCAGGGATCATGGGATCATGCTTTGTCTTTAGACTCCTTATATTTAGTTCAGTTCTTTGTACATTTAATAAATGGTTTATCAAATAAATACATACATTTTATGTTAGTAAGTTATACCCTCTTATTCAGGAGGATCAAATTATAGGAATTTTACTTTTAGTTTTTGGAATGTATTTCATTCTAGGGATAAGATCCCTTTTGATAAAACTCAGAGGAGCTAGTTTTGAGGGTATCATTATTCATAGGAGGTCAGAAAACCACTGGACAAGGGCTGCTTTGCTGATGTATTCAGTGGTAAGTTGAAACCAGTGATTTGTTTTTGCCTGGGAAATAAAGTTTTAGGAAGATCTAGCCACAGAACTACTACCTTCCAGGGCAGGAGGTCTGACCTGTGCCAGGGACATTCAGGTTTGTACTTATGTAGACTCAAGCCTATGGTTTGGATGCTATATTTCTGAGCCCCTTTGCTAATGATGAAATCCTTGTTTCTTGTACTTACCCTCCAACTCCAAATTAAAAAAAATATTCTCAGCATTGAGCTACAAAGGACTCAATAAAGTTGTGTACCAGCTTTGGAAGCCTCAAGATTTAGGACTAACTAACATCCTTTTCACAGGACTGAGACACAGCCATATTGTTCACATCTTGAGGGTGGCCTTGAGGGATAACATGTGCAAGAAGGGACAAAAGAACAACTCTTGTTCTCTACTTTTTGTTGCCATAAGCAGTAATTTTTGTGCCTAGGAAAATCACCACAAACTTTGTTCATGCAATCCATAAGGTTGAGGCTGCCTTTGAGGAGGAGGGGACTTCATATATGATAGCTTTCTACTTTAAATGGTTATTGCTAATTAAGTTCTAAGGAGTGACCTCTAAATTCAGCACCCTGGAAAAAAGCCTTGTATGTTCCATGTTTGTTAGGACTCCAGTCAGAAGGGATGAGGAACCTTCTCCTGAGAAGCCAGGAAGTAGAGCAAAAGGTCCTTTGTATGAGCAAGGAAATACTGAATTATGTGTATTTGGTAAAAAAGGTTGGGAGTTGGGACATAGTGTCTGAGTGTATTTTTTGGGGGTGAAGGTTGACTCAATGTTAATGCCACTGATATGACGACATGATCAGCTTTCTTGATGGCCTTTCCATGCCAAATGCTCCCGAGCCATATATCAGACAAAAAAAAATTTTTTTTTGCAGGTAACAAGGAGGGGGCTCTTGGCTTAGGACAGTGTACTCATCACAAAAGTGATAGCCACTATCAATCCTTCGCTATCAATCAAGCCTTCCAATCACAGAATTAAGGGAGAGTGAAAGAGAAGGAAAGAAATGGAAGAGAGAAAGAGACAGAAACAGCCAGAAAGTCTCTCATATTTGTGTGCATGCACACACGTGCACACACACACACACACACACACACACACAAACCCACAAGGGTGTCCAGGAGAGGTAAAGAAAAAGAGAGACAGAGACAGTGAGGATGTATTATTTGCTCATGTTGCATTACCTTAAGGATAATTTCTAAGGTAAAGATACTAGTGAAGACATAGTCTGCATTGCCTAGGATCTGAAAAATAAGCACAATTGGGTTAGTGGCTCTGATTGTGAACCAGACAGCCCCAGGGGCATGTGGGTTAGCAACAAACAGTGGCAGAGAGAGCTAGTGCTCTCTCTCTCTAGCAAGGAGGGAGGCATGGAGGAGGAGGAGAGCAAGTTATGGAGGCTTTACCTTCAGAGCAATTTCAATGGTGAAAATGGTAGTAAAAACTATATCAAAATAAAACAGAATCTGCAAAACAAAAAGGGACAGGGTTGAAGGGAAGGGGAGGAGAGGGATCAAAAGGAAAGGGAGATAGTTCACTGGATGTTCACCAGAACAGGGAGTTGCAATTCAAAAATCAAGAAAGCATGTCACATAAAGCTTTACACATGGAGAAGGCAGAGCTGGGCTGGAACCAGGTCAGGAGGCAGGTAGCATTATATAATATTTTTTTCCTGATGCCTTTAAGGCAGGGTTCAACTTCAGAGATTCTCCAAAGCAGTCCTACTGAAAGTACTAAGAGGTGAGAGGAGGGTTTCCAGGGCAGGGTGTAGTTAGTCCTGGGTTTGGGGAAGACATGCCTGCTCTTTTTAATCCAATATGCTCATCAAACCAAATCAGCCCAGCCCTGAGGTTTCTCATTGAGATCTGTGTCAAAGGGGCAAGTGAGTTAAGAGATTCTTGCAGATGACATAGATACTCAGTTCAGATTGGGGCTGCTCTTCCAATGGACATTCACACAGAGGATACTGCTGCTGCGTTTGCCATGATAGCTCCTTCCTATCAGCAGAAGCTCCTATAGTCTGGAGTAGGGATAAGCTATAGAGTATCACAATTCTCTTCACTTTTGAGTGATGGGTAAAACTTAAAGGTCAGACTCCCTTCCATCTCCCACTCCCATACTTCCCCTCTTATTTCTTCTCTTAGGTGGCTTTCTGGAGACCACACTAGGAATTATTTCTTCAATGTGGGGCTGGGTGAAAATGGAGTCTTAGTTGTGATGCACCTAAGAAGGACTACCACCCAGAATTAATCTAAGCCTTCTGAGGACAGCCTTAGATATAACTTTATTTCCTGGGATAGCCACTGTTGAGACAATCTGTGCCCACACTGGGTTTTGTTTGATTCAGGCTATGAGATTAAAAAATCATCAGTTCTCATTCCAAGCAATAGGTTCTGATGAAATGAGCTGAAATTTTTTCAGGGAATTCAATAACCCAAGGGAAGATCTCAGAGTCCTGGTCTAAAAAGAATTTGCCACATTGTTGGTACATCATCATTTCCCCCCTTCTATCCATTATTAAGAATGGAAACACTGTAATGATAAGAGGGAAGAGAACCAGTTCCTTACTTGAATGAATATTTCTGTTAACTTGGTTTCCTAGGGCACATGAAGAATCCAGTGGCTTGCTCTTTCCTCACCCTCGGGAGGAGCCAGAATATCTGGATATAACCTCTTTTTTTTGCTTCTAGTCCTAATTTGTGGGCATAAATGGAGTCGGCCTCTCAAAGGGATCTAGTTGTTCTATATCAGATAATGCTTTCGACCATAGGTTATAGAAATGGGCATCTTCTTACTGTTTGGGCTTTCACAAATCTATGTCAGCCACCCCACTTCTGGACCTGCCCACTCCTACCCTCCAAGAGGAAGACAGGGAGCAAAGAGGGAATGCATACTTGGTTCCGAAAGGAGTTGTGTCGGACTGGGTCCTCAGCAGCCAGGGAGATGCTGCTGAGCAGAATGAAGAAGAGGATCAGATTGGTAAAGACATTGTTGTTGACAATGCGATGACACTGAACTCGGAACCTTTGGAAGAAAAGAGAGGCTAGGTTAGAAAGGGAAGAGGATAGAGGCAGATATTGATACCATGGAAGGAGTACTCTGCCAAGTTCTCCCACACCAATACTTTAGCTTTTGGCTGCCAAATGTGCTGCATGGATTAGGGAGAGAATCTCTTGAATCCTAGGCACATAGGTTTTGCTTAGCATTGGGGGAGACCTGAAGCCTTGGAGACAGATACAATTAGAACACGGGCCCTTCATGACTATTCTAGGTATTATGTTTCAGAGGAAATAGAACCTTTCATCTCACAATATTTCTGAATACCTGTTGTTATGGCCAAAGATGAAAAATGCACTGGCTTCTGGCATGGGTACTGCCTTCTCCTTGAGGTGCAACTCAGAGAGTGGGCGAGGGCGGGGACCCACAGGCATCTCAGGCTCCTCTTCCTCTTCTTCTCCTGCAAAAAACAGAGTCATTCAAATACAAGTTTTCCACCTTTCACTGCCAATATCTAGCCAGTATAATGAAAGTTTGAGAAAGCACTGGTTCTTATGGAAATCCTGTATATAATTTATAATAGAATATAATATTATAATACATTATATATAATACATAATAGAATAATAATTATTATATTCTTGTGGGTCCCATGGGAGTTTTTGATCTTTGGAGATGGGGGATGGGAAGGGAAAAGAGAGTTTCTTATGATAGCACATGATCGAGGAGTTGTTGGATACTAGGAGAGAGGGAGCATGGGGTGGCAGAAATAGGATTTGGAGGCAGGAGGACCCATGTTCATGACTCTCAACGCTGCTGCTTACTCTGTATGACCTTGGGAAAATCCAGAGCCTCCATTTAAGGAGGGTTCTCAGTTCAGAACATTTCCTCATTTTTCACCTGGCGGCATTATTCTGATTCATCTCTGATTTCTCCACCATGCCCCAGGAAGCTCATTATTGGGAAAACCTCATCATCCTCATCAGCTCTGGTACTCCATCACATCACTACCCTCTACTTCTCTCACTTAAGGAGTCATGAACTGCAAAACCTTCACTTCCCCTTTGTCACCTGGCTGCAGTGGTCCAGGACATCTGCCCCCCCACCTGGGCCCCTGCTTCCTCCCTCTGCCTGCTTTTCAGCTTCCTTTTGTGTGCTGCCTTCCCCCATTAGATTGTAAGCTCCTTGAGAGCAGGGACTTTTTTTCTTGGTAATTGTGTCTCCAGTGCTTAGCACAGTGCCTAGAAACTAGTAGGCACTTAAATATTTATTGGCTGACTGATACAACTTTATTTTTCAGAGCTTAGATTTCCATATCTCTAAAGTAAAAGGGATCGCCTAGATCAGGGGTTCTCAACCTTCCTAATGCCGCGACCATTTAATACAGTTCCTCATGTTGCGGTGACCCCCAACCATAAAATTATTTTTGTTGCTACTTCATAACTGCAATTCTGCTACTATTATGAATTGTAATGTAAATATCTGATATGCAGGATGTATTTTCATTGTTACAAGTTGAACATAACCCACAGGTTGAGAACTGCTGGCCTAGATGATTTCTAAGATTCCTTCTGTCTCTAAGTCCTCTCTCATCTCTGCGCCTTCAGGGTTGGGGAACCTGCATCCTCAAGGCCACATGGGGCCCTCTAGGTCCTCAAGTGTAGCCCTTTGACTGAAAAAGTTTGGATTCAGTCAAAGGGCCATACTTGAGGACCTAGAGATCCCACATTTGAGGCTGTGGATTCCCCAAGACTGTTCTCCTTTCCTGGAATGTGCCTCCTTTTCACTTCCACTGTTAAGAATCCCAAGCTTCCATCAAAGCTTCAAGTGCCACTTCCTATGTGAGGTCTTTCCTGATCTCCACCAGAGGCTACTGCCTCTTGTGCCCCAAATTATTTTGTATTTATTTTATGTATTCTAATAATGCTGTCCTGACTTCTCAAAAGAAGGTAAGCTTCTGGAGGACAAGGACTTTTGTCTATGTATCTCCAGTATCTAGCATAGTGCCTGCAACATAGTAGGCATGTAAGGAATGCTTTTTTGACTGAATGATCCTGTGAGAGGTGATAGAGTATCACCCCATCACACACAGCTCAGCTAGCAATGGTAGATTTGCAGTTTCATGGGCAATCCTCTTTTTCATCATACTGCATTACAGAAATGCTTGTTTTGTTCTGTGAATTGAAAACAAATAAAATAAAATCAGGAAAAAAGACAAATGTAGTCAAAAAGGAAAGTTAAAAAACCCAACAATATATTTAAAAGTAGGGTAAAATTTTGGAAAAGAAAGAAAGGTGATAGAGATAGACTAGCTATGTGAGAAAGTCACTGTACAGGATCATAGACACACGGTCATCAGTCTCAAGCTGGAAGGAGACACAGAGACTGGCTAGTCCAGGCTCATTTTACAAGTGAGGCTTACCCCACATCACAGGGGTGGTAAGCAGCAGGGCTACGTAGGTAGGATCTGAAAGCAAGTTCTCCTGTTCTTTCCATTGGGTCATGCTGTTTTTAAACTGTCCCTTTGAGGGGTCTCATCCCTCACCTTTGCCTTTGGAGATTCTGGAGTGATCGGGAAGGGTTTTAGAATCTAAAGCTTTGTAAGCCACAGCTCCCTCTGATAAAGGAGCCGCCCAGCAGTGCATTCTGATATGTTAAAGCTGGGGAGAGCATCATAAGGTTCAACATAGGACCTGGCACAATCTTGTTAGCTAGAATTCAGCTTTAAATTTCTTTGAGTTTAATAATGTCCCCTTGTCTCAGGCTTTCTTCCTTATAATTCTTACTATATACTGTTGCCAAATCAGTGTTCCTAAAACCTTTGTTTCTTCCAGGAAAAAAAGCCAGATTCCTTGGTCTGTCATTTAGTGACCTTTACAACCTAGTCCCTACCTGATTTTCTGAATTTATCTTCCTCTGTTACCTTACATGAACCTTTTATTACTGTCGATTTCTTTCTTGAAGTATGGGTTAAGATTTTCTAGCTAAATCTTTTTTTAAATCATATTTTATTTTTTTCAATCAGCAAAAAATTCACTTTCTCTCCCTTCCATCCTGATCTCCCACCCTTCTACTAAGTTGAGAATAAAAGAAAAATAAAATTCCTGTTACAAACATGTGTAGTCAAAACCCCCAAATTACTGCATTGGTCATATCCAAAAATATATTTCATGCTGTATTCCTTCAGGTCTCTATCAGGAGTTGGGAAGAATGTTTATCATTCCTCCTCTGGAATCATGGTTGCCAGGTAAAATTTTGCTGTCCTTTGGATGCTGCTGGTTTTATGATGCTAGATTTAGAGGTTTTACTTGAGTGGATTCAGATTGGGATAACTTACATCAGGATAGGTCTTGATGTTCTGATGAATCCTTCAATTGCAACAGCTGACTTGGTAGTCTTAGGTCAAATGCAAAGTCAATCACTTGGTAGCAGGCCAAAAACATTCAGCTAATATAAAGCCACTAGAAATAATTTTCAGAGTTGTCAATCCATGATTACTTCTTATTAGGAAAGCCTTATTTCTTCATTAGAAAAGTTGGAATTGTGCAGAATTGTGTCTCACTGATCACCACTGAAATACCCACCTCCTTTGTGGGAGGACAGTGGGCGGGAACCAGGAGGCATTTGTAGTGGTTCTACCCTGACCTTTTACATCACTTACAGACACCACTGGTAAGAAGGAGAAAAGGTCTATTAAAAGTAATGGTTTTTTAAAAAATGACCAATTTGGTTAAACTTTGTGTGAAATCTCTATTTCACAACTAGAGAGTAGAGACTACACTCATCGACATTTTCTTGATCAAATGGCTCTCAACTTCCCAGAAATGAACTCTAAACTGTCATGGGTTTCCATGAGCTGGTCCTAGCCTACTAGGCCAAACAAATGTCCCTTCATTTCCTACCACACAGCAAGGCCCCATCCTTGGCTACCATCTTCTCTCTGTCTATACTGCACTTTCTCCTTTAGCACTTCCATAATTTCAGCCACCCTATCTATGAAAATGACTCTCAAGTCTATATCTATATTGACATTTTCCCTAAGTCTAAACCTTAGAAGATCTACAGGACATTGCCACTGTACTTGAAAACTGAATCCAGCCCCCATAAAAAATAAGCTCTTTCCTTAACCCTCTGCCTCTTATTTACTATTTCTGGCAGGTGATGAGCTGAGCCTTGAAAGGAGATACGGATTCTAAGAGGTAGGGGTTCATTCTAGACATGGAGAAAAGTGTGTGCCAAGACATGGAATAAAAGATAGAATACCAGGTAGGCTAGTTTCCCTGGAAAGAAGAGTGTGTGAAGAGAAGTAATATGAAAAAATCCTGGAAAGAAAGTTTTAGATGCCAACTGAGACATTTTTAATTTTATTCTAAAGCAGTGGTTCTCAACCTTCCTAATGCCGCAACCCTTTAATACAGTTCCTCATGTTGTGGTGACCCCCCCAACCATGAAATTATTTTTGTTGCTACTTCATAGCTGTAATTTTGCTACTGTTACGAATTGTAATGTAAATATCTGATATGCAGGATGTATTTTCATTGCTACAAACTGAACATAACTCACAGGCTGAGAACCGCTGTAAGACAACAGGGAACTCTGGAAGGCTCTTAAGAAGAGGGGCTGTTTTAGGAAGATTGTGATGAATATAAAGATGCTAAAAGGATTTTCTTACAACCAGTGAACCAGGAATTAAGAAGTAGGGTGACGATGGGACCTCAGCCGTTAGATGGTAGCAGCTGACACCACACCAGAAACATCTAGAGACTGGCTGAAAAGCCAGACCACAGTTCTGAGGGAAGCGAGCCCTGGCTGTTGAGAAGAGAGCCTGTTGCGAAGGAAGAATTTAGCTTCTAATACCACTCTTCACCTTTCTCCTTACACTTTTTACATAGTGCAGAAAAATGAGAGATGAAAATTCTCCTTCTTCCCTCCACCACTGGCAAAAGTATTGTGTGCGTAGTGAAAAGGGGATTCAAGGCTATTGCTTCCAGAACCCCAACTGTCTTTGTGAATGATGGGGAAATTATGAATTATAGAGAACACAACTTCAGGCTTGCCTGAGTAAGCTCATGTTCTCACTGGCATATAGGTTGTCTAGGGAAATTCTCTCCCCTTTCCCCACTGAAAGTTTAAATGGGAGCCAGCACTGGCATTTGTAAGAATAAAGAAGGTACCTCAAAAAAGGCTAAACTCCAAGTCCTCACTCTTTGGCCTATGGAGTGGGTAACTCTTCCTAGTCCAGTCATCAGTTCTCTTTGGCACAGCCCCTGGTCATAGAATAATTGAAGACCACTCAAGGATCAACCAGGAGATTATAACTGTGTATGTCTAGGAAGGACCAGAACATGGAGCCAAAGTACGCATGTGTAGCTCCATAGTAGGTGTCCCAGGTCAGCTGATAAGAGGGTTCCCCTGATCGTCACTATTATGTGGATAAGGTGACTAAAACCATAATTCTCTTTTATTTGCCCTGGCAGAGTGCTACATACCCTGCACAAAAGGATGAACAAGTATTTCTAAGCAGAGTGTATTATTTCCCCAGTAGACTAACTCCAGCCCCTTGGAGGTTAGAGATTAAATAACAAGGGAGCATCCTAGGCCACCAGTACCTTTTTCATTTCTCAAAGAGAATAGTTGAAAGGTGGAGTTGGAAGCCCTCTAGCTCTTTGCTTCTCCCAGCCTTCCTGACTCTCTCTGAAGTTGTGTTCACATGAATCAATTTGACACAGAGAAGCTGACAGCCTGAGGCTGTGGAAGAGAAGAGGGGGGAAAGGTTTGAAGGGCAACTCTGGTCAAGAAAAGGAATACATAAAACAGAAGATGATTTGAAAGTCTTTTAGGACTTTGAGACCCAGAAGAATTCAAGCAATGGTTTGTGCATGATTAAGAAAGAAAAAAAAATGGTTTGCCTTCTTTATCCACACCTCACTCATTTCGTGAAATTCTATCACTTAAACAGCAAGAAGATATACTGCTTGCTGAAAAATTACAGCTCCTTCCCTCCAGCATGGTGGGACACGAGGAGATGAGCCACTAGATTCATAGAACACTACATCTTTGGAGCACAAGAGAAGATGGGAACAGCAGTGAACTATGGAACACCAATAGGTTTCTTGGTGAATGTGGTAGTGGAGGTGGAGATGGAGGGGAAAGTAAATTCAACTACTTATGGGATTAGAGTCTTCAACAAAAAGAGAGAAGACTGGATACTGAAGGGGGAAAGGGCCTGGGTCTCGAGGAAGGGAAAGGAGGTATCACATGATATGGGGAAGAATCAATTTCCAGATAGTGCATAAAATTCTGGTGGATGAAATTAAATTCAAATAACCAGACATTTATTAGGCTTACTTATTATATGCAAGGTAAAATGATATTACTTTTAAGAAGTTTATGAACTAATGGGATGGAGGGGAAGGAGTACAGGCCTTAAGTTTTCTGGGCTTCATTTGTTTCATATATAAAGTAAAAGGGTTGGAATATAGGATCACTAAGGGCTTTTTAACCTCTATATCCTGGGATGTAAGAATAAGGCCTATAATTCATTCAGCACAGAGTGAGGACAGAAGAATTTCCTCCTTTAGAAGTGCCAAACAAATAAAAAGCATATCAAATTGACCAGGTTTTTTTTAAAATTGGAATAGGCTTATCCTTGATGTCTGATGAGTTGGCTGCAAGCCTTTGCTCTCTCTCTCTCAGATAGAGGGGGGATTGGGTGGAAAAGGAGTGTTCAGATGAGAGCCAGGAAAAGTCTATTTTCGTATAATGGTTGGCCAACATGAATTAAACTGATTTCAGTTTAATTTACTTCAGTTCAGTTCACTTCAATGCAACAAAAGGTTTATACTCTTTATCCCCACATCACTCCTTTAAAAAAAATCCACTCATTTAATTAGCAAGAACAGAACCTGCAAATCTTCAAGTCTGCAAATCATAGCTTTTGCCCTCTAGCCCAGACACACTTGAGAAACTACTTAAATTCAAGAGTACACTGTCCTTGGGCCCTGTAAGAGACATGGAGAAGCTCCTGTGGTGGTGAGTACTGAGCAAGACCCTGTGTAGCATCCACAGAGCTGTAATCTTTTCAAGATATGCAGCCTCCTTGAGGAAATTCTAGCAGGAAGAATTTCAGATCCAGCACATTTTATCTTCCGGAGTAGCAATCTTTTTGATTAGGTATGTAGAAAAGAGGGA
>CM053597.1:161971597-162035522 GCA_028646575.1 Pseudocheirus occidentalis | reverse complement strand
GGGGGGGGGTATGGCACCCATTTTCTGGACTGGTTGAAGCTGAGAGATTTTTAAGACTTCTTGAAAGTATCAAATTGGCCATCTACCCCAATCCCAAATCTTTTGATGATTTTCTTCTCCCCTCTCATCCATGCATACTGACTTCCCTGTCCATGACTACATGGAGCAGAATTCTGTTTCTCTATTTGCCTGGGAGCTATCATTGAAATCTCTAGTCACTGTCTCCATGGCAACCAAAAAAAAAGGGATGCTAACGCCCTTGGTCAGGATAGAGCCAATGTAAAAAGTGTTAAGAAGGATGACAAGGGAGAGAAAAGAGAGAAAATAAGTGGAGTGGGTGGAGGTGTGGGAATACCTGTACTGTGTTATTATTGGCTTCAGGCTTATAGGCCAAGCTTAAATAGGGATTCCTGTGAACAAGGATCACAAGATTGAACAGTGTTTTGGAGGGAATTTGAGCAAAATCACGGGTCTTTGCTCTTCAGATCTCTTTATGAAGGAGAATTCTGCTTGCTAGCTTACAAAATAGAATCAGCATAAGACTCAATTAGCAAGAACTTTTACTGAGTCAAGTTATCTCGCAAAGTGCTTTATATCTGTCCTTATACCCAGCAATAAATTCTTCATAGCATATGAGAAACCCGACCTATTGTGATGATTATTGTAATATGACATGATGACATCTCCTACAAATATGTATACTATGTAGTTATATATATATATATATATGTATATATATAAAACTTTAGGTTTATATACTCTGAAGCAACAGTGCTGATTATATCTTATTTACCCTGAGATTAATCCTTTGAGGAAACTAGGGGCCAGATATTTATTTATTAATATTTTAAAAATTTTCAAATGATATAAGGAGGTCTTGAAAAAAAGAGAGGTTAAGTGACTCACTGATATTACCATATTGCTAATCACCAACTGAGGGAGAAGCAAAACTAAGTCTATTAATCATTTGTCCAAAGCTATTCCCACTTGACTTTAGGAGCTGGACTTTTTTTCCCTCTCCCACCCTGCCCCTCCTCCCATTCCAGGTAGCAGGACTGTGTACCTCCAGCTTCTGGGTTGGGATAGGAACCTTTCTCCTCATTTTCATTGGGCTGGAGGTCATCCATGTTGATCTAGGCAATCAAGAGAAAGAAGGGCAATGGATCTAGTTAGGCAACGTTCCATGGATTTGGACATCTGAGAGAGCCATTTAAATTCTCTAACAGAAACTGTATGGGTGCTTGACTCAGAAATAATCAGTGTTGTTTTGCATTTCTTCTACTAACATGTTCAGATCATGCTCACAAATGCTGTATCAGAAGAGCACAAACTAAGACAGATATAACTAAGCTAGAAATGCTTCAGACACAGGTCTATTGATCAAGGACCAGTGTGGTTGAGGTCAAAAGATTAGTCATTGGGTAGTAAATATTTTGGCCAATGCAACTCATGAAACTGTCTACTTAAGGTGCAAAAGGGCTGTGATTTGCATCAGTGAAGGGATCACCCACATTAGTGAAATCATAACTTCTTTGAAGTATTGGATTACTTTGTTTATAACCTGTGTGCTTTGGATTTATGATTTCGTTGGTATGGCAAATTCCCAGTAGGAGATCTTATCACTGCAGTTACTCATGAGTAATTTTTAGCCTTAGAGAGCTGTCTGGGACTCTTAGAGGTTAAGTGATTCGCCCTTGGTTACATAGCTAGTACATATGGCAGGCAGGACTAACACCCATGTCTTTCTGTTTCTAAGCCTATCCCTCTACCCACATGCCACACTGTCTCTCTTGTGTGATAAAGTCAAAATGCACTATGAATTTCCTCCCCACTTTGTCATTCTAATTCCTCTGCACTCTATCCAAATACCAGTCCCATTTAAAATTAAATCTCTCTTGTGCCTTTCTTCTCGGTCCCTTTGATCAGGGTTCATTAGTCTTTTCTATGTCCATTTTGGTTGGCCTAAATTCGACAGCTTGAGTCTGGGTTCAGTTGCAGCAGGGACATGTAACTTAGTACCCCATGGGGGTACACCACTCACCTTGGTGGTGGGTGGAGACTCCCCATCAGCAGTAATAGACTTTAGCTCAATTTTCTCCTCCTTGGTCTCCTCCACAGCTGGTTTTTCTACCTCTTGCTTCTTCTCAGGGCTGGCAGTCCTGGCCAGTCAACAAGAGGAAGAACAAAAAAGTGTATACTTGGGTGATCGGCCTAGAAGAAGACCTGACTCTGGCTTGCTGGAGGCAAGGTAATATAGAACCTACAGGGATCCACACCCTATACAGCTGGCTTCCTTCCTTTGTTGCTGCATATACAGCACCATTCTGGGCATTGTAAAGCTGGTCAGTGGGTCTCCAAGGTTCCCAGACCCTTGTCCTCCTTTTCTTTTCTCTTACTTGGGGTTAAGTGACTTGCCGAAGGTCACACAGCTAGTAAGTGTTAAGTGTCTGAGGCTAGATTTGAGCTCAGGTCCTCCTGACTCCAGGGCTGGTGCTCTATTCACTGCACCACCTAGCTGCCCCTCCACTCCTTTTCTATTAGCTTGGAATTTCACTGGCTTCAGCTGCTCCTAAATTGTGATTGATAAGCTAATAAAAGTAACAGGTAGCGCCCAGCTCAGTAACAGCTCAGTGTCCAGAAAATGCATGGGTTACCACCCTCAATCTGGGCTGCAGCAAAGAAGGCATCCAGGATCCATGTGGTCTATTTTTTTTTTTGGTTGTTTTGATTAGTCAAAAGAGCATGACTTATTCTTTCTTCACAAGGTGAATTTAGATGCAAGCTAATAAGGAGTGATAAGGCTTGTAAGAGGGGTCACTTGAAGTGGCTGTTCTACCCACCCACCCCCTCAGCTTGTGCCCCTCTCTAATGTTTCTGTGGCCTTCTTTTATAGCTCTGCTGGAGATTGGGATAATGACTAGAGTTTAGGGATGTCTGGGAAATGCAACCCCCTTGTGGAGAGCATAGTAGGAACCCAATGATGGGAGTTATTGGCCAGCAATTAGAAGCAGACCCACTGGTTGTAGAAAGCCAATACTCCTAGCACTTTTATAGGATATACAGAAAAACAGAAGCCAGAGCCCAATTTCCTCTGCTACTGTCTGAGAAATATTGGTAACTGCCTTCTAAGATCTGGACTCTCAAAGCTACAGTGCCTGGGCTTCTCTTGGCTTAGTTAGAAGGTTACCTGGCTAGCTTCTTTCTCTCTTTTTCCTCCTCCTCTTCTTTCTGGGCAGATGTGAGGCTCTCAGCATCGGCCAGATTGTCCACAGCAATGGCCAAGAATACATTCAGTAAGATGTCTGTTTTTGTACATTAGTAAAGGAAATAATCCCTAGAGTTGGAGCAGAGACTGGAACAGTGGGTAAGGGCAACGGTAATACAGGAATGAAGTTTCTCTCAGTATGGTACAGTTGTTTAACACAGAAAGCTCATGGTAATGTCCTTAATAATTTCTGGTTTCCACTCCAAAGGATCTGGCACCCAGCTACACCTTCCTTGACAAATAATTACCTACTTTGAAAGACCTCAAAAGACCAAAAAGGCTAGCCTGCACCTAAGGCATTAAAGTAGTAAACTGAGAACATACTCTTTGATCATTTAGTCTCAATTTAGGTTGTCCAACTGGCTGCTGGTGATGCAGGAGCTAGAATACTGGACTCGAGTCTAGAAGACCTGAGTTTGAATTCTGCCTTAGACAATGATTTTTCTCTGCCCCAGCCTCCTCATCTATAAAACAAGTATGATGATAGTGCCTACCTCACAGGGTTGTTGTGAGGGTCAAATGAGACCATATATTGTGAAGTGCTTTACATATCTCTTAAAGCAATATGTACATATATATACATTATATATATAATATATACGTTATATATATATATATATATATAAAACGTATATATTATATAACGTCACCATTAGTAGGACACGGCCTCGTAAAAGGTTGTTTTGAAGCAGGCACTGAGGGAATATCTAGGCACCTGGGATATCTCCCCCAGCTCCTTTTGCAATGTGACATCTTAAGGGTGGGGGTCAGGGCTTTGCCGGTTCTGGAAGGCCATTTTTGCAGGACGGTCCACGGGAGAACTGCACATTGTAGTCCCTTTCTAGGCAAGGAGGAATAGTATCATTGTTCAGCACCATTTTTGGAAACTGCCCTGTGGCCTGGTTCATGGGGATGATGATGATGATGATGATGATGATGATGAAAATTATACTAAAAATAGCCAACATTCACACAGCATTTACCATTTGCCAGAACTGTGCTCAGTTCTTTACAAATATCTTATTTGATCCTCATAACAACCTCGGCACTATTATTATCCCCATTTTTATAGATGAGGCAAACAAAGGTTAAGCGACACCCAGGGTCACACAACTAGTAGGAGTCTAAGGCTAGATTTGAACTCAGGTCTTCTAGATTGTAGATCCAACACTATCTACTAAGCTTCCTAGCTTCCTGAATGTTAAGCCTTCAGGTGAACACAGTTTAACCCTGCCAGTGACTAAAAATGGAGTAGTTTCAGGGGAAAGAAGAAAAAAAAACCAAACTATGAGGGGAGGTGGAACATTTCTCATTAAATGAGTAGCCTTGACAGCACAGCTCTGGCATAGAAACCATGGGTCAGTCAAGGCAAGTCAATCTGCAACCTCACTCAGTCTTGCCTTGTGTTTGGGAAGGTCTTTCTTCTTCCTGAACTTTCTATAATCTCAGCTCTTTCCAGTATCCTGTATTTGTTGGGCCTTCATTTTAATTCTTTAACTGTAAGAAGACTAAGAGGGAAAACGGTATAGAACTGGAAGGCAAACAGTCCTGTATAGCAAAGATGCATCCATTGGGTAATGTGAAAGGGTTTGGGGAACAGGGAGAGTGGATTTGCAGAGGCGGCAGCAAAGGATACAATTTCCACAGATGAAAAGGATGATGAAGTAAATACAGACTAGCATCCCTGGAAAAGAGGGCCCTCCATAAGCCATGATCCCATCATACATCACCGAATTCCAGTCCTCCCCGGTCAGGATCTGAATGATACATTCCCACCAACAAAGGACAGACACATCGTTAGACTGTGTAGAGCAAACCCACAATCATTACCCTCCCTTCAGCCTTTGTCTGTTAGAAAAGAGACATCCCTGCCCTGACTACCAAATATTTCCACAGTTCTTGAAGGGGCTAACCAAGGGGATTAGGGGGGTAGAAGTGGTGACAAGTCCTTATGGTACAGCAAGAAGTCTGAGCTCTAGATTCTGGATGCCTGGCCCTATTCATAGGTGAGAGTTTTTATGCTAAGACTTAAAAGGTACCCTAATGGCCTCCTTGTCTTCAAACATTTCTCAAACTGCCTACCCCAAATGACCATCATAAGTCAGTCAAAAAACGATGGACTATGGAATATTCCATCATTGAAACTTCTAACACTGGGACAAAGCTGTGCTGATCAAAGACCAAGGCTGTCCACTTGTGTTCTAGCACACACCAGAAGATGTGCTGGTGGTGGTGGGGGTGGTTCCTGATTTTTATTTCCCAGAGTCCTAGGCTCTTTTCAAGGCAGCATCGGCATGGAATGCTCTATTCCCTTGGGCAGAGTGGTTTTTCTGCATCATTCTTAAGGGAAGGCTGGTTTCCCCACTCCTCACAGCTGATTAGTGTCCCACCCTTCATTTTCCCAGTTTGTGTGTCCTGACTGGGGCATTGGGCGTTGGTTAGTGACCCAGGATACAAGTGCTTTTTCTGTATCCTTGGGGCCTTTGGATTTCATGGTGAAGCCTCCCTTTGGGCTTTGTTAAGGATGCCAGATCAACTTATCACAGTAGCTCATTATTGGGGCCAAGTAGCCCAGACCAGGATTTAAGATAGATTTGTTTTGAAATCCCATCTTATTTAATAGCAAAAGGAAGAATGGGAAAATGATTACCTCGCCATTGTTTATTTGAAGTTTACAAAGATTCTGACAGAATGTTAGATCATGAGAAGGATCGAGAGATCATTTAGCCCAGATCCCTCATTTATGAGATAAGGAAATCAAGACCCAGAGAGGTAGGCTGATTGCTCAGCAAGTCGGTCTCATCACAGAATCCCAGAGCTGGAAGGCTTGATTTTGACTTCTAGTACAATGTACTTTCTACAATAAGGGATAGAAGTCCCCCTTTAAATTATAAATATATTATCTTGGAAAGGTAGCACAACAGAACCTTAGCAGTTTTTAACACACTAATAAGAATTAGTTTATAACATTAATTTTAGTAGTCCAGCAAAGTGTGAGGCCCCAGGTCAGTTTTGAGAAGACACTTTCTTATATTTGAGGCATTTTTGGGGGGGGGAAGGCAGACCTCAATGGATCACCACAATGGAGGTCTCTGTGTGTCTGCATTTTCCTGCATAAGAAGATGAGCCTAAAAGGGAAGACAATGGGAAGGTTGACATCATCAACATGCTGATCATCCCAGCCTCTCAGGGATGAATGCAATCTCAGTCTAACCTGTACCCAAAACAAGGATCCTCCTGTAACACAGCCCACAAGCAGCCATTCAGCTTTTTCTAGAAGCTCCCCAAGGAAGATGTTTAAGGTCTATTTTTTAAGAATCAACCCTAGATTGCTTTTTGGCATCTTCTATTCATTGCTCTTTCTTCTGTCCTCAGAGGCAAAGAAAAGCAAGTTGAATCTTTTTGGACAAGAGAGACCTTCAAACATTTGTGGACCACTACTGTGATCTTGCTAAGTCATCTCCATTTCCTTCAATTACAGATGTAATCTTGAGGCCCTTTACCATCATGGTTGCCTTATTCTGGGCAATCTCTAATTGATCAATGTCCTCATTAATATCTGACACCCAGAACTGGACCTGATGCTCTGATAGAGGTTTGAGCAGGGCAGATTATGCAGAAGGTCTATCTTTTAGATCCATCTTGATACAATCTGACTGTATTAGCTTTTGGAGCTGTTATATAACATTGTTGACACCTGTCCTGTAATCTACTGAAACAGAATCACAGAATTTTAGTTACAAGGGGCCATAGGAGCCATCTAGTCCAACCCAGATCTGAAAATAAATAACAAATATGATATATATTGTTTTAAAGAACTTTATACAAGTTTATCTCATTTTGGCCTCACAATAACCCTATCAGATGTGAATCCCAGGTATTATTATCTCCATTATAAATTGAATATTAGAAAGGGTAAGTGATTTTCGCAGAGTCATATAGCTAATATGTGTCAGAGTAAGCACTGGGACACAGGTCTTCCTGACTTAAAATTCAGTAAACTACTCATTTTGTTCCACAAATAGCATTGCCTACTTTTCCATTCTGGCTAGATTTGATCTATGACATTCTTGAAGAGAGTTATGGGCCAAGGGGTCTACTAACTATTGATGAAGCTAGTGGAGAAGAAGACAGTTCCAAGTATTAGGTGACCATTACATTCAGAGCACAGAAGTCTTGCATTTTTCTGTTTGGCATATTGCGGTGGAAAGAGCACCGGCCTGAACACCAGAAAATTTGTATTCCGGTTCTCAGTTGGCCCTTATTAGTTGTGATTTTAAACGAGTCACTTAACTCCTCTGGGTCTCAGTTTTTTCATGTGTTAAGTGAGAGAGTTGTTTTTAAGGTCTTCTCAGGTTCTGAATTAAAATTCCATGGATCAAAGTATACGCTATATAATCTAGGGAGAAAAGTGGCCTTGTAAATGATTTTCTAATCACCAAGTCTCGTTAAATAATATGCAATCCCACTTAAGAGAACCCTCCCCTAGGAATCCAGCGCAACCACAAATGGAAAAGCCAGGGAACAGCTCTATTCTACAGCTGGACCACCAGCAATCTTCTTCCTACTAGCCCCCAGCCTCAGCTTTTGGCATATTTCAAATCTAGAATTACGAAGGAAAGATAAATCCAAATGACCTACTGAAGAAACATCATTCCTTCTTTGTAAACTGAATAGTGTTTCCTAACCCATCAAGAATGAGTATATTTCTGTGATTTATGTACTATTACTTTGAAATTCTATAAACAAAATTCTACCTTTGGCTCTAGATAACTAACTTTCTCTCTTGATCTTTTTCCCATTTGCCTATAATCTTATAATTCTGAAGCATTGAAGGGCTCAAAATAACTTCAACTATATCTTCTGACCTATTTTCTCAAAACCCTTATGAAGTACAAAGGAGTAAGTGGCAGGATATTTGTTTTATAAATGTGGTAACCAAAATCTTTCTGGATCACCAGTCTTTAAAGTATTTGAATGATGAATTCTTAGACAGGAATGGAGTGCATTTAACAGGTACTGGTAAAAACATATTTCAAATCTAATCAAAAGGGTTTTAAAATGGAAAGGAATGGGGAAGAAAAACTGTACACTCATATTCACCAAGCTAGATACCACAGTGAAATGTTATAGTAAAGAAAGAATAGTGTAGAGCCACAGAAATTCACAGATGACAAATTCTGAGAAAGGAGCCAACAATACAATGCATGATGTTAGATGTCTATATACAAATGCACAAATTGTGGATAACAAGCATCTCATCATTGTATCTGCACTCAGGGTGAATAAACTCATCAATCACTTCCTCAGTCTCCTTTCCTGAATTGTAGCCAGTGTTAGAGGTTCAAATGCAAATAATTTGGCTTTGTGGGCATTCCTGAAACTTGTTGGGAGAAGAGGGGGAGACGGGACTCATGACCAGAATAATCAAGAGGAAGAGTATAAGTTAAAAGGAGGGTGGCAGAGAAGCGTCATATATTTAAAAATCCTCACGTGAAGAAATTCAGGAAGAAGAAGAGGGATGCATGGTAGAGAGAAGTAGAAAGAGAATAAAACTGTCCTATTAAAAAAATTTTTGGTGAGGCAATTGGGGTTAAGTGACTTGCCCAGGATTACACAGTAGTAATTATCAAGTATCTGGTCAGAGGCCAGATTTGAACTCTGGTACTCTTGACTTCAGGGCTGGTGTTCTCTCTGCTGCACCACCTAGCTGCCCTGAAAATGGTTCTATTTTCATCAGAAAATACTGAGACAAACAGAAATATTTGAGTTCATTAAAGAGATCATAAACCTATAACAGAAGCATGAAATTGTGGCAGGTGAATGGTGAACACCAATTATCAATGTATCTACTGTCTCATAAAGGCAGATAAACTAATCATTTATTAGCTTGCCTTAAAGATAACTTCATCCTTCCAAAAGGTGAAGGCTTATCAAAGGTAATGGTTATTCTGGACCTTATTCTCACCGATAAAGAAGAATTGGTTGCTTGAGTAAAAATGATGGGAAGTGGCCACTTCATCTCAGAATTTGTGTTAGGGGAGAAGAGGAAATCCAGGCATGGTTGAACATGCACCATGAATTTAAGAAGGTCATATTTCAAAGGATTCAACAGAAAGGATAGGCCTAAAATTCTACTGGGAAAGTCTGCCCAGGAGGGATGGAACACTCTAAAGAGTGAAATCTGGATGGTGCTAGCAGAAACAATTTTAATAACAAAAGGGACCATTATCTAAAAGAGACCAATGCAGATGGTGCAGATGCAGGGAATTCACTGAGCACCTTGGATTATGAAAACAGAGGATAAATACCAGCCTGTATCATGGAGCTATATAAATAGCTTCAGCAGTTCTAAAGCTCAGAATAACATGAGTCTAGGGAGGAAAGATAAGGGCAACAGAGTTTGCTATGTGGGTTGGATGAGATGATGATAACAAATGATGGACAGAAGGTGGGACTAATAAGAATTTATTTAGTTTTTTCTGTGAAAAAATCTTTGGAATTGAAAGACTAGAGTAAAAACGGTTGGTAGGGAGCAGAAACCCAGACAAGAAGGAAAACCCATATCAAGAAGGTAGCACCTAGCTACCCTTGATGAGTTCAAGTCAATAGGCCCAGACATATTATATCCCAAGATACTTGCAAAATTGGTAGATATTATTCCTGAGCCACTGACATCGATCTTTTACAGATTTGTGTAGACTTCTGGCCAAGACCTTACCTGAATGGAAACAGACCACTTAGCTCTCACATACTGCTTTAGCACAACCATGAAATTTTTACTACAGCAAATAATGATCAAGAAATCCAATAAGAAACTATAGTAAATGACTTCTTTCTCCCCAGAGGTCACAAGAGCCACTCTTCCCTCCCCCCTCCCCCAAATGATGTCTGAATCCAATGGAGGGGGAAGAGAGAGAGAGAGGGAAAGAGATAGAGAGGGGGGGAGAGGGGGAGAGGGAAAGAGAGAGAGGGAAAGGGAAAGAGAGAAAGAGAGAGAGAAAGAGAGAGAGAGAGAGAGAGAGAGAGAGAGAGAGAGAGAGAGAGAGAGAGAGTGTGTGTGTGTGTGTGTGTGTGTGTGTGTGTCTAACTCTGGAAGTCCCAGGGAACTAGCACCCAGTGCTACTGCCATCTGACAATGTGGAGATGGGGACAATAAAGATTCCTGGAGCTTTGGGGTCCTTAGCATTCTGTCCTGAGAAGGCATAGAGGATCCTAAAGGTCCAACATTCAGAAACTCTAACATTGAGTGAAGGGGGTAACCTCAGAAAGTGGAGGCTAGCATAGAAAACCAGGTGACCCACATCAATACTAAGCAAGGCTGACCACCACACTCTAAAGAACAGCAAGGGGTGGAGGCTGGCACAGGCTCTAAGTGCCAATTGGGAAACTAAATCTAGAAAGATGAATAAACCAAAAAACATATGGGCTAGTATAAAAAATGTTGCAGATCTAGAGATGCTCCCAAATCCAGCCTAGAAGGAGAAAGTAATTTTATAACAATTGCAAATAGAAAGTAAAAAAAATGTATTTTTATAAGTAATGCCTGAATACCTAGAAGAAGTAAGAGAAAAAAGTGAAATAAGAGCTCTGGAGAAAAGAATTGGAATGAGAATAAATCAGTCAGAAGGGAAAATAGAAAGTATAGTTAAATAATGGATTCTCTGCAAACTATAAAAGGACAAACAGCAATCAATAACTCCACAACAAAGCAGAGAATATTATAACAAAATAGATTTAAAAAGCAGGACAACATATGAAATATTTGATATAAAAGACAACTGACCCAGAAAGCAGGTTAAAGAAAAATAATGTTAGATTCATTGAACTCTCTGAAAACCATGATTAAAAAATTCTGGACATGATATTTCAAGAAATCATAAATGAGAACTATCCAGTCCTATTAGAATCAGAAGACAAGGTGAAGATAGAAGAAATTCACCAATTATCTCCTCAAAGAAAAGAAGTCCTAGGAATATCATAGACAAAATCCAGAGTCAAAGAAAAAATACAAAGAAAGAAGGGGGAACAAGTACCAAGGAGCCATGTCAGTATCACAAAAGATCTGACAGCTTTTACTATAAATAAGAAGAGGTCCTGGAGTATTCCAAAAGGCAAAAAAGAGAAACTTACAACCAAGAATAAATTACCCTGCACATGTGAATATATCAGGAAAAATAGATCATTGTTAATGGAATAGAGGACTTCTAAGCATATCTAAGCATATGAAAAGAATATAGCTGAGTATAGGAACTTTGAAATACAAATACAAGAGCCAAGAGAAACTTAGAAAGGTCCATTTATTTGAAAAGTTGTAAGGGGCTGTATGAAGATGTAGTTCTAACATTCTAAAAAAGTGCCCCTTCAGAACTTTGATGTTTTCAAAGAATATTGAAGAAGTTAAATAAGAAAAACAGATATTCTATGGGCAGATTGATTTTTTCCAAGTTTTAAGAGGGGAAAGAGAAGGGAAGGTAAAAGGAAGAATATATTAGTGTAAATAAGGGAGGAAGAAGGGGGAGTGGAACCTCTTATTTCTCATAAATAGGGTGTGTGAGAAGAATAGTACACAAATATGGAGTCATCTGATGAACTTCACTTTTATCAGACATGGATGAAGAAAACAGTTTGGTGTGAGATATATCGAATTTAACAAAGAAACAAATAGAGATGATGTAGAAGTTAAGAGGGAGGGAGTTTGTTTTTCACCTGTTCAGTCATGTCCAACTCTTTATGACCCGGTGGACCATAGTACCCCAATATTGCCCATGGGGTTTTCTTGGCAAAGATAGGGAAGGGACTTTTCATTTCCTTCTCCGGTGGATTAAGGCAAATAGAGATTAAGTGGTTGGCCCAGGATCACATAGTGTCTGAGGCCACATTTACACTCAGGTCTTCCTGACTCCAAGTGCAGGGCTCTATCTACTGAGCCATCTAGCTGCCTCCAAGAGGGAGAGAATCATCACAAGCAAAATAAACTTTCTGATCCCGAAAAGGGAAAGGAGATAGATATTTAAAAGAAAGAAAAGATCAAAGAAAAGAACTGGGGAATGGCTAAAAAATGGTAGTATATAAACGTAATGGAATATTATTGGTCCATAAGTAATGATGAAGGGGACAACTTAAGAGAAACAGGTAGTGTGGCTTAATGTTGAATGAACTGAGTAGAACCAGGAAAACAGTTTATTCAAGGACAACAACACTGTAAAGGAAAACAACTTTGAAATGCTCTGATCAATAAAATGATCATATGTGTCTTCAGAAGACCAGATGACCTGTGAAGAAACATGTTACCCAACTCCAGAAAAAGAGACAAGAAACTTAAGGTGTGGAATGAGACACACATTTTTGCACATGGCCAGTGTGTGGACTCCTTTTTCATGATAATGCTAATTTGTTACAAGGGTATTTTTTTTTCTCTCTCAGTTTTTAATTGGAGAGAGAAGGGGAGGTTAATAACAGTGAACTGAAAGAAAAAAAACGAGAGCCATTGAAACTTTTAGAAATACACAGCAGAAAAGAGGAAGTACCAAAGTACCAAAAGAAGCACAGACAGAACAATTCTTAAAGTAGCATGTGGGATCATCATCATTATTATTATATTTAAAAGCAAGAGGTATGAAATGGATATTAATGGTTTTATATATAAAAATCACCTTTCTGCATTGTGCTATGTATATGAAAATGCTCATTCTGGGAGGCATTTAAATTTAGCCTAAAAATGATGATTAGTAAGAGAGATTTTATAGAATGGGAAAGGTACCACAGCATAGTTGTAGTCAAGTATTTGTAGGGTTATCACATAGTAAAGGGATTAGACTTATATCCTCTCAGGGCAGATTGGAAGCAATGGGTAGAATTTATAAAGAAACAGGTATATTTCATCTTGGTGCTAGGAAAACTTCCCTAACAATTACAGTTGTGAAAAAGTGGGAGGGTCACCTGAGGAGTTACTGGGTAAGTCTTCAAAGCAAAGGCTAGGTGGCCATTTGTCAGCTTTGCTACAACAGAGATTCCTTTCCACTATAGGTGAGAATATATGGCTGCTGAAATCCTTTCCATTTCTAAAATTCTATGATTCTGTGACTCTTGACTAGAGAAGGATAAATGAGCTGAATTTCAAAAAAGGCAATAAGTATAGACCAGTGAGTTTGACTTTTATTCCCGGTAAAATTCTAGAATATATTATTAAAGGGATGGTTAGTGAATGTCTAGAAAAGGAAGTAGTGATGGTTTCATCATACCAGCCTCATCTCATTTTCTTTTTAAAAACAGATTAATATAATGGGAGTCTTAAAATTTCCTTGTATTTTTCTGCTGATTTATTGTCTAAGTCATGAGAACCCCCAAAGTGGAAAACTCTATTGTAGCACTAACCAATCCCTGTATAAATTTTTCTGTATGGCTTTATGCTAAAAACCTGAATGGATGGGGCGGCTAGGTGGTGCAGTGAATAGAGCACCGGCCCTGGAGTCAGGAGTACCTGAGTTCAAATCCGGCCTCAGACACTTAGCACAAAAACTAGCCGTGTGACCTTGGGCAAGTCACTTAACCCCAACTGCCCTCCAAAAAAGCAAAAAAAAAAAAACCTGAATGGACAAATCTGAATTTTTCAAATTATTCAAGGGCAAAAGATCACTTTGAGATGATAAAAGTAAAAAAAGCCTTTCTCTGCTCTTCCCTGATGATCGTTTTCTTCTCCTTACATATTTCAGACCTTTTCACCTTCTCTCCAAATAACTCCTCATTACATTTCAGACTCCGCCTTGTCCTAGCCTCATATTTTGCTGAGTTTTGGTAACCAGAATACTGAATGGAGTTCTTTTCTGGGAGGTCTCTATTAACTTTCCCCAGGAATAAATTTTACAACCAGCAACAGATAAAGGAAAAGCTCTTCCTGATTATGACCATCCCTTTTTCTTAAAAGTAACAGTGAAACATCCCATGTTAAGGCTGATATTTATTTTTACACCCTGTTTTTTATCAATTAATTACACTATTGAAATATTTGAGTAAATGAGGTTTCTGAGCCTTTACTTATTTATGTATTTAAATTTTCAGTCACTTTCTCCCTTCTAAGATAATCACTTGAAGAAAAACTGCACAGTAAGAACATCAGTCATCCTCCAATAGGTGACTACTCAATTATTTGGGTGTCCAAAGTTTGCTTCTTCTCCTGAAGAACTTAACAGGGGTACTTGGCAGTAAGTCAAAAATCAATACTTGTACCGTCCGGTCTTTCTGTGAGGCAAACTAGTACTGCTTTATTCCCCATATACGGACTTTGCCCTGGCTGAAAGTTATGTTTTGCCTTCCCTCCACTGGAAGTGGAATCTTGCCACCTTGTCTCTGCGGGAGATCCTCCCTGATAGAAAGAGTCTACACATATGTAAGAATCCTTGTGCTTTTTTTTGTTTTGTTTATAAAATTTTTCTCTTTTTTCCCCCCTCATTTAAACTAGCCTGGCATAAAGTGCAAGAGAAACAAACTTTTGAGCTCTTTTTGCTTAGAAATATATCTTACTTGTAATTTTTAAAGGAGACAAACAGATTCCTCACTAAATACTGCAACAATAAATTCCTTTATGTTATATTTTCATTTATTTTTATTTTTTGCTTTTTGGAGGGCAATTGGAGTTAAGTGACTTGCCCAAAGTCACACAGCTAATAAGTGTGTCAAGTGTCTGATGCTGCATTTGAACTCAGATCCTCCTGACTCCAGGGCCAGTGCTGTATTCACTGCGCCACCTAGCTGCCTCTATCTTATATTTTCTAAATGCCTTCATGCTCAGCTCTTTACATGATTTTAGTTGGGAAAACAGTTCTACCAGAATTAGAAAATGCATACACATGTATATTTTGGTACTTTGCTTCTGTTAAAGTATCTCAGGGGCATTTTGCTCATTATCATTATCCTTGAATTCCAAAGACTGAGGGGGCACTCCTTTTCTACAAAAGTTATAAGTCAGTAGACAGTATGGCCATCTGGAGAAATCCTCCTTAAAGATTCAGGCCCAAGGTCCATGAAAACAAGAAGCTATAAGAACAATCTTAGTCACAGAAGGAGGTGAGACATCTTTTGTAAATAAGGGAGGCTTTATCCTCCAGTTGGTGTCTCTTCATGTACGTGCATTCCAGTTGATTGCACTGATACTGGTAGGATCAACAGAGGGCCCAAAGCTAAAGATTCAGGCAGCCAGAAAGCCCTCACCCCATACTGGAAATGGTCAGGGGCCCTAACCAGTCATTTTTCTGTATGTTGCTATGTGACCAAGGCCAAGTCCTCCATACCCAAGATATTCTTCCAATAAATGTTTCTTCAGAGGTATAATTTTTGTGCATAGACTGTCTTTCTTTTTTTCTAGCATGGCCACACACACACACACACACACACACACACACACACACTGAGTCACCAATTTAGAAAGCAGTTATTCTTCAATAGTGGGGAAAGTGATTAAAAGAGATAAATCCCTTTTCTTGCTTGAAATAACTCCCCAACCCCACAAAACAGTTACTTGACTCATAGATTAGGGGAATATTATTAATGTAATTTTCTTAAGTTTTAGTAAAGCATTTGACAAACTCTTACGCTCTACTTTTAGTTGACAGAGAGATGTAGCCTCGATTTCAGTGGATTTACAACTAATTGAGGGGCTGCACCTACAGCACTGACATTCAACTTGAAATAAGTGCTTTTGTGGCTTGTCCAATGATTTCTCTTTGGCTCTGTGCTGTTTAATATTTTTATCAATGATTTGGATAAAGGTATAGATGCAATACTTATCATGTCTGTAAGTGATACAAAACTGAGACAGATAGTTAGTACTTTGCATGACAGAATTTGGGGCCAAGAATATTTCAATTAGCTAGAGCACAGGGCTCAGTCTAGTAATATGAAATTGAACAGGAATAAATATAAAGCCTGATATTCAGGTTCCAAAAGTCAGCATCACAAATACTAGGTGTGGAAGACTTGGCTACATTTCAGTTTATCTGAAATAGATATGGGGACTTTCAGTGGATCAATATGATCTAAAGTATCATATAGCAGCCAAAAAAGCTAATGCAATATTGCATTGCATTGAGAGGCATAGCATTCAGGGAAGGGAAATGATAATTATGCTATACTCTGCCCCAAACAGACCACATTTAGACTACTGGTTCAATTTTGGCATCATATTTTTAGGAGGGACATTGACAAGCTGGAAAGGTGACCAGAATGGTATAAAGAGTGTCAAGGTTGTGCCACATGTGGTGTGGTTGGATGAACTGGAGCTTGGAGAAAATTCAGTTTAAGAAACAATACTAGCTTTGCTCAAGAATCTCAAGGGCTGTTAGGCATGAGAGTGACTAGCATTGTTTTCCATGGCCTCAGAGAACAAAACATTTTAGAGAGGAAGGCTTGGGTTGGCTATCAGAAAAAAAAATTCCTAAAAATAGGACATAATAAAGAATGAAATGAACGGCTTCAGAGATAATGAATGGGTTGCTCCTCACTAGAGGTTTTTAAGCAAAGGCTGGATCACGGCTTGTTGGGTCATTAGAGAAATGATCCTTTTCAGGTATAGGTCCTTTCTCATTCTGCAATTCTGTGATTCTGTGACTCCATGAAAACAGGCACTAAGACTGATCTAAGCTTTTTAGTACCTAATACTCTGCCCACACACAGTAAGTACTTGATAAATATCTGTTGGATTGAATTGAGCAGCACGGTACATAGTAGAAAGTGTTTTCTATTTGGAATCAAAATTCTGGGTTTGAATCTTTGAAGTATCAAGTTCTTCACCTATAAAATAAAAAGTCAGAGTATATGACCTCTATAATACAATTCATGGGCAAGTCAAGACCTCAGCACTCTCATGGTCATTGGTCATCTCTGAGAGTGAAGGACAAATAATAATCTCTTCTAACTCTAAAGTCCTGTGAAACCATTATCCTATGAACTGGAGAGCAGAAGGTAAGAGAAATACTGTAGACAGTGGGTGCCTGAACATAACTGGAACAAGCCTCGCCTAAACCTGAGGCATCTCAGTGTCATGGGCCTGTCCAGGTACTCAGGTCATTTATCTTCTATTCGTTGTTTTTCACTTATTAAATTTGTATTGACCTAGATTGACACGAGGCAAGACTCATGGATCACTTGGGAATTGCAGGGGGGCATTTTCTAAAGCCTGAAGACCCCTTTCAGGGGGAGTCTTTGGATCCTTTCTTCAGCAATGAGATATCTCCAGTCAAATTTAAATCTTGCAGAAGAATGGAGTACACACCAACTACACATTGTAGGAGAGGAAAAATAAATGAGAAAGAATACTGATGGGGCCGTACAGCAGTGACTGAAAAACTGTCATGCTGTTTTATGAATTGGAATTTGTTTAAATATAAATAATCACTAATTAAGTTTAGTTGGTTGTATTGCCATTCACTGTTAATTTTTTAATAAAATATTTAATAAAAAAATTCTTACTTAAGCATAACCTCCCCGCAAAAAAAATTCCCAAGTCTTAAAAGAATCCTGGAAGAATGCCTAATCTGGCCCCTTGCTTCTAGGTGGGATACACAGATGACCTTGATCCTTCTTCTTAGGGATTTTTCCAAAGTCTAAGTTCAGACTAGCCTTATGACAGGGTGGAATTCTCCAGCGGAAGGGTTCAAGGCACTATTTGCCTTTCCTTTCATTGCCTACTGACTTTTCCCCACTTTAATCTCAATGGATGAGGGCCTGTACCTGAAACACAGTGAGAAGAGACTGCGGGAAATTATCAAATGTGCTCCTCCGGGTCTGCATCTCGTCAAAGTTGAACTTTCCACCAAAGAGCTGCATCCCCAGGAGAGAGAAGATGATGATGAAGAGAAAAAGGAGCAGCAGAAGGGAGGCAATTGATCGCACCGAATTTAGTAATGATGCTACCAGGTTGCTCAAGGAGTTCCAGTACCTAAGGATAAAGAAAAGAGAGGTCAAGATCTTTCTTCTTTTGCTTCCCCTAACGCCTGTCCAATACCACTCTCCCCACTCCAGATTTTGACCAGGGGAGGTACATAGATAATTGTGACAGATATCAGAGAGGCCATGAGACAAACCTATTTCCTCCACATTCATCTCTGAGATATGAGGCAAAAGGGTACAGGTGAAAGTGTACTTTGAGTGGACAAATGAATGAATGAAAGAGAAAACTTTTTTAAGTGCTCACTATAAGCCAGGCACTTTGCTAAGTGCTGAAAGTTGCAAGTATTTAAAAAAAAAAAGAGGGGCGGCTAAGTGACACAGTGAATAGAACACTTACTTAAGAATACTTAACACTCACTAGCTATATGACCTTGGGCAAGTCACTTTACCCCAATTGCCCTTCCCTCCCCTGTCCAAAAAGCAAAGGAGCTTACCTTCTTATAAGGGAAAACAACACATATGAGGGAGTAATGACAAGGGAAGGGTGTTCTGGAGTCAGAGGATCTGTGTTCAAATCCTGACTCTGCCATTTACTACCTGTGTGACTTAGGCAAGTCATTTAACATCTGGGGTAACTTTCCTCATATTCGAAGTGAGGTGGTTGGACCACATGAGCTCTAAGGTAGCTCTGTCTTGACAGTTGATTTAGAGCATGACACTAATGAATCTAAGGACTCCTGCTCAATCCCAGTACAGAACACTGAAGCTTTACACAGAGAAAAACTCTATTCCATGGTTGTAGAATATATCCCTTAGCCCAGTCTGCTGTCTCAAAAATATGTGCTACTGGTCACATGAGCCCAAGAGAGTATGGATGGATTAGTATTGTAGTCTGTCATGCCTACTAGAAACAAAACTCAGAGCACATATCATATTAGAAAGGAAAACACATTTTCAAGATAGGGAAATTAAGCTCTACCCTAACCAAAGGCAGGGCTGTGAAGAATGAGGTATTTTTGTGTGGGGAGCAAAGGAAATTCTGATTTTTCTATAATCACTGACCTTCATTGTACTCTCTTCTATACAGACTGCAGACAATGGCTTCCTTTGTCTAGAATACGTATTAATGGCCAGATTGATGCCTGAAGCCTGAAGATGTGAGTTGAACTAGGATTATTTGGTAATAGAATTCAAGTTGGAAAGTACCTTAGAGGCCACTGAATGCTCCATTCCCCCATTTCACAGATGAGGAAATTGGGGCAAATCCAGTGACTTGCCAGATATTCACCTAGTAAATGTCTGAGGTGGATTTGAATTCAGGTCCTTCTGACTCCAAGTCTATTCTGTGAACTCTGTCACTGGGCCCTGGTACCTCCTTGAAAGGTGCCTCATCCCTAGCTCAACCCAGGATAAAAAGGTTAGATGCAGCAAAAAGGCTTTTTTTACTTTAGAAAAATATTCTCCTCTGCTCCCCATCCCTTACTGCTCTGCCATCCCAGGCACTCACCTTTTGCTTCTCCTCGATCCATTATGTTTGCTTAGCTCCCTCTACTGAAGCCATCCCTGTCCATTACTTATAGGTGGCAATTTGCCTTTTCTGCTTCAATGAACAACATGCTAAACGTCCTCATTACATTCCCCGCCCCGCCCCCCCCCCCCCAGCTGCTCGGCCAGCCCTGGCTCTTCTCTCCAGAGTGCAGAGCTCCATATTCGGTAACAGGAACAGATGGACAACAGTCTGGGTTTAAAACACAAACTATCTCACAGCATGGAGTACTCTCTTCTGTCTTGACCCTCCCTCAACTGGGGGCCCCTCAACTTCCCTCCCTGCTTCACTTTCACATCTTCTCAGTGCTCCAGTTTGCTGTTTACATGGTTTTAATTTGTGCATTTTCTTCCCTTCCTATCTTGTTTTGTAAATGTTCTTAGGTCTTTTTCATGCATCATTGGCTTCCCATTGAAATCACAGGCTTCCTAGAGAGGCAGTGTGGAAAGTTCAGATTTGAAGTCAGTGGATCTGAATTCAAACCCCCAGTTCCTATGATGGTACCTTGGGCATATCATTATCTGTTCCTGTGACTGCTTCTTTATAGGTAGATTAAGGACATTGGACTTTCGTTGTTAAGTCATTTCAATCATATCTGACTCTTCACGATCCCAATTTGGGGTTTTCTTGGCAAAGATACTGGAGTGGTTTGCCATTTCTTCCTCTAGCTCACTTTACAGATGAGGAAACTGAGGCAAATAGAATTAAGTTACTTGCTCACGGTCACACAGCTGGTACCTGAGGCTGAATTTGAACTCCAATCTTCCAGGTTCTAGGCCACTTTGCCACCTAACTGCCCTATAAGGAACCTCTTTGTTCCAAATTCTGTGTTGGGGACAGAGTTTATGCTCTTTGTTTCTTTGCACATCTCTCCTTAGCTCCCCATAACTACATACACTGGTTTATGGTGCTCTATGGTTTATATAGCCCTATGGCTTGATTTGGGATAGGATGGCAACTGCAGAGGAGGACAGAGGTTATTACAGAGGTAATAAGTAGTGGAGTCAGAATTTGAATCCAGGTCCCTTGACTCAAATTTAGGGCTCTTGCCAGTATACTATGACTGCTCTGCTCTGATGCCCACTGGCTTTTATAAAACCAGCTCTTAAAATTTCTCTAGCACTCTTAAAGTTCACAAAGTGCTTCTCTCACAACTCTCTGAGGTTGGGAGCTTATATTTGCAAGCACTTGTTTGCTATCAGCAACAGAACACCACAGGCAAGATCAGCATTCCCTGGAGGACAGGCCTGCTTGTGCTTGGTGGTCCTGGTGGTGGTGGTGGTGGTGGTTCGGTGACCTGCACTTTTTGTGTGTTTTTAGAACAGGAGAGAAGATGTTATGGTGTGTAGTCTACTCAAACACAGATTGATACTTGGCATCATGAGGATTCTCTCAGTTTGTTGAACACAACTTGTTCAACACTGACTGTGAGAAAGACTAGGAATGTATTGCAGGCTGCAGCTTCAAAACAAAAACCCCAACAGCTCTTAAACAGAAAATTGGGATAAAGAGCTGTTGAAATTCTGCAGAATGACTGGGACAGAGCAGTAGGATTTAGGTAAGACAAGCTGGGCTGAGGGGGCCTGGTTTTCCTTTGATACTATGGTTTGGAGCAGGTGAAAAGATTCCATCTTCACAATGCAGTGCATGGAAGGCACCTGGTAAGGGCACGAATACACACCTTTGAGGTAGACACCACATGGGATAACAGAATTTCCAATTTAATTGCAGAAAATCCTCCTGGTTCCCACTTTCAAATACTTAATGCTTCTTGTTCCCTTCTCCCTAGTGCTGTTTCAACCCAGATTCTGCTTTTTGGTGACTCTTATTATCTATGGATGACCTTCAGAAGGTCAGAGCCCTTCATATTCTCTTTGCTAAAAGGGTCGGGGCCAGCTCCAGTTGTCCTGATGTGTGTCTTGCCAGTGGACCCAGACAGATCTGGAAAAGAAAGTGAGGCTGGTGACTTTGCACAGCCCTTCCTCACTTAAATCCAGTTCACTTGCATGTCATGGCATCACCTTCCTGACGTCGTGGTCCTCTTCAAGAACGAAGGACAAACAAAAAAACAAGAACAGCTAAAAGGGTAATTAATAAGTGTTAATATGGACTTGGGTCCCTGGGCTTGCACTTCTCTCATGCAACCTCTTGTCCTCAGATAGAGTGGAAGAAGGGCAAAGGAATTTCCTGAGGGGAACTAACTCCCTGCTTAAGGAGAACCTTGATCAAACTTCTTGGAGGGAAGGGGAAGAACTCCTGTAATATGCTGAGTTCCTGAATCAAACAGGAGCCAGAGCAGTAAAAGAGAATAACGACGTGGAAAAGCAAAGGCAGAACTTACCTTTCCTTAATTATTAGATTTCTATCTGATATTCCCAGGGGAAATCCTGAGTGTGACCACAACAAAGAGAGGTTTTAATACCTACCAGATTGAACCTGATCTATGTAAAAATTCTGGGCCATGGAACAATTGTAATGATTATAAAAAGAGTAATAATAAAAACAATAAATATCATATAATCAGACAAATAATTATATAATAAATATTAATAAATTAACAAAATTGTTACCATTAAAACACTATATTTGAGAGGGGCTTTACAATGGCCAAAGTATTTTCATGCTAATTACCTGAATTATCCCTCCAGGTGTAATTTTTATTCTCTAGATACTTTCTCTGTTTGCAGCTGTTTTTGTGTTGGATCTCCCAGGAGAACCTGGTCTCCTGGAGGATAGGCATTGTTTTGTATTTCTGCCTTTATATTCCTAGTATCTAGGACAGTTGGGGCAGTGAGGTGGTACAGTGGATAGAGTGCTGGGCCTGGAGTCAAGAAAACCTGAGTTCAAATCTGGCCTCAGACACTTACTAGCTGTGTGACCATAGAAAAGTCACTTAACTACGTTTGCCTCAGTTTCTCATCTGTAAAATGAGCTAGCAAACCAACCCAGTATTTTCCGCCAAGAAAAATGGGGTCATGAAGAGTCAGACATGAGTGAAACTACTGAACAACAACAATGTAGCACAGTGGCCTCCACATGTTTGCTAAATTGTACTGAAGAGAGGTAATTAAGAAGGGAATTGCAAGAGTATGGTAAGACTGACCCCTTCTCCATTCCCTATTTAAGCTAGATGTTACAAAATAATATTAGAGCAATTCTTCAGTCTAAACACCTTGGTCTAATCGCAATTTTTCTTATTTTTCTTTAGTTATTTATTTCAAAACAATGGCATGCATTGAAATATTTCTATGTTACTTGTACAACCTGACTCGTTAATCTAGGGAGAAGCCTAACTCAGGAAAGATTCCTCCATGAAGTGATTAGAGTAATGATCAGACAAGGAGCAAGAAGAAGCTTTTATAATTTAATTAAGGAAATCATCTCTTGAATGCTCCTTTGGCTAAGAAATAGGAGAATCCTTACAGGGAATAGTTAAAAAGGGACAGGATATTTCTGGGAAAATAATTCTCCAGTGCCCACCGAAAGTCGTGTCTATTATTCCTAGACTTTGTCTCCTGATCAATCTTGATTACAGGATTTTGACTTTGTTCATGAACCCTATAAATTATATATAGGAAAGTGGTTTGGGTAGAGAGGTGTTTAAAGGCGAGATGGTTTTCTGTCCCTTTGGATTTTTTCTCTCTAAGCAGAGATGCTTTGAATTATTTAATTAATAAATTTGTCTCTGGTACATTTGTGCTTAAAACACATATTACAGATTTCCCCCCTTTTATAATAATAAAGACACCTCAGTACCTAACTGAAGCTTTACTTATTTTTTTTTTTGGAGGGGGGAAGGCAGGGCAATTGGGGTTAAGTGACTTGCCCATGGTCACATGGCTAGTTAAGCCTTGTGTCTGAGGCTGGATTTGAACTCAGGTCCTCCTGACTGCAGGGCTGGTGTTTGAAGTTTTCTTCTTGATGTAATAATAATGAAAGGTTATTAAAAATGAGAATTTTGTGGTCAGAACTGGCATCTGTCAAAGTGCTTGCTATTAGGAACAAGTACAGAGTAATGCAAACTTCTTGGTGATCTCCATCAATTACCGTTCAACTAATAAGATTGCAATAAACTTTAGTTGGAGCTTTCAGTCTTTTACAAGCTTCCAGTACTCACAAGCAGCCTCACTTACCTGTGGATTTCACTTTAAATTAGGACATTTCCTAGTTTTTCCTGAAATGCTGGCATTAAATATATAAAAACATACCTTCATGTCTTTCTCTCTGACTGCAAATCCCAATGTTTCATTTTTCACATTTGAAGCTTGACTTTAAAATGTAATATCCCTCCCCAACTTTCTCATTTTAAGAGGATTCTAACTTCCCTCTTACAGTCTCCTTTTTCTCGCCCCCCAGCCCTTCCATAGATCTCTCTACTCCTCCTCTCGACCTTGTCCATTTTGGATTCTCTTTCTCTACCTCCCTTGTTTCAAGTCACCATCTGTTTGTGGAAGCTTTTATCTTTGCCTGCTAGTTTCCCCTTGGGGAAGTCTGTTGCTGGATTTTAGACTTTTCACTTAACTCTCCTTTGGGGCCCAGGGACTTCTTTCTTCTCTCCTGAAATACAAAATGACCCAAGTCTTCTCTGGGTTGAAACTTTCATCTAGTTATAACTGTAGGCACCTCAAATAGCTTAGGGCCAGGGACCTTTAAGCTTTATGTGACAGAGAGATCACTGCATTAGCTAGAAATAATTAATGATCCCATTAACAGTGGCATCAACCTTTAGGTGTCTTATAAACTTCACTTACTTTTCCTCTTCCTTGCCCCATTAAGGATTATGGTGAATTTTCTGCTTCTCTAATCATCTTGTTTCCACTCCCATGCAACTTATGCCCTTGTCATCATGCAAAAGTTAGTGGCTCTTCATATCTTTCTGAATCCATTTGCTAATCTTTGGATTGTCACATTATCTTCAGAAGTGAATTTGTTCCATCTGTATTTGAAAGTGGGGATGCGGATGAAGACTGGGTCTGTGATTTCACTGGTACAGGGTACTCCTAGATGAGGAAATTCCCTCTATTGATGCAAGTTGGCACCTTCCCTGCAACTTGTAGTTGTTTATTTTCTTTTTTGAGAGGGGAAGGCAAGGCAAGGCAATCAGGATTAAGTGACTTGTCCAGGGTTACACAGCTGGTCAATGTGTCAAGTGTATGAGACCATATTTGAACTCAGGTCCTCCTGATTCCAGGGCTGGTGCTCTATTTACTGTACCACCTTAGCTGCCCTACAACTTAAAGCTTTAGAGTGAACTGAAAGGTCAAGTAAATTGCCCAGGGTCACATGGCTAAGGCCTAAATGTGATTTTGTTAATTCCTTTTAGGGGAGACCTGGACCATAAAGACCATACCCAGTCTTTATTTGAGAGATTTTCCCTGGAACTCTAGGGTAGGGGCATAATAAACCAAGAGGACATGAGAAAAGCTTCTATTTGGAGGTCAGGCTCCCTCAGAACTGAACTGGTCTGTTTGAGCCCATAGCAAGTCTTTTTGTGGGAAATAATGTCCCAGGATGGAAAGTAACATACTAGATAAAGCACTAAGGACTCTGATTCTCCTCTACCCCCTGGGACAAGTCTCGAGATTTACACAAACTGGAGCTACTACAAAAGAATGACTGATTGCATTTTCCTCCTGGGTTCAAGAAAAATTTTAATTTTATAGGCTTATTCTGAAACAGGATTATTTAGCACCAGGTAAGTGGCAGCAATGTGATTTAGCAAAAAACTACTTGAAAATGCAAGGACTTCAAATTCTGGTGATTCAACCCAGTCAGAATCCCCATGATCACATAGCAGCATTCTGTTCTTCTCTGGATGGAGCTTCTCTATGTACTTAGGTATTTATGGCTAGAGGGGACCGTAGAAGGTATCTAGCCCCTTTCATTTCACATATGAGGAAACTGAAGACCAAAGAGCTGAATGACTTGTTTAAGGTCACACAGTCCATGCAGTATACCACTGGGACTATATATCCAGAAAAAGTCACTGATAGTAAGAAAAGATTCATAGGTAAAAAAATGTTCTTATTTCTGACTACAAAAAGCTGGATTCTAACTATATAACCAATGCCTGAGGAATGACTGAACAAATCATAGCATATGAATGGCATGGGATATTGCCGCCCCCAAAAGAATGAAGAATATGAAGATTCATGGAATGTAGAAAGACTTGTGTGAAATGATACAGGTTGAAGAAGGCAGAGTTAAAAGAATAATAAACATGATTAGAACCATTCTACCAAAGTAAAAGGACACGCATTCTCCTTTTTGTTAATAACTGATAATCTCATTTTTTTAGTTGACATAAATAAAAATGGGTTAGTTTGGGTGTTTGTTGGAAAGTAACTATTGACTCAGAACAAAACATATCAATAAATTTAAAAAAAAACCCAATTGGTCTGGAGCAGGAGACCTGGTCAATAGCTGCTCACCTTGTTCTCCAAGTCAGCTAGCTTTCTAAATCATGGAATTGAAAAAGAATTATGGGAGCCTAGATCGTGAAGTGGAAGGAGCATCAGAGGCCATCTAATCCAATTCCTTCATTTAAAAAAAAACCAACTAAGTCTGGGAGAAGTTAAGTGACTAGCCTAACCAAAATATTAAATTGAAGACAGGTAGGACAGGTAGTTGAATTCAGGTCTTCTGCCTTGAGAACCAGTGTTCTTTCCACTGTGCCACACTGCCTTTTATAGTAGTTTTCACAACCCCTCTGTCCTGACCAACCACCTTGCTCTTTGACTTTACAGTCTTATTATCATGGGACCAGAGATTTGCGAAGTTGAAGGAACTGGGGAGATCATTTCATTCTTGGATAGGAATTAAAGAATTGCTAGTCAATGTTTGCTTATACTGGCACAGAAATCTGGTTCTCTGTAGCTTCTAACAGTTAGTCCTATGCCTTTGGACAAACAAGCGTTCCCTTCCTTCTTCCATTTTTCAATGTTTCACATATTTGAACACTGCAGTCATATTCCCTCTGATCCTTTTCTTCTCCAAGAAGAACATTTTTGGTTCCTTCAGATCTCTTTGGTTCTTTTTTTTTTTTCAGTTCTCAGTTCTCTTTTGCCATGGTCTCTAGTCCTGGTTGTAGGACATGCTTCATGGACTTTAAACATGCCTCTGGACATGCTTCCATTTTGTCGATGTCTTTTTGAAGAAACGGGGGCTAGAATTGAACACAATTCTCCAGATGTGTCCTGACCAGGGCTAAGTATTATCTCCTAACTGTTTCATGCGATTTTATGTTCCCTGAGGGCAGGGATCAGGTCTTCTATATCTCTCCTCTGTTCTTCACAGTGCCCAAAACAGGCAATAAATGGGGGGTTCAATATTTATTTTTTTTTGGTGAATGAATGTATGTGCATGTGTATATGTATACATGTTGGATACTTCAATCTCTTTTCCTCCGCTGCCCTCTGTGGGATGTGTTGAGGCCAAGCAGAATACATTTATCCCTTCTACATTGTGGGGGTTATGGCTGCAGCACCTCTGTGAGCTGGAAAATTCATGTAAAATTTTTGGCCTTGCCTTTGGACCAGCAAAGGTATCTTCTGGCTTTGTGGATTTCCTTTTCTTTTTTTTCTTGATATTATACAATATTATACAGATATTTTATGCGTTTCTGAGTTTCTAAACTTTTTCTGTGTCATCTGCTGGTCTGTGGCTTCTGCAAAACTCCTCCCAAATTCCTATTTAATATTTTATGCTGATTTGAAATATAACAACACTATGATAGGGAAAGTCATGATGTGGAAAGTATAACCGTAGTTTGACCTTGGGCTAGCTTCCATTGTAATAACTCACATTTCATTATAATTTAAGGTTTGCAAAGCACTTCACAGCAGCCCTATGAGCTGGCTATCCTCATCTTCAGGCCAGGAGAATGAATCTCTAAGAGAGGTCACATGACCTGCTCAGCATCACAGTTCATTTTTTCTGAGCCGAGCTATGAACACAGGTCCGTTCTAACTCCAAGTCTGGATCTCTTACCCCTCTGCCACATTCACCCTATTATAACAGACTGCCTCTCTAAATATGTTTCATGGATTCTTTGTGTGAAATGTTTTGAGTAGTTCAAATGCCCCAGGAATTATGCAGATAAGTAGACTAAAGTTCTTAGAGAAAGTGTGGATGGACAGTTGAATGGAAGTTTTGAGACCATCATATTCAGTTCTCTCTCCCATCCATTTTGTAGACCCCCTAAGCCTTTCTTTTCTACCCGAGCAGTGCCCCTCCGTGGAGAAACCTCCTTCATAGTTTCTATCTCCCAGAGTAACGGGTGACTAAGTACCTTGTAATTTTGAATATCCTCAGCAGCCGGACACATCTCAACACTGAGATCCCCAGGGGGGACATGATCTTGGTCTCTACCAGGATGGTCTCCAGGATTCCCCCACACACGATGAAGCAGTCAAAGCGGTTGAACAGAGACACAAAATAGGCCTGGAGGCCAAGGCTGTACATCTTCAACAGCATCTCTGCAGTGAAAAGAGCCAGCAGGGCCTTGTTGGCAGTGTCTGGCAGGATCCAGAAGAGGAGGAATTTGGGGATAGGGAAAGCAAAGAGGGAAAAATTATTAACTAAAAAAATCTCCCCTTTCCCCAAAACATTTATGGCATTCTAAATCTCTCTTATCACCTCAAAGCCCAGAAAAACTAGAGGCTACATGAAGGAAGATGAACGTTTTAGAAGGCAACAATCACCTAAAGAACTGGGGCCACGTTTAGGTCTCTGGGTACAGTACCTAGATTAGTGCCATACTAAAGCAGGCACTTTATCAGTGCTCTTTGGGAGCACTAATGGGGGTTGTGATATTGATGAAGAAGTTGATAATTATGAGAAGGACTCACTTCATTAGTCAGTGAAGAGAAGATGGATGAGCCAGAGTCTTACAACTAGGGTGAAGTAACCTGAATTTTGCCCCAGGGTTTCAACATCCAGGGGGAAGGCAGGGATGCTTCTTCCTACAGTGGCCTTTTGTCCCCTTGTTTCATAGTTCTCTGCTGACACTGTCAGGTGGTACTATTTGTGAAGACCTCCCAAGTCTACCTTTTTTCACTGCTGGGCCTTGCTACTCTCCCCATATCCTTCTTGTTGGGGTGTCTGTGACCAGTTGTTCCATGGAAGGGGGAGGGGAGGCTAAAGCAAGCATGTACCAGGAACAGCTTGAACCAACTGGAGGGAGCTGATTGTTAAATTTTCAGCATGAGCATTGATACCTCAGAAAGCAGAAAATGCTACAGATCAGGGCTTTATAGTTTTGCTGATCAGATAATCAGATAAATCAGACTTAAGAAAGTGATTAAAATATTAGTAATGCAGATTAAACTTGGAATATTGTCATGTGCACATTTTCTTTTCTAGACAGCTCCTTGTTAAATATTTACTACCACACCATTGACATAGAGTCATATTCTCTAGGAAATGAGTCATCCTTTCTTCTGGCATGATTGCATTAAAGTACAATGGGCTGTAATCTGTGTGCTCCTTCTCTCAAAGAAATTTGCCCTAAGCACCAGAATTTCTAGTTATGGCTCTGAGATAAATAAAAACATTCTTGAATTTCCACTGTGCACCCAGCCGTGGTTGGTTGTTCTTACAATGTGGCCCTCCCCTTTTTCTTCATTTTGTCTCTAGGGGCACAATCCTATCAGACCCTCTTCTCTCTAGTACCTCCTGGGGCTTCCACTTAGGAGGAAATGGTTTATTAGGGTGGTCGCTTTGTTTCCTCTATTTTCTCATGCACCCCGTCCATCTCCCCCTCCCCCATCCCTCCTGACTCCAGACTTTTCTGGTCAACAGATGTCCTTTGTGGTGAGCACAGTTGGACCTGTACACAGCTCTGAAAATTCCCTTTGGCAAGTGAGCTGCCAGAAGGGCTTTGTCTCCCATCACCTGGGCATAACAAGCGGTGTGTTGGGGCTGGCAGATGGTATGGGTCTACTCAGATAAGGGGGGCTTATTTATAAAGTATTTCTGCATTTTATTTTATTTTATTTCTGCTCTGACTTGAGCATATCTGTTGTCATAACTGTTGGCCAACACCCCATTAAATTATAACTATGGGCCAAATCTCCATAAAGATTCTGACTACCGGTGATTTCATTTCCATTTGGGTTTAAGGTGAGGTAAGCAAGGACAGGTGGGAACTGGAACTGAGGCAGGGGTGCCCCTCACCTTGGACTTCTGTGAGCCAGTGGGGCTGGTTGTAGTGTTCTGAGGCGATGGTAAGGGTGTTGAGGAACACAAGGAAGATAACAAGCCAGTAGAAAATATTGGATTTGACAGCAGCCCGGCACTTCCTTCTGCAGAACCGGTTCCACCGGCGCCAGTAACGGCTGGAGAATGGGAAAAGAAGAGGTGGGAAAAGGGAATGAAAACTTAGGAACCTGTTGGCTTGAGACTTGGAGAAGTTGCTTCATTCGGATGCTTCGATGAAATAGCCTGCTCTCCAAGCTTCCTTCTGGCTTGAAAGTTTTATGATTCCAAGATTAGGAGGTGGTGGGAGCGACAGACTGCTTCTACTTCCCTCCTTTATGTCAAACCTAGACCAAGGCTAGTCAATATCAGTAGCTGCCCGGGATGTGGAGCATTTTGGGAACTCGCTGGGATGGCGACTTCTAAATAAGAGCAGGAGGAAGACCCATACTGCTGATTTCATACCTGCAGGGAGCTCCCTATGCGGGAACTTCCTCGGGTGAATGTTGATCCATAAATCTATAGCCCATCGTGATTTACTTCCTTGGGGCATCGTGAGGTTAAATGATTTGTCTATAATCACATAGCTAGAAGGTAGCAGAGGAAAGATTTGAACCCAGGTCATTTTGAGGCAGCTATATGCCACAGTGAATAGAGCACTGGGTCCCGAGTCAGAAATAATAACTAATAACAATAATGCTTACTGGTAGCTAGGTGGCGCCCTGGATAGAGCACGGAACTTGGAATCAGGAAGACTCCTCTTTAAGAGTTCAAATCCAATCTCAGATACTTACTAGCTCTGTGACCCCTGGCAAGTCCCTTAACCCTGCTTGCCTTGGTTCTTCATCTGTAAAAATAAGCTGGAGAAGGAAATGGCAAACTCTGCGAGTATGTTTGCCAAGAACACCCTAAATAGGGTCATAGTCAGATACGACCAAAACAACCCAACAGCAATAAAATAACATGTATGCCGAGCACTTTACAATTATCGTCTCATTTGACTCTCACAAGAATCTTTGGGAATTAGATGCTATATCACACCCATTTTACAGATCAGGAAACAGGCAAACAGAGGTGAAGTGACTTGCCCAGGGTCACATAGCTACTAAGAGTCTGAGGCCGGATTTGAACTGAGGTCTCTCTGACTCCAGGCCTGGTACTTTATGCACTGGGCCACCTCGATGCCCTGGGAAGACCAACTTCAGGAAGACTGGAGTTCAAATCCAGTCTCAGATACTTAAGAGCTAGTAAGCGTGACCCTGGGCAAGTCATTTAACTTCTGTTTGCCTTAGTTTGCTCCACTCTAACATGAGAGGTAATAACAGCACCTCCTTCCCAGGGCTGTTGTGGGCATCAGATGAGATGACATTTGTAAAACGCTTACACGTAATAAATGATTGCTTTCTTCCTTTCTGACTTTCAAGGCTGGCCTTCTACGCCACGCTGCCTCTCAAAATTATTGTTCAAGGGCAGGAAATCCTGTTTTCCACGGCATATTCTCATTATTGGCTTGTTTTGTGATAGATCAAGCTGCATATTTTATAGGGAAAGCCCAAAGTGAACACATCTTTGTGACTGGGTACATAATGCCACAATGAAAGAAAACATTTTGTCATTGATGTTGAGGGGACGTTGAGTCTTCAGCACCTGGCCAGGAGACAGTCTTGTCTTGGCTCTCCCTTTTCTTCAGAAACCTGAGAAAATGTGCTATTTTTACTAAATGACAACATATTATCTGGGAGAATGGGAAGACCAAGGAAAGATAAAGGAAGGGCGGATGGCTGAGCACAGTATACAGTGAACATTTATGTCTTTTGAAAAAGTTTTTGCTGACTTCGGCAAAAACATTAACTCAGAAAAGTGAGGTGTCTTTCCCGAGGTCATACAGATAGTGTATAGCCAAGGCAGGATTCGAACCCAGGTTGTCTAACTCTAATTCCACTATACCACTCTTTGAGGCTCAAATAAGAAGAGAGGAATATCTGAAATATTTTTTTCAAATTACAAAGCAGTATATAATATACAAATGAGTTTTACTTCTATTTTAGCTCATCTTTAGAAAAGCGTTTCCCCAAAGTACAGGTTTTCTTCTAAGTTTCTAGGCCTAAGGCCCCTTTGGAAGAGTCTGACATTTGTTTATTTTGACTTGTTACTTTTCTGATCAGAGTAGTACTGGGAAACTCTGGTCAAGTGGAGTGTTGGCCCCGGAGAAATAAATCTTCATTGGATGGAGGTAGTGTAGGGCATTGTAGCATAAAGTACCTGGAGTTTTCTCTCCTATAGTCCTCTGGTCTATAAAACAAGAGGGCCGAAGGAGATTATCTTTAAAGTCCATCCCAAGCTCAGAAGTTTTATTCAATTTGGCACTAAGTCCAATTTAAATGAAAAAATGAGAAAGGAGCCCTTTCCCTTCCCCTCAGGTAGTTTCCTACCTTGCAAAGCTAGCAGGGGAGGCAAATAATCAGGAAGGTATTGCTTTAATGTAACATGCCTATTGCCATAAGTATTTGGATGAGAACTCTAAAATGGCAGTAAAACTTCTATGTGGTGTCCTCCCTCCTTGGAGGATGCCTGTGTGTGTGCAATGAAAAAATCCTGGCTTTCAAAAAACATATTTCAGGGTACCTAAAACTCCCTGCACAAAGGGGTTTGAATTTGAGAGGGACAAAGGAGCAGAGAACTAAGGTGATTGCGATGGCCAGAGGCCTCTGGAACTTTGCCTGTGGGAAATCCCCATGTAGGCCTCTCCTGGCCTGGCACAGTTGCATTTTGGTCTTTTAAGCCAGAAGCAGTTGTATGTGGAAGGACACATGACTCTTCTGAAGCTTGGATTTTCTTTTCACACTTTCTCCAAACCTAAGTGTGAATGTCACAGATCCCCGATATGCATAGCCTTCCTTGCTACAGCTGCTTTAGGGACTCACCTTCATGGCTCTTCCTGTTACCTTGACGGACAGACCATAAGACTATAGATTTAAAGTTAGACCCTCTGAACTCCAGAACCGTACTCTTCCCATTAGATAAGGTTTTCAATAAATAGGGTGGTGCCCTATTTGGCTCTTTTTGTATACAGTCATTCATGAATGTTGCACTCATTTGGGTTGGAATAAGGGAGTAACTGCTAACCAGAGAAGGTGTTTAGAAGCTAATTACACACCTCCCACACTTACAAAATATAGTTTGCTTAGCAACGGGTTTCCTGGCAACACCTCCTATTGTATAATAAATGCCATAAGTTATTTGTATGTGTGAATATGTATATGTTTACATATGCATGCAGGATATGGAAATGACATGGCAGAACAGGGAGGGGAATTTTGCCTGTATTTCTTGTATCCTTCATGCTAACAAGGGAATGTGTTTATGGCAACGGGAGGAAATTCTCCCGGGAGGCACAGGGGGGCCGGAATGTTGCTGTTCCTTCCTCCCACCCTCCAAAGGGCATTAAGTACAGACTACTCCAAAGGCTGTAGGGCTCGAAGCCCTCTGGGACAGTCAGACTCTTTGGCCAGGGGACTTTGGTAGAATTAGTAATTCAGCCTGTCAGGGACCCTATTTGTCTTTCATGACACAAGATTCACCACAGGAGTTTGACAAGCATTATGCCAGTGTACTGGAAAGGACACTAAACTTGGAGTCCTGGTTTCCGATTCTGACTGCCATTTACTAGCTGTGTGACCTTGGGAAAGTTCTCTCTCTACTCTAAATCTAATTTAGGGGTTGGGTTAGATATTCTTTGAGGTCCCTTTCTACTATGATTTGAGGAAACAGGCTCAGAAATGGTAATACTACTCACAAAACCAATAAATTGTGTGCACCTGTAAAGCTGGCCCCATCATCTATGGTGTGATTTGTTCTAGCTCCCCACCTCTCTCATCTCACTTCTCTCCCATCATGTCACTGACATCAGGACTGACTTATTTGGACATTTCAATAAATTTGACTCTTGAGAAAATGGCTTTTCTTCATTTTCTGAATCTTGGCTTGGTCTATACACATGAAGGAAGAAATCACTCTCTTAGGCAGCACCCCACCGCCCAACTTGGTGGGCAAAGCTTTGGTCATTTGAAAGAGGCAGGTGTGGGATAGGACAGACAGGAGAATGGAAGAGAGGAAAGGAGAAACATATATCACTCACCTGAATTTTGATTTGGAGATTCGGTGCCTGAAAGAGAACAGAGCTGTGTTACTGAATCATATATACTTTCATGCTAATTCAACTAGTGCCCAGATCAGAGGTGAGGATTCTATGGCCTCAAGGTCACATGTATCCCTCTAGGTCCTTCATTTCTGTGAAATTTGGATTCAGTCAAAGGGCTGCACTTGAGGACCTAGAAGGCCACATGTGGCTTTTGAGGCCACAGGTTCCCCACCCCTGGCCCAGATGTTGACTTTTTCCTGATACTAAAGAATTCAATCCAATGGATGGTTTTCTTCTGACTCATTCCTATGCTCCCATGTTGAGGCAGAGGGCTGTTACAGTTACATTCTCCCAGTCAACCAGAATCCATTCAGCAAGACCCTTGAGGCTGGGTCAGGGGAAAATTCTGGAGAGATCTTCCTGCCAACTGGTTATTACGATGGATCTGCTCTTGCTAGGAGGTATAAAAGAAGGGAAGGCCTCTCATGGAGAGAGGCATGGTTCACCATTAAGTTCCAGTATAAGCTGCTCCTGCAACGGTTCCTTTTCTCATTGTCCCCTGGCCCTGAGCCAGAGACTAAATAGCAGTTGGGTTACAAGAACAGCGAAAAAGGCAAAATAACCCAGCTGGAAACAGAGAAGCCAAAGCAATCTTGTTTTGAGGACTGGAAGCTGGTAAAAAAGAAACAGCCAAGGGTTTAGAGAGGGCCTGAGAATAATACTGAAAGTATTGTCAATCATGTGTTGCATTGAAAACTCATGGAACATTCAAAAAATAAGAATATGGAAAGGAAATCCCCAAAATAGTTTATTCATATGTGCAAATATATGTGGTACTTTTAATGCTGATCTATGGTATTAGATTTGGATGCAAAATTAAATTAAATGGCAACTTTTCAAAAAGAGACCCAAAAGGAGATCTAAAGGAGACAGAAATTAGCAAGGACCCAAATAAGAGAAGCACAGACAGAGAGAAAAGAAGCAGAGAAATCAGCAAAGATCCACAGAGAAGAAAGAAAATCAAAAGAAAAGAAGTTAGGTATCGAGAGGATGTGGGGAGTGAGGGCCGGCCAGTACATGAAAGAAACACTGGGATGAAAGACAGGAGGCTTTGGTGCTCGACACAGAGGACTGAAAACTGAAGGCTTCAGGTAGAGAGAGAATGATCAGGATGGAAACAGAAGCAGAAAGATGGGAAGTAAGGAGAAAAGGAAGGAGGGAGGTTTGATATTTGGAGCAGAGGAGCTGGAAGGTTCTCACCTCCTCCATTACTGTGCATTTGTTTCTATTTATTTATCTGTGAACAGGTTCAACTGAACAAACTCCTTAAAGGTAACAGGAGCCATTCCATTTTTTTTTGTCCTGGTATTTAGACATAGGGTATTTAATAAATGTTTGATGATTGCTTGATTTCTGCTCTGAATCTATGAGCTGATGTCATTCCAGATTTGCTCAAAGGAACTTATTCTATAGAAGAAGAAACTACTAAAACTTTCCACACTTTTTAAATTAAAAAAATAGTGAAAAGATGAAAAAGTGGCATCTAGCACCTCTAGGACATCGAGCCTTGGAGATCCCTTTACCCTCCTCTCCTTATGGACAACCCCCCGCCCCCCAAATAGCATTGTAGGAAGGGCCTCTCAGCCAGGCTCCACCTCCTTCTCCTTGACCACCACATCCTCTCCCCTACCCCCTCCCTGCTTCCCACTAGCTCCCCTTTATGTATGGTCTCCCCCCATTAATATGTAAGCTGTTGAAGAGTAGGGACTGTGATCCTTCCTTGTATTTATACTCCCAGTGCTTTGTGCATTACAAACACTTAAAAATAATCCCTCACTTCTCTCTCTTTCACTCCCCCCTCCCGCTGTCATCTGTCTGTCTTTACCACTAAAATATGGTTGTTAGTAGCTAGCTCCCTACCCCCCCCACCAAGTCTACATACTTGGGTGGGAGGCTTTAATCGTATGTTATCAAGGAGCGTGGGAAGGGAAAAAGGAGGAAAAGAAGAATATTTTTATTTAGAGCCAGAATCAAACATTTTAAAGTTGCTAATTGGGTCATGGAAATTCCAAGGTGTTCTACCTCCAACCAGGGACATCTTTAGCTTGAGATATGTCAGGGCTCACTTTTGAAATAGAGGCTTTCCTGGTAAGGAGAACCCAATTTCCCCCTCATCAGTATAAGTGGATTTAACCTTGGGCCTTATTCCTTTGACTCTAAAGAAATTCTGAGTTGGTCATCTTTGAGGATACCCCAATGAATGTAGAGAAAAGAACTCTGGACTCAGAGGAATCAGATTTTTATCCCAGCTCTGCTACTTATTCCTTTCATAGCCTGGACTTGTCTTACCCAATCTCTCTGGACTCCAAGTTATCCTCTATATATCTTGTTTGTACGCAGGGTTTTTTTCCACGTTGAGGCAATCAGGGTTAAGTGATTGAGGCTGAATTTGAACTCAGGTCCTTCTGACTCTCCTATGCCCCTTGTAAATAGTTATTTGAATGTACCTTCATTATATTGTGGGCTTCTTGAAGCCAGGGACTCTTTTTGCCTCTTTTTATCATAATGCCTGGAACAGAGTAAACACTTAACAAATGCTTGTTGACTTGATGTCAGTTTTCTCAGTTGTAAAATGAAGGGTTTGGATTAGACATCTATGGGCCTTTGAGCCTATGAGCTCAAGTTTTGACTGATTGCCCTCCTGCTCTCATCAGAATATCTTCCCTTTGACTCACTTCAAATAGTCTTAAGCAACAGTGAGAATCCAGACTTGGGGAGGCCTGGACATGCTTGTTTAAATCCTCAGAAGGAATGTCTGGTGGCACAGTGAAAAACCTAGGGGTCACAATTTAGGTGTGGTCACTGTTTTCATGATTCTCTGTGCTATTCTGAGATTGAGTGGGGGGGGGGGCAGGGGAAAGGGGGAACAGGATTGAGGGAAATTTTCTCTTCTGTTCATTTCCAGGCCAGTTGCATGAATCCTTCCATGCCACTCTATACTTCTCTGGGCCTTAATGCCCCAACTGTCCACCCTGAACAGAACCTCCTTCAACATTGCTAGTTGGAAACTCTTTTAAAAGATCATGATTGACCTAAGATTGATTCTAGCTCTCTGACTACGTTTCTAAGAGGCTTCCTTCTCCACCATCCCCACATCTGTAATGTCTCCAGAATATCACTCCCTTCCATTTCCTCCTCTCCACTCACATATGGCCACCACCCTTTATAACTCTCCTGGGCTATTGCGATAGCTTCCCAACTGTTCTCCCTAACTTTAGTCTCTTCCCTCTCCAATGCACCCTTTATAAAACTGCCAAAAGAAGCTTCTTAAGACATGGGTCTGACTATGTTACACCTTACTCAAAAACTTTCAGCAATTCTCTGTTTCTAACAGGATAAATGTGAACTCCTTTGCTTGCCAGATAAGGCCCCTCACAGTCTTGTTCCAACCACCCTCTCCAACCTGACTTTTCCGCTTCTCATGTACTTTATATTATAGCCAAACTGACTACCAAGATTTCATCTTGCTCTCTTCTCGTCCAGTCTGTTGGCTCTTCCCCACGCCTAGAACATATACCTGCCCTTGCAGAAATCTTTCTCAGAGGTAGCTAGGTGGTGGACAGATTGCCGGACTTGAACTTAGGAAGATCAGAGTTTAAACCAGACCTTACTAACAAGCTATATGACCCTGGGGGAGTCACGACCTCTGTTTTCCTCAGTTTCTTCAGCTGTAAAATGGGGATAATAATAGCATCTACCTCATAGGGAGGTTGTGAGGATCAAATGAAAGTTTATTTGTAAAGAACAAAAAAAAAAAGACAGCACAGTGCCTGGCACATAGAAGACACTATGGGAATTTTTATTCCCTTTCCCGTTTTCTTCAAGGCCCAGATGAGCTACAATCTCTTTCATGAAATTTCCCTTAATTCCCCTCCTCTCCTCTAAGGGATTTCTTCCTTTTCAAATATCCTTAGTGAATTTTGTTTGAATTTCTTCTTTGTCCTGATCATATCCTACCCTTATTTCTATACTTTCTTGTTTCTCATCCTCTTCATTAAATTGTAAGCCCCTTGAGAGCAGTGGCTATTGCTTTATATTCATTATGTTGCCATTAGAGAGATGTGTGATTGGAAAAAGAAGGTGGGTTGGTTCTGGAGTGAGTGATAAACGATCCGTGAACTCTATCTTTGCTAGGTCCTTACAGTATAGAGATGGGCCCCCAGCAGGAAGAATGGAGCTCTTATGCAGGATTTACAGAAAGACATGGGCAGAAGCAAGGTCAGTCTCATAGAGATGGATGGAATTAATTTTACTACTGGAAGTTGTACCTGCGTTGTTGCCCACTTACTATGGGCAAGTCACTTAAACTCCCTAAATCTGAGTTTCCTCAACAGTAAGACAATGATAATGATACCTATAGCTCTTACCTCATGTGGTTGTTATATGGTTCAAATGAAGAACTGAAGAATCCCCAAGGCCTACACAGGCTCTTCTTATACATGGTAGGGGTTTACAGATGTGGCTAAGTTAATAAGAAGACCAGGCAGGGGCTCCTAGCTTACTCTTGTGAAGGAAAGAGGCAGGAATCAGATCTGGGTTCTACTTCTTAGAGAAGTCATTTCATTTTGCTCAGCTTCAGCTCCTTATCTGGCCTTCATTCCTACCTCTCCTTCCACCCTCTACTTCCCCATCACCAGGTTGCACTCCTGACTTGCCTGGTCTTTCTCAGAAACTTCTTAACCTTGGAAGCTCATTCTACTCCTGGACTTGACACAATCCTTTGGATTGTCTGGTTCTTCCTAGAATTTGCATTTTAAGGAAAAGACTGGCCATATCTTCATTCATCTCCAGGCTATATGCTTGACTCTCCCAGACCTTTTCTACAAGGCTCCTGCCTCCAACCTTCATCTCTTTCCCTGTCCATTCCTTCAGCTCCCTTTTATGAGTCTTCTTCCCTCGGTAGAATTAAGTGCCTTGAAGGCAGGGACTGCCTTTCTTTCTGCTTTTGTCTTTCCTTTGCTTAGCACAGAGCCTGGCACTTAATAAGCACTTCATAAATACTTGTTGACTTGACTTGTCAAATGGCAGGGTTGGACCAGAGGAGCTCCAAGGTGCCTTTCAATTCTGACTTCCTATGGTTCTATGTCCAGTGAGGCACAGACGACTATATCTCAGCATCTTCCTAAAGCTACAAGTTTAAGCAGCCTCCCTGTTCTTATTCTACCTGTTTTGTCTTGTTCTAGACCCTTGGAACACGTTTTAAGGCTCTGTATCATTTCTTTCTCCCCTTCTGGGGAAAGGATCTTTCCATGGACCCTTCCGAGTTTTTCAGAGTGAGAGTAGCCCTACTACTGATGGGAATGGAAGGTTTATTAATTGGCTTTCACTGGGTAAAGGCTGCCTCTAGAAATTCAAAGACTTTGTTTTCTACCATCCCTAATAAGGGAGAAGAAGTAAAAAAAATACCAGGCTATTCCTTAAAAATGTAATTAGCATGGTATTTTAACTTTTTGACAATAATTACCTCCCTACCTTCCTCAGAAATCTACAGTGCAGACTCCCTGGTGCCTCTGTCAGAGTGAATGATAGTAAAAGTCCCGCATGCTCAGGGGGGAGAAATCATAAGAGCTGGTCTGTCCCTAGGTCTTGAGCTTCTTTCTAGCGCCTCATCCTCAGAAATCATCCCAGAGTCTGGCACAATAAATGTTCAAATAACCTGCAAGCTCCTCTTTGGGGGACTGTCTTAGGACCAAAATAACTGAGCCATTTCTGACAGGTGAAAAGGATGCCCTTTTCTTGATGAAATCTTTAGAGACTTATCCTACATGCAGCCAGGCCTCTTCAGTGCTATCTATCTAGTTATATCTCATTTGAATTCAAGTAGATTCAATTCAACTAATTTCATTTTAATTAACCTACTATTATAAGGCAGTCTATTTACAAAGTTGAAGTCTGTGATCTTTATGCCCCGAGCAAGTGTCTGCAGCAGGGGATGTTTCTACTCTCCAAAGGGAAAAATTAATTTCTTCATATCTAAAGTCTGACTTAAAAAAAACAACTTCTGGTAATTAGACCATTTCAACGTTCATTTCTTTAGGTCAATATTTCAGAGGGGCTCACTGTTTTTCCATGTTCAGGATTAACATAACAAAGCTAATGGAATTGATTCTTAATCTTTCATAAGTGGAATGCTGAGTGGATCATGTAAGGCCCTTCTCTCTATCACTGCCTAGAGGAGACCACGATGGGAGGTGTGTGTGTGTGTGTGTGTGTGTGTGTGTGTGTGTGTGTGTGTGTGTGTGTGTTATATGTCTGAGGGAGCTGTCTCTAGTAGATAGCATGGTATGGTGCCACCCTCAACTTCAAAATTTACTTCACACTTTGTTGTTTTTCGGTTGTTTTCAGTCATGTCCGATGCTTCATGACCTCAACTGGGTTTTCTTGGCAAAAATACTGGAGTGGTTTGCTGTTTTCTTCTCCGGCTCATTTTATAGATGAGGAAACTGAGACAAACAGGGTTAAATGACTTGCCCAGGGTCTCGTAGCTAGGAAGTGTCTGAGGACAGATTTGAATTCAAGAAAGATGAGTCTTCCTGATTCCAGGCCCCATTCTCTATCCACTGAGCCCACCTAGATACTCATACCTCATATTTACTTCATGCAGATTTTGTATTTACTTTTATGTTCTTGTTTGCCCTCCTTCCTAGAATGTAAGCTCTTTGAAGGCAGGATCTGTTTCTTTTTTTCTTTGTATCTCCTATGCTAAATACAAGAAGGGGCATAGAGCAGATGCTTAATCAATGTTGATTGCTTGATGAAACCATGGTAAGAACAGTAGATGTGGAGTCTGGAGAGACCTTGGTTCAAATCCCATCTCCAACACTTAATAGCTGTGTGACCATGGGCAAGTCACTTATGTTGTCTAAACCTGAGTTTCCTCAAGAGTAAAATGAAGATAATGATAACTGTAGCTCTTACTTCATAGGGTTATTATGAGGTTCAAAGTACTTAGAAAACCTTAAAATGCTCTTTGGGAATTATTTTATTATTAGATTCTAAAGTTAATCAAAGCTGAGTTTTGAGTTATCTGGTATTCACATTAATGACACTTCTTTCCTTCAGTGGCACAGATCACATCTTTTTAATGGCTCATATCATGCTTTTCTGCTTTCTTTTCAGCCCAGGTTATCCTGCCTAACAGAATTTAAAGCCTAGTCAGCAAGGTCTAATATTCTCTTTGTTTCACAGTCTCTGTTGTAGATGGGAAAAAGTTCCAATGAAACTCTGTAAAGCTGAGAAACTCGACAACGGAGTACACTTTGTTTGTTTCGTTGCAAGGGAATGGAAATCCAAAGTACAGACCTTCTTAGGAAACATGGGAATTTTTACTTAGAGTTCTACTTCAATGGTAACATTGTCTCCTAACCTTCCCGGCTCATCAATCTATCAGACATAACCAAATGTATTAAATCATGCCTTTCACTCCACTTATGCCATTGTCTGGTGTTTCTCTTCTTTTTGATGATAGACTCTTGTCCTCCCACTGTGTTGGGCCACCTGACACCCTTTAAATAACTCAATCTGCTTTCAGGATCAACTCATAGGGCAATGTCCCCATAAATGCCCTCTGCCCATTGGATTTGCCATGCCTACTCACGCCAGCCTCGCCCCACAGTTCTCTCCCTCGATGTCGCCTCCAGTCACGTTTTCAGTGTTGACGGATTCTGTCTCGCTTGTGGGCATGCTCACTGCAAGAGTCAAAGGGGAGAAAGCAGAAAATTGGGGTAGTGGGAGAAGGTTAGTTGCTGACGTCCAATATTGAGTGACAGCTACAATGTTGATTCTCAGGAAGTGACTTTGGGTAGAAGTGCTAGAGTTGGCTGGACAAAGGGGTAGAGCGTGGTAGTTGCCACTGAGAAAAATGAAATCTACTGGAGTAAGTCCCAATGTCCTGGAGTTTGAAGGGAGAGGGAAGTAGAATTACCTAGGTTATTTTCTTATGGCTTATCCCAGGTAAGCTCTGCTGCTGGTCAATGAAAAGTAGTGAGAGCTGTTTTGGGAGGGTGGGAGTGGGGTGTGAGGGTAGGGAACTGGTATTGAGATCAGTCTCCCCCCTCCCCACTGGAAATGCTTTGAGATACATGAATGATCACCTTGAAACAAAAAAAAAAAACAAAACCAGCACCGGCATACCTCAGTGCATTCGGACAAATGGATGAATTTAGCATCAAATATTGATAGCCATGAGACCAGTTTCCTAACTTACCATTTAAAGAGAGAAACTCTCAGGAGATGACATTCATTCCCATTTATCCAGCTTTCCAAGAGCTGAATTTGGATTTGAGTCCTAGCTCCTTTCTTACTCACTATACTTACTTGTATGACCTTGGGCAAATTCCCTGAACCTCTGAGAATTTTACTACCCGGCTCATAGTGTTTTCGTGAAAGTGCTCTGAAAATGTGCTGTTGTTGCTGTTATTATTATATTTAATCTGGGAAGAAAGAATTGTTTGGTTGATTGTTCACTTAAGACGTGTGTGTGTGTCTGTGTGTGTGCTAAACTCAGCTGTGTTTCACAAAGTATGGCTGTTATGGACTTTTTGGCAACGTGCCAAGGTCTTCATCTGACTCCTGTCTTCTAAATCATCCCATTCCTATCACCTAGAACGAATCTGGAACAGGGGTTCTTAACCTGTTTGTGTGTCATGAACCCCTTTGGCAGTCTGGTGAGATCTATGGAGCCTCACTCAGAATAATGTTTTAAAGTGCATACCATAAAACACATAGGATTGCAAAGGAAACACATTTATCAGAGTATCTAAAGTTCCAAGTTTACATACCTCGTAAAATTTATCCAAAGACCTCTTATGAATACCCAGGTTAAGAACCCTTGATCTAGAGTCTGGGTCAACTTGGACTTGGCTTTACATGGGTGAACTCTAGGTTAAATTAAGTCTACCAGCTAGAAACTGTGGGAGTACTGGAAGGAATTATAAGAGTATGGGGACTAATAAACACAACTGATCTGGAGCCTGGTGACTGTCCACCAGGTTGGGATTCAGTAATTCTGACATTTCCATCTCAACAACTTGGCTTGAGAGCAACTCCAGCATGTGTAACTCATGCCATTCTGGCTAGTTATCTCTTCTTGGACTTCCCAAGGAAGTAGTACATAGGACTTCCAGAGGGAAAGCTGTCTTCATATTTAGCTTTGGGGGCAGGGGGAGGAAGGGATGGGAAGCAGGTGTCTCAAAGAAACTTTTCTATTTTTTCCCTTTCAGAAGGAAAGTTTTGGTGCTGAAGTGGGTTCTTTCTCCATTTTGACCTCCTCTTTCCTTTTTAGTATTGCATAACAAAAAGGAAACTTGGCTTAAGAACAGTACATTTGGAGGCACTGGCTCTTTTATTTACTATCTTGGGCAAAACACTTCTTCTCGTCTGTAAAATAAGAGATTGAGCTAGATTAGCAATTCTCAAATTTTTTTGACCTTGGGACCCCTTTAAACTCTTAAAAATCACTGAGGATCCAAAGAACTTTTATGGTATGTGCTAAAGATCTATTGAGGGGCAGCTAAGTGGCACAGGTGATAGAGCATCAGCCCTGCAGTCAAGAGGACCTGAGTTCAAATCATACTAGCCATATGACTTTGGGCAAGTAACTTAATCCTGACATATAACATAATACACATATGTATGTGTATACACACATGCATGTGCATGTATATATGTGTGTATACATATTTTTAGATTTACCACATTAGGAATTGAAACTGATAAAATTCTGAAATATTTATTTAATTCACTTAAAACAAAAACCAACTCATTGCCTAACATAACTAGCATTTTCAATGAAGAATTAAATATTCCAAAGCAAAAAATCAATTTGGTAAGAAGTGACACTGTTTTATATATTTTTACAAATCTCTTTAGTGTTTAGTTTAACAGAAGACAGCTGGATTCTCGTATCTGCTGTGATATGTTGTTTTGGTTGAAACATATGAAGAAAATCTGTCCTCACATAGATAAGTAGGTTGAAAAGAGAGAATTAGCAAGACAATATTTTAGTATTGTCAAAATGGTTTTGACCATGTAGACACCCTGAAAGGATCTCAGAGACACCCAGGGGTCCCCCCAGACCACACTTTGAGAACTGCTGATCTAGAGGGTGTTTAAAAACCTTTCTGCTCTGAATCTTTTGATTTGAATAGTTTTGCTCCAACCTTTGCTTCTTAGATGAGGTACCACATACTCTCTGCCCAGCTCTTCTTCCAGAACAGACTGACTTGGGGGATACAAACATCACACTTCCTACTCAAAAGGGGAATATAGATCTATCTTGTTTGTCCCTCAGGCCCAGGGCCAAAACCTGGAGAAGACAATCGGTCGTTAGGATAATAATGACAGGAATTTCCTGTCTTCTTTTGGAGTTTTCTTCTTTGGGAGAAAGGGCTATTTCAGGTAATCCAGATAAGTCTGAGTCCTGGAGAAGAGGGAAAGTCTGAATGAAACATTCATAAATGGCTGTTCACTATAGGAGACAGAACCTTCCTGATACTTGGAATCATTTGTGGTCAGGTTCGCTGCAAATAAACCCAGGGTTACAAGGCCAGTTCTCTCTCTATTTTTCCCCAAATGTTAACTCTTTACTCTCTCCTAAAAGTCAGCTACTTTGACCGAGATCATGGGAGTTGCATAGGTACAAGGTACAGTGAAAAGGGCACTAGTCTTGGAGTCAGAAGGCCTAAGTTGCCTAGTGACTGGGCGATGTACTTCAAGTCTCTGAGTCTTAGTTTCCTAGCCTGGAAAATGGGATAACAATAAATTCAATACTTACCTCACTGGATCGTTTTGAGGATCAAAAGACAGAATAATGCATGTAAAATACTTTGTAGACCTTAATGTGTGTGTATAAATACATGATTTATACAAACAGATATCAATTAGCATGACTCTATGTACAAGTTCTGAAGGAGCTTTTGTGAGTGGAAGATCTGGGGCTTGGGAATAATTTCAGCACTGGGCACCGAGAAGATGAACCTTTTTGGTCTGACCAGGTTATTTGCTCCATAAACACCAGAAAAGATAAATATTAAAAATGAAGAGCCTTCTTGCTCTTGACCTGTACCCTGACATACTCTAGCTATGCATGTTGATGTGAAATTCTGAGACATATAGGGGTTATGTCTGCCTCTGTTTCACTCTGCTTTAAGCAAAGTTTTGTCCTTTACCCCAAATGGTAGTGACAGTAGAGGTAGGGATGCATTCTTAAAAGGACAATTAGAGATGTGTATAAGGACTAGCTATGTTATTCCTAATTCCAAAGGATTTAAAATTCCTGTTTTCTGTGCCATGTAAACTGTTATGTGATCTAGGCACTGTCCAAGGGAAGAAACTACCCTGTAATCCATGCCAGTATGGAAGTGAGACAGCAACTCTTGATTGCCATGGGCTACTGGCTACACTTCGGAAGAAATCAGAAGGCCATGGATGGGCAGTGGGCCATCCCCTGAAATGCACACAGGGGTACTACAAGATAAGCCCCCGAGAGGAGCACCCTCCCATCAACACACACACACAGACACAGACACACGTACACACACAGACACCAATTCACACGTACACACATAGAGCACAGTGGAACATTACCATGGGTTTCTGTGGAGTGACTAAACCAAGAAAACTTCCCTTTCTTCTTATCAATCATGCCAGCCGGAGTGCTTCCTTTCACAGACAAGATGGTCAGTGTCAAGGACCGGGAACAAGACATCAATAGAGAGCATGCAGCCAGTGATGGGGCAAAAGAAAGAAACAAGGAACTCAGCTTTCAAATAGGACACCCATTTTCCTTTCCAAAAACAAACCAAAAAACAAACAGGCAAACAAACAAACAAAAACCAAAGAAACAAGAAAAAACCCCAAACTTTTTCACATGAATAACAGTACAAAGAAAACAAAGAGCTTAAGGAGAGAATGTCCAACTCCAGCCAAGGCTCCTGCAGGTTTGGCAGGGTCTGGCCAGTGGCTTAAAGTTATGTACTGGCTTATAAGGGAGCAAACCTGCTTCAGTTCTCACTTGTCTGTTTATGGACGCTCTTTTCACGGAGCTCAGTTAATAAGGGAAATGGCTGAAAATGTGGAAACCGATCCATGGCATCAAATTCTCCTATTCCCCAAATGGTCCAATGAATTGCACTCTTTCCTCTAGATTTACATGAAACAGCAAAGTGCAGTAGAGAGACCACTGGACTTGCAATCAGAACTATGTTCAAATTCTGGCTCTGCCATCTACTACTGTGTGATCTGAGCCTTAGTTTCCCCATCTCTAAACTGGGGATGTTACTCTTCCCTCCCTACTTCATAAGTCTATGGTGAGGGTCCTGTGAGAATATATATATGTATGTATATGTATATGTATATACATATATATACACACATCTATATATTCCATAAACTATGACATAAGCATCAGAGATTCTTATCCTACAACTTTCACCAAAAATCATCATAACTCACATTTCTATGGACTGTTCCAAAAGTCCTGATGCAATCTGTGTAGGTGATGGTTTGCAAAGCACTTTCTTCATACCTCTGTTATTAGAATGTAACTGATAACCAAGTTGTTTAACAGAGACTCTTATTGAAAGCAAATGACCTCAAGGTCATAAATTTAGAGTTTGAAGTAGTCTTCCATTGTCTTTTATCCAGGTGTATAAAAATGGAAAACAATGATGCTTTTTAAAAAAGTTTCTTTCTTTTCTGGGGTGGGTACTTAAAGTGGGGAAACTTCAGATAGAATCAAAGAAATCTGGATTTTAGGCATTGCCTGTAACATCTGGACACAAAAGCCTGATCTGGTTTTCTGCTACATTATCAGGGTCCCCCTAAGGAATGACCTGATGGTGACATGAATGCTGATGATACATATCATCCAACTTGACCAACAATCAAGGCTGGCTAGTAGAATTGGCAGGCAGCTATATGGTGTGACATACAGGACACTGACAATTTGCCAACCCTGAATATATCTCCCCCACCAGCTGGCTATGGTGTTCTAAATTTCCATTCTTAGAATCATTTCTTTGGCATGTCTTCAGGAGGTCCTTGTTAAAAAGAAAATATTTATTCCTAGGGGGAATACCATGTTGACACACATTATACCCATTACTTTATGGATTAGTCTATTAGATAAGGACACCTGTCGCCTAGCCAGAAAAAAAGCCTTGAGAGGATCAGCTACAATATAGGGAAGTGTGTGTGTGTGTGTGTGTGTGTGTGTGTGTGTGTGTGTATGAGAGAAAGAAACAATGTGTGTGAATGAGAGGAAGAGTGAGTATGTGTATATGAGAGAGAGAGTAAGTGTGTATTTCTGAGAAAGAAAGTGTGTGTGTATGAGAGTGTGTGTGTATGAGAGAAAGAGACTGGATGTGTGTAGGAGAGAGAGAGTATGTGTATGTGTGTGTGAGAGAGTATGTGTATGTGTGTGTGAGAGAGAGTGTGTGTGTGTGTATGTGTGTGTGTGTGTGTGTAAGAGAGAGACAGAGACAGAGAGAGACAGAGAGACAGAGAGAAAGAGAGAGAGAAAAGTTTCTTTCTTTTCTGGGGTGGGTAGTAAGTGGGGAAAGCTTCAGATAGAATCAAAGAAATTTGGATTTTAGGCATTGCCTGTAACATCTGGACACAGAAGCCTGATCTGGTTTTCTGCTACATTATCAGGCTCCCCCTAAGGGCAGTGGTTCTCAACCTTCCTAATGCCATGACCCTTTAATACAGTTCCTCATGTTGCAGTGACCCCCAACCATAAAATTATTTTCATTGCTACTTCCTAACTCTTATTTTGCTACGTTATGAATCTATCTGATATGCAGGATGTATTTTCATTGTTACAAATTGAACATAACCCACAGGTTGAGAACCGCTGCTTAAGGAATAACCTGATGGTGACATAGATGCTGATGATATATAGCATCTAACTTGAGTGAGGGGCGAGGTAGTGGGGAGCGGAAGTGATGTCCGTGAGGCAACTCTAGCCCTGGATCTGGAATGAGAAATTCAAACCCTAGCCCCGTTACTTAGGCTCTATCCCTGTCACCACTGGCTGAGGGTCTTGGACAAATCACTTAATCTCTGGGAATCTCTGTTTCCTCATCTAGCAAAAGGTGGTAGTAATACTTGTACAACTGAACTCCTGGGCTGTAAGGATCAAATAGGATAAATGTAAAATGCTTCATAAATGACTTGAGACTATTATTATTGATTAGCCTTTCAAAAGGATTAGACATAGCAGGGAGAGTTGATTCTTCAGGGGACTGAAGCATCACATTATAGTCCAAGTCTGTCAATGAAATGCTATAGGACCTTGTGTATGTAGTTTTGGTCCTGTCTCACCTTCAATTTTCTCATCTATAAAATGATATACAAGGCCGGCTCTAACATTTTATGATGCTTTTCAACAAGGTAGAGAAAAGGACACCCTCAGTGGAATTGAGGAAGCACCTTCCTCCCACTTCTGCCCCTCCCCCAGACATAGTGGGAAAGAGTCACCCAAGACTGAGCCAAGAGGCAGGAGACAAGACAGAAGCTTGGAGTCAGATGAGCTGAGTTCCAATTCATTTAACCTTGAGCAAATCACTTAAACTTTTGGGGCTTATTTACCTTATTTGTAAAATCGCAGAGGCTCAGAAGTTGGTAGGGAATTTGGAGGTCACAAAGTCCAACGCATATCTGAACTAATTAAACTTTAGGGTCTCTTGCAACTCTAAAATGCTAAGATCCTACAAAGCCCGAAGACTCTTCAATGGAAGAGATGGAAAAACCTGCCAGTCTGCAGGAAAGTAAGGCAAGAAGACAGAAAAAGATTGAGGTGCCTTGGTCCACCCTTTCTCTACTAAATACAATATATATTCAGAAACCCTCGCCTGTGGGAAAATGCTCATTCTATTTAAAGTGGTGACTTAGCGCATCTCTAGTATCTCATTCCAAACCAAAATAAAATGACCTCTTCAAGAAATCTGCTTCCTGCACTTGATTTGGGAGAAAAGATGCTGGAGGGAAAGCCAGTTTTCTTTCATTCTAAGTCAAGTGAGTCTAAGTAGCAATGGTAGATTCAAAGAGTCTTTGCCGTTACCTCTATCTTGGCCCCTGTTTAGTAGGTTGCAGGAATATCTGTGTACCTAACTACTTGATAATATAATTTATTTATTTATTTATTCATTTTGTTGTAACAGAATTTAAATGATTTAACCTGCCATTGGGTTGACTGACAGAAGATTCTTTTTCATTGGTGAGTGCCCTGAGTCACCCAACATATCATCCAATCTGACCTACAATCAAGGCTGGCTAGAAGCATATGGTGTGACATACGGGACACTGACAATCTGCCAACCCTGGAAACATCTCCCCCACCAGCTGACTGTGGTGCTCTAAATTTCCATTCTTAGAATCATTTCTTTGGCATGTCTTCAGGTGGTCTGGATAATACTACTCATATCTCTGATGAAGTTTTCACCTCTCAAATATGTAGCCTTGGTAGAATGGAGCTCATATTAAGACACTTCCTGGAAGCTGTTATGGTGGTACAATACCCACTACTATTATTGTTCCTTTCCCTGCCACAGGAGGGAAGCATGCATAGTATAGGGATGATCTGCTAGAAAGAGCATTGGACTTGGGTTTAAGTGTTAATTTCTTCATTTTTTACCTCCATATGACCCTGGACAAGTCACACATTTTTCTAATTTGTAAAATGAAGACAGCAAAAGGAGAAAATGAATGTAAGTCACTTTATGATTATAAAAAGGGTGAAGTAAATGGTATTGTTATGATAATGACAGTGATGATTCCTTCCTCCACTAAAGTCTTCAGTGCTTCATCATGTAGTGAAGGTGACCCTGGGTTCACAGAGTTCTGGCAGATTGGGCTCAAGATGAAAGACTTCAAGCATAAATGGAGACTGAAGCAATCTACATGCTATTGTTCTTTTTCATGTTTGGTTTTGTTTCTTCTTTCCCATTGTTCACTCCATTGGTTACAACCCTTCTATATAACCAGACTAATGTCCAATGTGAAAGTATCTGCAGATCCTATACTTGACTGCATGCCGAGGGGGGGCGCCGAGGGGGGTGGAGAAGGAGGAGAGAAAATTTGAAACTCGAGGGATTGAAGAACTGAATCTTATAAACTAAAAGGAAACAAACAAATCAATTTTTAAAAAAGGTACCAATTTTTCAAAAAAGAAAGACTTCAAGTATATGTCCGTTGTCTGAAGACTAGCCTTGCTTGGCTGCTAGATAATTCATTTTTTTAAGGCACAGCAACTCAGAATGCTTATTTCCTATTTACTGTTTTGGGGTGCACCTATCTTTGTACCTATTCCCTATTGCTTCTTGGGAGCAATGATGAAATCATAGTATTAACCCTTGCAGCAACTGTCTCACCTGAGTTTAAGGATTAGGAGACTCTTTAGCAATTCATTTTGAAAGCGTGGGACTCAATTTCTCCATTTTTTAAAATGAGAGGACTGGATGATGATCTCTAGGCTTACTGTCAGCTCTAAATCCCTTTGCTCCTATGCATCTCTAAAATATCTTCCAGATTTGAGATGGAGGTCAATGAGATGGCAATTTGGGGCATGGGGTGTTTGTTGTATGGACCTGCTCCAATATCACTATAATCTGACAATTTGTGGTTTAGGTTTTGATTTCTTTAGATTTCCTGGAGCATAGGACATTTAGCTCGAAGGGGATCTGATAAAAGAAATAATTATCTAGGTGAGACTCATGCTGGAATGTCAGGAACCTTATAGTGGGAATCAGATTTAGTTAATATATACAGTAGAAAGAACATGCGAGAGCCCTTTTGCTAGGGAGAATCATAGGATATAACCCAATGGGATATCTGTTATCACTTTAAAGATCTAGGTTTGTAGGGCTGATTAGCTGGTTATCTTTAATTTAGAGAATGGTTTCAAGATATTTGGGCCTGCAATTTGGGTAGTTGCTACCAGGTGAAGAGTGCTGCCTTGGAAAATGGTCGTATCGCTCAACCCTTTCTTATTTCTCTGGGGTATGGATAACTGAGATTGACCAGGATACATTATCCTGCCACTTAAGTTATTTCTATGAAAAAATCTCTTTATCAAAATAATAATGGCAGTTAAATGATACAGTGGATAAAACACAGAACTTGGAGTCCTTAGCTGTGTGATCTTGAACAAGTCACTTAAACATTTCATTTCTCAGTTTCCTTATCCATAAAATGGAGATAAAAATAGCACCTAACTCAGAGGGTTGATGTGAAGAGCAAGTGAAGCAATAGATGTAAAGCACCTCAAGGAGCTTTAAATACTAGTTGCTATTATTATTAATTATTATAAGTCCACACTGTCAATTTTAATGTCATCTATGGATTTGCAACTGGTGAGTCTGCTGCTAGAAGTGTCAGTGTGTCAGCATTCAAGACCATTTAGAAATCAGTTTGACTTCATATAACCATCAGGTAGCTAGCTAAGAAAGTCACCCAAACGGGATCAGACAACCAACTTCAGAAGTGACCCTTGAGTGGCATTTGGCAGAAGTCTGAAAGAGTAAGACTGACTTTGGTTTCATTAAAGAAAATCACTGCTCTTAAGACTCCCCCAGAAATGAACTCCTTAATGGAAACATTTAACAACATCTCCCTGGGTACTTTATATTTAATTAATTTTTTTATCAGTATATGATGATTCATGCTAGAGTGACTGTGTTCCCTGTAAAACTCTCATAAATTGAGAGGGGGTGAGTTTAGTAAGTGGATCGTTTTAGCTGGGAGGAGATATCTCCAAATACAATCAACTAAGTATAAAATAGCTGACCATAATTCTTGTGCCCTACAGGAGAGAAAGATCCCTCCAATTATACATCCTTCTAGGTCACCTGAATCACCTGTTGACAATACCACTGTGTTGGGGCTTTCAGACTGTGGATCTTTATCTACTACTTTCCAATGGCAGCAGGTGTGTTAGCAGGCCTAGAGAAATGTCAAGGTTTCATTTTGGAATTCACCTATGTGTTCTGTTTCCTGTCTGCTGTATCACTCTTCCAGCACTCTGCTGGAGCAGCAGATTGGGGGCAGTGGAAGCCAGTATGGGACATATGTAGAAAGCCCAGCAGAGAAAGGATGATGTGGGAGCTGAGAATATTTTCCATTTCTCTGATTGCTGGGGCTGTAGAACATGTCATACAAGGATGAATTGAAAGAACTGGGGAACTTTATGTTGTAGAAGAGAAAGGAATTGTGGGAATTGCGCTAGTTATCTTCAAATATCTGAAGGGCTAACACATAAAGACTTGTTCTACTTGGTATCAGAGGGGAAAAATGAGCAATGTCAATTTTTGATATGTCAATAGGATTTAAAAAAATTTTTCTAATAGAACCATCTCAAGATGGAATTGGCTGCTTCAGAAGATAGAGAGTTCCTTGTCACTGAATGTCTTCAAGCAGTGTTTGGGTCATTTGTAAGGAATGCTCTTGAGGGGATTCTTCTTTAGGTTTGAGTTGGACTAGATGGTCTCTAAATAAAATTCTGTGTTTTAAGCAGGGAAAAAATGACCTTAGACCCTGAACTGAACTTCCTCTAACTCTGCCCCTCCCCATCCAGTAATTTGCATGGTAGAAAAAAATAGTTTGAGAGTTGAGAAACTGTGGGACATTGAGCCCCAATAGCTCTTGGTAGTTTTCACCTAAATGGGCAGTTTAACATGTGGAAAGCAATTTAAAACATGAAAATAAAGCAAAGAGACATCTGGACTTTCTAACCTTCATTCAGGTTGTGATATATTACATAGCCCTTGGTGACCAGTAAAGAGAGGTGGAAAAAACAAATTTATACCTTAGGGCCCTAGTTACCTCACTCCGCATTCGAAAAAGTTTTACTCTTAGAGAAGAAACGTCCATTTCCAAGAATAAGAGGAGCAGACAGACCGCTATATGAGAAAAAGCCACTGACTGAATTTTCTGCCTAGTTCTATTGGGTTTTTGCTTTCTCATAGCAAACAGAACCTATTCAATCTCCTCTGTGGAAGAAGTAGTAACCCAGCTGAGTATTCCAACATAATCCCAAAGTGGAAGCAGAGAAAAGCTTCATGATCTTATAGTCACAGTAGAGCCGCACCACAGCAATGATCAGCAGTGACCATGGGACCAGCAGAGCAATATTGATCGTTGGTCATGTGAGACTAACAGGAAGAAGTGTCCGGCAGAGACTATATGCCAAGCATAGATTACACAACCAGCAGAGACTACACACCCAGCAAAGGCAAAATGTCTGGGCTCCTTCCAAACAACAGTTAAAACACAAGAGATTTTAAATGCTTGAGAAGTAAATATAAAATTGGATTAAATATTAAAAAGCCAAACAAAGTGATCATATTAAAAAGGCAAAACATAAAATGCAGAATGCCATCTCTGTGACTATTACTGCTGCCATAAACAGAGGGCTGGGGGTAGGGCTACAAACAACTGCCCTGAACAGCAGCCGTAACCTAGAGGAGAAGGCTGAAGCACAAGAGCTCTTAGCATGCCATATTCTCCAGGAGTACTGCACCTCAGAGTCAGGGCATCTGGGTTATTCGAAAGCTGTGGGGAAAAGGAGGTGTTCAGCACCAGACAAACTTTTGATGCTCACCTATAGCCAGGCATGATAATGCCAGTGTGACATTCCTTATCCCTCTAGGGGAATGGGGTGGAGAAAATATATATGACATAGGATATAAAAGAGGTCATAGTTAAAGGAAGGAAAAACAAGATTTCATGATGTCATCTGATCTCTACAATGACGTTCTGTGAAAGTCAGGACAAGTATTATTATCACAATGACATGGTATCTTGAAATCTCATATGGACTCACATGGATTTGGTAAGTTTGTGGTATAGGAACTGTTTGGGATCTCACCACTTTCCAAATCAAAATAACCTTCTCCAGCAACCACTCCATCTTGGTGTTGTGCCCTATGTTAAGTTTCTTGAGAGTAAGGGCTATATTTGTATCCCTAGTATTTAGCAAAATGCTTGGCACAAAGTAAGTCCTTAATAAATGTTATTCATTCATTCATTCATTCATTCATTCATTCATTCATTCATTCATTTATAGACATAGAATTCTGGTCTTTATATGCAGCATTATTGTTAGGTAAGAGGAAGCTATTGTTCTAATTATCAAAGCCAACCTCAGTAAGTAATATCAGTTGTCCAGGAGAAGCTGTCTACTTCCTAATTAAAAATAATCCTTTTCCCACCCAACCTTCTGATGCCTCAAATAAGGGTATTTCTTTATTTATTGAATTACAATTTTGTTGATATTAAAATGGATCCCCTGAGTGGGGTCACATCTTCAATAAATCTGATCAATCATTTATACATTAACAGGAAGGGGTCTATCACATCCTAAAATCCCTGAGAACAAGTTTTAATAATGGAAAAGGTAAGAAAACAAGACAATATTAGAGGAAGCATCATGGTACAGGAAAAAGGGTGTTGTCCTAAAGTACATTGGTTTGAAACCCAGACCTGCCATTAGCTATCTGTGTGACCTTGGGCAAATCATCTAACTTCTCTAGGCCTTAATATTTTCATCTGTAAAATGAGGGGATTGGTCTGGACAGATGGACTCCAAGGTCCATCCGTTCCAGCTCTAAATCTATGATTCAAAGTGTGTGTGGTGGGGAAATAAGGAGGTGGTACCACCAATAGGACAAAAGCTTTTAGAAAGTAAAGGTTGTAGAAGACCTAATCAAACGTGGCTTACTTTACAATTTTCTCAGGGTCCCTCCTGCTAAATATCCTGGAAAAGAGAGAAAAGCTGCTCAGCAGAGAGGGAATCTTAGCCAGTGAACTAGGATAAGGAAGAAAGAGAGGATAGGAGGACATGCCATATTTGGCTCCACCTCTGACCTCATTCTCTGACAGAAAAAGGATCCTTAATTGTCACAGGAAGAAGAAACCGGATTTTTTAAAACTTTAATTAACAAAAACAAAACCAAAACAATCACATGCTGTTTTGGAAAGTGCTTCTGGACTTGTGTCATTTTTGAGCTGATAACAATTGATTTAGTCCAATTTAGTCATCCTGACGTAGGAGAAAGAAGAGTAGATGAGGCATTAGAAGATTGTTGCTTCCTAGATACGGGAGCTTTAACATCCTTTTTTACAAAATGCTGACAATAATAATAACGACATGAATCACAATACCAGCCCCGACTTGCTCAGAAGGCCATTGTGGGGATCAAGTAACATCATGCATGTGATGGAACTTTCTGACTTGTAAAGTGCTATGCAGACCAAACATGTTGTTGTAGACAAGGTCCAGAGAGATTCACAGAGAAGCTAGTGCCTTGTATGCCTCAAAGGGTCACATAAATTTGGTGCTGTGATTGTTGGTACAAGGATAAGTTGAAAGAGTTGGAGATGTTTGGCCTGAAAATGTAATGCTGAAGGGAAAGTATCTCCAAATGCTGGGAAGATTATCATTAGGGAACACAGGTTTAATATATTCTGCATGGCTTCGAAGGGTGGAACTATGATTGGAAATTACAGGGAGAGAGATTGGCTCAAAAACATCCTATAAATTAAAGGTGTCCAAAAGTAAAATTGGCACCCTGAAAAGTAGTAAATTCTTTTTCATTGGAAGTTCATCAGATCAATGGATAATTAATAATAATAACTAAAATTACATAGCACTTTAAGATGTGCAAAATACATATTTTACTTAATTTTAACTTTACAAGAGTCCTGGGAGGTAAGTGTTTTTATTATCTCTGTTTTATAGATAAGGGAAATGAAATAGACATAGATTAAGTGACTTGTCTAGTAAGATATTAAATGTCTGAGGCAGGATTTGAACTTAGATCTTCCTGAATCTAAATCTAGTACTCAATCTATTGTGCCTCTTAGATATCACCTAGTGTAATCCTATCATTTTCTAGTTCTTTAAGAACAGTCTGGATAACTGCTTGCTGGGCTGTTGTGAAGGGAATTTATGCAGACAGTTATGAGAGCTGGGGTCAAGTTCCAGCTCTGTTTCTTGCCTATGTGACTTTGATCAAGCCCATTACCCTTATGGGCGTTGGTTTCTTCAACTGTGAAATGAGGGGGTTGGACTAGATGACCTCTAAGGTCCTTTCCAGAGCTAAATCTATGATCTACAAGTTGGAGTCATTGACCTCTGAGTTGACCTTATAACCCTGGGATTCTATGACATCATCAAAAGTCAGGAGACTAGTCAACAGTGGCAGACCTCCTGACTCTTAGTCTATTGTTTTTCCACTTCAATACACATACTGTTTCTTCACCCACCATTTACTAAGGCTTTAGCTCATAATAGACAGACCTGCAACATAGTCCTTGGTTAGAAAGGCATCAAGATGGGCTGGGAACTCTTTCTCTTCAGAAGTCAGAGGGCCACCTGACTCTTAGGTCTTGCTGAGATCAGGAAGCTTGACTAAGGGATCTTTATGGTACTACTTCACTCTCCTTCTGTCTTAGCCCAGTAGGACCTCCTCATCACTGGCACCTGCTGCTCAAGGTAACCTCAGACCAATTGACATTGGCTGCAACAGGTTGTCAGGACTCTGCATAGGGACTGGGTGGGGAGGTGGTCTTTCTGGGATCTGGATATCCACAATGGTAGACTGGTTGCAAGGTGAGGAGTAGGGAGTGAGGGATATGCTTTGAACATGGAACACTATTTAGCCAAAAATAGACTTTTCCCAGCAGGATAAATAAATTGCAACTTTAAATTTCCAAACTGCCTCCACTAATGGCATTTATACTGAGTGAGTCATTTTAGCTCCTGAACTTCTCTCCAAGTCCTCTTTAGGCCTCATCATTTCATGAACGAGTTTATGGGCAGTTGTCAGAATATCAATCAGCCGGCCTCCTTCTGTGGGGAATCTTTCTCTCCTTTAATGAATTTAACTGCCTGCTGTTGTTGTCTCTCTCCTCCCTTCTCTTTCTCTCTGTCTCTGTCTGTCTGTCTTTCTCTCTGTTTTCTCTGTCTCTGTCTCTGTCTCTCTCCCTGGGTCTCTCTCCACCCCCTTTCCCTGCTCTGGTGAAGACGTGGTCTTTGTCCTGTCTTACTACTGTAAGCACTTTCACTTTTTACTGGGAATGTGCTTATGTTTACAGAAGTTTTTCTAGTTTCTTAGATCTGTGCAGCACACACCATTTCCTCGGGGCAAAAAAGCCTGGAGACCAACCCTTCCCATTTCCTTTGCTATAATCTCCTTGTTCTACTCTCCTACTTTCAGCAAACCCCCTTCCCCCCCCCCAAAAAAAACCCCAACAAGAAACAAAATAAACTTTCCTGGAATTAATAGGATGCATTAGTCACTTTTTTTTTTTAACGTGAGACAATAGGATTTAGGGCTAGAGAGGAACCTTAGTTATCTCCTCATCATAGGATCATAGATCAACCCCTTCATTTTACAGTTCAAGAAATGGAGACTGAGCAAAATTTAGTCACTTGCCAAGGGTCCCATGTCTAGTAATTAATTGTATGAAAGAAGATTTGAACTCATATTCTTGATTCCTAGTACTGCACTCTACCTACTGCACCACCTAGCTGACTCCATAGCAGCATTCATGAAGAACTGACAGGGAAGTTAGAGGCCATCAAGTCCATTTTACAGATGAAAAAACTAGAACCTAAAGACCCTAAGGGACTTGCCTAAGCTACATACAGCTAGCAGGTAGCAGAATTAGGATTGAAACTTATCATTTCTAACTAGATATTCAATAGTTCTTTCCATTACAGCTTGCTGTAGACTAATTAAATGATGTTTTAAAAAATTGTTACAACCTATTACTACGTGCCACTGTATATATGATCTCAAAGTAACGTGAGAGACTAGCCTGTTGGTCACTTGTAGGACTCTCTGGGACTTCTGTATAATCCTTCTCTCCGACACTTACTAGCTATGGGTTTAACAACTCCCTAAGACTTAGCTATCAGTGGGAAGAAGAGAAACACAAAACAATGCTATGTAATAATAATAACCAAGCTTGACACCGAAGAAGAGTTGAGAAAATGCTCCTCTTTCTTCTTTGTAGAGGTGAGGTACTATGGATATGAACTTTTCATTTATGGTCATATCTGGTTGAAATGTTGGTTAGTTTTGTTGAACTTTTTTTCTTTTTTTGTTACAAAGGTTAGGTTTCTGGACAGGCATGTATTGATAAATGAAGGTGCAATAGAAAAATGTCAATAATAGTTTTTTAAAAGACATCTATTAAGCAACAGATGGGTTGCTATTTGCTTTAATAAAGAGTGTTCCCACAATAGGACTTCCCTACACTGAAAATATCACAAAGCCTTTGTGTATTTGGATAAGATGATAACCAATAGTGGAGGCAGGTAACTCTGTGGACAGAGCACTGGGTCTGGAATCAGGAAGACCTGAGTTCAAATCTAGCCTCAGATACTGGCTGTGTGTTTCTGGGTAAGTCACTTAAACTCAGTTTGGTTTAATCCACTGGAGAAAGAAATAGCAAACTACTCAAGTATCTTTGCTGAAAAGACCCCATAGGCAGTATTGATGTGCTATGTCCATGAAGAGTTGGACATGACTGAACAATCTAATAATGATAAATATTAATTGATGACAATGACAGTAATAGAAATGCAGCACACTCATAAGACAACATCCTTCAAATGTGAGTCTGTTAATGTATTTCCATTATGAGAGATTCAATGATCCTACTGTGGGCTTAATGGCCAAGATCAAGACCTGTTCCTCTCCCCCATCACTCCCTCTTCCTATCACATGCCTGACTTTAATGAAACAAATATACTGAGGATAACTTTTCCCATCCTTTTCTCCACTGCCTGCTTCTGAGAGAGATTTACTATTTCCAAGGCATCTACTAGGAAGGTAACACCAGGTAAAGAGCCAAGGAAAGAGAGACATAGACAGATAGGGGCAGGCAGAGGAGAAAGTATCATTTAGGGCTTATGAGAGTGTAAGGTCACTAGTATTTCAAAGCTTTTAGTACTCAGATTAGTTCATACATTTATGTGAACACTTTGTTCCCTAAATCAGTGTCCTTCTAAAGGCTTGGTCAATTTCATCATTTGTCCAAAAGTATGAACAGAACAGAAAGTGAGGCAAATAAATCAATTGTTAGTTATCTGTAAAAATGAAAACTTGAAACAGAATGGACAAATGAAATACGGAGCTAATCCCCGAATTTGCCAAATGAATCTTTTAAGATGGAACTTTCATCATGTCATTCATAATTTTCTAACAAATTAAGTATAATTGATGATTTCTGGCCTTCAATGACCACACCCTAAATATCCATTCTTAATTCTCTCTATTGCCCAAATGAATGACCAAAATATACTATGCTTCAACTGAACATGAGGGCTGTAGGCAGTACAATGGATAGATCTGGAGTTAGTAAGTCAGGAAGACTCCTCTTCCTGAGTTCAAATCTGGCTTTAGTAGCAGATTTAAGAGCCAAATCTGGCTCTTACTAGCTGGGTGACCCTGGACAAGTCACTTAACACTGTTTGCCTCAGTTTCCTCATCTGTAAAATGGGCTGGAGAAGGAAATGGCAAATCACTCCAGTATCTTTTCCAAGAAAACCCCCAATGGGGTCATAAAGAATTAGACATGACTGAAAAACAACTGAACAGAAAAAAAACCCAAACAACTTAATGCTATCTCTGTGTTACATCCAGTTCTGGGAATGTTCTCTCTATTTCTTGCTGCTTCTCTAAATGCCAGTTCTTCCAGGTCCAACTTAATTTTAACTTCTTTCCTAACGCTTTCTTGGATGCCTCCAGCTACTACACTAATCTCTGATCATTTGTAATCTGTTTCCCCGTAGCTTGGTACTTGGTACACGCTCTGTGATCTCTGAGGAAGTGATGCAGTAGGGGAAATACCTGGATTGGAAATAGAAGTACCTGAATTCGAATCCTAGCTCTGCCACTTAATGGACAGATGGGGTTTTAGCTCTTTTGGGTCTCTGTTTTCTTATCTATAAAATGAAAGATTTAGACTAGAGAGGCAGGAAGATGTAGCAGGTACAGTGCTGAACCTGAACTCAAGAAGACTTGAGTTTGAATCCTGTGTTAGACATTAACTAGCTACAGGATTCTCAGCAGTTTCTTCATCTGTAAAATGAAAGGACTGAATCTGCTGCTCTTTGAATACCTTTTCTAGCCCTGAATCTATGATCCTATGACCAGATGGCCTCTGATGTCTAAACTGTGATGCCGTTTCAAGTCTTTATCTTTCTAATAAGTTTTTTTGGGTGTTGGGACCAGGTCACATAACTAGGGTAGTGGTAAGGGCCAGTGTGGCTTAGTAGATAGAGGATCAACTTTGAAATCTGAAGGACATAGGTTTAAGTCCATCCTGTGATATATACTGTATACATACTTAATCTCTCAAGAGTCTCTAACCAATTATATAAAACTGTAAGTTACAGAAGAATTACCATTCTACATCATTGGAGAGAATTTCCCCAGCAAGTATTCCCTCTACCAATGAAATTTCAGGTTGAGACTAAACCAAAAACTATTAATTGTACCAGCACTTAGGAAGTGTTCAATAAATACTTGCTGGCTTTTCTCCAATGAAATTTCCATCAATGCAAACCAATCTGCTTTTTGGATTTTGTTTCTCTTACTCACCTTTATACAAACTACTGGGTTCCACACTGTTGGCACCAGGGCCTGAATGTTACACTGTGGCTCGGTTCCATCAGACTTCAGTGGCACTGCCCACTTAAAGGGTACCTTTCCTCCCGCTCAATACCCACAGCATTTCATTTATTAATCTCTTATCTTGCTCTTTTTTTGCATTATGGTTATTGGTTATTACCATGTCATATCTCCCATTAGACAGTGGGCTCCAGGGGGACAGGACCAGGTCTTATTCTTCTCTATCTCCACCAATGCCTGGCATAGTATCCTATGTATTGATAAGTGTTTGCTGAATGAATGTGAAGGACTCTGGGGCCCCGTGCAGACTTGGGGGCCCAGGTGAAGGCGGTAATGACTCTGAAAGCCAGATTTAGAGTTATTAGTTATGGTGGTAGACACTAAAGAGTAGCAGAAAAAGCATGTGATTTAGAACCAGAGGACCTAGCAGCTGGGTGGTCCTTGGGTGAATCACTTAGCCCTGCTAGGTCTTGGTTTCCTACATGATTGCTATATGGACGCTTCCAACTCTATGTCACAAAACCAGGCATCAAGTTTGAGAAGAAAGCCACCAATTCTGAGAGGATGACAGTGATATTTCAATGCTGGGTGTTATGTTTGGCTAAGCACTTTCTCACTGCAGATTCCTCTTTTCATGATTGGGGCTGAATTGAATGTATCATTTTTTCTCCATTTTCTTCCTTTTCATCTTTGATTTTTTTCCCTGTGATTTCTCAGGAGACTTGGGCCTTTTGAAAAGAAGGCTTATCCCTCTGCTCAGAAGAGAGAACTCATTTTCGAAGCCCTGAGAATTGGAACCAAACTATTTAATAGACATAAGCCCTTTATGCAATGACAGGATACAGGAAGGGCATAAACTAAGAAGCAGGGACCTCCCCTTCCTCTAAGGTCTGAATATGTTGTTAACCCTTAGCTACTTTGCTTCATTTCTTAGTTCTAACTCTGTTTTCTCACTGCCAATAACAATCACGGCAGACACCAAAGGTTTGAAGCATGCTTCACATATACGATCTCATCTGACCTTCAACACAGCCTTGCTGTAGGCACTATGGGAGTTACCATCCCCATTTACAAATGACAAAATTGAGACAAAGAAAGGTTAAATGAATTTGTCCGTAATCACACAATTAATAAATATCAAAAGTGGGATTCTTGCCACTGTTCCACACTGCCTCTCCAAAGCAAGCCCTAAGAGGCAGAAAACGGAGTATATTATCTTGGTCTCCTCATTGAGCCAGTAACTAGAAGAAGAGTGGTAGAGTGGGTAGAGTGCCAGATCTGTAGTTAGGAAGACCTGAGTTCAAATCAGGCCTATGACCCTGAGCAAGTCACTTACCTCTGCTTGCCTCGGTTTCCTCATCTGTAAAATGGGGATGATAATAGCATTTACCTCCAAGGGTTGTGAAGACCAAATGAGATGACAATGGCCAATGCAAATATAGTACAAAGCACGATATCAGTGGTAGTTGTCACCATCATCACTATTAGCACCCTCATCCCAAGGAACAAAAGTGGGCAGGGTAGATGTGTAGCGCAGGGCTGCCTGTATTTGAGATAGATCTTTTGATCCATGCCTGTGATTTCACCAATGTGATCCTCAACTGTTCTGCAAACTTACTCTCTCAGAGAGTTGCCTGAAGGCACTGACAAGTTAAGGCCATCCAGCCTGTATGTTGTCAGGGGTGGGATTTAACAAGGGGCTTCTTAACTCTCTATCCACTACAACAGGCTGCCTGCACTCAAGTGATAATAATTATCTGGATATTCATTTTCTTTTTTTTTTAATTAATTTGTTTTTTTACTTTTAGTTTACAAGATTCAATTCCACAGCCCCTCAAGTTTCAAATATTCCCCCCCCCCCATGGCGGCTTGCAATCAAGTATAGGATCTGCAAATACTTTCACATTGGACATTAGTCTGGTTGTATAGAAGGGTTGTAACTGATGGAGTGAACAATGGGAAAGAAGAAACAAAACCAAACATGGAAAAGAGAGCAGGTAGTTTGCTTCAGTCTGCATTCAAACTCTGTTCTTTCTTGATCTTTCTCTGAATGTAGACATCTCCCTCCATCATGAGTCTTTTGGAGTTGTCTTGTAACCCTGCATTGCTGAGAAGGGGTCCAGTTTATCAAAGTTGGTTTTCACATATATGTTGTATCTGTCATTGTGTACAAATTTCTCCTGGTTCTGATCTTCTCACTTAGCATCAATTTGTATAAGCCTCTCAAGGTAAATATGAAGTCCATCTGCTCCACATTTCTTATAGCACAGTAATATTCCATTGCATTCATATACCACAACTTGTTAAGCCATTCTCCAATTGATGGGCATCCACTTAATTTCCAATTTTTTGCTACCACAAAGAGAGCTGCAATGAATATTTTTGTACATATGGATCTTCCTCCCATTTCTATGATCTCTTTGGGATACAATCCTAGAAGTGGTATTACTGGATCAAAGGGTATGCAATTATTTATAGCCCTTTGGGCATAGTTCCAGATTGCTCTCCAGAATAAATCAGTTAACAACTCTACCAACAATGCATTAGTGTTCCAATTTTTTCCACATCCTCTCCAGCATTTGTCATTTTCCTGTTTTGTCATCTTAGTCAATCTGACTGGTGAGATGTGGTACCTCAGAGTTGTTTTGATTTGCATATCTCAAATCAATAGTGATTTAGAGCATTTTTTTCATATGCTTATAGATATCTTTAATTTCTACACCTGAAAATTTCCTGTTCATATCCTTTGACCATTTATCAATTGGGGAATGACTTGGATTCTTATAGATTTGACTCAATTCTCTGTATATTTTACAAATGAGGCCTTTATCAGAGACACTGGTTATAAAAATTCTTTCCCAATTTCCCACTTCCCTCTTAATCTTGGTTACTTTGGCTTTGTTTGTACAGAAGCTTTTCAATTTAATGTAATCAAGATTATCCATTTTGCATTTTATAATGCCCTCTAATTCTTCTTTGGTCATAAAGTCCTCCCTTCTCCATAAATCTGACAGGTAAACTATTCCTTGCTTTTCCAGATTGCTTACAGTATCAGCCTTTATACCTAGATTTTGTGCACCCATTTAGACTTGATTTTGGTATATGGAGTTAGATAATGGTCTATGCCCAGTTTCTGCCATACTATATTCCAGTTTTCCCAGCAGGTTTTGTCAAATAGTGAGTTC
>CM053597.1:161937619-161971097 GCA_028646575.1 Pseudocheirus occidentalis | reverse complement strand
GATGGAAGGAGATGTCTACATTCAGAGAAAGATTTAGAAAGACCAGAGTTTAAATGGAGACTGAAGCAATACACTCTATTGTTCTTTTCTATGTTTGGTTTTGTTTCTCTTTTCCCATTGTTCACTCCATTGGTTACAGTGCTTCTATTGTACAATTGTACAGTTGTACCAGATTATTGTACAATGTAAAAGAGTTTGCAGATCCTATACATGATTGTATAGCACCATGGGAGGGGGAGAAGGAAGGGGAGAAAATCTGAAACTCAAGTGATTCTGGAACTGAACCTTGTAAACTAAAAGTAAACAAACAAGTTGATAAAAAATATATATATATATATGTAAAAGAAATTGTCATGGTTGTCTAAACCCATTAAACATATCTTTTGATACTGGTGACTTTCATGAGAAGGTGGGTACTGAGGAGAAAAGTAAATAATGTAATGAAAAACATATTCTGAGATTAATTTGTAAACCAAAATTTTCTTATTTATTGAGAAGCCTCAAACCTATATATTATAAATATTTACTTCAAGAAAAGAGCCAGAAGAAATTGAGATCATATGGAGAAGGGCAGGTCACTGACATGGGAGTCATTATCTAGATCAAAGATAAAATTTCACATTAACTTTAAAGAACTGATGGCAACATAATTTACTTAGCTAAGCTGTTGAATCTGTAAACTAGGAAGAAGATGCTTATTTTTTTGGGGAGAAGTGGAACTGGTGTAGAATGAATATCACAATAAAAAGGCTATAATTATGAAACTCCCCCCAGCTAGCAAATACTCTACCTTCTTGCCAAATAGAGTGACGAGGCACCCCAAACCAAAGCTGGATTATAGTACATAGTCCTTTGCAAAATCTTAAGAAGGAATTTGATAGAAGATTGCAAATAGTAATGGTTTCCAAAGTAGTGTTACAGACTAACAGAGCTCAGCAACCATCTAGTACCACTCATACCCCCAAAAGAATCCCTAACTATAACATGCTTAATAAGTGCTCATTCAGCTGGTGCTTGAAGACTTTCACTGAAGGAGAGCCCACTATCTCCAAACGCAGCACCTTCCACTTTGCGCAGCTCTAATTTTTAGGAACTACTTACTGACACAAAACCTGGATTTGCTTCTTTGTAACTTCTATATCTTGCTACTGCTTTCTGCACTTTGGATCAGACAAAATAAGTTGAATCCATCTTCCATATGACTTGAACACAACTATCATATCTTTTCTCCAGACTAAGCACCTCCAATTCCTTCAACCCATTCTCATAGAGATCCTTTATCATCTCAATTTGGTATTCCTCTGAGACATCTAAACTGTAGGAATCAGGGCTGAACACAATACTCCAATCCTGTATGTTCTGCCTCGTAACAGAACTTAATATTGATTTTGCTTTCTTGGCTTATATGTCAAACTGTTGATTCACATTGAGCTTCCAGATAACTAAAACCCTCAGATATTTTTTAGATGAATTGTTTTCTCTTATCCCCTTCCTCCAAATGTTGTACTTATTCTTTAAGTTCAACTTAAACCTTTAGATCCTAAGATCTTTTTGTTCCTTGATGACCAGTCCCTTTTTGTTTTTTCTTCTACCCAAAAGATCAGTCTCTTGACCAACGAACAAAAAACAACATATACCTAAAAAGATAAGGGGATTGCTTTCATAATTCAGTATTTTCTTGAAAACTGCATCTTTCTTGTGTTTCCCTTGTTTGGGGTGTTTGCAAACTGAATAATCTGCTTGCTTTTTGGGGGGGGGAATATATAATATCGCTTTTAAAAATTGATTATTAAGCTTATGTCTGCAGGATATCTTATTTTACAGTACAATTTGAGCACATTAGCTTTTTAGAATTCACTCTTTCTTTTCTTCATTATCACACTAAAACAGAATAATTCTGTGTTTTTTAAAATTTGCCTTCCCTTCATATTTCCTTCATAAAGGCAATCATTTTTCTCCTGAATCCTTGCAAAATTTCTTGTTTGTTTTGCAATTATGAAATTTAGGCACATCATGCATTAGAACTTGAAGAGAGAGAGTGTATTTTCCTTAGTGACACTGCATGGACTTGATTGAGCAATGTTTTGTATTCATCTATTCCGTAATTTTGGAGGATTTTTCCAATAATATAATGTTTAGGTTTTAAAAAAAATTATTATGCCCTTATGAGAGACTTAGGATCCTTTGGTTATTTCTGTGTATACTGGCTTCAAAGTTTGGTCATTTTGGTTTGTATAGAATATATGTGTTCTTTAAACTTTGTTCCTTTTGTTCCACCTCCAAGTTTTTCTCCACTAGTATCTCTATGAATTTCTCCAAATCCGTTATTTTTTTTCTCGGAGCTTCTACTTCTATGAAGAGATTCTCTGTTGTGTTTTCATTTTCCCCCACTGTTTCTTATGTTTTTAAATTCTATGTTAAGTGGTCTGAATTTTAACCTTCATGCCTAATTTCTTCTTTTTAAAGTTTTGTTTTTCTTTTGAATAATTTTGGAGTTTTGTACTATTGTCCCAAAATTCTGGAGGAGTCTGCAGGATTCTACTTTAAATTTTAGTTCATTCCTCCCCTCCCCCCCATTATCATTCTTGTTCTCTGTGCTCTGACTTCTCTTTGAGGTTTTATTTATTCTTTCTTCTGTTTCTATGATTCTTTCTGTTGGTTTATCTTGTGAGATGGTATTTTGTTCAGGTTTTCTCTCTTGCACATTTGTTGTGTCAACTTTTCATTTGTATTCCTAATTACTCACTTTTGGGTTCCTTTCTCCAATCTTACATCCTTTACTGCTACTTTCTCTCTCCCCTCCCCTTTTGCTGCATAGATTCCTGATAATGGGATACTAGGTGTCCTTAGTCTTCTTGTGATGGGGGATATAGAGAATCAGCCAAAGAACTTCTATGAATAAAATCGTGTGGCTTGGGGGTTACTGGGGAGAGAAATGAGCCTAATCGGATTTCTAGTCCCTTTTCCTTCAGTACAGTTGCTTTCCCTCTTCTACCCATTGGCACTTGTGAGGTTTTTTTACACTCAAAACTGAATATACTATACACATATACTTGTATGTATACACGAATATACATACGTATATGTATGTGTGTATATCTCTAGTAAATTTTATTTTATTGGATTCAGCACCACTGTGTTATCCTGCTAATATCTTTTTGGATCTTGGCTCGATCATCGTGTTTTGGATATTCTTCCCAGATTTATGTCATCTGAAAAATTTGATAAGCATGCCACCTCTATCTTTATTCAAGTCATTGACAAAAATGCTGAGCACAAAGGTAAAATGCAAATTCTTGGGCCATCTCAGAGAGAAATGGCAGGAGAGATCCTGCCAACTTGGCACTGAACCTGCTCTTGACTAGGCTGTTCAACTGGTTTTGAATTTAAGTATATTATTATCCAACCTACATAATTCCACCTTGTTCACAAGAATAATATGAGCTACTTTATCAGATGCTTGACTAAAACTGAGGCAAGCTATGTACACAGAAATTCTCTGATCTACCAGTTCAGTAATCTTGTTAAAAAATAAAATTATGTTGGTTTGGCATGACTTTTTTAGAAGTCATGCTGGCTTTTTGTAAGTACCATTTTCTTTTATAGACATTTACTAACAATGATATTAGCAATTGTTAATGATGTTTTAGAATTGTTCCAGGAATGAAAATTAAGCTTATTGATCTACAGTTAAAAGATTCTATTCTCTTCCCTTATGAAAACTAGAAAAACATTTTCTCTTTTCTAAGCTCCTTTGAACTTTTCATTTTCCACTCTCCATGATCTATCTAGTTTCCTCCCCATTAAGAAGAGCCTCAAGCAGTAAGTTGTCCTTTCCCTTTTCGTATTCTGTATGACATTCTTCCTTTCTGACCTCTTTACAAATATCAAATTTCTCTTCTACTACTTCACGTCCTCCCCTGTGTACATAACTGCCATTCAGGCTTTGCTTGAATGAAAAGAACACTTCATTTTCCTTGATCATATTAAGTGAGGAAAGCCTTAAGCTCTTTCACATTCTTTCCTAGGAGGGAGATCAGTCCATGCTTAGAACATAAGAAACAGGAATACAAATGCCCCAATACTGTTTCGATATTGATTGTGGTTCTCAGCTTTGTGATTTGAATTATTTGTTGGTCTCTTTACCTCTATCTAAGCACTTCATTACGATCTTTACAACCTTTCATTACTTCAATCATTTGATGACCATATCTTAATTCCTTTTCCTTCTCCCATTAACCAACTTATTTCACCAGTGTGCTTCATACTTATCAGTTTACTTTACCCATTTGTTTCATTTACCTTTTCTTACTTACCTTACCTTGCCAACTACCTTTTCCTTCTCCTTGAATTTTCCCTTTAAGTCTTTATTTCTCAATACTTTTTATCCCCTTCAGAATGAGTCCTCTTACTTTATCTCAATTTGCATCCTCAAGTTCTCCAAAATTTCTTCTCTCCAAAATTCATTCCCTAGCCATCTTCACAAGCTCGATCTCTTCAAAATCAATTTCTTTCTCTTTACAAAGCCCAAATTCTTGTTTCCTCTTCTATTCCTTTTCTGGTAACCTTCTCACACAGAAACCCAAAGTGGTCTCTGGACCTTGAGATGATTTTCCTTAAAATTTTCTTCAATTTCTCCTCCCCAAATACATCTCTCCTTCATAAGCTCAAAATTTTTAAAATTATCTTCACAATTTTCTTCTACTTCCTTGGTAAACTCCTCTCTTTTGCTTTTTTCTTCTACATAGAAACCATAAGTAGTACTTTATTTTTAAGTACAAAGAGCAGAGGAAGAGGAAAACAACCTACAAACAGCTTAGAATGAGATCTAATTAAGCCAAATCATCCACCACAATTTTGAAGATGAAATTGGAAAAAAGATATCAAGTGGATAAGAAATGGAACAGATCTGCCAGAATTTCTACAGCCGTATGTATGTGTATCTATGTGTATACATACATACACACACATATATATATACATTTATATATATATGTATACACATAATTTGTCAATAACAGTAGAGACACTATATGAAGACTTGGCAACTAATGCTCAAGAAAATAAAACCGAGAAAAAGCAATACAGAGGAAATCCATATTGATTGCAGATAACACAATTTTAAAGTCAATCAGATTGTCAAAATATTTCATATTGGAGAAGATTTCAAAAGAATAGAAAAGATCATTCTATAATGATACCAAAAACTGACAAGAAGATATTAGAAACTATTGATGAAAATGATTACTTTCTCATTCTATAAAGTCTTTATGAAAACTGTCAATGCATGTTTTGAGTAGATACTTTGTGAAAGTAAGAGAAAGGAAGAGTCAGGCTTTTCATAGAAGATTCTTTTTAGTAGATTACATAGTCAGGGCCACAGAAATGATGGAGAGGTCTCGAGAATACAAGACTCTGCTTTGTTTGCTAGTTACAAATAAGCATTTGAATTCCAGCAAACTTCACCCTCAAGGGAGTCATGCATGTATGTGCGTGATAATATCACTGGAGAGTACTTTGGAGATATAAAAGCAGAGATTACTTTGCTGAATGATCCTCTATTCGTCGATATTATGTGAGCCATAAAATAGGGTGAGCCAATCACCAAAGTTGTCCTTCACTATCATGAAGATTGGCCTATGCAAAATTCAAACGGAAAAGGGGATTCATAGATGGTCTCATTTGAGGATGATAGTGGGTTGCTCTTCTCTTGGGGAAAAGAGGACTTAGGGAGAATATGATGGCTATCTCCAAATATTTCAAAGACTATCCTGTAAATGAGGGATTAGATTTATTCTGTATGACTTTTAAGAGCAAAACTAGGAAAAGCAGGTAGAAGATTCTTGGTCAAATGAAAACTTTCCAACAATTAGAGCTCTTTAAAACTAGACTGGTTACTCTAAGATGTAAGTTCTATACCACTTCAAAAAGAGGCAGGATAATAATTTATCTAAGTAGCATTGTGGAGGCAATTCCTGTGCAAGTATAGACGGAACAGATTCTCTCTTTGATCCTTTCCAACTCTGAATTTCTGTGATTTTTTTAATTCGTTGGCCATATAAATCATTAAGGGTAGAACAAGATATGATACCAAAATCAATCATTTGAAGCAGGTTGGAGAAACTGAACTTCTCTTGAGAATATAAACTTCTTTTTCACCATCATAGTCATCATCATCACTGTCACTGCCATGAAATATTTATGAAGCATCCAAATGTGAATTATAAAGGACATTCTCCTTAACCTAAATATGCATATAGTCTCAATGGAGGCAATACAGCATCTGCACAGAGAATGATAGTGAAACATTTTTTCATCTATTCACTCAAGAGGCAATGTGCAAGGCACTTTGCTTAAGTGCTAAGTCAAAGATAGAAACAATACAGATCTAGCCCTGGGGAGAGGCAGGGTGGCACAATGGAAAGAACACTAGCCCTGGGGTAAGAGGAAATTATATTGACAACTTGTGTGACCTTGAATAAGTTATTCATCTCCCTGGGCCTCAGAATCCTTGTCTGTAAAATGAAAGAGTTGGCTTCGATGGCCTCTCAGGCCCTTTGAACCCTAAATTGTTGATCCTGTGATGCTGTGATGAAAAGCAACTATGAAAAAAGAATAAACAAAGTCCAAAGAAGAGGTGCTAACAGCTTACAAGACATTTTAGGAGTGAGTGATCATTTTCACCTAGGGATTCAGGGAAGCAGCTTTGGAGAAGAACTTTAACAAGATGGGTCTGGGGGTGGGAAAGTATATTCTGGTTGCTGGTGACAGTGTGAGCAAAGGAAGAGAGGGAAGGCAGTTTGGGAGGAGGAAGGAAGAAAGGAAGGACAGAAGGAAACATTTATTAAGGACTTACTGTGTGCCAGGCATTTTGTGAAGTGCTTTACAAACATGTTATTTAATCCTCATAATAACCCTGGGAGGTAGGTCCTAGTATGAATCCTATTTTACAGTTGAGGAAACTGAGGCAGACAGTTTCAATGATTTTTCCTGGGTCACATAGGTAGTAAGAGTCAGAGCTGGATTTGAACTCAGTTCTTTCTGACCCCAGGCCCAGTATTTTCTCCACAGTACCACCTAGTTGACATCTAGTACATAATGAACAGTCTAGCTTGATTGAACTATAGCATATATGAAGGGGTAGAGTATGAGATAAGGTTAGAAAGGTGGAATCATATTACATTGGTTACTGGATGTCAAGAGTAAATTTTATTTGGTAGACAACTGGAAACTACTCAGAAGTTTTGACTAGAGAAGTAACATGATCAGAACCTGAAAAATAAGTTTTAAAAATAATTGCTTGTGACATTGTTACACTGATCTTTCATGCTTGTTTTAAAAGCATTTTGGATGAATGCTGCCTAATTGTATAAGGAAAGACTTCTCTCCAACAGAGACCTCATAGTGGTGTTGGAAAACATGAACTATGAGAATGCCTTCCGGAGCATTATGACCTGTCACTGGAAGGTCCTGTCTTCAAGGAGTACATCGGGTAACACTCTGCATTCTTCAACAGAGCAGGGGATGTCGGTAAGGGGACCAGAATTAAAGATTTAGGTAGCTTTTTAAAAATAAAGGTATAATATATTCCAGTATGAAGCTACAGTGGGTGGAAGATATAGAGTGCTGGGCAGACCTGGGTTTAAATACTGCCTTTATCTCTTCCTCACTGGTATAACCATGGACAAGTCAATTAACCTACACCTCAGTTTCCTTATCTGTAAACTGAGAATAATGCCTATATCATCTACATCATAGGATTATTTGAGAATAAAGTAAGATAATGTTTGTAAAGCACTTTGCAAATGTTTAAAGCCTTATCTAAATGTCAGTTCCTATTATTAACAGCCGTTTGAAGCAATAGTTCTAGTTTCATAAAAAAAATCTAACTGTCCAAATGTATTTCATTGACCCAGTTGCTAATGTCACCCCCCTACAATGGTTAGAACCACATGCCCTTTCTATAAGGAGTGAGATCTCAGCCATGGCAGAGAACTTTAGGTCATCAACAATTCCGTTTCCTTTTTTTTCCTTCAGAGATCTGACTAAAACTTTGTCATGGAAAAAGGAATTTACAAATTAGGTACCCTGCTCTATTTATTACTGAAAAAGCTACTTTCCACTGCATCCAGTAGATAAAGTCAAGATCTCATTACACCTCAGCTTGTGATAACATTTACTCCATAAATCTCTCCATTTCAGTCAGTAAAATGAGCATTATGCCATATAATAGATGAAATCAAACCTATACCCCTTTTGAAGGGAACTGACCTTTTCAAGCCTTTCCAGTCCTAAGGAAACAATGAGGAATTTATACTTAAGGCTGTGTTAACTCTTTCCTGCATTCTGGGTTCAGCTGCTGGGAAGGGTTGGAAAATCTGAAGCATAATACAGAAATTTCAGATGATCTGGTGTCGGGTATGGGGATAGAAAGACAAAGGTAATGGGTAAAATGGAAAAAAGGGAGTAATACAGTTCTCTAGCCCTTTGGAAGTCTGCCAGTGTAAGCCAAAAATGTTAACTGTTAAGGAACAGAAGATGGCAAACCATTTGGCTTACATGTCCAAGAGTGATCTAGTTCCAACCAAATCCTATTGTTTTAGGTCTGAAGTAGAGTACTACAGGTGTAACAAGTCCTGGGGTTTCTGGACCAAATCTATATTATGTATGGTCCTGAGAATATATGCTTGGTCAAGGGTATGGGGATCCCCAGCTACTTTCAAGCAGTTTTAAATGCCCATAGAGATAACAGAATTGATTCTATTTTCCTGAATTCTCTCAGGACAAGAGGTGACCCGTGGTTAAGATTTTCATGGCCACTGCTGATGGCTCAATCTGATTTTTACAGATAAGTCCTAAACCTGTGTTATTCTGCCAGAAGCCAAATAGCCTTTAACATAACAGCAAACTGAAGCAACCATAACCAGTGACCGAGTTCTCTGTTTCATCTAGTTATAGGAATATGAGGCTCAGTCAATCTAAAGGGTTTTTCATGTGAATGGGAGTCCAGGATCTTTTTTGATTGAACATTTGGCCTTGATCAACAATAATCAACAGGCTTAGTTTCCTAGTGAATATGGATCAGCAGAAGAAGCTGTAGAATGATATCAATCGGGGCTTTTGAAACATATCAGGAACTTTGATCACTGCTGTCATTTTGATCAGGTGTTTTTGCCTCAAAGAAAATCAGGAATCTTGTATCCTTGCCTCATACCTCTTATCAGCTACTAAACATGAAAAATATCATTACTAGACTCAATAAGAGACCTCAGCAAAAATTGAAAAAAAACCCCCCAAAAACCAAAAATAAATGCCTAATTCTGAATATCATTGATGAGGATAAACCCTTATACTCCCTATTTGTGCATCTGTGCGGGTGTGCCAGGGCATGGTATTATTTTCTTTCTTTCTTTTTTTTTTTAGCTTTTTTTTTTGGAGGGGGGAGTGCAGGGCAATTGGGGTTAAGTGACTTGCCCAAGGTCACACGGCTAGTAAGTGTTAAGTGTTTGAGGCCAGATTTGAACTCAGGTCCTCCTGATCTATTATTTTCTTAACATAATAACTGGATACTATTATCATGGTATCTCATGAGTCAGTGAAAAGAGCTGTGGTATCAGGGCAGGCTGTATAAAAACTTGGAACTGGGGATGGGGTGGGCAAGAAGTGGTTAAATAAGGATTTTAAAGCTAAAACTATCCCACAAAACACATAATTAATATTTTTCCACCTCTTCAGTAAGTAGCTGAGAACAGGACTATTATGTTACTACCAAACAAGGGACGCCAGAAACTTACCAGTATAATTGTAATTATCCTTTAACCATTTTTGATCTGTTTTTCTCCCTTCTCCCTGATCTAGGTCTAGAATTAACACTCCCTTTTCTATAGTATTCAGACACAGGCTTAGGGTATGTTAGGGTTAGTCATTAGTAGGACAGGGGTGGGGAGCCTGAGGCCTCAAGGCCATGTGGTCCTCTAGGTCCTTTGACCGAATCCAAACTTCACAGAACAAATCCCCTTAATTAAAGGGTTTGCTTTTGTAAAACTTGGACTCTGTCAAAAGGCCTTGAAGCCCTAGGTTCCCCACCCCTGGTGGAGGACATGCTTCCCAAAGATATCTCCTGAAATTTCTACGACTTATATTTATTAGGATATATGCCCAGAAAATCAGTATTTGGTTTTTTTCTTGCTATATGGAAAGCTATGACAGTGAAGATCCACACTGATTGATGAAGAGGTTGATGGAAGTTTACCAGCAGTATAAGCGCATAAAATGAAAAGTAATAGAGGTAAAAAACCAAGTCTATAGAACCCTTAGCATAAGAACCAACCAAATCAGATTATCCGGGGGCATTTAGAGATCAAACCAGAAAGGGAATGACAGATATTCATTAAAAAATAACAACAGATATTCATGATGTTCTGCCAACACTTCTACCATGTTCTATTTTCATCATTATTGACAATGCAATCATCCACAGGGCACCAAGGGAGTATATTTCAAATAAATAGTTGTGGTTCCACCAACTAGAAAGTCAAAATAGTATAAAAAAATTAAGTTGGAAAGAGTGCTTAGTACAGTGAGTTAATTTACATGGAGATCAGATAAATTTAAAGGTACTTGGGGTCAATTTTTTTTAACATAATAGGGAAAAGAAGGAAGTATATTATTGTTCCAGTTAGGGAAATGACTGATGTCTAATTCATCATCTCTATAAATCTTGATGAGTTGACATTCTTGATGAAAATATGAAAAGGGAACAGGAAATCTTTCACTGATAATTCGTTATAGCTGACTACATCACATAATGTATACATGTATATGATTAACAAAGAATTAAGGAAAATACTATACTTTTAAATAATTGACTTGGTGGAGCAAAACATGTCATTAAGGGCTCTCCTTCAATAAGGAGTCTCCCATGTATGTTTTAAGTGTGGCCTCCCAATATTCCTCAATCAAAATAGCACAGAGATAACTTTGTTCAATGTTTTTAATTATAATTTTCAAATGAGATATAAAAGTAAAAATCAAGGAGTAGGACTGTATATTAAGAAATGCTACTGTGAAGAAATCCAGGAATTAGAGTTAGAGCAAGTGTGATGGAGAGTATTTTGGTGGAGGTTTAAAAAAAACAAAAAAAAAAAGAAGTGATTTTGTCATTGGAGGACACTACAATCCACTTGCTCTGTGAAAAGAGATGAGGAATCCAGGAAACAGAACCCAAGTTTGGCACAGAAACATGCTATAGTAATCATGAAAGACTTGAGGAACTTGCTGTCTCAGCTGAAAGAAGAGTAGTAACTAACAACTTCTTGACTCCTTCTAATGATAATTTCATCCTAGATTGTAGAATAGCAGATTTCAAAGGGTAGAGAGGAAAGACTGGCAAGAGCTCATGGACTAAACATCTACAGAAGTCAGCCAAAGAGGGATGGAAAATGCTCAAGAACAGAATTCTGAAGACACAAAAGGAAAGACTTCAATGATGGGGAGGGAAATGGAATTTGTCTGAAGAAACTGATGTGAATGCTCACCAGCCAAATTCAATATTAAAAAGAAATGTACAGAAGATGGGAGCAAGGCAAGATAACAGAGAATGAATAGAGCATGTCATAGTCATGTAAAATTGTGTCAGGAGTGTAAAAACTCAGACTGAGCTGAGGCCATCAAGGGATGGGTTTAACTGTTCAACTCTGCGTTTTGGAAGAAAAAAGAGGATCAAAAAAGGGATAGAACTTTGCTTGGGGGTGGACATCTGACAACATCGAGCAGACTATGTTGCTCAGTTCTCATTTCCGTTTCAAGGAGAAGTAAGGACACAGAAAGAGAGCACTTACTTGCCTTTGACAAACTAAGAGGCAGAGTCTATAGAGTGGGGCACTGGAATGAGGAAGACCTGAATTTATCTCAGGTGCCTACCAGCCATGAGACTCTAGGTAAGTTACTTATTCTCTCTTAGTTCTATCATCTGTAAAATGGGAATATTGAGAGAATCAAGTGGAATATATGCAAAGGGCTTTGAAAACCTTAAAGCAGTATTTAAATGTCACCTATTATTATTAAGTCAGATGAACTATATCCTTAGGTACTGAAAGAACTGGCAGAGTGATTGCTGAGCCATTGCCAGTAATGTTGAAAGGTCATGGAAAATGGGAACCATACCCCAAGATTGAATAAGGCCACATGTTGTGATTTTCAAAAAAGTAAAGTGAATAGAGCCTACAGACTATGGGGCAACGAGCCTCACTTAACTCCAGGGACAGTTCTAGAATGGATCAACTAACAGATGGTTTCTGAACACCTAGACAGGACAACAGCAATTTCAAAGAGCCAGAATGGTTTAATTAAGAGCAGGTCATGGCAAACTAGATCTCTTTTTTTGAAGGGATTTCTAAGTTAGTAGAGGAAGTGACTATAGTTTATCTAGATTTTAGCAGAGTTCTTGATAAAGTGTTCCATACTATTTTTCTGGAGACAGTGGAAAGATATGGACTAAAAACAATATAATTAGATGGATTCATAGCTTGTTGGATGACCAGGCTCAGAGAGAAGATATTAGTGGTTCAATGTCAACATCAGTCTATAGTGCAGTGTACCCCAGGGATCTGTGCTTGGCCTTATGTTGTTCAACATTTGTCTTAATGACTTGGTAAAGGCATCACATTTAGAGATGACACAAAGCTGGGAGTGATAGCTAACATATCTATTTGAAAGAATCAGGATTCAAAGAGCTCTTAAGTAGTCTAAAACTTTAGGCTGAATCTAACAATTGGGATAGATGTAAAGTCTTATACCTCAGTATTTTTTAAAAAATCATCTTCACAGGTGTAAGATGAGTGAATGTGATTAAACAACAGTCTCTATAAAAAATCTGGGGTATTTTAATAGTCTTCAAACTATTTAAGTCAAGCTATATGAGTCAATAAAATATTATGGCAGTCAAAAAAGCTAATAGAACTTATGGCTGAATTAGGAGCTTCTTGGAAATGGGAAGCAAGTGTCCTGTGTACTCCATCCTCATCACCTCTCATCTAGCATAGGGTGGTCAGTTCTGATTATCACAGTTTAAGGGAGACATTGATAAGCTGAAGAGTGTCTAGAGGAGGGAAACCAGAAACCTGAAGGGCCTCAAGACCATGTCATGTGAAAACTTCTTGAAGAAATTGAGTATATTTAGTCGGAGAAAAAGAAAACTCAGGAGGGATATGAGAGCTGGTAGAAGGATTAGACTTAATTCTCTTTGGCCAAAAAGAGCAGAAACAAGATAAATGGGTGAAAGTTGCACAGATGTAAATTTAGAATTAACATCAGGAGACTGATATGGTTGATATAGTCCAATCTCTTCATTTTACAAGTTAAGGGAACTGAGGACCAGAGAAAATAAGTAATTTGTTTAAGGTCAGATAATTGCTAAGAGTCTAAATTCAAACTCAGATCCTTTATTCATGGATCAATATTCTTTCTATTACACCACAATGATTGTGATAATTTGGATTTATAAACTAAAGCCCAAAAGACAAAATCGAAAAGGAATAAATTTAAAGTCCTTCATTTTTCTTTAAAAAGAAAAAAGACAAAAAGCAACTCACCAAATATCCAAGTATGATGGTGTAGGTATTATTTCAGGTAGGAAAACCTGAGTTCAAATCCAACCTCAGACACTTATTAGCTGTGTGACCTGGGCAAGTCTTTTAACCACTGTTTGCCTCAGTTTCCTCAATTGTATAATTGGGATAATAATAGCTTGTGCCTTCCAGGGTTTTTTTGGGGGGTACGGGGAGGCAAGGAAATTGGGATTAAGTGACTTGCCCAAAGTCACATGGCTAGCAAGTTTTAAGTGTCTGAGGCCAGATCTGAACTCAGGTTCTCCTGACTCCAGGGTCAGTGCTCTATTCACTGCACTACCCAGCCTCCCCTCTTCCAGGGCTCTTGTGAGGATCAAATGAAATCATATTTGTAAAGCACTTAGCACAATGCCTAGTACAAGCAGGAGTTATATAAATGCTAATTAATAATAATAATAATAATGATTATAGTTATTATCTTATCAGATCCACTATTTTTCAATTCTATGATCACTATTTGTGTTTGATGCAAGGTTAGTTATGGTTTGTCCTAGCGGCAGATTGGATCCCTCTCATCCACATCTGGATGTACTCTCAGCTTGGCAGAATGACCGCCCCTCCCAGGAGAACAGCCATCCAGAACGGAGACCATCAGAGCCCCTTTTATTGTTTACTCAAGCAAAAAGGTCATCTTCGCAGCACTGCCGAATCGTAGGTGGTGAAGTCTGAACTTTATGGCCACTGAGTGTTTTGAGAGAGATCCCTGTTTTATCTTTCTCTTCTCTCCTTGGGCTGGATGACAGCCTTGCTCAGATAACAAACAACATATCCCACCCTTGAATACTTTGACAGGCTACTGTGCTTGCAAGATTCCCTACTATCTATACTAACATATTCTTAGTATCCTCCTCATTTCCTTTGAGTGGGGGAGTATCCTTGATGATTCATCATGTGCAGGTGCTACTTGTCTTCATATGGAAAGGAGGAAGAAGGCTCCTGGTTTTGTCTAGTAGAATATAAGCTCATTAGGGCAGGAAGGGTTTTCATTTATGGCTTAGTATCTGCAACCCCCATCAGTCCCTGGCACATAGTAGATCCCTAGCAAATTCTTCTTGAATTGAATTTGTCCCTAGGTCATTCCTGAAGTCCTATCTCTTGCTCATAAATAGAAACTTCATGAGTTTCCTAAAAAAAACATTATAAAGCTCTCTACCTCGCTCTCTCTCTCTCCCCCCCCTCTCCCTCTCTCTCTCTCTCCCCCCTCTCCCTCTCTCTCTCTCCCCCCTCTCTCTGTCTCTCTGTGTCTCTGTGTCTCTCTCTGTCTCTCCCTCACACACACACACACACACACACACACACACACACACACTCTTAAAGCCATGCTATCATGCTAGGGACTATTCTTGAGAAAGTTAAATAAGATGTGGTCCATGTTTTGTAAGAGTTCATCATTTATTCTTGAAAGATCTTTACCTGCCTCATATAAAAACAGCCTGTCCTGTTTTTACTTCTTAAACAGTTCCCTCCAATCCTTAATTATTTCTGTTATTGTTGTTATAACATTGCATATTATTCCATTAATGTTATTACAAGGTCAAAACCTGAACCTGAAAAGATGTCTAATGGGACAGTAAATTAGTGAAGTCAGGGAAGATGGAGGATGACTGTCCTTACTTCATCTTTTAGATACATCAATTCAATCCATGATTTAACCCAATATTTATTAAGCCCCTATGTTATGTAATGTAGCCTTCCTGCTGTTCTCTTCCATGCATTTCAAAATGTTTCAATGACCCTCTTTTCTTTTTCTTTGTTTTTTCTCTTAAAGGAGAGAACATTATATTTCTAAGTAGACACATAATATTATTAGGATCATTACTGTCCTATTTTTTATCTACTATATGCATGGCACTGCACTAGGCACAATAGTTCAAAGACAAAAATGGAATATTCCCTTGCCCTCAAGGAATCTCCATTCTGATGTCGGGGATATGACGCATATATAAAGGAATACAAGGTACCAAGGTACTTTGGGGACAGGGTAAAAGGGGGAAGAGGAAAAAGGAAAGGGAGAATGAGAGAGGGGGAGAAGAGAAGAGAGAGAGGAGAGAGACAGAGACAGAGAGACAGACAAAGAGACAGACAGACAGACAGACCGACAGACAGACAGACAGAGAGACCCACAGAGAGGATTCTTAGGAGTGGAGTCATGACGGCCAACAGGGATGATATGTTTGAACGTATGGAGTTGGGAGATGGAGTGTCAAGGTCAGAGAAAAAGGACTCAGTTTGGCTGGAATATGGACTGTGTGAAGGGAGTAATATGAATAAAGCTGGGAAGGCAAGTGGTAGACAGATTGAGAAGGGTTTTTAATGTTAGATTCAGGGGATTTTTGTTTGATCTAGAACTAATAGGGAGCCACTGAGGCTTTTTGGGTAAGGCAGTAATATGATTAGATTTATGTCTTACCTCTAAGACAGACAGTGTATTATAGTATTATCGTTCACTTTTTAAAGAGCCATGTTACCAAAGGAAACATTATATTATTATTGTGTTCTTCTAGAGGTCTTTTCCTATTAGACTTCATGATATTATTATCATCAATATTATGTTTTAAAAGAGCCTGCCATACCTCCAAGAGAGACCTTTATGAAGAACAGCTCTTTAAAGCAAATTCTAGGCTACTGCTTCCCAGGCTTCAATTCTCCCACTCTGGGTAACATGATAGCAATGATTAATAGTCAAGTAGTTATGGCAAGCATTATGTTATTTAAAAGGAGAAAAATCTTTTATATTATATGGAAACATAAATCTCGTCTGGAAACACTGTAGCCATCACCGGAGGCATGTGTATTTCAATTTGATGGAGTAATACGCTAAAGTATGGAGCCATCAAAGCCCTCAATTTTGGGCTGAGCTACTCCTATTTTATTTTGAAAAGCCATTTATTCATAAAGGCAGGGATTAAATAAGGTAGAATCACATACAGTTTCAACTGCAGTATCTTCTGAGGGAGCAGGAAGGGGATTATGGGTGTTTTGTGTATATGTGTGCTTGTTACTCTGGTGATCTCAAATGGCTCGCCACCCTAAGAGCTATCTCTTTAATTCCAATAATCTCCTACTGATGTGATGTGGCTGAGAGTCAAGGAATATCACAACCCCAGAAGAATCAAAATTGCCAGTGACCCAAAGGGCAAGTGCGTGATGCACAAACAGGCTGCAACGACTGTTGCTGGCAATGATTTGTGTGGCAAATCGTTCAAAAGATAGGATCCATGACAGATATAATCCAATAATGATAATAAGATTAGAGATTTAGACCTGGAGGGGAATTAGCTGTTACATAGTCCAACCTCTTCATTTTACAGATGAAGAAAACGAAGCCCAGAAAACGTTAACAGATTTGCCCAAGATCAAACAGCTAGTAAAGCAGATGTTGTGATTCCAAATTCAGTGCTTCTTTCATCCATCCTGCAGGAATCATACAGTGAGGCTGACAGATGACCTGAATGCTACCTTGGTACCCTCACAGAGTAAGAGAGCAAGGCTGTCAGTGCTCTGGATGGACTTTTTGTGGAGGACTTCTCAAAGGACAAGGATGAGAATTATGTAGTACTGGTGTAAGCCACACCACTGGAGGGGTCCCTCACATCAGTGAAGTCAAAGGTCCATCCAAAGACCCAAGGATGCTGTATGCAAGTAGGTGGGTGAGTTGGGAGAAGGGGGTGGAAGATATTGAATATGAGGCAAAAAAAGGGTAAGGCAAATTCAAAGTGCCTTTGAATAACACCAGGAAAAGAAGTAGGACTGGACAGGATCAGTTAACAGTAGGTTCTCTGCTTCCATCCCAGGAAAAGTCATAATTATAATAGCATGTGATTTTATAGTCTTTATAGCTTACAAAGCACTTTCCTCACAACAGCCCCACCCATAGTGAGTATTATTATATCTGTCCACAGATAAGGAGACTAGGGGGTTTATAATCATGATAATAAAAATAATATCTGAAATCTATATATAATTTCAAAGCTTGCCAAGGGTTTTATAGACATTATTGACTTGAGGAAAGGAGCCAGACCAAAAAGAAGTGATTCTAGGTGAACAACAACATATGTTCCCTGTGGATATGCACCAGATTCCTTCCTAGACTGCCCATTACTTGGGGTGACAGGGTGGTTCTTTCCTTATAACCTCTTAGAGCCTGACAGTCTCGACTGACTCCATGTTTCCATGGAACATAACTCTCAGTCTTCAAGAACAATGATGGAAATACTATGTGTGGGTAATTTCTCATCTGTTACCAGATGATCATTTTTCACATTGGCAGATACTGATAATGTCTGATGTTGCCTTCCTTCCTTCTCTCTCCATTTGAAGTTTCTGACATAAAGTAAACTTCCCTGTGATGGAGGGTTTGGTGTCAGTGTTTGGGAAAGTTAGAGGGAGAGAGAACTGAGAGCAATTGGGTGTGTTGTCTGGCGTTGGTGCTACTAATTGTATATCTAAGAAAATAAAGGAGAACTTGGTGAAATGATAATATCAATAACAACAATGATAATAATACTAATCATAATTCTGTGCCTATCAGTGAAGGAGACAAGCACCCTAGCCTCCCTGGGCCAGCCATTCCATCTCAATCATTATATTTCTGACTTCCTACAAACTACAGGATATAGTCACTTGGCTTGCCCAGAAAGAAAAGGAGTATTCCCAGACTCCCTGATCTAGTCATTCCATTGCCTCTGGGAACCCTACCTGGTCTTGGTCACCTTCAATTCCATGCCAGTTGCACCTCACCTTCCCCAAGGGTATCTTTTCCTACCCTACAACCATTTACAGCTACATGTGGCTTCCTGATGCTCTGGGACGACTCCATCTTGTTCATTATTGAAATGAACTACCTGATCTCATTCTTCAATGATGAATTTATTTCCACACTTTTCATGCCTTCTCCATCCTAGTAAATCTGAACCATTAGTTGTCATTTAAAAATCATAATCTCCATCCCCCACTGACCACTCCCTTATTCCTAACCTCTTTAACCCAATCCTCATAATGACCTGCTCCTGAAGGCTTGTCCCACACTTTCAGCTGTGCTCTCTGGAATGCCTGTTCCATAGGTAATAATTTTGCTATATATTTTCCTTTTCCCCTCCTTTCATCTTTTTGCTCTCACTGAGACCTGGCTCCTTCCTGGAGACAAAACTTCCCTGGCTACCCTTTCTAGTACCAGTTGTAATTTCATTCCTACTACCTCCCTTGGGGCCTACCCCTCAAACCATCATAGCTGGAATACTCTTTGCTCCCCACTGCCACTTTAAGACTTTCCATTTATCACCACAAGTCCTTCTTTGAGGTTCACTCAGTTCATACATCTCCCAACCAAAATTCTGGTAGTTATTATCTACTGGCCTCCAGGATATTCTGCTTCCTTTCTCAAAGGGTTTAGTATCTGGTTCACATTCTTTTTCTCTTTCCCATACTACAGCATTACTCTCTTGCCCTCATACTTTAACATACATATTGATATCCCCCAAATAGCCTAACCTCAACTTCCTCATCTTACTCATTTTCCATGTCCTATTCTTCCATCTCACATTAGTTACAATGATTTGGTCATCCCTTTGCTTTTATCTTTCATCCCCACAACCAATGAACAGCAAAGTCCATCAACCACAAGAGTTCCACTTTTATGTTTGTGAACTTGGAAATCCCTTTTCTTGATCATAATCTCACTTCAGCCTCTGCCTTGCAACTTGTTCTTCATCCTCACTGTGACCTCCAATCCCTCTACCCCTCAGGTCTTCCCTATGTTATCACTCCTATATTAGCTATATTTATTCTACTTGCTTCTCCATCTTGATCATTTAGTGAACCAGTTCAGCTCTTTCCTATCTTTCACTTCTGAGTCCCTTGCCCCCTTCTCCTACTGCCAATCTTGCTCTGTCAAATCTGTCCTTGGATTGTTACCCACTATGTTCTGCCTTTGCTCCTACTCATTGTGCTACATAATTTCAACTGGGCCCTTGCCATATCAAGGCAATCTTTCTACACTTCTCTAACTGAGGTAATGTCAGTCACCTCAGTGGCTTTTCCAAATGTTTTCATCTCTCTTAAAATCTCCAAAGCTTTGTCTCTCCCTGCCTTCTCAGGTGAAAACTCTGCCTGATATTTCACTGAATAAACTAATATTATTCCCCTTCTCCTCTTCTCATGCCATCCAGAAACCTTCTCCCACTATTCTATCCTTGAATCCCATCTCACATGGAGCCATGGTACTTCTCCTTGCCAAGGCAAACCACTCTATGTGCACAAGTGATCTCCATCCAGACCTCTATAGCAGATTTTCCCCTCTATCATCACCACTTTCTTGTTAATCTTTAATTTCTCTCTGTCCCCTGGGTCCTTCTATATGGTCTACAAACATGTTCATGTCTTTTCCATCAAAAAGAAAAAAACTAACTAAACAAACCTTTACTTGATCTGTTCCTCCCAAAAAGCTACCATCCTATGTCTCTCTCTTTCATAGCCAAACTCCTTGAAATGCTGTCTATAATCATTCAATGTCCCCACTTCCTTAGTTTTCATTCTCTTCTTAACTCTGCAGTCTAGATTCTGATCTTTTTCATCATTCAGCCAAATCTGCTCTCTCCAAATGATCTCTAATTGCTAAATCTAATGTCCTTTTCTCCATCCTTATTCTTCTTGACCTCTCTGCAGCCTTTAATGCTATAGATAATTTTCTTCTCCTTGATACTAGGTTTTCATGACAGTGTTCTCTTCTGTTCTTCCTCCTACTGCTTGACCCCCCCTCCTCAGTCTCCTTTTCTGGATCTTTACCCAGATCCCACTTGCTCACCACTGGTGTTCCCCATGTCTTCATTCTGTGTACATTTTTCTTTCCCTCCATACTATTTCACTTGGTTATGTCCTCACGGATTTAATTTTCATCTTTATATAATTGATTCTCAGACCTTTTTATCCAGTCCTAACCTCTCTCCTGACCAAGTAGTCTTGCATCTTCAGCTGTCTATTGGCATCTAAAATTGGGTGCCCTGTAGACATCTCAAACTCAACATATTCAAAACTGAACTCATCTTTTCTGCCCAGGCCATTTCATCTTCCTAACTTACCTGTAACCATTAAGGGCACCACCATCCTCCCAGGCACGCAGGCCTATAACATAGGTATGATTCTTAACTCCTCATTCTCATACCCTACTTTTATCCCCATCACCAATGAACAGCAAAGTCCTATGTTAGTTCTACTTTTCTAACACCTCTTGGATACACTATCTTCTTTTCTCTGATACTGCCACTATTTTGATGCAGGCCATCCCTTATCCCCTCATTCTCAGACTACTGAAATAGTCTTATGATTGGTCCACCTGCCTTAATTCTCTTTCCATTCCAGTCCACCCTTCATTCAGCTTTCAGATTGATCTTATTCAAGCACGGCTCTAACCATATCACCCCTCTCTTCAATGAATTCCAGTGGCTCTCTATTACTTCCGGAAACAAATAGAAAATCCTCTTTTTGTCTATTAAAGTTCTTTATATCCTAGCCCTTTCCTACCTTTCCATTCTTCTTATATCTTACTCTGCTCCACAAACTCTGTGATCCATTTACATTGCTATTCCTTGCTATTTCTCATACAAGACACTCCAAACCCTGATTGGCCATTTTCACTGCTTGTCCCTCAAAACTGGAATTTCTCCCTCCTCATCTCTGTCTCCTGGCTTGCCTGGCTTACTTCAGGTCCCAGCTAAAATTTCCCCTTTTGAAAGAAACATTTCCTGATTCCTCTTTTAATTCTACTGCCTTCCCTTTGTGATTATCTTTAAATTTTCCTACATATATTTTGTTTGTATGTAGCTCTCTAAAATGTTATCTTGCCCATTATAGCACTTTGCATGGTCCCTGGAACAGCAAGGTGCTAAATAAATACTTATTGACTGCCTGGCTGAGATTCTTGAGAGCAAGAACCATTTTTTGCCTTTCTTTGTATCTCCGGTATTTAGTACACAAGTTGTCTGATACTTAGTAGGTACTTAAGAAACATTTGTTGACTTGCCACTAATAATAATAGTAATAATAATAATAATACTAACAGTAACAAATAACATTTAAATAGCTCTTTGAAGCTTACAATGCATTTTACGCATATTGTCTCATAACTGTTCCAAGTGAGCCTGAGAAGGAAGAGAAAGTTATCTAAGCTATTGCTATGGTACAACAGAAAAATAAAATAAAATCAATTAATATTTTGAGCCGATTTACTAAATACAAGACACAGGTCATTATCATGGACATTGGGATAATGCCAACATATCTATGTGGGTTTCAGGAAGGCAAGTGATTTTCCATGAGGACGTCTCTAATAGTACTTTATGGTACTATAATATTTTTTGTACTCAGGTATTTCCGAAGATCATTAATCGCTTCATTGATATATACATCTTCACTAGTGAAGATAGTGAAGACTAGTGAAGAAGTCTCTTCACTAGTGTCCACAATTTATATGCTTTTCTAGGCAGGGACCTGCAATGATAATGGTAATTTGAAGATCTTCCCTGCCCCCTAATAGGCCTAAGGGAATTTGAAGATCTTCCTTGAGCTTTAATAGGCTGAAAGTTATCACATGTAGCCTGTGGTGGGAGGAATTTGCTGAAGGGTAGAGCAGAGTCCAGAGGAAGTTGGGAGTCAGAGCAGTTAAAGCTGGAAGAAGGAGAGGACCTGTGCAGGTAAGAAGACAGCTAGGTATGGTGTGGTTCCCTGCTGTGTTATGGTATATTAACTTCTTTATTCCTGTGATGGATTTGGTTTTCTGGTGTTGGAATTTGGCTTTCTGGTGTCTGAATAAATGTTTTGCTTCTGTCTTTTCTATGGAGAGTATGTTATATTTTGTGATTCAGAACTATGCTGGCATATTCATAGTCACCACAGGTGCTGTGAATATCATGTTGGCACTAAAGGACCATGTCTCTTTTTTCTTCTGTCTTCACCCTAAAGTACCTGTGATTGCACCTCTGAATCCTACAGGCACTCAAAAGGAGTGACCTACAGAATTTAATTTTTCTTTCTTATGTCATTTTGACATGGGAAAAGGAAGGAGGGTACTCTCTGTCCTTTGGAAGAACTTGGCATGGCACCCAGCAATCCCACCACATTTGTGGCTAAGTATCTAATGCTTTCTCCATTAAAACATGGAGAACCATGCCTCAAACCATGCTGACTTAATGGTTATAGGTATCTCAGCAAGGGTATTTCATAATTTCTTTCCAATGTTTTGAGCAATCACTATAGTCATGGCATTCTATCAAATCCACATCTTCTGTGACACATAGAATTTACTTCCCGTCCTCTGTAAAGAGTATAATTTTCAAAAAATTAAAAATGAGTATCAACTAAGGAGCAATGGAGAGGCATATGGTAAATGTGAGTAGGCTGCAACATGTCATCAAATAAGAAATTGTGAAGACCTGGAATAAGGGATGCTACCAAAGAAGTTTATGAATGGAAAAGCAAAAAAAGATGGTCATGTGGCTAGAGAGATGCATGGACTGGATGCTCCTTTGGTAGCAGCTTGATCTGAAAAAGAAGCAAGGCTGCCAGTATATGGAGAAGAGCCCTGTGAACTTATGGAAGGACCTAGGCAGGAGTTGTGCAGAACAGGCAGGCAAGGATGGGATCAACAAGAATGTTCACATAAATGAGATCACAGATCCATTTGAGTATTTCAGTGAATACTTTCAGAAAGTATATATTTTAGGAAATTGCAGAAGTTTTATGTCAAGGGAGAATGATGGAGATTCAGTAACTTTATGTATGTGGCAGAAAAAGAAGCAGTGATGGAAGGGGGGAAGGAAAAAAACCATTTATATAGAGCCTGCTAAATGCCAGGCACTAAGCTGAACACACAAATATTATCTCATTTGATCTATAAAACAACTCTGTGAGGTAAGTGTTGTTATTCTTCCCCTTTTATACTTGAGGAAACTGAGGCAAATAGAAGTTAAGTGACTTGCCCAGGGTCACACAGCTAGTAAAGATACGAGGCTAGATTCAAACCAAAGTCTCCCTGATTCCAGGCCCAGCGCTCTTGTATTACAGCACTAATTAGCTGCAACAATATGCTTTTGAATAACCCAGGGAAAAGGGGAAGATAAGGTTCAGGCTCTCTTCGTAAAGCACGCAGCGCCAGGCTGACTGATGACTTCTATATTGTCTTGTCCACGGGGTTAGACTTGATGAGATGTGAATCATTTCCCTGCAGTAGGTGTCCTGAAATATCTGTCAGCATTGACACTTTTCTACATGTCAAAGCGAACAGGGCTACCACTTTATGTTGTCTGGAATGCCAGGGGAAGTCCATTTGCCTGCATCTTGGGGTGTCTCTTTACAGACATCTTTGGTTCCTTGGAGCAGAGCTAGAAGTCTATATAGCAGTGTCACAGATGGGGGTGGGGCAGCAAAGGTCAAAGCCTACTGAAGCCCCCAATGCAAATCTGGTAAATACCATATTCCAAACTCTTTGATTTTCATCTTTACTTCCTTGCCATATTCCCTGGGTACTGGACCCCGAACTTCTTTATTGATCTGGAATGAGCAATAACTACTTTCTGGATTTCCAGTAGTAACCCTTGGGTTAACTATCACTTTATTTCTGACACCTCCCTAGAAATGGGGTTTATACTTTGGCTTTTCTTTCTAGTATTTCCTTTTGAATGACTAGGACCCCTTTCACTGAGATAAATGTTGATGTTTTCTATTAACTCTCATGAAACCTGTTACTTTGAGAAGACACGCATATCATGCCCAATCCAGTCATATTTAGGGAAAAGGATTCTCCCATGCTTCTCTTCCCATTCAAGTCTGTGAAGAGCTGCCTTCTCAAATGGATCCACATCCAGTATTCAACCCTTAAATCTTGAAAATGGGTGCAAAGTCCTTACTCATTCTTATATTCTTTAGGAGACATGACTAGTTTCTCTGCTGTGTTCTCAGAGGCCTAATTTCCCAACCTTTTAATTCTTTTTCTGAGTTTTGCTGTCTACTATCTCTAACCACGCATGCCATACATTTCCTATTGAGTACTCATCATGTATAAGACTAAGATGAGACTAAAGAGAAACTTTCCTACACAGGTATGTAGATTTGTGAAACCTTGGCCTACTGTGTCAAAACAGGATAGCAGATCCTGGGGTGCAATATAATGGAAGGGGTGCTAAACCTGGAGTCGGGGGACCTGGGTTTAAATCCCTTCTCTCTGTCATTCACTGGTGGTTTGACCATAAATACGCCAATTTTCCTCTCTTTTCTCAAAGGTAAAACGAGAAGCTAAATTAAATAAAATCAAGTCTTGCATTGTATACTTTACCTGTGGTAAGAAAACACTTTGTAAACATTAAAATACTATATAAATATGCCATTACTCTTCAAATCAAGTCAGCAAGGTCTATATGCTTACACTGTGCTAAGTGCTGGAAATACACAGACAAGCAGTAAAGAAGACAGTGCCTGTCCTCAAACAGCATACTTTTTTTTTTTTTGCATTTTGGAGGGCAGTTGGGGTTAATTGACTCGCCCAAGGTCACATGGCTAGTTTTTGTGTTAAGTGTCTGAGGCTGGATTTTGAACTCAGGTCCTCCTGACTCCAGGGCCGGTGCTCTATTCACTGCACCACCTAGCCGCCCCAACAGCATACTTTCTAATGAGGAAAGACAATACATAAAAGAAAGCTGAAAGTGGAAGAGCAGGGATGAGGAGGCATTCAGGTCAGGACATGATGGAGAGAACCTTCAGAGTCAGGAGTGGAAACCAGACAAGTATGAAAGATGCTCCTTAAAATGGAGGTTCTGGGAAGAACCAATGAAACAGGGGAAGGAGCCTCAGGGCCTCTCTCCCATTTTAAGAGTAGAGCTCCTAAATCTCCTTCTTCATGAAACTCCTAGGGCTAAAATAGACTAAAGTCTAGAGCTCATTGTGGTTGTTTGTCGCTGTTGTTCAGTCTTCAGACTTTTCATGACCTCATTTGGGGTTTTCTTGGAAAAGATTATGGAATACTCTACCATTTCCTTCTCCAGCTCATTTTCAAGATGAGGAAACTGAAGCAAACAAGGTTTGGTGACTTGCCCAGGATCACACAGCTAGTAAGTGTCTGAGGCCGGATTTGAATGCAGGTCTTCCTGATTCTAGGCCTGTACTCTATCCATTGTACCACTTATTGATCCTAAGCAGCTCACTATATTGTCAATATTACCAGTGAGCACAGAGTGGGGGGAGGTGAGCTGGAGCTGTGCACTGGGTAGGGCAGGAGCTGGCTCTGCATGGGTTTCAGTACTGGGGTCAAGCCAGACCAACCCTTTCAAGAGTTACAGGGCAGTGCATGAGAGAATGGAGAAACGAAAAGTACAGAAAACTCTAGAAAGCTTGCACTAGCTCAGGCCAGGGAGCATGGTGTGTGTGTGTGTGTGTGTGTGTGTGTGTGTGTGTGTGTGTGTGTGCGCGTATGTGCGTGCGTGTGTGCATGTGTGTGTGTATGTGTGTGTGGTGTCCAGGGCTTTCCTCTTCTGTTTCCTCTAGTGTGTGTAAATCTGACTGCTGCACTCTGGTCAAGAAACCAAATGGTGCATTGATATTTCTCTGCACTGTCTTGGGGCCTATGCTGCTTGAAACCAAGACAGAGAGAGTAGAACAGTAGAGACATTTAGAAGATGTACCACCAGACCTGTTGGCTTGGTCTTCTGCAGCTCAGTCTAATATCCTATTGTATGGACACTATCACTGCATGAGCATCTTTGTGGGAGAGACACAAGCTCCTCCAGGGCAGGGGAAATAATATTTACCTCTAGTTCCTTGCCCAGAGCAGGTTCTCAATAGATATTTGCTTAATTACCTCATAGTCGGCCTATTGCTAGATCTTCCTCTTTTTTAAAAAATACCAGGGCAGATGATCCCACATTCTCCGTTGGCAATGTGCTCTGTTCCCTCAGGAACTCTAGACTTGTCCTGCCTAATGGGCAACCCAGATAGCTGCAGCTGCGGCTCTTCTCTTCTCTTCTCTTCTCTTCTCTTCTCTTCTCTTCTCTTCTCTTCTCTTCTCTTCTCTTCTCTTCTCTTCTCCTCTCTCCTCCTATCCCCTCTTCTCTTCTCCCTCTCCTCCTCTCCTCTCCTCTCCTCTCCCCCCTCCCTCTCTCTCCCTCCCTCCTGTGGTCCTAGGTATAAAAAAGTCAAACCAGGACAACAGTGAACACCTAAATGAGGAGCCTGAGAAATGCTTGTCTTGTTTTTCTGCATTACTTACTCAGCTTGTGACATCTGCATGCATTTTACTCTATCATAAATCAGGCCAGTTGTGGTTTGGGGTTCACTTTTTCTTTTCCCCCCCCAAGTGGCAGTGCTGGAGACTAAATCCTGTAAACTCTGATCCCTAATCCCCAGTGGAGTGCTCCCTGTTCCATACATCATTCCTCATTGAAATTGGGCCTGCAGGAATGGAAAGGGAAGATGCTTTCTGTCTTGTCAGTAAACTATGCAGATGTGAGTCTGAAGACACACCAGGGAGCACATGCCTTCTGAAGGGGAACAGTGGTCTTGTTAACTAGTCACTCTTCAGACAAGACTGGCACTTTATGGGGATGTAATTCTGCATCCAGATTACCCACAAAAGATCCACATTGCAAGTGGTCTGTGTGGTCTTCGTCTCCTCCCCACGTTTATGGAAGTACATAGTCATTATTCAAAGAGAAGAATTTTATTGCCTCCTAGTTTTACAGAGAAAGAAACCTTTTCTAGCATCCATCATGCTCCATCCAGGCAGAAAAGTTATGACAATTTTAGGCTTCATTAAAAGAGACATAGTATTCAAGGAACTTTAAAGATCAAATGAAATAAGGGTTCAATTCCTTACTTTACACAGGAGTAAACTAAGGCATAACGAGAGGGATTTGCCCAGAATTGAGTCCTAAAATCCTAGGATTTTAGAGCTAAAAGGAATCTTTGGAGATCATCAGCTAGAGAGGCTATACTCCACTTTGACCACATGTGTCTGACTACATCTAAGAGATTTCTAGATGCCGTGATTTAGGAAGATCATAGATGAGTTGGAGCACATCCAGAGAAGGGTGACCATGTGGAGGAAATTCAAAAGTATGAGGACAGGTTGAAGGAACAGGGGACAGCCTGGAAAAAAGACTTGGATGGAAGATTACATTATAATAGTGGTCTTCAAAATATGGAAGAGAGAATGAACAAGTGTTCTGCTTTCTCCAAAGGGCAGAACTGCAATCAATGATTGGAAGTTTCAGAGAGGCTCCATATCAAGAAAACTTTCCTAAGAACTGAAGCCAAGAGTAGACTGGATTTTCTAAAGAGGTGGTCTTTAATGGATCAATCAAGAGACACTTATTAAGTACCAACAATGTACCAGACACTGTGCTTTAAGGTCCTCAGGTAGAAACTAGAAGACCAGTTGTTACAAATGTCATAGAGGAGATTTCTGAAATTATGGATTGGACTAGATAGCTCTGAGCTCCTTTCCAACTTAAAACTATGACTAAAATTATAGTATTATTCTTTAAAAGTCATGCTTGTTTATCATAATCAGATATTTCTACTTAATGTACACCTAAAAATTATGTCTTGAACAACTCTAATGTTTTTATTGCCCTAGCCAGGAAAAGCATCACCTTCACACCTGTGGCTCAGAGCTGTGACCAAGAATTTTGGCATCCAGGACAAATTCAGTTGAGTGACAGGGTTGCAGTCACACTAGTCACATTTTGGGGGGGGGGTAGGCAATTAGCATTAAGTGATTTGCCTGAGGTCACATAGCTAGTAAGTGTCTGAAGCTGGATTTGAACTCAGATCCTCCTGACTTTGGGGCTTTATCTATAAATATCCATTTATCCTGTTTTAGTCACACTAGGGGAAGGAATGGCTTAATTCCCAGAATGTCTGGCGGAAGATCCCTAATCCCCTAAACCCAGGAGAGGAGGTCAAAGGATGGAAAGTTGCCAGGTGGAGAATACAGCAATACAGAAAGATGGGCCCTAGGACAGAAGCGGAACCTTTGGGGGTGGGATAGGGAGTGGGGGTGGGGGCGTGGCATAGCACTGGAAAGTGGCAGAACTTGCAGACAATCAGGAAAGACAGGTATAACTGGCTGGAGAATTACTGCTGGGAAGAAATGTACCTCCATCCTCAGATGTTACTACTCTCGGGCAAACCCCTACTTATGTTACTCTATTTACATTTCTGAGGATGGTCGGTGCTAGCCAAGGAATTTTCCAAAAGGTAGATGTCCATCTAGGTGTTCCTATGACACTGTATCTGCAGTTCTAGTGGTCACTCAGCGGGGAATTAAAAGGTATAAAGCTCCTTTTGGGCTATAGGCAGAAGATAATTTTATTATCTTTACTAACCCCTTTTCTTTTCTCATTTAATCACCTGGGATAGCTAATTACTGGAACACAAAGGCTCTTAGTTTGAAAGTGACCACCATACAGATGCTTCTCTAAGGAGTTTGTTGTTGTCTTTTGTTTTTGAAGAGGAACAATTATATCATGAAGGTGAAGTCTCGTCTTGCACATGAATTGAATTTAAGTGAGGCAGAGTTGCATAAAGTCATCAGCCTCACTTTTTCTTCCAGAGTTAGCTAAGTCCAGTGGCAAGACAAAAGTCAGGATAACTGGTTATGGCCCAGGATGCCCTTGGCATCTCTGATGTCTCACCAACCTCTAAGAACTTCATAATACAGTTGTCTTCATAGCCATTGAAACAAATTGTTCTTATCTTTCCATTCTGTTGGGGAAAGTCTTCACATGCTTGAATTAGATGCCCCACAACTCACCATGAGAGCATCAAGAATAAAAATTATACAAGAAATCAAGTGATATTGCTTTCTCCGTGAAAAATCTAGGTAAAACATGTTTCATGGGATTCTGTCCCATGAGACCACCCCATAACCCAGGGCAGATTCAAGGCAAAAAATGTTTGAAGCTTGAAAACAGTATGTACTCTCCTTCATGCAGACAGTAATGTAGGCTAGTCATACCCAGATTACAACTCATGAGCCAAATAAAGAACTTTCATGTGTAACCAAAGGCCCTTTATGGCATTTAATTCTTATATTAGAATTATTTTATGATCTTAGACTATACTAGGATGTACAGTAGCCACATAGCTCTTTCAGTTAATGACAATTGTGAATGTGACTGGAATCACATAGCTATGAGTTCCACTAATATATAATTAGTTTTATTGGAGGCAGATATTATGTAGCAGTTAGAGAGCCAGCCCTGAAACCAGTCCTCCCTCTGATATGTACTGGCTTTATGATTTTGGGCAGGTCATTTAACCTCCCACTGTTCTAGGCAACTGTCTATGCTTAGAAATTGCAAAGGAGCTGGTAGAGCGAATTCCGTATAATAACGAAATCACAGGTCTAGTCTCTTTCTACTATCCTTATTCCTGTTAATCTACGTTCTTCAATATGTTGATTTTTATCAATTCTTTCTGGTTTAGGCTTCAAAATTTGAAGACTGGATATCATATGTAAATGGTTTCTATGTGTAACCCAAGTCCCCAAATTCATTCATATAGGACTCTCTTTTCATTGGTGGAGATCAATGTCCTGTGCTTGCATCAGGGGTGGGGCAGAGTTGGTAAGAGCAAGAAAGAGGAGAGCACCAATCTTTTCTGTCTTTTGGGGTTCTGCAATTGCTTCAGGCCCTTCTGGCTTCCAGTTTTGAGAGAAAAGATGGATGGTGCTAATTCCATTTCAGATTGCTGAAGGGAAAACAAGACTCTGGGATGAAGAGCTAGTCTCCATAGTGTCCCTATCCTAAGCTTGCTATGCTATGGACTTCAGGGAATCCCCCCATTAAGTGAGATCTGGGATTCTCTGTCTTTATAGAGCTAAGTCATCTTGCTTCCAAAGGGAGAACTTTTCATTCTGTATTGTCTGGTACACATTCTAATATATTTATTTCATCTGATTTTTGCTTAGCTATCAACTTGGGTAAACGGGTTTCTTTGCTATTTGCTCTATGTCTATTCATTGTGGAACTGGTATTTGGTGGGAAGGGAGGAGATTCTTGGTTATAAAGCTCAGGCCCTCCATTTTCCATTAATGCAGAGTAATGCAAAATATCTTGAACCTGAAAACTATATCCTCTAGAACAGCAATATTTAAGGCAGCTGAGAGATGTAATTCTAACCTAGTAGCCCAGGCTAGAAATAGAAGAGGAAATGCCTAATCTCCTAGATTAGGAGAGCAGAATGGTTAGCCTCTGCCCTCCACCCCTACCTCTCTTCTGTTCCAGAATTAAAGTCTCCCTTGGAGGAGGCTTGGGCTGGAGGACACATTAGAGATCTATCTATTCATACTTCTCTGTGAGCCATACAACAACACCCCTATGCTACCTGTAGGGGGATAGCCTCACTATGTGTGATTCACAGAAGAATGTTTCATACTTTTTGTTTCATACTAATTTCATACAAATTTCATACTAATTCCTGCTATCTCTACCTGTTGAGGTCCTTCTCCTTCCAGGTCTAGATCAATGTCACCTTCTCTATTAAACCTCCCTCAATTGCTCCTCATCTAGAAATGAGATTCTTGGAAGTCACCACACTACTCTATCTATCCTCTGTATGAACTTACGTTTTCTAACTTTTATTATATAGGTCTAACCTGCATCATTTTTCCTGGACCCCCATATTCACACAGTTGTCAAGTTTAGTTGGCAACCTCCACAATATCTCTTGAATCCATCCCCTTTCCCCCATTCACCCAGTTGCCTCACTGTGGTTCAGGCTTTCATTTCCTTTCATATGGACTACTGCAATTGCTCTCTTTAGCTGATGTTCCTGCCTTCAGTCTCTCCCTTCTGTAAACCACAGAATCCCCAAATGGATATTCCTAAAGCACACAGGTCTAAACCATGGCACTCTTCTGCTGAAGAACCATTCATTACCTTTAGGATGAACAAAATCTCTCATGAGTTTTATATATATATTCATTTATTTATGTATTTATTTATCCATCTATCCATTCATTCATTCATTTATTCATTTATTTATTCATTCATTCATTCATTCATTTTTATATATATATAGGCATTCAGGATTAAGTGACTGGCCCATGGTCACATAGTGTCTGGGGCCATATTTTAACTCGGGTCCTCCTGATTCCAGAGTCAGTGCTCTATGCACTGCACCTCCTGAATTGCCCCCTCTCTAGCTTTGAAAACCCTTCACAATATGATACCTACCTTTCACTCTAGAACAACTGTACAGCATTCCATCATTCACACTCTAAGGGTCAGCAAAGTTGGCTCCCTTGCTATTCCCCCAAAACAACACTGAATTTCTGTGTCTTCACAAAGACAGGTCTCTTATGGTTAACATCTACTTTTATTTCGCTTCTCTCTTGTAGAAGCCCTAACTTGCTCCAAAGCACAGTTCAGGTATCACTTCCTAGAGGACACCTCTCCAGATTTGTTTTTAGTGACCCCTCTCCTCACAGTTACTTTGTATTCTCCCCATCTCTCTGTCTCTGTGTTTGTCTCTCTAACTCTCTCTCTCTTACTCTATATCTCACTCGGTTATTATATTATCTATTATATCTATGCATTGTTGTTTCCCATCTCTTAACCTATTCTCTGCCCCCCAGAATAATGTAAACTCCTTGAGGGCAGGGACTATTTGGTTTTGTCTTTAAATCTTCAGTGCCTCACATAGTGTAGGTGCTTAATAATATATGTTGAATTGAATTGGACCAGTGGCATTTTTCAGTAATGTCATCATAACTAAACTTTGTTATAATATTTCAAAGCCTCACATTGTGGAAAGGGAGCATAGTGTAATATGAAGAAAAATGAATGTGAAGATAGAAAATCTGGGTTAAATCTTGATTCTGTTTCTTACTGTGTGTTACACAGTAGCAACATCCCTGGACCTCCATTTTCTCATCTGTAAAATGCTAAAGAACATTCAGATGAGAAGAACCAGGACAGTCCATGCCATATGAAGAAATGGTATGTTTAGTTGAGAAAAGACAAGAGATAGGGTGAGGTAATAAGGGGAGAACATAAGAGCTTTCTTCAAGTATCTGTGGGATAAGGAAGAAGGGTTTGATTTATTCTTCATGGCTCCAAAAGGAAGAACTAGGAGCAACTGGTGGGAAGGTTTAAGTAAGAAAAAACATTCTAACGATTAGAGCTACCCAAAAGTGGCATGGTTCTTCTGCTTCAGAAGAGGCTGGGTTCCTCTCATTAGGGTTCTTCATGCAAGGGGTAATGTGTTTCAGGATTAATATCTATTTCCCCATATCATGAGCTAGAACTATTCAACTTCCTTCCTTCCTGCAAAAGGCTGGTTTCCCCTAAAAGGCAACAAAGCTATCCCTGGGACTTAATTGGCCTCTGCCTCTCTTGATACAGCTTTCTGGTCACCTATGGGCAATTTATAATTCCTCAGGGAAATGTGAATGTGCCACCTTTTGTTTTCAATACTGTATGAAAACAGGGAAAAAATCCCCAAATTTAGAAAATACAGCTCATTAAAAAATAAAATTGTTGGAATTTCAAAAACAAAGTCTCATTCATGTGTGGTCAGGTATATTTCTGGAGACTATGGGAGTCACCTTGTAGAGAGGAGGGGCCCTTGTGTCAAGAGAAGCTTAGTTTCACTACATGCTTGCTATATCAAGGCAAATTAAATGTTCTTCTGTTAACTGTTCAATGATTCAATTTGTCCTAACACTGAACCTGAACTCAAGGAGTTCTGGTGTTACGTCTGCCTCTAACAACTGGATAACCACTTGTCTGTTGTACTGTTGAAAGGATATATATATATATATATATATATATATATATATATATATATATATATATATATAT
>CM053597.1:161916834-161937119 GCA_028646575.1 Pseudocheirus occidentalis | reverse complement strand
GGGTTCCTTGTTTAGGTTAAGGTTGAACTAGGTGTCTTGTGAACTCTCTTCCAACTCTGAGATTCTGAGATTCCTTTTGATGCTATGGAAAGAATATTGACTTTTAAATCTTAGGTCTTGGCTTCAAAACCCACTTCTGATGGTTACTAGTTTCAACAGGTCCTTAAAATTCCTTGGGCCCCAGTTTCCTTATATGTAAAATAAGAGGGTTGGACCAGACAATCTCTGGGATCTTTTCCAGTCTCCTCCTGTGTTAAGCCCTATGATCCTAGCTGATTTCCAATTGGTAACCCTTATGATATTGCTCCTATAACTGCCTCTTATTACATTGTTTTGTCTAATGTGCTAAGTAAGATGTTAGTCAAGGAATGACTATTGTTATTTAAGTCCTGTTAGACTGTATACTCCTCCAGGGTGGGGATTTTATTTTTGGTCTTTGATCAGCAACTAACTTAGTATCCTGTATAGAGCATATTCTTCATAAGGGTTTGTTGAATTTAATTAAGTGCATTTTGATAGGTATTTAATAAATACTTTTGGATGATTATATTGATAAGGTGGGAAAGAAAGAAGCAGAGGGAAAAAAAACCCCTTTTGGTTTTATGACTTCATCTGTTTAATTCTCACTACTGAATGATTGCAAGGAATGAAAAATCAATTCTGTGCAATAAAATGTACAAGAATGCCTTTAGCAGGGTATATATCCAGGTGGTCTTCCTTCTTTTAACACTGCAGAAGGATTCTGAGATTATGCTCTCCAAATGTGTCCCTTCTCTGCTTCATTCTCTGCCCTTGGGCCAGTTTCCTCAGTGGTAACTCTTGGATACAAAGCCCTCCCAGTTCCAAGGGCTATTCATGCTAATTGAAAATTGATGTGTACAGTGGCTGCTGCCATAGAAAAAGATGGGACAGCCTATCTAAAGAGACTAGTTATCTCCTTAGGGTCCCAGGAAGTCTAAACTAATCCTGACTAGCTGTGATTAATTACAGATGATCGCTTTCTTTCTCCGCGTTCTTTCATGTTCGGGTCTTTCAGAGAGGCCTGGATCCACAGATGGCAGATGGCTAAGGTCAGTGCACAGGGCAGACTGCCTAAAAACCAGGACTTCAGTCTTAGTCCAGGCTTGAGATCTTGACTGAAGAAACAGGAAACAACAACTTATTTTTGCATATAGTGTGCCAGCAAATTTATTTATTATTTAAAAAATGTAGAGAAATGTATCCAACTTTAGCTTCTGTCATTTCCTTGAAAAAAACAGCCAGGGAGTTTGATTTCTATGTGTCCTACCTCAGATTCAGTCTTCCTTGTCTCTCTCCTTAGGGAGCCATCATCATGGCAATGTCAAGGGCGACCAACTCCACAGCATGGTGTACTGGAAAGAGAACTGGATGTGGGTTCAAATTCCAGTTCTGTCACTTACTGCCTGCATGGCCTTGGGAAAGTCACTTCAGTTTTATGGCCTTCAGTTTTCCTACCCATAAAAAGAAGGTGCTGGACAAGATGATTTCAAAAGTTCCATTCAGCTCTGAATCTATGAAATTATGAGCCTCTGACTATGGATGGGAGCCAGAATCCACTGCTATTGTCTTCTTCATTACCAAATCTGAATATCAAATTCATTCATTATAATTAAGAGAATGAGAAAATGGAATATTACATGATTTTATTTTTATGTTCTTCAGCATCAATGAAGTTAGTAAGGAAATAGTTGCATAAAACAGGTTAAGAAGGTATTTATGCATTTGCTGCAGATTGTATACCAAGCTTCCAAAAAGCTGAATGTGGCTTGTAGGGACACAGGCTAACTCATAGTATGCCACTAATTACTAGTTTGATCTCTCCAACTTATTTTAATTTTAATTTATTAATTTTTATTTTTTAATTACAATCCATTATAGACATTTTCCAATAGACACTACCTTTAATATCTTTTTTGCTCTTACCTTTACTTCCTGCAGTATAATAAGAATTTCATTGTCATTGTTCATTTGTTCAGTGATGTCTGATTCTTTGTAACCCCATGGGCCGTCATGCCATGCATTTCTATCCACTACCTTTGAAAGTTCAAGTTCATGTCCAAGTTCATGTTTGTTGCTTCCATGGCACTATCTCTCCATCTCATCCTCTGCTATCTCCTTTTCTTTTTGTCTTCAACTTCCCCAATTCTTTTCCAATGAGTCACATCTCATTATGTGGCCAAAGTATTTAAAGCTTCAGTTGCACTATTTGACCTTCTAGTGAACAGCCTGAATTAATTTCTTTAGGTATTGACTGATTTGACCTCATTGCTGGCCAAGGGACTCTCAAAAATCTTCTTCAGTACAATTCAAAAATATTGATTCTGCAGTGCTCAGACACTGCCACTGGAAAAACCATAGCTTTGACTTTATAGACTTTTGTTGCAAGGTGATGTCTCTGCTTTTTAGTATGCTATATAGATTTGTCATAGCTTTCCTTCCATTGAGCATCTTTTAATTTCATGGCTGTAGTTGCCACTTGGAGTGATCTTTGAGCTCAAAAATACAAAATCTGACACTGCTTCCATTTCCTCTCCTTCTATTTGCCAGGAAGTAATGGGAACAGTTACCAAGATCATACAGCTTTTTTTTTTTTTACATTAAGCTTCAAGCCAGCTTTCACACTCTCCTCTTTTCACCCTCATCAAAAGACTTCTGAATTGCTCTTTGCTTTTTGCCATCAGAGTGGTATCATCTGCATATCTGAAATTGCTGATATTTCTCCTGGCAACCTTAATTCCGGCTTTTGATTCATCCAGCCTGACATTTTGCATGATGTACTCTGCATGTAAGTTAAATAAATAAGGTAACAATATAAAGCCTTGTTGGACTCCTTTTCCAAACTTAAACCAATTAGTTGTTCCTTGTTTAGTTCTAACTGTTGCTTCTTGGTCCGCATACAAGATCCTTGGGAGATAAATAACATGATTTGATACTCCCATCTCCTTGAGAACTTGTCACATTTTGTTGTGATCCACACAGTCAAAGGCTTTAATATAGTCAATGAGGCAGAAGTAGATGTTTTTCTGGAACTCCCTTGCTTTCTTCATAATCCAGTGAATGTTGGTGATTTAGTCTGTAGTTCTTCTGTCTCTTCAAAAACCATCCTGTTCTTCTGGTCATTTTTGGTTTGTATATTGCTAAAGCCTAACTTTCAGAATCTCAATTATAGCCTTGCTAGCATGTGAAATGAGTGCAATTGTTAGGTAATTTAAATATTGTTTGGCATTGCCCTTCTTTAGGATTGGGATGTAAAATGATCTTTGCCAATCTAGTGACCACTGTTGAGTTTTCCAAATTTGCTAGCATATTGGATGCAGCACTTTAATAGCATCATCTTTCAGGATTTAAAAAATTTAGCTGGAATTCCAACACCTCCACTAGCCTGGTTGTGGGCAATACTTCCTAAGGCCAACTTGACTTAATTCTCCAGGATGTCTGGTTCTAGATCACTAACCACACTATCACAGTTATCAGGGATATTAAGATCTTACTTGTATAGCTCTGTGTATTCCTGCCACCTCTTCTTAATCTCTTCTGCTTCTAAGGTCCTACCACTTGTCTTTTATCTTGCCAATTTTTGCCCCCAAACTTTCCCTTGAAATCCCTAATTTTCTTGAAGAGATCTCTTGTCTTTCCTATTTTATTGTTTCCTTCTATTTCTTTTGATTACTCATTTCCCTGTTTGCCTCAGTTTCCTCATCTGTCCAATGAGCTGGAGAAAGAATGGCAAACCACTTCATTATCTTTGCCAAGAAAACCCCAACTGAGGTCATAAAGAGTCAGACATGACTATAAATTACTGAGCAATAACAAAAAAATTGCTCTCATTTTAAATTCTCTCATTTTCTCTTCATAAGAACCCTTTGAATGAAGTGATATTGTTATCCCCGTTTTATAGATGAGGAAACTGAAGCAGACAGAAGTTAAATGACTTGTCAAAGGTCATATAGTCATTAAGTGTGGAAGGTGAAATTTGAACTCAGATCTTTCTAACTTCAGGCTAACACTCTATACACAGCACCACCCAGCTGCCTATAGACTAATATTATCTTGAATAAAGAAAAGATATCTGTTATGAACCTGGGCTGAATTATTCTAATGGAAAACATTTTGTGATGGATTTTTCTATTTCCTCTCTTAGGAGAGAGGAAGGGGAAGCAAGTTAGATAAAAGATTATACAATGAGCACAAGTACATTCAAATTAGGAGTCTTTCTCATTGGTTGAAAATGGAAGAATGGTCTAATGAGTAGGATTCAGAAAACCTAAGTGTTTGAATTCTATTCTGTCTGAGACAGCAAGGGATTGATGCTCTGGCCTAGATATAATCAAGATGGTTAAATTAGCCTTGGAGAACTTTCATTAAGGATGAGTTTAGAAGACTTAGATGGCACTCCATTTAGGAGAAGATTGATTTCTTTAATACACATTTGTAATTATCTGCCTTTGTATTACTTCTGAATTTGTGTAGCCTTTTTTATAAATAAACCCCTAACATACAAGTTTTTGAAGTGGAGTCTTTGGAGATAGAAAAGAAAGAGAAAAGTAATCGATTAGACTGGGTCCTCACCTTTGGTGGCAGCATCAGAGGAAGGGAAGGCATATAATTGCAGTCCTGGTGTTCAGATCTCTGAACTTGAGGAGCCAGACTAGCTCAGAAATCAGTAAGTCTGGAAGGATTGCTACCACCCAGCATGGGTTTAGAGATTTGGGAAGTCTAGATATTAGATAAAGGTGAAATCCCGAGGGCCAAAAGCAAAATCTGCTATCTAGGAAGCTAATAGTCTAAAGCCTGGGGTGAAATTCTTTATAATTACCATCCTGCTTCTAGAAAAACACAGTTGTTTAGGAAAGAAACAAAACCCAGAGCACGAAGCATCACTAGTTGAAAGGAATTAAAATCCCTAATGTCCACTGTATTAGTATCATTATGATGATGATTAATAATAGCTTTTATATAATGCTTTAAGGTTTGTCAAGTACTTTATAAATATTCCCTCATTTTATCCTCAAAAATCTTGAGAGATAGGTACTATTATTATCCTTATTTTACAGACGAGGAAGCTGAATTAGGCAGAGGCTATGTGACTTGCCCAGGGTCACACAGACAATATCTGGGCGAGATTTGAACTTAGCTCAATGGACCTGGTTCACTGAACCTGGTCCATGGTTCAATGGACTCTGGGCCATTCCAGGTCGGAGATATTTCTCCACTGCATTTCTTCATAGAATTATAGGCTTATAGGACTTTAAATTTGGAAGTTATCTAAGGATCATAGATTTAGAACTGGGACATCAGAGGCCATGTTACTCTAACCCTCTCATTTTACAATGGACAAGACTGAGGTCAGGGGAGGAGGTGGTAGGGATTAAATGACTTGGTCAAAGTCACATACATACTAAACATTGGAGATAGTATTTGTGCCCTTTAATCTCAACTAACCTTGGGATGGGATGTTCTGTTTCCAAATCTTGGTTTAGAATTTGGATGGACAGGTTTTTCCAGGACATGAAAGACAACTAGTTTGTTATAGCAAAACAGCACATTCTAGGGTCTTAACTCAGTTCCTGGAATTAGCTCATTTAATGGGCAAAAAGGAAAAAGATGAACTATCATAGAAGTTCTAGCTCTGAGAAGCAGACAACATATCCTTGTGGGTAGTGAATGGTGGCTGAACAAATGATAGATAATGAACTTCTAAAATAACATATACTGAGAATAATGCTCACAGCCATTAATCATGAGATAAGGGTGCCAGCCCTGAAATTTGTTGAGTGTTTGAGCTGAGGTCTAATTCTCCTGTTTTTAAGAGGTAATTCTTTTCTCTCTTTCAGGACAACCCTTCCCCTTCACCTAATGCTGAAAAGAAGTGGTCTGGTGAACATGCCTGTTGATAGTTCTTAAATTCTAGCTACATCAAGGTGTTTCCCCAGAGGTTGCTCTTCGATAGCAGTCCTCATTTTCTTCTTACCACTAGACACTCTGTCTCTGACATTCAAGACAATTCATTCAAAACTGGGCTTTCTTGCCTAAAATCCTTCTTAATCCATTTTTTAAAGATAGTACACATTGTGTACTAGCTTGGTTATGTTTTGATGTTTTCAGATGAATTGATTACAAAGGATGAATCTGACAAATTCATCCAACAATGAGTGGAGTAAGAAAGGATGTTCCTAGCTATAACTTGAGTGTCATAGCCTTGTGTCCTCTACCACTATCAATGAGGAACTTCTACTTTTCCTCTTCCATCTTCCCCCTTCCCCAAATTCCAAGTTAGGACAGACAGTGAGGACAGATTCAATTCTCTGTACAGGAAATACCTGGAGCTACCAAACATTAGGAGAGAGAATCCTATGAAATAAAAAAGTTTTCCAGTTCTTTGGAAAATGTAACTTGGCATGCAAAAGAACTGATGAAGAAGTAACAGTATTGGCTTATAAAAATGCTATCTTAAAAAGGGAATCTTTATCAGCAGTTACCAATTATTCCTTCCTCTTCCCCCTACACACACACACACACACACACACACACACACACGCACGCACACACTCTTAAGTTTTAATGTTAAAGCTATCAGAAGGAAATGTGAAGTTCTTTGGATCAAAAGTAATTATTTTATAGCCATGCCTCTATTCTCTTTACCATTAAAATCACAATGCTCTAAGGATGAGAATAACCTTGTCCCAAGAGGGCTCACTATGGAACTCTCCTGGCTCCTTCCCACCCTCAAACTCCCCTCCCCCCACCTTTCCTTATAACACAAACCCAAAGATAGAGGAGAGTTGCTTACTATTTCTGGGTTTCTCCTCATCCATGCCTTCATCTTCATTCTCGGGGTCAATATCTTCAGCTTGAGTGATCCAATCCAAGTAGCCTTTGAGATCCTCCTCCAGTTGCTGCTTCTCTCGCAGCTTTTGGAAATCTCCTCGAGCCTTTGCCTTCTCTCTCTCTTTGGAAAACTCTCTGGTGAGAGAGTGTGGGAGTAGCACGTAGTGGATGGGATGGGAGGAAACAGGAAGAGAGGAGGAGTAGGAGAAGAAGGTGGGAATCAGAAAGGAGAGGAGATGTGGGGATATTGAAAAAACAACATGATTAGATGGGGTTCTGCAGGAAAACCTGCCCATATACCCCTACTTCTGATAGATACTCTGTACACTCTACTTCTTGTCACATAACTAGGGAAGAAGCACTGGAGAAGATCTCCAAAACCTTCACAAAACAGGCTAAAAGGGGATGGGGAAGGTTGTATCCACTTCAGATCATGATCTTAGCATTTCTACAGTACCTGCTCTCTAAAATCCCTTACATGTAGCAGTCATGAAAACTTAAAGAATAGAACCCATGATTTCATCCCTGTTTAAACATAAACATATACCAGAATCCTGGTACTCTGACAACATGGGAGTTGTCAGGGTCAATCAGGTTATAAAGGACATTCAGAGGGAGTGTCTTAGTCTGTAGTCTCTGCTCTCCACATTTAAGAACATCCAATGGCTATTAGCATGTCCAAAAAAATTTTTAAGCCAAAGGTTTTTCCCCACAAAGAAAAAAAATAAATATCAAAGATTCCAAACACAAGAAAATACTCTTTATTTAGAAAAAGAACCTCAGATAATATGAGAATTGAAAGATGAATTTAATTTTAAAACAATAGTGATTTCAACAGAAGTAGAATTTTGCTGGGACAGTGGTTCTTGTTTGTTTTTCTATTTGACTGTGGTTCTTATCTGTTTCTTGAATTCCATATGATACTCTTTCACTTTATTGTTCTGAATTCAAATGCGTGTGTGTGTGTGTGTGTCATGAGTCTATGTATGTGTACATGCACGTGTGTTAAGGATGGTGGTACTACTGATGAGACTGGCTTTCAGCTTTCACAGAAGAATCATTATTAATTTATTTCCTACCATGTTACTTCCAAGGGGACTTATAGAATAATTTAATGGGTACCTGCAGTTTTAATTTTCCCACTCTCCTCTGCCTGAAAAGTTTCAACCGTAACTGAGAGCTTATAGAAGTTAACTGGGATAGGATGAAATTCCTTTCCCACAGCCCAATGTTTCAACAGGAATAGATATTCAAATAGGGAAGAGGGAAGGGCAGCCCAGATGAATTGTAGAATGGTCAATAAACTGGCAGCATTATTACCCCATGCATTTTTGAGGGTGAGCGTTTTGTCTCTGCAATCTGACTGTACTGTTTACCACATTCATCACTTGGTTGGAATGATGGGCAGTGGGCTTCTGGCTGTATGTGTGGAGGATAGTTAGTAGGAAGGAAGTCAGGAAAAGTGGGGCAGGGAACTCTTTTTTAGTTGGGTAGGAGGGAACTCATTCTAATGACTCCTCTTCAACTACTTTCTTAAAGACTTTCTGGCTTGGATTGAATTTTCTTTTTAATTTTGATTGAATCCAATTCTAATTGGACTTAACTTTCTTTTTACCTGGCTCCTGGTCAGCCAGCCACATAATCCTATTTACTTTCCTAGGGAGTTTTTATGTTATGAAAAAAGTACCCAAATGACAGCTAGCACTGAAGATGGACTCCCCCAAACCCACCCCTGCCCGTGGTCACTCTTAATCATGTTTAAGTACCAATGGCAGGGGGGCATGGCAGGCAGTAATGATGCCTTCCATCTTGTACCTTGCTAACCCCACCTCAATCCTGCCTACAAGGGATAGTGTCCTTTGTCCAGAATTCCATTTCAGTTTGCTAATTACTTGACTTCCCTCTTTTCCCATTCCTAATAGAAAATGAACCCCTAACTAATATCCTATGGAATGGGACAAGTACCAGAATCAACAGAGCACTGAGTAACTAAATATTCCACTTTTTGTTTATAGGCAATCCAGAATAGGAAAGAGTTCAGGTTCTGGTCACAACCAGAACTCCCTCTAGAACGGTGGTTCTCAACCTTCCTAATGCAGCGACCCTTTAATACTCGTATGTGGGCGTATCTGGGCAGACCTGCCTGGAGACGGACTGAGGAGCAGTGTCTTGGTTCCAAAGACCATTGGAAATACTTGTTTTCCGATGGTCTTAAGTGATGACTGTGACCCCTGTGAAAGGGTCGTTTGACCCCCAAAGGGGTTGTGACCCACAGGTTGAGAACTGCTGCTCTAGAAGGATGATGGGATAATAGGGTTTTAGAGCTGAAAGACCTTGAAATTTAATAAATAAGGAAACTGAAGACTCCAAAGAGGTAAGGTGACTTCTCCAGAACATAGAACAAGCAAGAGTAGAGGAAATTAAGCTATTTTTATTTTGGAACGTGGTTGAATGAGAATTATCTGCATAACCAAAACCATAAGTGAAGCTCACTAAAAATGTGGTGGATGAAAATTGCAAGGTTTTGCATTTGTTTATAAAATACCTAAATTTCATGGATCTTAAGACTTCATTTCTTTGAATGGTACCATTACACATTTTGAGGATGGGCAGGAGATGATCCTCCTGTATGCCCAATGTTATATCTAGGTTATACCCAGATGTGTAGCAATGAGGAGGGAAATAAGGGCTGGTCTCAGCCAAACCAAAAATAATAATGATTTGCTGGATGGCAGAGTCTGGCTCCTTTATCTTCTTACTTGGATGCCAGCCATCTTTCTGCACTGGGGCCTGAGCTAATAAAGACATTTAAACTCTAACCTGATGGGAGCTGTGTTGGGCCTTGGGACTGAAGCTAGTTTTACAATCAGTCGCAACCCAGGATTTTGTCATAAGGAAGAAATACATTCATCATTAGCAATGGCTACCAAGAAAAATGGGTCTGAGAGTCTCTGTGTTGATGTTTAGAAATGTAAAGCACACAAAGAGGGATGTAGTTGAAAAGTCTAGGTCATAAAGATTGGTGGATAAGATGAGCTTTAAAGTATTTTCCTGTTTTAAATCTTATTTCTACAGTCACAGCTCTGAGTGACAGAAATTCTCTCAGATGCTAATGGAGCCTTTTGTATCCCTACCCATTGAAATAGATTTCCTAGTTTTTTACTTCACGTATTTTAAAACAGAGTTTTGGATCTGAACAAATTGAATCTGTGACAATTTGTTAAAACCCCACAGGTTATAAATTTCCTCTGCCATTAAACAATTGGTTCTTCCCTTCTATTCTTGGCTCAGGGTCATCTCCATAAGAAGGAGAAAGATTTAATGATTACCAAGCCAAAGAGATTCCAAGTTCCATACATTTTTGTTGCCAAATGAAGCCATTTTTTGGTGTTCATTAGAAGGAAAAGTGTTCAAGATTTTAGATGCTGTGGGATATTAGCTGATTCAGTCTCAAAGACAATTTCAGCAACAATCTCACACCTGTCTAATTGTTTTTAGTTCTTGCAAATGAAGCTTCTTCGGAAGATTGTAATTAAGGGTCAAATGGGAAAAAATACTTGCCTTACCCAACTCACCAGACTATTGTGAGAATAAATGAGATGATGAATGTGTATGTATATATGTATATCTATAGATACAGACATATAGATATATATGTGTCTGTGTGTCTGTGTACATACATATATATGTAATTTGAATGTGTAATGTGCTGTGAGTGTCAGGTAATATCTCATTTACATGGCATTTTCAGTGAATGAAATATTCTCGTTAAATGAAAAATTAATATAATCATCACTACTATCATTCAGGATTTCATCATCATCATCATCATCATCTGGAAATGTCATGACACAGATCCCTTATCCCATGTCAATGCCAGGTAAATGATAGCTGACATTTACCTTATCCTTTATGATTTACAACATAAATCTTAAATTGCTTTCCCATGTATTAGATCAGAGGATCTTGCCTTTCTTTGACCTCTATTTACTATTTCCCCCTTAAAAGTTTTTTTTACTGGCTTTCATTCATGGGCTCACCTTGGAATGAAAAAAGGGATTAGGCCAGCAAAACTGGTAAATAAGCAGCCCACACCGGAGAGGAGAAAGGAAGGGAGTTGGGGTAGAGTGGAGGTAGTCCACTCTTCCTCAATTTCAGAGACCAAGAACACCAGTTCTGTGATGTTCACAGCCTCTCAGGGGCTTAGCAGTAACTGCTCCTGACTTATGTGTATAAGGGCAATGACAGGCAAGCTTTTTTCTCTGAATGTCTCTTGGCTTTAATGGCCTTTGGCATCTAGGAAAGGTTACTAAAAAGAAAGTAAAGACTGGTGAAAGAGAAAGCCTGTATACATTATCTCATTTGGTCCTAACAGCAATCTCTGAAATAAGCAGTGTTAGCATTATTTTCCCCACTTTCTAGGAGAGGAAAGGATAAATGTCCAAGGTCACACTAATAAAAGGCTAGGTCTTCATCAAATCCATTGTCTTCCATTTGACCATAGCTGCCTCAAGCATAAGTGTTGCAGCATGGAAATTATTTTATTTTAAATAATTTTGTCTTGGAAAACTGTCTTAAATGAAGTATAGATTTTCCTGACTTTGTGACTAGAGCATGTTGAATATAGTTTAATTTTTTTATGATTCAGGGTTATTTTGATAAACAGCACTTATCAAATTCTTTTGTATTGCATGTTCTCTTTCAAAGATATTAAGATATGAAGGCTAGGTTTATTTGTATTTCCCATACTGCCAAACAGCTGAACTATTTATTTTCTTTGGTACCTATGCTGTCTTCTTTCTCAGTGATCCTCTCAGGAGTTACTGAGGTTTGTAGAAGTGGTTACCCTACACAAAATTACCCAGGACTATTATTTTAGTTGGTGATTTCACTCCCTCTTTCCTGGTTAGATCAGGTGGATGTTTGATCAGCCAGTGGGAAAAAAGTTAGAGAAAGTAGCTTCAGCTTTGAGAATCTAGATGTTTGAGACAATCTATGCAAAGTTCCCTGCTTCTTCAGCAGAGAATTAGCTGTTAGTGACTTCCCTGGAAGGACAATTGTTTCTTTCCAATTTTTCCTTCTCCTCCAGCTTCCTCTCTGATCATCTTCCCTAGGCAAGGAATCTGGCACAGGCAGAGCAGATGGTCGTGCCAGGAAGTCTGGAGGGCAGAGCTTTGGCCATGAGGAACACAGTAATGTCACCAAGAATTGGTTATATGGTATTCCTACTAAGATTTCCAGGAAGGATCATTGAATAGATTTGCATACTCAAAGGTTAAGGAATTTATCAGAGATACCAGAGTCCTGTACTGATTGCAAATAGTCAGGAATGGTTTTGAAATTAATGACGAAGTAAGTCAGGCTAACTTTTGGCTTTAAGTGGGGTGGTTTTTTTTTTTTTTGGTCTTGGTGTCTCAACTCAATCTGCTTTGTCACGCTATCTATTAAGAAAGGGGCTTCTCTGTTGGTGATATTTACATTAGGGGCGGATCCCAAGGATGAAAATTGCAAGATCCCAGGAGACTGAAATAAATTTAATGATCTAATTCCAATCCTCAACCTCAGATTTCTGTGGAGAGGATTCTACAGTTACTCAGATTTAGGGAGTAGGATAATTGAGTTACTTTTTGGTTTAATCCTTAAAGCTCTGACTTTGAACACTGTTTAGTGTCATTTACTGGTGGTTCAAAAACAGGAAGTATGGTTAAAAAGGAGACTGCTCTAAATTGGGAGTCAGGAGATCAGCATGGTGTAGGGGAAAGAGCATTTACTCTTTAGACAGAGGATCTGATTTCAAATCTTGGCTCTACCACTTAGTACATGTGGGATACTGGTCAATTTGCTTCAGCTCTCTGGCCCCCAACTTTTTAAACTATAAAATGAATAGATTGTTCTAGAGGATCAAAAGGACCCCTTCTAGTTTCAACATTATGTATTCTATTAAATAATTGCTAGTACGGTGAGTCTTTCCTTTCTCTTTCACCAGTCTTTACCTACCTCTATTCTAGAGGATAGAGTAGGACTGGGCTGTAGTTTTAAGATTACCTTGAGAGGTGAACTTAAAGACACATAGATATTTTCTTGTGTTAGAATATAAATATAAAACATAACCACAAAAAAATGTCCCCACCTTCCATGTATTAGATCAGAGGATCTAGCCTTTCCTCGCACCTGTATTTACTATTTCCCCCTTAAAAGTTTTTTTTTTACTGGCTTTCATTCATGAGCTCACCTTGGAATGAAAAAAGGGATTAGGCCAGCAAAATTGGTAAATAAGCAGCCCACACTAGAGAGGAAAAAGGAAGGGAGTTGGGGTGGAGTGGAGGTAGTCCACTCTTCCTCAATTTCAGAGACCATGAACACCAATTCTGTGATGTTCACAACCTCTCAGGGACTTAGCAGTAACTACTCCTGACTTATGTGTATAAGGGCAATGACAGGCAAGCTTTTTTCTCTGAATGTCTTTTGGCTTTAATGGCCCTTGACATCTAGGAAAGGTTACTAAAAAGAAGCTGATCTGAACTGCTCTCACTGGGGTCCAAAATAACTGTAATGTCATCACAGATGTAGTTTAGCAAAAATGGCAACAGAGCAGCAACAATGAACCAAAGGCTCATCAGTAAGGGTTTTTAAGGGCCAGTCTTGGCATGGCTGGTGTGAGCATATGGCAGGGTAGGTGGGTGGTGAGGAGGCATTCAGTTGGCTCCCCAAGGTGCACAGATGTCTACCCATGGGATATTTAATACCCCAATCACACCCCATTTCCTCCACTTTTTAAAAAAATCTGACTTCAAAATTATATTGAATTTCATTCTTTCAGCATACTGTAGTGGGTTGGGTTCATGAAGACTTTCTCTTGGAAAGTGAGCAAAATTATAATGTACCCCTCATATACCTAGATAGTTATTTCTTTAAATGAGTAAATTCCCTTTCTATTGAGAAAAAGGTACATCAGCAATAAGGTCCTTTGGTCTTTAAAATAATATAAACATTTTACTAGCTGACAAAAAAACAACAACCCAATATTCTTCTAGTTGTACAAAACAAAGCTAAACGAAAGCAAAACACATTCTTTTTTAAATGGCCTACCATGACCTTGTAATTCAGGCAAATGGTAGCTCTAAGGCTGCTATATATATTAAGAAACGACCTCTATGAGCCTTCCCTGATAACAATTGCATGCCTTGCCTTCCGTACTTAAAAGAAGCAAGCCTTCACACTATGGAGTGCAAAAGAGCATACTGCTCTTATGGAAAGGCTACTTTGGGCAGCACTGACATAGCTGGTAGAATGAATGTCATGTCAGCCTGGTCATCTCTTACTGAGACCATCTGGTCATCCCTATTGTCTATTATACAGACCAGTGGATCGATTGTTGGGAGTCTGTGCTTTTTACCCAAACAGGCCAAGGCCATTTGTTTAAAGGTTCCTGAAATGGACTCATTTGTCTCACTAGGTTCAGTGAGACCTAGAGAAAGTGTAAAGCCAAGAATGAAAAGAATAAATAAAAACAAACGAAAAACAGTAGTTTTCTTTGGTACTGCTTACCCGCTAAGGACACCGAGAACCAAGTTAAGAACAAAAAATGACCCTATGATGATTAGTGTAACAAAATAGATCCAGGGCCAGTCCCTTCCTACGGCATCATTGACCTGGAAGAATGGAATGATAGTTAGTGAGGCACACTCTGCAACCGAGCATGGCAAAGCTCCACTGGGTACCCAAGTCACTGGTATCAGGTTTGTTGGGACCTAACTCTCCTTCTAGGCCAAATCAGAAGCCAAATATCATCAGTGTATGAGTGATTTTATTTGAACTGAAAGATTTTGATTTTCTGTGTTTCCTACATCCACAAGGGTCCCATTCACGAAGATCCTGGTGATGGAGCCCTGCTCGGCTGCATTGGAAAGAGGACATGGAGATGGTCAGCTTACCCGCTCAATACACCGAGAACCAGATTTAGAACGAAAAAGGATCCAAAGATGACCAGACTGACAAAATACACCCAAGGTAACTCATAGCCCATTGCGTCTTGCATCTGGAAAGATGAAGGAAAGTTGGGAGAGAAAGGAAGTTAGGAGAGAAAGAAAGCAGAAACATGTTAGAGCAGAGAGGCAAGTGGGAAAGTATGTAAACAGAACCTGTAAAGGACCCATTAGCCTGGACTTCATTTTCCCCCATGAACATTATTACCATTTTTTCCTTTTGGGATCACCAGTCCTCAAAACTATCTTCCCATAATAAGCACGTGAGCTGTTAGTGTCCTTAAGAGATTTGAAAGCAACCACTTAAAGGAGACTATCGTCTTGTACTTTCTTTTGGTCTAGCACCATTTTCAGGACGGGAAAAAATGAACTGGGACCAGATTTCATGTGCTTTCTCCTCTGTAAGCAAATATTCCCACCATTAAAAAAATTCCCAAATTAGCTAGTTGATGTACTATGACTTGGTGAGACAACTGAAGATTTGGCACCAAACCAATCAAGGGCTGATCAATCAGGGTCAGAGTAGATTCACATGAATATCAAAGCTTCTACTGCACCGCAGGGGCACTGAAGACTCTCAGACTATATGACTTTAGGTATAATGTCTCACCCTCCCGAGACTTTATTAGCACAGCTGAAGTAGTTGAAGGAAGAGGAATATCCAATAAATCTGGATATGTAGCTCCTGGGATAGCCCTGGTATATTCTACCAGGAATGTTTGGAAGCTGCTTGGAACTTACAATCTGGAAGCTGCAGGAGATAACTATCTTAGGATAAATAACTTCTATACAAGACAAGAATACCCATCACTGTATCAAGGAAAGAGAGGCTGGCAGATGTGGTTCTGAGGGCAAGGTGATGTCTACCAACTTTTTATGAAGATGAAAATTTATGGGGCTGTCAACCTTTCATTAACACCTATTATGATGTCCATTAGAGTTACTTTTTAAAAACCATAACTTCATGAAAATGACCCCAACTTTATCCTTGTGAAGTTACCTAGTAACTGGGCCTTGTCAACTATGTACACCATCCTCCACATAGCTTCTCCCTCCAAATACATTCCCATGCTTGAGCACATACTTTGACCATATTGTGGTGGAAGATACCCAGCCTGACTGGACTACAATGCTATCTCTGATTCTCTCTTTGTTGTGTCTGCCTTATGCAGTGCTATAATGTTTGAGCTATTTCTATAGCTTGCCATTTTCTGAGTGTTCAGCTAAAGGATGATCTGCTAAAGAAGTCTGTTAAGGCCTCTGGGTATTATTATAGGCTGGGATAGTATGGAAAATGTAATTCTTCTACAAAAGGTCCACTTAACCATGTATTCATGATTCAGTGAAGACAAGTGAGGTGAAGAAGCACCAAGTTGATGGGATTCAATGATGGTATTGGTGAGGGGAAGAGCGAGGTGAAGGCTAGGATGGGCCAGGAGTCAAAGATGACTGAGGTGTCAAATCTGGCTGATAATGTGAATGACTGATCATAGTTTCTCTGCCTGGCATAGTGGAAAGATCATTGATTCCTGAGGACTTGGATTCAAATGTCATTTCTAGCCAGTCACAAAACAACCCTAGACCTCAGTTTCCTCAACTGTAAAGAAAGGGAGTGGACTGGATGGTCAGTAAATCCCTTTTGTTTTCTTACCAATGATCTATGATCCTTTTACTCTTAAATGTGTTTTTTCCCCCAAGTTCCTATACTTAACTCTCACCTCTTCTATACTCCCTAAATGATCTCATTTATTCCTATGACTTCATTTAGCATTTATACAGGCAGTTCCAAAATGAAAATCTCTGACTCACCCCAATCTCTCCCTAAAACTTCCTTCCAGATAATTCCATCCCAACATCCTGCTGACACTTGAGACAATACACCTAAAAGTGAATACCCCTCATTTCCCCTAAAACCCAGCTCCTCGCTAATTCTCTAATTCTCTAATGCCACCACCACCTCTCCACTGGGCTTGTAATATTTGGTCCATCTTTAACTTTGACTTCTGAATTCCCCCACATCCAACCATTTTGCAAACTTGCCCAGATGCCACTCTACACTTTCCACTGTCTCTTTAGCTTTCTAGTGAGAAGAAGCCTTGGCAGCAATGAAAGAGCAGTCAGGAGACCAAGGCTCTAGTCCTAGCAGTGCCACCACGTAGCCACGTACAAGTCATTCCACCTTTCTAGACCTGTTTTCTCATCTGTAAAATGAAGGGGCTTGTATCACTTCACTGAAAATCCCTTGATCTGTAGAGTATTTGCTTCTGCTTGTTTTTTGGAGATCTGCTTGTGTACTCAAAAGATGGGTGGGCAGGAGAAGGGAAGGGACAAACAGTGATGGCGCTAGGAGGGAGAAGAGACTATTAGGATGTTCATCTGTGTGTGTGTGTGTGTGTGTGTGTGTGTGTACATGTATATATGCACTGCCACCATCAACTCATTTTCTAGGAGCCAGAATAAAATATTTCATTATTGCTTGTCAGGTTTATGTTCTTTATTGAAAGTCATTATTCTGGGCCACTTGTTATTATGAGGGTGGGGAGGGAGATGAGAGAAGAGAGGAGCAGACAGAATGGAAATCATACAATGCTACTGAAGTTGGAATGGAATTATTTTCAAAAGAAATGATGAGAAAAATCAAAATAATTTTGATATTTTAAAAAATGTCCTAATTTACTGACACCCTTACTTGGTGGCTAAAGATTTGTGCAGGGGAATAGGTGAAAGTTGCAGAGATGCTGATTTCAGATTTTTTTCTAAAGTGTAATTTTGTATATTTAAAAGTAGACTATAATCAGGGGTATGCTGGAGTCAGTTCAAACTTCAAGAGCCTATGGTTAAATTTTCAGTGTGAGTATTTTATGCCTCAGAAATTGTTAAGCACTACAATTGTGGTTTGGTTTATAGTGTACACTTAAGAAAGTGATGGGAAAATTATTAATGACACATATTTAATAATATGTTATGAGTACTTTTTTTTTCTTCTAGAGAGCTGATTGTTAAACATTACAAGAACATCTCTGAGTATAATACTTTGAAAAAGAATAAGTTATTCCTCATTGTAAATCTTCAGGAAAAGGTTAGATGAACACTTGTCAGGACTGTTGGAGAGAGGATTCTTATTTGAATATGGGTTGAATTAATTCTGGAGTTCTTGTTTCTGGAGCATCCTAGAAAGAACACCAACCTTGAAATCAAGAAATCTAGGTTTGCAGCCAAGATCTGAAACTTATGACTGATCGTGGAAGAAAAAAAAAACCATTCAATGTTTCTGAGTCTCAGTTCAAAGGATCACAGGAATAATAATTCTTGTACTAGCTACGTTTCAGAGTTGTTGGGAGGAGAATCATTTGGAAACCTTCAAGTGCTGCTGGAATGTGAATTATTATTATGATAGCAATAATGAGTCCTCACTTTTCTGAGGCTAGTCTTGTCTTAAACAAATAGTAGAGAAGTCCAGAAAACTCCCCAAGGAGCAAGTAGTCATGTCTTGACTGCGCTCGTTGGAGACTATAAGGGACCTACAAAGCAAAAATGGCAGAACAGAGGTTACTGTGTTCATGACTCAAAAGGAACTGGACGGAGAAGTCACATAACTCAATGATCTCCACTATTTTGTGAACAGAATCAAGGAATTAGATAAACTTTAAGGTCACTTATAGCCCCAAATCTATGACCGTATTAATTTAAAACTCAAAGCAATATGCTAACATCAACATCTAATCACTGGAGGAAATAAAGAATCTCTACATGTACTTGCGAATGTCTTAAAAAGTCAAAGGAGAAAGAAACAATTCGCATCTCTAGGTTTCCCCCATCTTTTGCCACTTCTAGAATGTTTATTCAAGTGTAACTCTATACAGTGTCTCATCCCATTTTCTCTTGAGGTTCTGGCCTTAGAAAATGCTATTCAGAATGAGGTAACAGGGCTTTTGAGTGAATACTCTCACTGATTAATGGGGAGCCTGTCACTTGACATGAAAAGGTTGACTTTGTAAAATCTATAAAAGTAACTCAGCTTTATATGTTGTGTCAGGGTTGGCAAGATTCACTGTTGAAAGAGTCAACAGTTTGAAGTAGTGGCTAAATGAATTGTTGGGCACTTGTAACCTTTGTCATTATGCATGCTGGCAATGAGAAGATGGCAGTCTTATAGGTCACTAAGTGGACCTCAAGTCTAAGAATGAATTTTGCTTCTCTTCCCTCCAACAGCTTATTTTCTTATACTTAAAAGCTTGTGTCTGGCCTTCATTAATTTCTTAATATTTCCCCTTTTCTTAATTCTTCTGGGGAACCAGTATTGTTTGAAAAATGCCATTCCCCTGGTTAGTGGCAATTCTACTAGTTCTCAGTTTACATTCCCTATACTTAAGGTTATCATTCCCCATGGCTGAGACAGCTAGGTGCTCCAGTGGATAGAGTACATTACTGGGAACCAGGAAGATCCAAGTTTAAATCTATTTTCAGACACTTACTGTCTGTGTGAGTATTAGAAAAAAGGGGATCAAGTCACTGAAGTTCTGGACCGAGGAGTTACCTGAAATTACAAATACCCCATCTGAAAAGCAGCTCTTCCCCACTTTTTGGATGCTAATAGAGACTTGAGGCCAAATTCAGAGCACATGGTGAGATTAAGAAGTGACTTAACAAAATAAAATTTTTTGAGTCTTCCTCCTGTAAGACTGGGAGGACTCAGGAAACCTCAATATTTAAGTGAAACTCATATACAGTAAAGAGCCAAACTTGACCAAAGAACAGTGTCAAAGCTATATGAGGAAGTAACCTCGATCCCCCAAAGAAAGCATATACAGGCCCTAGAGTAATCAGGTCTAAAGCTCTGGTCTCATTGGGGGATTTCCTAGCCCAATTAGTTAATGAGGTTTATAAATATTTGGTTTATAAGTGGGCACAATATTATAGCACCAAGAGAGGTAGCTAGATGGAACAGTAGATAGAGCAGTAGCAGACCTAGAGTTACTGTCCGAGTTCAAATCTGGACACTTGACATGTTGTATAATCCTGGGCAAGTCACTTAACCTCTGTCAGCTGAAGTTTCTAACAGCACTTACATTGGAGGGCACTTGTAAGGATCAAATGAGACGTCATGTAAAGCATTTTGTAAACCTTGAAGTGCTATGTAAATGCTGAAGATCATCAAGTTCAACTTGTTCATTTTCCCTATGAGGAAAATGAGGCACACACATGTTAACTCCTTTGTGCAGGGCTCGGCATCTATTAACAGGAATTGAACTTCTCTTCCTGACTCCAAGTCTATTCTATGCAGTTTAACATGCTGCCTTCCTCATGAGGTACAGAAAAGACGCTGGATATCTGACCCCAGACTTGAGTGCAACAGGGGAGTTCAAGGATGGTTTTTTTTTAATCTGGGTTCCATTTCCTTATTATACATTATGATGGCTAAAACTTTGTTTATATCATTATGAATTATTA
>CM053597.1:161898253-161916334 GCA_028646575.1 Pseudocheirus occidentalis | reverse complement strand
ATAGTCTCCCTTACCAGCAAGTAGAGGACTTGCCTTGCTATGGGAAATGCAGTTTCTCTATCCTGCAAGCAAAGACAACAGTTTTGACAGGCACTTCTGCCCCCACCACTGTCACCATTATCTATCTGCTTTGCAAAAAGCACTTACCAGTAACAAAACAGTTTAGAGTGTGAATGGTTCATCTCAGCCCATCGCCATTAATGGTAAACCAGCTCAAGTGAGAGTCTTGTGGGAGAATCCCTTTAATCATCCCAAGATATTTCCCCCATGAGATCTGTCATGAGGTAAGCTATACTATTTATCACTTAGGATATCACATGCAATATTTAGGATCACAGTTCCTAATAGTGAATAGAACTGGAATATCCTACATATTGCCTACCCCAAAACAGAAAAGCTCAGCACATTAGAATAGATCAAAGATCTCAAAAGATGTTAGACCCGGAAAGGCATTTAGAGAAAATACAGTCTGATTCTTTCATTTTAATGATGAGGCTTACTATACGCTTTTAACCTTTTCCTTCAAAGAACCCCTCTCACTTCAGAGCTTTGAATGTGGGGCCTCATTTGCCTCCAAGTTTCCCAACCTGCCAGGTGGTGCTAGTCTGATGATCTGATGCTTAGCTTTCCAATGAAAGAACTATGTTGCTAAATCATCTTAATGATTAAAATTAATTAGGAGAAAGAAATTCCAAAAGGCTGGATGTATTCAGCACAGTGGGGGGGGGGGGAGAGCACAATAAAAAACTTACAGTCCTCAGAATCATGGACAATGTGGATTTGAGGATTTGAGGAATTTATATGTGTCTCTCAGGTGCATGAGATGGCCACCCACATTGAAACACTTCACACTTCTCCACCTAGTCTCTGGACTAGCTGCTCTCACAATGTTACATCTAGGTTCCCAGAGAAGAACAACTTTGTGGTTACATTCAAAGTTTCTCAAAGTCCTAGGGAGAGCCCTGGGGTGGGCAAAATACATTCCCCCTATTTGTCACTATAATACTCAATCTCCCACCAATGTGCCTCCATTTACATGAAATCAACTACTTTAAAAATGATACTTTTAGATCTTAGGTAAAATGATTTACTTAGCAAAAAGGCAAAGTAAATAATATCACAGGTACTCATATATTAAAGAAAATTCAGGAATATTACATTTATCAAAATCTACATATAAATCTAAGTCAGATTCTCCCATCAATGTTTTAAGTATTTATAAGAGAAAGTAATGACATTTATAGTAACCTGTCAGGAAATATATGAGTGAGAAAAGTCCATGTCTTAAGGTAACTCAACTCTGAAACTATAAACTTTCGTGTCTTCTTTCAATCTCAAGAGCTGTCCAAAAAAGTTCCATGATAAACATAGCTCCCATGTAATACATACGCTTCCACTGATAAACTGAGTTGATCCATGATTTGCTTGACTCAACTATTTCTAGACGTGACATCTCAGCCAAGCTAGAAAACACTAGGTGTCTTCTCTGGTTTTCTACTTTAAAATTGTTTCTCTGCTTAATTAAACATACTCATTAATAGCAACTGTGGTATACATAAGAAGTGTCAAAACTGTGGGCTACATCACAGCCAGAACCAGATTAAACTGTAACTGAGACTATGCAACAAAATAAATAAAAATACAGTAGAACATAGATAATGGTAGTATGTGATTTTCTAAGCCAACGTGAGTCCTATGGAGATCCTTCTGTATGATGCAGTGGCTCTGTTTCTACGTTAATTTGACACCATTGGTATACATCACTTAGAATTCCAAACTTATCTGATACAGTTCTGAAATTTTTCCTTTCACCTTTCTCTCCTCTTAGCTTTCTGAGTTCAGACTCTGGGTCCTATTTGCAAAGGCTCCCACTTTAGCTTAAAGTTAGTAACCAAATTCTTATCTTCTGATTTTAACCAGATAAATTATATTGGTCCCATATGAATATTTGGTGTCCATGTCTCCAATATACTTCAGTCTGTCATATTCAAAAAGGAATGACTATTTGTGTCAGAACTCTAAACCAGTAACTTTGACTCCTAGAACTCTGAACAGACAACTCAGCTAAACTCCTTCATATGGTGTTGGATTGTAGCTTGCATCTATCATAACTATGACAAGACATTTTATGTATGGAATGAAAGGTCAAAATATTACGGTTGATACATACGTAAAAGACTGAAAGAGCAGAATAAAATTGAAAATATACAGCTGAATGTAAACTGAGAAATCAGCCATGTCGCACTATCACTTTACCGATGAGGAAATTGAGACAAAAAAGATAACACAATTTCCCTATAATTAGTGTATGGTAGTTACCCCATATCCTTCTTCCAACTTCTTGAGAACAGTATATATACTATGAATTTTACATGTTGATGGGTTTTAGACACATAGGTCTTCAATTGGCTTCTGGGATTATAAAGAAATTCATGGGATTTGAAAGGCAAACTCTTTTGCAGCCATCTATTTTTTCCTCCTAGTCAGTGAAAATGAGAACTGAAGTACAAATTCCTCCTTCATCTTCATCTCTGAGACAACTCTAAAGGTGCTTCTTCCATTCTCCAAAAAGTATATCATCATATGCTGGTACCTTTTGTTGATGGCACTTAATTTTCCCATCATTTGTTGGTACTTATTCTGTGCCAACTCTGAGTAGATTTTAGAAGACAGTAAGTCTCCCTGAGATCATAAACAAGTGGTTTTCAAGAACTCAGAAATGAATTACCTTCATTACATTTCTTTCTTAGGCTCGAATCAAACAAAATAGTTGGATTTGCTCATTCTTATTTCTTCTTGGTAAAGTTCAAATTACTTTCTCTTAGAATTCCATTTTCCTATTGATATTAACTACATTAAAAAAATTCTTTTCCTGGTAATTACTTTCATTGTTTTAGTCATATTTGGAATTTAAAGCTATACTTTCCAGGAGACTAATAGGGGAAATGGTGCTGTTCTGCTCTTTTCTGTTTTCAAACTCAGGAACCGTGTGTGTTTGTGTTTCTGTCTTCTCCCACTACCCCATTCATTCCCCCCAACCTCTGCCCCCATGCCCTTACTTTCATCTCTGAGATGTATGCTTCTCAGGGGCCAAAACAGTTTACTTCATTTTTAAAATTAATCTTTCCATATCATGTGGTAGATGTTGCTAGGACCTGCTGATTTGTGTGTTCACATTTTTCAAGTGTTCTCTTTAGTGCTTTTTATAGATGCCTATTTTTACAAGATATTCATTGCTTCTTAATTGTTCCCAAAGCTTTTTTATTGTTGCTTGAGACAAATTTAAAATAGCAGAACAATACTTGAGCTGCCAAATAATCTTTATAGATATCAACTTTTCCTTATTTATTAATGAACTGACTGTCTTTCCCATGTCCCCTTCTTTTATGTGATTTGTGATAGCTCTGAACATTCCCATAATCATCGGACATTTCAGGTTTGGCTAACCCTCTCACAGGAAGCTTTCAAACATCATACTTTTCTCTGGGTTGGGTTCAGTTCCTCCAAAGTGCTCTCATATTAACGTGTCTAAGTTCCTAGAGATAGACCTTCATCATATGGTTATGTATTCAGCCTCTCAGGCTCTGAGGGATAACCCCGTACTCCCCACTCTAATTCTTAAGCCCCACCTATCCCCATCTGATATATTTTCTGTTTGTACAACCAGTCATTCACAATAAAAAAAACACTTTTAGACCTTAAATATAACCATTTCCTTAACAATAAAGCAAAAGAAATAATAATAATAATGCGGATAGCAATATATTCCTCCAAAGTGCTCTCATATTAACGTGTCTAAGTTCCCAGAGATAGACCTTCATCATATGGTTATGTATTCAGACTCTCAGGCTCTGAGGGATAACCTCGTACTCCCCACTCTAGTTCTTAAGCCCCACCCATCCCCATCTGATATATTTTCTGTTTGTACAACCAGTCATTCACAATAAAAAAACACTTTTAGATCTTAAATATAACCATTTCCTTAACAATAAAGCAAAAGAAATAATAATAATAATGCGGATAGCAATATATTAAAGCAGATATTTAAAATATATCACAATACACATTTAAGCTTAGCTATGACTCTCCCACCAATTCACTCAACAGCCATGGTGAAGAGTGTGCACACAGCTGTAGGAACCTGACAGGGAGGAACACAAGGGAGAAAAACTCATGCGCTTGGTAACTCACAACTCTGTACTATAGGCTTCAGTGTTATTGATTCATTAAATGCTTCTCACAGCTTGATGGAAGATCATTGGCTTTCCAACTGGGAAAATTCCCTTCTCTGTTTGAATATTCATCACCTCTAAAAGGACATTATAGAAAGTGTTAGCTCTAGCTGGCATCCTTAAGCTAGAGTACTGTAGAACTCATCAAACTGGCCACCTCTGGACTATAAAGAACAACCATGCCAGCCAGTTATTTAGTCATCCAGATATTTCATTGGCCAATAAGAATGGAGCTCACAGCAATACAGCTCACCTGTACCTAAGAGCTGCAAAGCCCTCTCTGCTTGTCCGTCTCAAGCCACAGGTGGCAGCAATAAGCCCTTATGAAAAGTTTCACCTTTCTCCAACTCTAGATGGTGCCGGAGGGCAATTGCAATCATTGGAGATTATGTCAATTCTGCTACCTAACAGGAATTACTCAAAGAAAGCCTTCTACAAACTAATGGCTTATAATTAATTCAGTTTACCCTCAGGTACATCATCCTTGTGATGTCATTGGCCCTCTTCAAGAAAGGAAGGACGAACAACAACAGCCAAAGCAGCTTTTTAGTTAGTTCCCTTGCTGTGCCTTCAGCTGTTCGTCTTCTGGTTCCTGAACTGTTCTTTTTCTGCCTACTATGGTTTAAATGGGAGCCTCCTGACTAAGTGACTCACCTTTTACTTTAAAAGTCACAACTCCACAAATTTCCCCTATCACAGTCCTTGTAAAATATGACAGTTTCCAAATATATGATTTCTTTCTCTTTTTTAAAGTTTTACTCTCTTTATTCCTAAAGTAGTCTGAAAATTAGCTGAAGTACCCATCAAGCTCTGAAGTCTTCATCACAGTCTTCAATCTCTGGTGTCCCTGAAACTGTGTCTCTATGCAATCATATTTCCTTAGTATTTAATTAATAAAATATCTTGCTCTGCCCCTTTGTAGAATAAAACTGTTTCCACACATGTAAGATATCACTCTGCACAGTTTACAAAGAAATCCAAGATCTCACATCTGTGCCACAGGACTTTTTCTTTCCAAAACTGTACAGATCCTATCTGGAAACTCTTTTTTCATACACACATATTAGTACTATATATCAAAACAAACATGGGGAGAGCACCTGGCTGGAGTCAGGAAGACCTAAATTCAAATCCAGCCTCAGACTCTTACTAGGTATGTGAGCCTGGACAAGTCACTTAACCCCATTTGCCTCAGTTTCCTCATCTGTAAAATGAACTGGAGAAGGAAATAGCAAACCACTCCAGTATCTTTGACAAGAAAACCCCAACTGGGTCACAGAGTCAGACATGACTGACAACTGAACAACATTGAAACAATTCTTTTTCTACTATTATTAAATATCAAAACATTCATCTATAATAGCAGCAATATCTTGCATCCTTTTACAATATAAATCTCTTCCTTTTTGCACACACACAAAATTTTTCTGTCTCTTTCATTATGTGCTGCACTTGTCTTAAAGAGGCAGCAGTTCAAGTGTACAGGTGTTCAGGAAAAATTAGCATCTCTGGTGTGGGGGCTTGCTGAGCCCTTTTCAGAGCTGCTTATCCATCGTTGATGTCCACCTTCACCCAGATCTCATTTGTGGCTTCAAGAAGCTATAGCATGGACAACGGCCACACCCCAGTAAAACCATCTAGGCAAACAAGCTACACCAAGTTGAGAGTAACTGACAAGCCCCAGACTTATAGATGAGTTAGAGAGAGATCTACCCCAAGCATGTGTAGATGTCCTCCTGCAGAATGGGAAGATGAGAACTATTTGTTCCAATAGCCGTGAAGGTGGCCAAAGCAGGCCGAAGGTTGTGGAACCCTTAGAGCTTGGGTAGATATCAAAGAAGCCAAAGTCATGCACTGCATCCCAGGCCAGTGCCAATCATCTTAACTTTTGTCTTGCCACTGAACTTTGAAGAAAAAGTGAGGCTGAAGACTTTGCAACTTTACCTCACTTAAGTCTAATTCACACACAAGTGAAGATATCACCCCCATGAAGTCCAAGGTCCTCTTTGAAAACAAAGGATAAACAACAACAGCTACTTTCTTTGAGACTCAAAAAATGAAGTTAACAATACTTGCACTACCCATTTAATTTTTGTGAAGATCAGATGAGGTTGTATATGGGACAGTGCATTAACTGTATAAAATATCAGCTATGACAGATAACTAACAATTTCTATAATTGCACCCAATGAATTATAATGAGTACCCAACTTTAGGCTCTTGAAGATTTTCCTCTTGGTTGAAGATTCTTATTCTTCTTCCTATATTCCTCTTTGAAATAAAGATTTTCGAGTTTGAAACTGTAAGCCCAGAAATAGCAACACTTCAGCATAAGAAGGTGCTGTGGTCCATTTTTATTTCAGCCATACCAGCAGTGGGAAGGAAAAGAGAGAGACACTAAGATATTGAGGGTAAAGTCCCTTAGACATGAAGGAAACATAGAACACCTTAGAAAGGGTTAGAGGCTCTCATATAGTTAAATTATATGTGAAAAGGTCAGGAGACAATGAACTTGCCCCAGGACACATATAACTTATTTACCTTTGTCCCCAGTCACTTAACTCATTTGCGTAAGTCTCTACAGAAACCAGAGATGAATACCTGAGCAAATCGTCATAAATAAAAGTGGAGTGCAAAACTTGAGGGAAGCCAACTCTGAACCCAGGATTATTGAACCAGAGAAGCTAGAACTCTCCCAGGTAACAAACCTCAGAACTGAGACTCTGAAGAGGTCAAAGAAGAGAAGGTAAAGGTCATTGTCCTTACTAAACTATAACTCTCTACTGTAACATTCCAGCTGAGAAAAGCTGTGTAACACCCATCCAAACCAAAGGCTAGCAGTGGTGACTCCAACTATCCATCACTGAATTAATGCTGGGAATCTAGAAGAAGAACCTGTGTAACAGAGATGCTACCTGCAGTGAAGAGTCCAGTTTTCCAGGAGCAACAGCCGCCCGGTTGTCAAGTGACCTAGATAGCCCAGGCCAGCAGCAGCTGTCCAGCTATACAATAGCCTGCCTGGATCAGACTGTCATCAGCTGCTGCCCAGTCAGCCCAGAGGGGTTGTTAGCATCATTTATAAAAAATGTTGCAACATTTGGATTGCTTTGATATTTGTGAAAGGGAGAATGTGTTTAAATAACTGGCCCAAAATAGAGAAAAAAATGAGAAGACGTCTGAACAAAGTCGATAATTAGGATCGTGTTATTGCTGTTGTCAACTGTAATCATTATTTTTTAGGAAAATTTGCTTGAAATTTCTTTGCTTTTTATTATTACCATTATTACCTGTCAGTAAGAGGCAATGTGCTTAATTTCATGTGTGTATGAATCACATAATATTACCTTCCTTAGAGACCATTGAATTTTTTAACTTAAATGACAGGTATTATAGAAGCACAGCATTCTGCTTAAGCTTACCGATGAAAGCCTTGATGAAAGAACCACGGGCATACCAAGCTTTACCAAGTTAACATCAGTAATGTTCATCAATCCCATGAGGAAAGACTGTTACCAAAACAGCAAAAAACCTAATCTCACAGAAAAGAAAAAAATACTAATTTGGTATCTTGCATAATTGACCAAATTATCTTAGTGTGGGATTCTGTGATATGGTAAGGGTTGGTGGTAATATGCTAATAATGTTATTGCAAAAGGATGTTGCTAGAAGGAACTGTTATATACAGTATGCATATACAAGCAAGATCCTAATTCATGAAATTCCTAACGAAGTTGTCTAATTATGAATATTACCCCAAATTTAATCTTCAGCCATGACACATATGTTTCAAATAGGCAGATGTATATTGTACAACTTCCCTGTTGCACTTTGTTTTTCTCATTATCCGCCTGCAGCGAGGTGGTGCAATGGCCAGAGTGCCAGGCCTGGAATCAGGAAGACTCATCTTCCTGTGTTCAAATCTGGCCTCAGACATTCATTTACTAGCTGTGAGACTCTGGGCAATCACTTAAGCCTATTTGCCTCAGTTTCCTCATCTATAAAATGAGATGGAAAAGAAAATGGCAAACCACTCCAGTATCTCTGCCGAGAAAACTCTAAATGTGGTCAGGAATAGTCAGACGGCACTGAAAATGACTGAACTACAACAGTAAGACTCTCTGTTTCCTCTCCCCTCTTGCATCAGCTCAGAATAATAGGTAGTAAAGAACAGTGGTAGCATTTGGTTGCTACGTGGCTTCTTCAGACACACAAAAGAAGCCACAAGTATTATTTGTATAGAAGTTGCACTTAGGGATTGTTAGTATTGTTACTGCAGATATAGATTTTAGCCAGTTCTAGGGTGAAAGTACAGAGCAGTTCAGATGTGGGAAACACAGTGAGGACAATTTGGGTGTCCTACACCAATTCACCTCTCTCTCTTTGAACAAATCGGGGCAAACTCTCTGAGTTTCAGGAATGTTGCTCCTTAAGCATCATGGAGTACTTTCCAGTCCCAAATTAACTGGCAGGACTTTATTAAGAGGGCAAGATATTTTACAAATAAATTGCCAGAAAGGGGACCTTTTTCATGATAACAGATTTCCTGTAGGTATTGCTTTAGGATCATAGCTTTAATTTGTAGGCAAGAGTGGATAGTATCCTCCAAAGGACTGAATGTTATAGTTTAGTTCAGCAGATATTTAGGGAAGTGACCCTTATGTATAAGTGACTCATATATAAATATAGTCAGGAATCATGGCTGTGCTACTGATTGACTGAGTTACTCTCTTCATTTTCCCATGCTTTAATGTCCCAGTGGGGATTAAAAAAATGCACCACTTTACAGGTGTCTGAAAAAGAATTGCCAAACTACAAAATTGCTGCTATTTTCTACAAATCATATTCAGGAAAGAGAAACAACCTGACTAGAAAGCATGTATATGGAATATGGGTTCTAGAAAGCAAAAAGTTAATCCTGAGAATTTGGAAATGCCTAGACTAGTTACTTGGGATATCATGAATCATGTAAAGAGAAGTGAAACATGTGAGCTTTTATTTAAATCTTTAGATAAGCTGTTTGAATAATAAAATGTTGAGGAAGTTTCCAAATACCATATCCATTGACACCAAAACTGAGTATAGTGAGAAAAACATCAATAAACTCTTCAAAGAAAAGACTGCTAATATCACCAGTCATTATCCTTCTCCCCATCGTCATTATCTAGCTGAAGGAACTTGGCAGTGTACTGTGCACCCTGGTGGCATAAATGTCATCATTATTGCTGTATTTTTATTGCTCAGAAGAATGTGGTGTTAACACAGCCCAGCATCCAGGTACATTAAATCAGTTCTTGAATTTAAAGTCTCCAAGTTGTATGGCAAATATCCAAAATGATTACTTCCTTAAGTTGGTACTAGCATATTATAAACTTCAGCTACTAAATTTGTTTAATACATGCCCAGAATCATTCTGTCTCAAGATGAAAATTAATTTCATGTATGTTGTTATTAATCTTATTATTTTGTTTCTATAGTCATGAACCTTAAACCACCTTTTTTCTAACTCTTCTCTCTCTCTCTCTCTTTCTTGTTTCTCTTGCCCCTCCCCCTCTCTTTCTCTCTCCCTTTCCTTCCTTTTCTTGGTCCTTGTCTTTTCTTTATTTCCTCTGGCTACCTGAGATGCCCCAGTAGAAGATGACCCTTCTCCTTGTGCCCTTGACACGGGACATGGACGGCAGTGCCAGAATGGCACCATATGTAAAGCAGGGTGGGATGGACCCAAACACGGCATCACCAACTTTGACAATTTTGCCTTCGCCATGTTAACTGTGTTCCAGTGCATTACAATGGAGGGTTGGACAGATGTGCTGTACTGGGTATGTATCTAGAAATGGGAGATCCAGGGGGGAGAGGAAGCAAAAAATAAGACATTTTGTTTGGGGAATTTTTGAATAGTTGATTCAGAGGTCACAGGGATAACAAATCCCCTTTGAGTAACACTTCTGTTCTTTCCCTTTTCCCTACCTTTGCTCCCAATCCAGAATTATAAGTGTTCTTTTTCTTAGGTCTATAAAAAAGAATCAGGCCTGGTGTCTTAAGAAGAAAGATCCAATGTCAAATCAGAACTTTAATTGCATTTTTATAGTATAACAGTTGTGATCAATGGATCCTCCCTCCAACTCTCTCAGTATCTGATGGACTAGGACAGCTCCCATGGAACTTGGTGTGAGCTCTGTTCCCTTTCTGTGGGACATGTGCTTTGGCCCTTTCTGGAAGGAGAAGTACCTTGTCGATCTGGTGTGGCAATTCTTGATTGGTCACCCATGACAGGAATTGGATTAAAGAAAATTATTAGCTAGAGTCAGAATCAGCTGATTGCTCCATGGTCAGTCTTCTTTGATACAACCACTATCACTCGTGATTGATTAGTTGGGAGATGCATTGTCATCTCAAGATAGTGTGTATCTTTCAGTAAGAGGCTGGAGCATATGTTCCACAGAAAGAGATCAGGGCCCATATCCAGCTCATGGGAAGTAAACCAGCCCAGCAGATCAGCAAGGTCCACTGATCACCATCTACTATAGCATGTTGCTGAATTTTAATTCTTAGATTGATTTTGTCATAACCTTTTAATCATTCATTAGCCTAGTATATCAGTATCAATTTTCACCAGTGACTTAAATTTTTAAAACCTACTGCTCATATGACAGATATCAGGAAATGCCGCCTTTTGAATTAATACCAGTATATAATGAATTCCTAGTTCCCTAAGAGGTTTAGCCTTTGTTTTCCAACAAGTAAAACTGGCTATGTTGCATGCCTTCTGATTGCTCCTTATGGAAATCTGACTTAAGATCTCAATGAAGCATAACCCTATAATCAGAAGTACATATCCATATTCATGCAACTTTTGTCTTCCCCTAATGGGGTATCTATCCTGGTAAGGCAAAGCCTATTTTTGGCAAAACAAAACAAAAAACACCAGAAAACCTAATTTTTCCTTCTTCAGGATGTGGAATCCTCCATTATTTGGAACAATAATGTATACTGCCAGCAATGAAAGCACTAGCTTCTCTAGCATTTTGCAGAAGAGTTGGAATTCATAACACCTGTCTGAGTCTTCTTGGGAAGTAGGGTAGAGTACCATGAATAGAGTATATACGTTGAAGGCATCTTATACCAAAGTGAACCGAATGCTTAGGTGGGTAATAACGAAGCAGCTAGACAATCAAACTGAAACTAAGGAAGCATCAGTATCTTCCTGCCAAAGAAAGAACATTCCAGGAACAATATAAGAGTCTCTTGTAGAGAATTTCATATTGGAATAATACTTTCATTGGGGCGGGTGCCAAGTCATCCTGACTCACAAGGTTCCCAGTCCCTGTAGATTTGTTGTAGTTCATAAACCATAGGTGGGTGCTTGCCCTGGTGTAAAGAATCATTTTGGGGCATTCAAAACTAATCAAAGCGTTGATATAATTTTGAGAAAGAACTTCAAGTCTCATAAATGCCAAGTTTTATGCTAAGCCAAAAATAATCTCTTCAGAAAATATTTGTGAGACCACAGACTAAGACATTTGTTTGAATTATTTTGAAAAACAGCTAAATCAGCTCCCAATTGGACAAGTTTATTCTGTTGAGTAAATCGTATCAAATTCTGCCGAGGTTTTGAAAAGCTCTTTGGTTTTGCCTTCCATCTTAGGAAGGCATCTTAAGAACCTTTACTTGGTCATGCACAGGTGAAAAAAAAAAACCCAACAAAACACCCAATTATCTACCTACAAATGAATAGGTCATAAAATACATGATTTATGGGATGGCACATTAGAACTTTATCCCATGAACTTCAAACCAATGTCTTAGCTTGCTAGGGCAATTCCTGTCAGTATTAGATTGGGATATGGAGGGCAAGATGGCAGTGGGTGGTTGGGGGTTGAGGGGTTGGGAGAATAGGTGTAATTTATTTTATTGACAACTCAGATATAAATTGTGATCTTTCATCACTCCCTCCTTTTTTCCCCAACCCAAGTCACTGGTACCCCACCAGCCAGATGTAGTATAGAGAAACACTGTCACAATGACACCCAAAGTGGAGAACAGTGAGAAGCATACAACTGAAACCACCAATTTTCTGCAGCTGTGTTGTGCTTTCTTCCCTGGAGTTTCCAGTACTCAGAATGGAAATTGAAGGCATTTCAGAGGTGAAGAAGCAATCAGGGTCCCAGGGAATATTCCTCTCTGACTATTCAAGGAACCTTTCAACACAGGCTCTATGTATATACATACATGTACACATAAACATACTTGTTCTTGGTTTTTTGTCAATATTTTAAAAGTTTGATGGCATTCTATCCATGTGTATGTATATATATATGTGTGTGTGTGTGTATATTTTTCTTTTTTTTTAAATAGGAGAGACAGACAGACACCAACATGTATAAATGTGTTACCTACTTCACCTAGAATTTTAATCTTCTTGGGTGTTCATGAAGAACTGGGTAACACTCCAGCCCAACGCTTCTGCTCACAGAGAATTTCTTTATTCTTCCTTCTTTCCACTCCCTCTTTTTTTCTGCCTTCTGTCTCTCTGCCTCTGCCTGCCCCTTTAATCTGTTGCAACTGTAGAGTGTGCTAGGGGGATATGGCTCCTTAGACTCCCCAGGCCACTTCAGAATGTGGCCTCTATCTCTTACTGATGAGCAAGCATTTGCTTAGTTTAAGCTCAGAAAGTCAGTATGGTTTCATTTAAAAGAGGCTAAGAAATCAGTATGTTTGCCATAATGAACTCCATATAGGAAACTAACTGTGAATTGGAACTCAGATAATATTTATGTTGTATCCAGGTGGGGCTTAGTTGGATATTTCTATGTGGCAAAACTAGTCCTTAAAACCTTAGAGAAACAGGTGATTCAATGGCTATATACAGACATAACCTGAACTACAAGGGACACAGGAGTTCATCACTAAGGAAGGTCATACTCCTACTTAACAAAAATAGAATGTGAGATACTCTTATTTTTTTTAATTAAAATTAATTTTATTACATCAAGTAACATATATATATATACTTACATATAAGGGTTCAAATAACAGTTTTCATTGTTTATTGAGCTCTTTTTAAAAAATCATTCTGTGACAAACTCAGGAACTAATATCTAAAATCTCCATCTGAAAAGTAGTTTTCTGAATTCTGTTTTTAGTAGGCTGACAAGTGCTCTGTTTACATCGACTTCTCAGCACATGGCTACTTACAAATACACACATGTACAGTTTAAAGCAGGGCCTATGTCATGTGACCAACAAACTTCTAGATAAAACATTCAGTTAGCATCTAATCATGGAAAACAAAATCCTTAGAATTGTAGCTTCTGGGAAAGATGCAAAGACCAACAATTTTGGTGACATTAAAAGTGTACTTAAAGGTAGAAAATCAAAGATGTGCCTTGATAATTTGCTGAGAATAATAATCGGAGCTGACCTTTGCAATGCAGCCCCGATCTCAGTGTCTTAAAAGGTAACCAGGGTCATTCCTAACTACTTAAAATGCAAAGCTTCATCAGCTGCAAAAAATCATCATTTTCATATTCTGTGTATTGGGAGGTTGAGGTAGAAGAGAAGAAAAGGAGAAAGAACCCACCATATTAAAACATTGACAAGAAAGAATTCATGAAATGTTTTGAACATCAACAGAGGAGTGTGTTGCTCCTTCTTCAGAAAGAAGGGGAGAACTTTGAAGTTAAGTGAGAGGCTAGGAATTTGCCTTTTCTTCCATCTCTGCCAAGCATTCCTGGCCTAGCCTGGCCTAACCCTCAAGCATGAATGATGCCTCTTCTAGCCTTGCCAAGGCAGTTTTGTTCCTTGTGTTCAGGGGTCTACCCATTTTCTGTGGGGCTCCTCGCTACTTTCTGTACCCTAGGTGTAGTCTAGAGACAGAACTCCATAATGATTGATTGACTACAAGGCCTGGGTGGGTTTTACCACGTAGGCAGAAGGAATGGGGCTGATCCTGTGTAGGTAAGATCCTGGATAAGAAAAGTGTGTTCCAATTGAACTTATAAGACATGCCCAGGAACTCAGCAGCTCCAGAAACCGCATCTCTCCTTCCAACTCCCATTACTACTTCCTTCCTTTTCCATGTTAACACTGGGACTGAATCAGAAAGCACATTTAGCAGAATCTGTGTGGTAAAGTACATTCGTTATAGAGGAATAGTCCAGGCCATTGTGTCAAAGGACTAGCAAATCTTAGCAGAAAAGGCACTAAGGGCCAAACTATGTACCTAGAGAATATTCTTTACCTGGTGATCTACTCTGGAAATCTGTAGATTTGAAGGCAACATAAACAAGTGAAGGGAAGCTGGTGATTTTTAAATTAAGCCACATTTAGTTTTTGACATTAACTTTCTGGAGGAAGGAGGTGTCTTCTGGCTTCAAACTGAATCATCATACTTTCAGAATGTACAGATCTCTTTAGAAGATGAAAATTTATTGGACTCTTTAGGGCTCAGAAGGAGAAAGAAGTGCCTTGGTCCTGCAACAATATTAGCATTAACTTCATTTTTCTCTTGATTTTAGAAAATACATATATGTATATATATATATATATGTGTGTGTGTGTGTGTATTTTTACTTTCTACAGAAAGAATATTTGCTTTTGTTTATCATTTTGGAAGAGCCATAGTCAGAAGAAAAATTACTGAAACTTTGTCCTGGGCTACTCCAATTTAGAGGGATGCTAACAGCACTTTTAGTCTTTCATCAACATAGAAATAAATGAGCTTTTCTAAGAATAACTAGTTAAAATAGATCCCTACAAGATGGCAGCATCTCCCTACCCAACTGAGCTGTACCTCAGGAATATGCCCCTGTACCCCAATTAAAGGCACATTTCATTTCCATTTTTCCCAATTTTGGAAACTACTAGATAGGATGCTGGATTTTGGTGTTTTGGCACTTAGGGAAAAGGTCCTGAGACCGGATTTTCTTTTGATTTCTCAGCTCTAGGAGTCTATATAGCTTTATGTCTTTACAGGAAAAGTCCCTATGGACTAGGCTGGTTGTTTCACTGATATGGAGAACTCCTAACTGAAGGCATTCTTCTACCAATGCAGATGAAAATCAGCACTGTCTCTGCTTCTTACAGCCTTAGAGAGTAGCCTAGACCAGTTAGAATTTAAGTACCTGCCCGGGGTCACAAGCTAGGATGTGTCAGAGGCAGGAATTAACCCCAAATCCTTATTGGCTTCAAAACCAGCTCCTTACGCACTATGCCACAACAATTTCACAGAATAGATATTTAATAATACACATTGAGTTCAAATTTCAGTAAGAATGCATCTGATTCAGTCAATCCATTAGTATTTATTGAGTGAATGCTAAGTACCTGGCATTAAAGTGCTACCACCTCATCACTAGGCACACTGTAACATTACCATGGAATTGGCATGTTGGTTGCGGAGGGATTGGGATCTAGGACAAGGGAGAGCAAGGTGGCAGCACATTACAATTTAGCTGTAACAAAATGGGGAGGGGTGTTGAAAAGAAGGAAAATGGACCATGATTCCAGAATATAGTTGTTTCCAACTGACTGGGGATCTAGATGCTTTCATACAGTTTATATCCTGGATAGAAAGTCAAGAGGACAGAAAAGCCTGGTCTCTGAACATTTAGGTGGTCACCTATTGATCTTCCTCAGTTACAAAAGAAAACCCTTTCATTATTGTTTTGCAAGGCGTCCTGTAACTGATTACAAAACAATGCCCTGTCCAGGGCTTCCAGATCTTGCCCCAAAGGCAGAAAAAAAGGTAGGGAATACTGACAACATTTGTACTCCCTTAGCAGGTATAAGTATGTGAATTAGCGCCTCATCAGTCCTAATTAAACTATTAATATCAAATGATTAAACAAGGAAGTTTCCAAGTGGTATGTTTCTTTCTCTCCCTTTTCCCTCTCATTGACCCTTGTCTTTAAAAGTTGGTTTGAGAGCACCTGTCCTGGAACTTGCCCTGGAGTTTATTTATAATGCATGCCCAGGCATCAGAATTGCTGGTTGCAACTGTGCTCTCTCTGACTTACTCAATGTCAGTACTGCTAAAAGCAACCATGACTTTCAACATTTTTTCCCTTAAAATGAACTTCTATACTATTTTAACTAAAGTTGAAATTCTTACCATAATTGAAGGTGAGGAAAAAAATGATTTATAGGACCCTTGCTGACTGCCACCTTCCCTCACCCCTCTCCCCCCATTGTCTGGTTCAGGCGGTCAGAAGACCTTGGGAACAACAATCTGGTTTCTTACTTTGATGAGGTTTTTTTGTTTCGTTTTGGCTTTATTTTAGTTTTGACAAGTCAGCTGTCAAATTCCATTTCTAAATTCTCTGTTGCCATTCTTTGTGCATATCGGAATGTACTGCAAGATGATTTCAGACACAAACATGCACATCCAGTAAACTCTTGTCCTGCTGCTGCCAAAACATCACTTGTAGGTGCTAAATTGCAAAGTTCTTTAAATGTAAACAGTTTGTCTTCAGGTTTCTTAATCTATTTTTCTTTCTTCATTTCTGAAGAAATTTTTAGAAAATTATCTTCCCTTTCTTTCAGTGTGGTAGAATTAAAACTCATCTCTGAAGAAGTCAGAAAAGCAGAGGTGGTGGAATTGAATTATAATGGTAGCTTGATAGCAATTATAAAGGACAAGTGGAAACAACTTTCTTTTTTTCTTAACTCCAAAAATAGAATCCTGAACTCTAAACTGAGGTGAGAGAGGATATGATCTCAGTGGGTTTAAGATCTATGAGTTACTGAGTTTTTGACTGGAGGATTTTAAAATCTTTTTCATTTTAGGGCATTAACACTTTAGTGGACTCTCCTACATAAATCAGAGGATTCGGTGTCTAGAGGGGGAAAGCAGCTTGAAAGAAATATTTATTGTATTGGCAAGAAATGTATTCACTCAAAATAAATGTTCATTGAGCACTTAGTGGAATCTGAGCACTAAGCTCAGAACTGTGCTTAGAAATATGAAACATGACCTTGCCCTCCAGGATCCTACAGCCTTACTGAGCAGACAAGAAATTCCAATGGAGAAACTGAAAGGGCAATTTAGAGTAGCAAAGACCACTGTGGCCTTAGTCAATCAGAGAAAAGGAACTTAAAAAGTAAGATTGTTGTTCTATAGACAGCTTCTGCCAGATGGCTGTCTAGTTTTCCCAGCCATTTTGGTAAAATTGTCATTTCCTACTCCAATAGCTGTGGTCTTTGGATTTATCAAATAAAAGGCAACTAAGCTCCCTTCTGTTATAGTGTGTACATAACCTCTTCCATTGATCAAACTCTATTCATTAACCAGAATCAAATTGTTTAGATGATTGCTGTTTTATAATAGTTTGATATATAGTGCCACCATGCCCCTTTCTTGCTTATCTTCATTATTTCCCTTGAGATTTTTGATCTATTAATCCTCCAGACTAATTTTATTTTTTCTAGCTCATTGGTATATCAATAAATATGTAAATTTAACTAAGGCAGCGTTGTCTTTTGTATTACAAGATAATATTTGTAAAGCCCTCAGTACAATGCCTGGCACATATTAGGCACCACATAAATGGTAGCTATTATCATTATAGTATTGGCTCAGTCTGCCCATAAGCAATTAGTATTGCTCCACTTATTTAGGTCTATCTTTATATAAGGCATCTTTTGTAACTATTTCAAAGTAGTACAGTATGGGTCTGAGTGGGAGACTCCCAAGGATTTTATACATTCTGTAGTTATTATACATGGAATTTCTCTTCCTATCTCTTCCTGCTAGGCTTTGTTGGTACTATACAGATATGCTGATGATTTATGTGACTTCATTTTATAATTCCACAACTGTGCTCAAGTTGTTTATTGTTTCAATTAATTTTTT
>CM053597.1:161871803-161897753 GCA_028646575.1 Pseudocheirus occidentalis | reverse complement strand
TTTGCTGCTACATATGGACATGTTTTTCATTATATTACATGTATAATTTATATATATATGTATATATATATATATATATATATATATATTGCTCGCCTTCTCAATGGGTGGGGGAGTGGCTGGAGTGAGGGAAAGAAGTAGGAACTCAAAATTTTTAAAAATGATTGTTAAAATAAAGTGTGTATATATGTATGTATATGTATATATTTATATATGTACATATGTGTGTATATGTATGTATATATATGTATATATGTATGGAATTCTCTCTCTATATATATAAAAGAATGGCCATGTTAGCTAGGTGGTACAATGGGTAGTCCTGGAGCCAGGAGTATCTTAGTTCAAATCTGACCTTAGACACTTAGTAGCTGCGTGACGCTGGCAAGTCACTTAACCCTAACTGCCTCAAAAAAAAAAAGGAATGGTCATCAAAATCAAATGACAAACATTTATTAAGAACTATATGCATATAGTATTCTTGGTGATGAGGAAACAAAAAAAGGAAAATTCTCTGTGCTCTCAATGCACAAGGAGATTACATTCTTTCAAATCATCCTCAAGGACATTACATTCTGTCAAAAAATTTCATCATTTAGTATTTTCTGTGTGATGAAGAATTAATTTTAAAATTATATAAAAAAGGAAAAACAGTGGCCTCTTTGCCATCAGTGGAAAAAAATCTTATATTTATATGGTCTTAGATTTCTTTGGGGACTCTAAGATATATAAAGTGATTGTAAACTTCAAAGTACCTATATAAATATGTATGTAAATATCCAAGTGCCTATATAAATGCTTTATAATATATAAAATCTACTGCTACTACTACTATTTTTCTTATAGAAAAAAATGTTCTCATATTGTCCAATGGAATTCAGATGGAAAAAAATCTGAGACAAGTTGCTATCCAGTTATTATTCTTTCATATTTAATGCTTCCCCTATCTACTAACTGCTTCTGTTTTGCCTATAAACATGCTCATGTCTTCCTCGTCCTTAAAAAATCAATCCTCCTTTGAATTGCTCATCTACCATGAGCTATATCGCTACTTCTGCCCTCCCTTTTATGTAAACTCATGGAAAAAGATGCCTACAATTGGTACCTGCACTCCCTCTCCTCTCATTCTCTTTTAAACACTCTTTAGTCTGGCTCTGACCTCATCATTCAACTAAAATTGATTTCTTCAAAGTGACCAATGATCTCTTTATTGCTAAATCTTTAGTTGTTGTTGTTGTTGTTGTTGTTGTTGTTGGTGGTGGTGTGTGTGTGGTTTTTTTTTAGTTTTTTGGGGGGGAAGGGCAATTGGGGTTAAGTGACTTGCCCAAGGTCACACAGCTAGTAAGTGTGTCAAGTTCTGAGGCCGAATTTGAACTCGGGTCCTTCTGACTTCGGGGCCTGTGATCTATTTACTGCACCACCTAGCCACCCCTAGTTGTTGAGTTATTCAGTCATGTTGGGCTCTTTGTGACTCCGTGGATCATAGTATGCCAGGCTTTTCTATTCTCAACTATCTCTCAAAGTCTTTCCAATTTCACATTCATTGCTTCCATGACACTTTCAATCCATTGCATCCTCTGTGTCCCTTTTGCCTTTTGCCTTTAATCTTTCCCAACATCAGGGTCTTTTCCAATGAGTCCTGTCTTCTCACTATGTGGCCAAAGTATTTAAGCTTTAGCTTCAGTATTTGACCTTCCAATGAACAGCCTGATTTTTTTTTTTAGGCATTTAGGCATTTGACCTCCTTGTTGTCCAACGGATTCTCAAAAATTTTCAGCACCATGGTTTGAAAGCAACAGTTCTGTGGCACTCAGTTTTCCTTATAGTTCAACTTTCACAGCCATACTTTGCTACTGGAAAAATTATAGCTTTGACTATATGGACCTTTGTCAACAAAATGATGTCTCTTCTGTTTAGTATGTTGCCATATTTGCCATAGCTTTCCTTCCAAAGAGGAGGTCTTTCAATTTCCTGGGTGCAGTCACTGTTTACAGGGATCTTTGAGTCCCAGAATATAAAATCTGGCACTTCTATTTCTTCTCCCTCTATTAGACAGGAAGTGATGGGGGATCAGTTGCAAAGATCTTCGGGTTTTTTTATGTTAAGCTTCTAGTCGGTCTTTACACTCCTCTTTCACCCTCATCAAAAGACTTCTTAATTTCTCTTTACTTTCTGCCATCAAAATTGCTAAATATAATGATCTTCTACTGATCCCCTTTCTATTTGACTGATCTTTTCATATCCTATCAGTCTATATAGGGCAGCTAGGTGGTGTAGTAGACAGAACGTCAGTTAGGAAGACTCATCTTCCTGAATTTAAATTTGGCCTCAGACACTGAGAATGTGACCCTGGGTAAGTCATCTAACCTTGTTTGTCTCAGTTCTTTATCTATAAAAATGAGCCAGAGAAGGAAATGGTAACCCACTCCAGTATCTTTGCTAAGACAATCCCAAAGAGTTGGACATGACAGGGAAAAACAAAAAAACCAAACCAACAATCTGAACAACAAATCAATTTATATATTCCTCTGGATTTCTCTATCATGTCTCAGAAAACTCTTCATCCTGGAGGATCACTTCAGCCTCACAGGTCACAAACTCACACCCTCTAAGTACACTCTGCTCCTTGGACACCAGTCTCTGATTGGAGAGAAGAGGATTCTTCCCATCTCCATTTTAGAAGGGGACCCAAGCCAGACATCTCTTGACTTCCCATCAGCACTCCTCTGGACTTTTCCATCCTTCTAACCTCTCCCACACCTTCTCCCCTTCTGCTTTTCAGTTTCATTTTATCTGTTATCTTCCTGACTAGAAAGTAAGTTCCTTGAGAGCAGAGACTGTCTTTTTCCTATTTGTATTCTTAGCTTTTAGCATAATTTTTGGTACAGAGTAAGCATTTAATAAATGCTTATTAACTAGTTTGAGCTATCTCTTCTCAGGGATACTGTCTTTTCCCTTTAGTTGATTTTTCTTCATGCTTGGTGGGGTTAGTTCCCCACGGATGTCCTGGGTCCTCTTCTCCCTGTATACTGTCTTACTAGCTGATCTCATTAACTCCATGGATTCAATTATAATCTCTATCCAGATGATTATCAGATATATTTATCCAGCCCTAACCTCTTTCCTGAACTCTTATGATTTAGTGACACTGGCCTTCTGGGTGCTCCTCTCACAGGACACTTCTGACACTCTGTTTTTGCTCTGACTGCCCCCATGTCTACATCCTTACTTCTACCTCTTGGCTTCCCTCGCTTCCTTCAAAATTCAGCTCCAATCCCACAATAAGGGAACCCCAACAGGCCTTTCCTGGTTCCATTGCTACTATGTTTCCTTTGAGATCACCTCCTATTTATCCTGCATATATTTTGTTTATTCATAGGTGTTTACAGTTCTCTTCTACTAGAATGTGAACTCCTTGAAGGCAGGAACTATGGTTTTTTTTTTTTTAACCTCAGCATTACACATTGCATATTGTAAGCTCTTAATAAATTTCTGTTGATTGACTGCTCTGGAGATTATTACATAGATGACTAAAATAGTTGCTTTTTCTATCTAAATAAATATCATAATATGTCAATTGATTATATTTAGAGTAACTGAAAGCATCCTTGGTACAAGTCCAGTAGCAGATGGGAGAAGAGGAATGATATATACTGAATCCAGTTCCTATATGATTTGGATTTCTTTTGCTAGGTCTCTATATTTTGAAAGCATTTCATTCCATGCAGCTTAGAAATTTTGAATGTTTAGAATAGTGACATTTATTTAAAACAGTCTTAAAATTTTATGAATCAAAGTATGTCTTTGAGATTGTAGGCAAGAGTACAATCTGTGATAATGGTTTGGTTCCAATGTCATTTACTGGTTGAAGTATATTTTGGGGACTATGGTTTAGGGAATTTTGTCTTCCTGATCATGCACAATAATGAGTAACTGATGTACAATTTTAGTCATGTCTTGCTAGTTATTTGGTAGGTGTTAAATTTTTATATCCTGCAATGATGTGTTACATAATTTCTATCATTTTCTTCTATAATATACATTGATCATTACAATTGGGATCCTTAATTACCCTTCTCTAATTTCTGGTGGCAAAACTCTGGTCCTCAACCGCCATCATAAATGCCTCCATTTTAACAAACAAATCTAGATTATGATTATAATTATTATCATTATTTCACAAAGTAAATTGGAACCCTGAAAATTAGTTGGTTAATCTATTTTGTGCAGCTGGTTTTACCAGACCATTTAACTAGTCCACTTTGGACTGATTCTGAATGATCTTATTCTTTCAGACAGTCACCAAAGCTTGAAGAGTCCAGATATATACCCTAACCTAACATCTTCATTTTATGGATAAGGAAAATAAGACTCAGAGAAGTGATTTGTGTATATAATGTCACTGAAGTGATCCCTTAGGATAGCATGAAGAAAATGGAGTTTTAAGTGGACAGGTACAAGGAAGTATGGCTTAATGGATAAAATTTTAGACTTGTAAGCAGAAAGAGCTGAGTTCAAATTCTGCCTCTGATATTAGCTGTGAGACCTTATATGCCTTTTAAAATCTTTGAGTTTCAGATAATTCTTTCAGTTGTTGTTCAGTTGTTTCAGTCCTGTCTGACTTTTCATGACCCCATTTGAGGTTTTCTTGGCAAAGATACTGAAATACTTTGCCATTTCCTTCTCCAGTTCATTTTACAGATGAGAAAACTGAGGCAAACAGGGTGAAGTGACTTGCTCAGGGTCATCCAGTAAGTGTCTGAGGCCTCAGGAAAGTCTCAGGATTTGAACTCAAGAAGATGAGTTTTCCTTACTCCAGGACTGGCACTCCATCTATTGTATAATCTGCACTGATAGAAGGGGTTCCCATACTAATGTAATCACAGGTAATTGATGTAAATGAAAACAAAGGGGGCTTCATTTGAACTTCACATAGAAAAATCTCTGAGACATTAACCACTAAAATCATACATGACCAAAGAGCTTAAGTTTAGCAATACAAATAATTTGCGAAGCTCTTCTTCCCAATATACTATTTAAAATCCTAAGTTTTTTTTAATTTAAAATTTAAAAAATATTTAAAAGTTGTATTGTAGCATCAGCTATTAATTTTGTAACACCAAAGTCTTTTAGGAAGCCTTTTGTAGATAATTCTGTGCATCAGAGTGGAAGCAAACTAAGGAAAGTGTTTAATGAGTAACCTATTTAAGCAGTAATGATTATGAAGGAAGAAGCAAAAGTGAGGTCTCCTTAAAAGGATGAAGAAAAGGCTGGAGAGGTAGGGGAAGAACAGCCTTATTCAGGCTGTGAAAGGGTCAATGCCAAGTACTTGTTTTGCTAGCAAGGGGCTGCTCTATGCGTTTATGAAATTTCCTTTTCGTTTCTGCTCATCTACAGAGCAGTAGAAAAAGCTAGGAGCCTGAAGAAATGTGCCTTGTTAGCTCATAGGATTAGAACAGAAAGAACTTTGAAGATCATCTAGGTTTATCCCTTCAGTTCAGAGAAAAAGGGTAAATGAAACCTCTAGGCTTTTAAAGAGAGAAGTTGTTGTTAGATTAGAAAAAAACCACCTGTAAAGGATTTTGGTGCTGAAGTATATCACCGCCCCCAAATGCCAATGCTGTATACATGCCCTGGGAATATTTTGACTCAAATTATAAAGTGTTCTACTCTTATCTGGGTAAACCCAGCATTTGATTAAGCAGTGATGACAAAAGTGAAAGATTAGGGGATAATTTGTTATGTTACCATGGGCAAGTAAGGCACTTAACCTGTCTAGCTGGGCAAGATGAAATCTAAGGTTCCTTTTAGTTCTGTAAGTCTCTATTTCTATTATCTGAAACTTAATAAAGGTAGGGAGCATTTATTTATTTATTTATTTATTTATTTATTGATATTTGTAACCCCATCTTATAGAGTTCACTTTCTAAGGGGGTAGAAGTGGAGGGGGGGTGATTTAATCCTCACAAGGAAGAGACTGAGGAACCTGCTTCTAGAAAGGCATTATAATGTGTAAAGACGACCCTTTATTCCCAATCCGAAATGTGTGCAGACATTTTATAACTAGGTCTGTTTGACTGACCATGACATGAAGAGACAGTTGATTGGCTATATAACCAAAATGGGGTACATTCAAAATGCCAATCAAAGGAGGAGCTTTGCTATTTTTTTTCCTTTTCTTCCCTAGTAGTGTTTGAGGAGAGAGTCACACTGTAAATTTTTGAATGGAGAAGCCTTGGACCTTTTCCATTGGAGGCCAACATGTGACCCATGAGTTTTGACTGTTCTTTGAGTCTGTTCATTCTTGTTTTTAGTGAAGGAGATGGAGGATGGCTAGAACTTTGGGAGATCAAGCCAGCAGAAATCCCCTGCTAGAGTCTATGCTGGGATTTGCTGAAAGCCAGAAGGTGCAGAGAAAAGTCCTGAGCAATAGACTCATCTTCCCATTGGCCATAGCATATTTGTAAGTGAAGTGGGTGAGCAAATACTTTGTAGAAACTACACTAAGTCTGAATCCACGCTCCTTAGTGATCAAAGTTACATAGGAGAGAGTGTGCTCCCAAGTGTTGTGGAAAAAACGTTTATACTTCTGTTGTTATATCTTCAAAGTAATTATCTTTTTTTTGTAAAAGCTAGTTGATGTTAATTGGTTAAGTGGAACTGGCACACTATTCACTGGTAGTAAGGGGTGACGGATACCAGAATGAGGGCTCAAGACAATAGCATTTGAAAAAGACACATTTGGAACACTCAGGGGTATCGCTATGAGGAGATGTACCCAGCCTTGGTTCAGTAGAGTGAGTCCAGAGAACTCTACAACTTAGTAAATGCTTACTGATTGATTGTATCATTGTACTTTGGTACAATGATTTCTTTCATATTTCTTTACATCTTATTTTAACTAAATGTTTTGTTTAAACAAAATGTTTGATTAACAATGCTGGTTAATTTTTATTATATTATTATATTATTTCTTATTTTTATTACTTTTTGTTATTTTAATTCTGTTTTTTGTAAAGAAGCAGGCAAGGCTAGAAAAGTCTGTTCATCTCTTTTTCTTGGGTAGCTATCCATCCCTATGGGAAGTCTAACTGAATTAGAAAACCATAACCCAGGCACCATAATTTACATTGGGGAAATGTGTCCTAGTTGCAAGCCTTTGGAAGGAATAAATAGCCTCTTGAGTACTAGCCTGCAAATCTAGCTTTATAAAATGAACCCCAAGTGCAAGCATTGAATGTCCCTTGTGACAAAGAAAAACAATTAAGAGAAAACAAATACAGAAACTGTGTCTAACAATGTATATAATAAATAGTTCACCATCATTCTGTCATGAGAGGCACTTGGAATTTCTTTTCTGAGCAGTTATTTATTTTTCAATTACTCAAAATTCAACTTACTTTTCATGATCTTCTCACTTATATTTTTGTAATCAATGTGTATATTGTTTTCTTGGTTCTGCTTAATTTGCTCTTCATCAGTTCATGCAAATTTCACATTTCCATCCTATTCATCAGAATATTTCATTACATTCCTATTCCATGTTTTTTCTTGTCCTTCTCCAGTCCGTGGACATTCACTTTGATTCCATTTCTTTGCTGACATAAATAATGCTACCAGAAATATTTTAATATAGATTAGATTTTTGTTTCAGTCTTTTGTATTCTTGGAGTACAGATGGGGAATTGCTGGGTCAAAGGACTAAATAACTTTTTGAATAGCTCCAAATTAAAATTCCAAGAGATTGCCCACTTGCTTCAAAGTTATGATAGCAGCGCACCTATCCACCTTCCACTAGTGAGTGGTCCCCTCTTTTTTCATATCTCATTACCTGTTAAACCCTCCTGGTTGTAGCAGGTCTTGTGCATCTTTCCCATGAAGAGCTCCAGTCCAATGATGGCATAGATGATTATGACAAACAGCACAAGCAGGGCAATGTGCAGCAGCGGGACCATGGCCTTGATGATGGAATTTAAAACCACTTGTAGACCTGCAATGAGAGAATGGTAACCAGGATAGCTCACAGTGATACAGTGTTAGTTAGCCCGCCTGGATCTGTCTCCTTATCTGTATAATGAGGGTGTCCTATATTTCTAAGGTTCTTTCCAATTCTAAATGCTGTGACGTTATGTATATTACCTCCTCAGTCCTCATGGATTATGGAGGTCAGGCAAAATTTATTCTTTTCATTTTTTAAGTTAAAAATCCTTTCACAGGATCCTAGATCTAGAAGCCACCTTGAGGCCATTTAGTCCAAAATTTTCGCTTTGGAGATGAGAAAATCAAGATCTGCCCAAAATAACACAAACAGTATGAGAGGCAGGGCTCTTCTGCCCAGGTCTTCTAATGTAGGAGCCAGTGCTCTGGTCAAATGATGAACGCTGCAGGCCACCCCCACTGTATTATTCTCACTTTACAGATGAGGAAAGCATGGCTCTAAAAATGACTTGTCCTAGATCAGAGAACTAGTGAAACGCAGATGCGTGGCTTGAACCCAGAGCCTCTGAAAGCAGGTACAGAGTTTTGTTCTGTTTTCATTATACCATGGTGTATTTATCCCATTTTACAGATCTGGAAAGTTAAGCTCAAAGAATGACTTGTTTTAGGTCATATAATAGCTAGTAAGTAACAGATGTGCAGCTAGAGTCCAAATCTTCTCCTTAAAAAATGATTGATATCTTCTGATTTTATGTTACCTTCATTTCCAAATTTATCCTTCCCAGCTCCCCCACCCAGAGGACTCCCTATAACAAAGAATACAAGGGAGAGTGAAGAAAAACACAATTCACTAACAGATCAGCTGAGTCTGACTGTATCTAACACTTTGTATCAAGAGAAAGGAAAAGTCCATTTTTCTCGTATCTTCTACAGGATCAAGTTTGGACATCATAATGATACAGCATTCAATTCTTGTTTTTGTTTACATTATTGCAGTCATGTGGTTTGTTTTCTTGGTTCTACTTCCTTCACTTTAAATCTGTTTATCTATTTCCCCATATTTTTCTGAAACATTTATTGTTCTTATGCTGCAATGATATTCCAATAATTCGTGTACCACAATTCTTACATTGAGAAATTCCTCTATTAATTAGAGCCCAAGCCTTCTAACTCCAAATATAACATTTCCATTACAGCAAGCTGCTGATCCTTGGAAATGGCACAGGAAATATCTCTATGTGGGCTCTTCTCTTTTACCTGCCTCCTCCCAGATTTCCTTCATGGCCCCAGGCATTTTTGGATAGATCAAGGGTCTTTTTGAAAAGCCCCGCCCTAGAGTGGAGGCTCAGGTCACACCTGGAGGAGCGGGCTTTGTTAGTCTAATTAGGAGAATACTTTCTAGAGATTAAACCCAGCCAGGAAGAGGGAAAAAAAAAAAAACAAGAGAAAAACTGGAATAATTTTACTGGGGAATGTACTGAGAAGTCTTCGTAGCCTCCTATTAAAACAAGATGTTTTCAGATTCAAATGATTCCATAAATTAGCAAATTGTACACACATTAGTGTTAAAATAAGTGGAGCTACTGAGAAAGTTGTGAACTGTTAACAACCTGGCAACTTTCTGAAGTGTTTGCCAGCAGAAAGTGTTTAATCCATGGGAGGTTGGAAGGGAAATACCCCAGTGAAGGACTCTGAGTGGCTGCTATCCTGAGGATGGAAAACGGAGAGAATAGGAAGTAGGCATCTTTCTGAGAGGAAGAGAAAGGAGGGGAGGTGGAGAGGAGGGGAGATGAGGAGGAGGGGAAGAGGGAATGTGGGAAGGGGAGCTGGAGAGGAGATAGAGACTTGGAACTTTCCTTGGGCTTGTCTATGATGGGCTATCTCAGCAAGGAGAGCACCAGATACCAGTAAATAGCAGCAGGGAGGCATGCAGAGATGTTCTGGCAGCAAAGAGAAGTGGGTGAAGGCAACTATTCAGGTAGTTAAGGCCATACAAAAGTATCCCCCATGGTGCATGTGAGCTGCCTGTAGCGCCATAAACATTTCTGAATTTCCAAGGTTTGAATGGTGCAGGACAAAAATCTCTGCATTTGCCAGCAGGGAGTCTGGGTCTGGGTCTTAGCTCTGCTTCTCATTATCTGTGTGACTTTTGGCAAGTCGCTTTCTCTGAACCCCTATTTCCTTAATTTTTTTTAAGAGGGGCTTTGAGCTGTACAATCTCTAAAGGTTTTTCTGCCTCTACATCCTATGAAAGACACATTTTAAAAAGTGGTAATTCATTAAGATATCTCCTGTGGATGCTAAGCAGCTGTTTTGTGATTGGCTTCGCTGGTATTTTACCACAGAAATGGGTTGCTTCTTGATACTGTGTTATGTAAGGCTAACATTTTTGTTTATTATAATTATTTTTTGTTTTTGTTTTGGTGCCTCTACTAGGAGAGACAAGGCAAACTTTTTTCTACTTTGGGGAAAACTCTGGTATTAAGAAAAAAAAAATCAAACTGGATAAAACTCCTGGGATTTTTCAGATAAGATATCAGAGGACCATGTTGAACTAAGCCTAGCTCAAGGAGTAAACTAGTTTGTGTGAAGAGAATCAGGGACCATCTTTCCATCTTCCAGATTGTTACACCCCTATGGTCTTCTGTTCCACATGCCTGGAACATATTCCCTCATCTCTACCTTTGAGAATTCACTGTTACCCTTAAAACTCACCTCAAGGACTACCTTTAACGTCAAGACTTTCTTCATTTCCCCAGATGTTAGTGCCCTCTCCCATTACCTTGTATTTATTTTATCTGTATTAATATCTGTACATGTTATCTCCTCCTAAATAGAATGTAAGCTCCTTCCTATCACTAGGTACTAGTATTGTGCCTAAGGTGCTTAACAAATGCATATTGACAGAGTGTTTCATAGCTCCTCCTTGGAGTTGTCCTACCTTGTTTAATCACAGTAATTCTCTGATTGATGTTTTTAAATAACAAAGTTTTGACCTGGAAGGGCCTTTATCAGATCATGGTTCAAACCCTTCATAGGACACTAAGGAATTTAAGACACACAGGTAGCAAGTAGAAGAGCTAGCACTCAAACCTAGAGTTTTGTGATTTTTTTTTTTAACATTTTTTACACATTCAATGAATATTTATAAAGCACTACCTCTGTGAAAGGCCCTTCGTAAGGAAGTCAAAACAGTTCTGGCCTCAAAGAACTTAGAAATGATATCCTACATGAGTTATTGAAAGGTTAGGATCTTTTCTTTTTTTGTCTTTTTGGAGGGGGAAGGCAGGGTAATTGAGGTTAATTGACTTGCCCAAGGTCACATGGCTAGTAAGTGTTAAGTAAGTGTCTGAATTTGAACTTAGGTCCTCCTGACTCCAGGGTGGGTGCTTTATTCACTGCCTCCTAGCTGCCTCTAGGATCTTTTCTTTAGATAAGGCAGACATGGAACTAAGTTAGTACTGAGATTTCACTTTCCTCTTTGGTCTTCTAAAAATGTGGACTTGGTTGGACTAATGCCTGAAACCCTTTTGGAGTCCTACTTGGAATTACCAAGTTGAAAAGAGTTTCCAGAGAATCTAAATAAGTTGGGTCCCACTGGCCTGGTTTCCGATTTTTCTTAAAGGATAAAGAAAGAAACCACCAATGAAGGTGAAAAAATGAAGAGCCTTTACAAAGCCCAGGTTGTCTATGGCTAACTGGATGGAGTCAGGCAGAAGAGAGGCTCTCACAACCAGTGAAGGTCTCTTGCCATAATGGATAACTAGGCAGGGAACACATTTAAAAGGTTTGAAATCAGTGATGGATGGCTCAGTTCTGGACTCTAGATGTGAAATAAGGTGTGGGTCATGAATTGACTTTAGGAGCATGATACTGAGGAGAAACGAAGATGAGAATAGAAAGAAAAAATGTTCATTATTACTATACAGCAGCGATGCTTTATAGAGGTAAAAGGCAACTCTATGGGCTTCCTCTTTTAAATTTTACATTACCAGTCCCACCCTCACACTCCCACTTCCTGCCCCCATCTTTAGATTGAATGCTTTATCATTTCATATGAAATGGGAGGAAAAGAAGGAGTAACAATGCCTCATCTCTACAGAATGGAAAGTAGGTGAATTCCACTCATGTTGCGGTTTTGTTTCCATGTTGAGATTTGACAATGACAAAAAGTCCAATGCATGTGCTCTTTTGTTAGAGGTTGAGAATATACATTTGTGTTCAAAACCACTCAGGTTCCATAGACCCTGTTCTGGTCTAGGGAAACAATCACTGAACATGAGATAACAGGGACCTTATAAGCCATCTAGTTAAACCCACGTCTTCTTTACAACATCTCTGCCAAGTGGTTGTCTAGATTCTGCTAATGTGGGGGAACCTGTGAGATCCTAAGGTCAGTCCTACTCTTTAAGCCCTCTTATTGTTGGGAACTTACTCCTTACATTAAACTTAAACTTGCTTCTTGATAAATTGACAGAATCAGACTACTAAAATGGGAAGGGACCTCAGTTGACCACTGAATCCAACCTAAAAGGTATGCCTAGTATCCTGTACAAGAGAAGGATACATTAGAGTCTCTGTTTGAAGAATGCCAATGAGGGAGAAGTGTTTCATAGAGCTTAATTGGGAGTTTTTTCCTTTGAGATCAAATCTAAATTTGCCTTTTTGAAATTTCTACCCATTGCCCCAGTTATTACCTCTGGTGCCATATTAAACAAGCCTAATCCCATTTCCACATGACAACCCTTCAAATACTTGAAGACAGCTGTAACATTCCCAAAGAGTCTTCTCTTCTCCAGGAACATCATGCTCACTTCCTTCAACTGACTATCATTTGATAATGAGGTCAAAGTCTTTTACCATCCTGCTTGCCCCCTTATAGATGCTTACTGTTTTTCCATATCCTTCCTATACCGTGGTTCCCAGCACTGAGAATTGTGCACCAGATGAAGTCTGACAAAGGCAGAATAGAGAGAGGCCATCCCTTTCTTATTCTTGGAAGGTATGCCTTTCTTAAAACAACCCAAGATAAAATTAGCTTTTTAAAGCTACCTCATTATACTGTTGTCTTTCAGTCTACTGAAACCCCAAATCTTTTTTAGATAAGCTACTTTCTATGCTATACTTGTGAAGTCGATTTTTTGAAACCAAGTATACTGACTTTACATTTATCCCTAATGAATTTCATCCTATTATAGTTAGTCCAATGCTCTAGCTTGTCAAGATTTTTTTGGATCCTGACTTTTTCTAGAGTGATATTTCTCCCTTCTAGCTTTGTACCATCTAAAAATTTGATGAGCATGATTTTATCTAAATCATTGAGAAAAATATTAACAAAAGATTAAACACAGATCCAAGGGGTCTTCCAGTGGAGACCTTTTGCCAACTTGACATTGAACCATTAATGAATACCTTTCAAATCTTGCCATGCAATCAGTTCCAAGTCCATATAATTATACTATTGTCTAGCTCATATCTCCATCTTTTATTTTTCTTAAAGTTAGTATTTTTTTTCGGTCAAGTACTTATTGTCTCTCCTTTCCAAATTCCCCTCTTCCATTGGGAAAAAAAAGAAAAACAAAACCCTTGTAACAAATTGGTCATGCACAAAAATGTATATCTCATTTACATCAGGACTCCTTCACCTCTCTGTCAGGAGATGGGAAGGATGCTTCATCATTGGTCACTGAACTGATGAAACATAAGTCTTTCAAAGTTGTTCGTCTTTACCATGTTGTCATTTGAGGTATTCAAGTAGGATGACTTTTTGTTTAGGTGACCACAGAAGGAATTCTTGCTCAGGACTGGAATAAACTATAATCTCTTTTGAGATCCTGACTTTGCGCTGGCCCTTCACTGTGCCTAGAACAAATACCCTCTTAGAATCTCTGGTTTCCTTCAAGTCTCTGTTCAAGTACTACCTTTGACATCTTCTTTCCTGATCCCTACCAACTGTGCCTCCCCCTCAAAAAACTATGTTTTTTTTTAAATATTAATTTTGTATGTACTTTGATGCCCCTTCTGAAATAACCACAATGACAAATAAACACTGCTCCCTGAGTCAGTCAATGAGAATATATAATGCTGCTACTATGTGCCAGGCACTGTGTTAAGCATTGGCAAAAGAGAGGGGACTGTTTCACACTGTATCTCTAACGCCTAGCACATAAAAGACACTTAATAAGTGCTGAGTGATTGACTCCTAAGTTATCTGTGCAGGTCTCTTGAGACAGTTTCTGCTTTTCTTCTGGATTTGAATTGTTTCCCTGTCTTCAAAATTTTATTCTTGTATTTCCCCTCTTTGGTTGACTTTTCTGTGTAGAATTTTAGTTCATAGGTTTCAATTATCCTTCCTCAGAACTCCATCATCTTTTCTCCCATAATCTAGAGTGTGTGCTAAACCATACTGTTAATTTTTTTCTTCATTATTATAAACACTAAGGAGTGGTGATTTCCCCTCAAGGTTTTCAATAATTTCTAGCAACTGGTTTTTCTCTATTAGTGAGAGTTAGATATAAAACAGAATTTCCTTCCTGTTGGTTCCTTCATTTTTGGAAGAACTTGATTACATTAAACTAAATAACGCACTAACTAATACCTGTTACATGTAATGAAGTATATTAGGATCTGGGGAATAAAAAAATTAAAAATGTAAACAGTCTCTGCCCTCAAGGAGTTCGAATCCTACTATTGGGAATCAAAATATGCACAAATAAGAATTTTTTGGATACTACCTTTGATTTTATTAGTGCCCCATGAGAAACTTTCTCACTGACACATACTTTGCAATTTCCTTTCTTAGCAAGTTGTTGGGTACACCCAGAGGCTACCTATCCAGTCACATGGCCATTAGATATCAGAGATAGGACCTGAATCCTGGTCTTTCTGACCCTAAGACCAGTTTGCTATCCAAAGTACTATGCTGCCTCCTATAAACAGAAAATACATGAAATAAATATGAAATAATTTTATGTGGGGGAATAAGAGAAAATTAAGACTAAGGTAATTAAGAAAGTCCTTTCATAGGTTTATCTGAGCCTTGAAAGGAACTGACCCTCGTGAACTTGATTATTTTTTTAACCTATTTAGGACTTTGCAATTCTCTATTACATTTTATTCTATTTGACTCACCATTCTAGCTTTTTGAGATTTCTTTGGATCCTGATTGTTTTTCAGTATCTTGCCTTGCTTTGTATCTGTAATCATAATTTGAAGATCTTTCCTGCACCCTTAATAGATCTGGGTGAATTTGAGGACCTTTCCTGATTTGAAAATAAACTTTGCCTCCTAATAGGCTGAATGTGGTCACATGGAGCCTGTGGTGGAAGGTTTGTTTTTCAGAAAGGCACAACTTTTGTTACTTTTTAGTCAAGTGGGTCATGAGGGTTGTGATGTTCTCTGACCATGAGAAGGCTATATATACTTCTAAGATGAAGTTTTGCTTTGGGGCTCACTTTGGGAAGAGTTGTGTGATTTGACCAGATGAGACTCTGGGCAGCTGTTGAGCCCCTGGCTTTGAAAACTCAGATGTTGGTGCTTCTGTCTGTGGTGACTAACTGTATGTCTATCATGGTCAGACAGCTAGAAACCCTGTCTGTTGGTCTGCTGAATTGTGTTATTTTCTCTGTCTCTATTTTTGTCTGCTTGTAACTTCTGTTTGTATCCTCTGGAGTAGGATGCTGACTTTCCCCCATGAACTAGGTAAATGATATATGTTTGATTAAACTAAGATTATTAATCCTTTCTGAGTTGCTTTTCTTTAGAAAAGCAGATCAAAGAACCTATGCTAGCAGCTATCCTGGGTATGCTAGGGAACTTGCTGCTATAGTATCATATACAGATTTTACAACCATGCTATCTGTGTCAACCCAAGATGGAATGTTATATAGCAGAGGACCAAAAACATATCTGTGGAATTTTTTGCAGCAGACTTCCCTCTAAATTGACATTAACACACAAACGAGTATTTTTTGGGGGGTAGTCTAATTTACCAACTCTGAATCTGTTGAATTATACTGTCATCTAACCCACATCTTTCCAAGTTATCTACAGATGCTTTTACTGAATCCAGGCAAATATGTCTAAAGTATTCCTCTGAACTACTAGTGTAATAACCTTATTAAAAAAAAGAACTGAGGTGGTCAGACATAATCTATTCTTGATACAGTCATACTAACTTTTCCTTTGACAAATACTGGAAGGTCATCTCTTTAATAGTATGTTCTTGGATTTTTCCAGAGCCTGAAGGCCTATAGTTTGCAGACTCTTTGCTTCCTCTTCCTCCTCCTCCTTTGACACCTGAAACATTAGCCTTTCTCTAGTTCAAACCTCTTCTGTTCTTCATACTCTCTCAAAGATCACTGATAGTGCCCCAGCTATCACATCTTCGACTTCTTTCATAATCTGGCATATAGTTTATCCAGGACTTTAGATTTTTTTACTTATTGGGTGCAACTAGATGTTCTCTTAGTACATCTTCACTTATATTGACTTTTGACTCCCTTTTAACCATTTAAGACTATTATTTTTGGCAACAAGAAAAAAAACTAAAAGAAAAATGAGTTAAATGATTCTCAATCTGATCAATCTTTTGTTATCCTCACCCTTGCCATTCTGAGTAACAGACTCATCACTTCTTTGATCCTTTCATTTTTTCCAAGTGGAAGTATTATCCCTTTCCCTCCCTTTTTGGACCATAGGCCTGGTCTGAGAAGTCAGCATGAACTTCAAAAGGGAAATGACCCTTATAGAGAGGCAACCTTGGAACCATTTCTTTGGCTGCTAAGGCCCCTGCTTCCTGAGCAGCCACAGTTGCTGAAAATCCTGAAAAATATACCACCAAAGTCCTTGGCAGTGTCAAATGTCAATTTAGAAATATTTTAACATTAGAAATGGATATGGTTTTTATTAATGGAAATGACATTAAAGAAGATGCATTGCCATCTGCTTTGCGGATGCTCCTTAAGGACCATGGAACCTTTTTATCTAATTTGCATCTCAAAAAGTTCCATATGTCTTGTATCCCCTTATTATTAGAATGTGAGTTCCTTGAGAGCAAGGACGATCTTACTTTTTACTTCATATCCCCAGCACTCAGTGCAATTATTTGCTTATAGTAAGTGCTTAATAATTTTTTTCATTCATTCTTTCATATTCAACTTAAATCTCTCTTGAGTGTGATTGCAAGATGCCAGGCAAATATATCTTTATCAGGCATTATAATATACACTGCAAGAACCTATTATTTCCATATTATGTCATAATCCAGAAACTCAAGACTATTCTTAGACACCAAGAAGCAGTATGATAGAGTGAGCAGAGTGCTGGACTTGGGATTGAGAGTCCTGGGTCTGAATCCCGTGTGAATGTTATTAGTTAATATAAGCTCTTTTCCAATAGTACTTTCCTCATTCTTTGTTCTGTTTCTCTAGCACCCAGAATAGGGTGTAGCCTTTAGCAGTCATTTTTGATTCTGTTGTTCAGTCATGGGGTTTTCTTGGCAAGGATACTGGAGTGCTTTGCCTTTTTTTTTCTCCAGTTCATTTTATAGATGAGGTCAAACAGGGTTAAATGACTTGCCCAGGGTCACAGGTAGAACTTATCTGAGGCCAGATTTGAACTCATGAAGATGAGTCTTCCTGACTTCAGTCTCAGTACTCTATCCATTGTGCCACTTAGCTTCCCAACAGGCACTTAATCAATGTTTATTGACTGATGTAACTTCTGAGAGCCTTAGTTTCCTCATCAGCACAATGGAAATACTGGTATATGTACTACCTAAGTCAAAGGGTAGTTGTAACTCAAACTCTTTGTAAAATCTTTTAATAAAATTTTATTTTATTTTTAATTTATGGAATAAAACAAGCATTTCCATAACATAGTATAATAAACAGGATGATTTCACATGAAACTGCAAATCTATTATGCATAGCTTGCTAATCCTTTTAAATATATAATAAAATGTTCATGTAAATTTCTTTTTTCTCCCCTCTCTCCTCTCCCTACCTCCCTGCCAAGAGATGGCTACCATTAGACACAAATATGTACACACACACATATTATACACACACACACACACACACACACACACACACACACACACATGCACATCTTATCCATACTTCTTTTTATCAGTTCTTTCTCTGGATGCAGATAGTAGTCTTCCTTCATAGGTCCTCTGTAGTTTATTTGGGTATTTATAATGCTCAAAATGACTTAGTCATTCTAAGTTCTTTCCTCCCCCTCAATAATTTATTTATTCTTAAGTTTTCAACATTCATTTCCACAAGGTTTTGAGTTCCAAAGTTTCTCCTCATCTCTTCCCTACCCCCATCTCAAGATGGCAAGCATTCTGATTACCTTTTCCCCCAGTCTTCCCTCTCTTCTATTTCCCCCCCGCCCCATGCCCCTCTTACCCACTTCCCCCTTACTTTCTCATAGGGGAAAATGGCTTTCTATACCCCATTGCTGTATATCTTATTTTCCAGTTGCATGTAAAAATAATTTCTTAACATTTGTTTTTAAAACTCTGAGTTTCAGATTTTCTCCCTTCTTCCTTCCTCACCCACCCCCATTGAAAAAAGAAGCAACTGAATATAGGTTATACATGTGTAGCTAAGCAAAACATTTCCATAGTAGTCATATTGCAAAAGACTATTATTTCCCTCCATCCTATCCTTTCCCCTCATTTATTCTATTTTCTCCATTTCAAATGTTTGCTTCTGACTACCCTCTCCCCCAATCTGCCTTCCCTTCTATCATCCCTCCCTCCCCATCATACCCTTTCTCCCTACTTTCCTGTAGGATAAGATACCAAATTGAGTGTGTATGTTATTCCCTCCTTAAGCTAAATCCAATGGGAGTAAGGTTGACTCATTCTGTTTTACTTCCTTGCTCTTCCCCTCTATTGTAACAGCTTTCTCTTGCCTCTTTTATGTGAGATAATTTACTCTATTCTATCTCTCCCTTCTCTCCTTCTCCCAACATATTCCTCTCTCACCTCTTAATTTTATTTTTTAGTTACCATCCCTTCATATTTAACTCACCTGTGCCCTCTGTCTATTTATAAGTATATACACATACATACATACACATGTATATGTGTGTCTATAAGTATATGTGTATACATATACATATATATTTCCTTCAACTATCCTAATACTGAGAAAAGTCTTATGAGCTACAAACATCGACTTTCCATGTAGGAATGCAAACAGTTCAACTTTAACAAGTTCCTTATGATTTTTCTTTCCTGTTTACCTTTTCATGCTTCTCTTGATTCTTGTATTTGAAAGTAAAATTTTCTGTTCAGCTGTGGTCTTTTCATCAAGAATGATTGAAAGTCCTCCATTTCATTGAATATCCATATTTTTCCCTGGGTAGATGATTCTTGGTTTTAATCCTAGCTCCTTTGACCTCCGGAATATCATATTCTAAACCCTTCCATCCTTTAATGTAGAATCTGTTAGATCTTCTGTTATCCTGATTGTGTTTCCACAATACTTGAACTGTTTCTTCCTGGCTGCTTGTAATATTTTCTCCTTGACCTGGGAACTCTGGAATTTAGCTATAATATTCCTAGGAGTTTTCTTTTTGGGATCTTTTCAAGAGACAGTCATTGAATTCTTTCCATTTCTATTTTACCCTCTGGTTCCAGAATATCAGGTCAGTTTTCTTTGATGATTTCTTGAATGATGGTATCTAGGTTCTTTTTTTGAAAATGCCTTTCAGGTAGTACAACAATTTTTAAATTCTCTCTCCTGGATCTGTTTTCCAGATTAGTTTGTTTTTCCGATGAGATATTTTGTAGTCTTCTATTTTTTTCATTCTTTTGGATCTGTTTTATAATTTCTTGATTTCTCATGAAGTCATTAGCTTCCATTTGCTCCACTATAATTTTGAAGGAATTATTTTCTTCAGTGACCTTTTGGACCTTCTTTTCAATTTAGCCAATTCTGATTTTTAAGGCATTCTTCTCCTCATTGGCTTTTTGGATCTCTTTTGTCATATGAATTAGTCTATTTTTAAGGTGTTATTTTTCAGTATTTTGGAGTGTCTCCTTTAGCAGGCTGTTGAATTGTTTTTCATGATTTTCTTGCAACACTCTCATCTCTCTTCCCAATTTTTCCTCTACTTTTCTTAATTGATTTTCAAAATCCTTTTTGAGTTCCTCTAGGGCCTGCAACCAATTTATATTTTTTTGGGCTACAGAAATTTTGACTTTCTTGTCTTCTTCTGGTTCTATGTTTTGATCTTCTTTGTCACCAAAGAAAGATTCTATAGTCTAATTTTTTTCCTGTTTGCTCATTTTCCCAGCAAATTCCCTGACTTTTGAGCTTTTTGCCCAGGTAGGACTCTACTTCCAGAGTGGAGAGTGCTGTGTCCCAAATTTCTGGGGTTTTGCATAGCTGTTGTTGGAGCTACTTCTAGGCACCTGCCTGAGAACTGTGAGGAGGACATTCTCTCCACAGCCACCACAAGCTCTACCTCACCCCAGGATTGTCACCAAAGACTGCAACCTAGATCCAAGCAGGGCAAAGAAACAGAAACCTGCCTGGGTGCCAGCAAAGAGGGTCCTGCTATTGCCCTATGATCAGCTGCTTGGTCTCCTCATCTCTGGGCCTGGAGATGCAGAAGCAGCTGCTGCTACTGCCTCAGTCAGCTCCACAGCCTTGGGGGCTGGGGCAGAACCGTGCTCTTCTCTCACCCAGGCCCAACAGAGTTTCCCCACTGACCTTTTACTTTCTCCTTGGTTTTTGTGGGTTGAGAAGTCTGGAAACTGCCATATCTGCCAGTGATTCAGTTCCCTGAGATCTGTTCTGGCCTGGTCTGTGCTGGCACGGCCCATATGGGACTGCGCCCCACTCCCAGCCTGGTGCAATAGATCCTTCTTGTCAGCCTTCCAGGCTGTCTTCAGCTGGACATGTGTTTCACTCTGTCATTTTGTGGGTTCTGTAGCCCTACAATTTGTTCATAGTCATTTTTTTACAGGTACTGGAGAAACTCAAGCAAGTTCCTGCTTTTACTCCTTCACCTTGGCTCCATCCAAAGTTGTTCTTAAAACAGCACTGCTGTTACTGTGCACAACATTGTTTTGGTTCTGATAATTTAGCTCTTCATTATTTTATGTAAGTCTATCCATGTTTTTCTAAGATCAGCAAGCTCATCATTTCTTATAACATGGTAGTATTTTATCACAATAATATACCACAACTTGTTCAGTCATTACTCAATTGATGGGCATTCATACAATTTTCAGTTCTTTGCTACCACAGAGAGTTTCTATAAATTTAAGAACATAGAGATCCTTTTCCTTTTCCCCTAATCATTTTAATTTGATGTAAGATATCATTCTACACCTATCAGATTAGCTAAAATGATTGAAGGAGAAAGCAACAAATGTTGGGGGGCATGTGGAAAAATAGGGACACTAATTCATTGTTGGTGGAATTGTAAACTGATCCAACCATTTTGGAGAGCGATCTGGAATTATTCTTAAAGAGTTATTAAACTGCTTATACCCTGTGACCCAGTAATACCACTACTAGGTCTACTTCCAAAGATGAGTAGGGAAAAAGTAAAATCTTATATAAATGATTACTCCTACATCTTCCTTTTTTGCTGAGGGTTCTACCTTCAACTGGGAAGATATCGCTTGCCTTCCAAAGGGTTTCAATTTCTAACCCCAAACTTCATAATGTCTAGCAAAGCTTTATATATTCCTTCATTTGTACTCATGGCAATTACCACAGATGAGTAGTGGTCATCAGGTTTGATAAGTCTTGAGAAACCTCAATCATACCTTATACATTAGAATACCTATCAGATACAGAAATGATCATTACACAAAACCAGCCCAAGTTATATTAGTAAAAAGCCATTCCAGACTAATCTCAATTCTTATTTTGTTTTTGGGTAGGGTTAGTAGACTGGCTAGATAGAGGGAATCACAGAATCATAGAATCTCAGAACTGGAGGGGACCTTATAGGTAATTTGGTTCAATCCAAATTCCTTCTGCAATATAACTGAAATGTGGCCATCAAGCCTTTGCTTAAAGATCTTAGGATCTGAATTAGGTTTAAGTGACCCCTTCTTTAAACATTTCCAATTCCTTAATAAGCCAGTCTCATATGGCATTATCTCAAGGTCCTTCCCTGTTTTGGAGTCCTTCTTATGGACATTTCCATCATTCACAAGTATAGGGGCCAGAAGTGAACCCGATAATCCAGATGTAAATTTAACAGGGTAAAAGTAGGACATAATTATCCCCTCCATGGTACTCTCGATGCCCATCTTTTTGTAGACTAAAATTATATAGATTTATTTTGGTTGCAAAATCCCAGTTGACTTAGATGGAGCTTACTTTGATCAAACTCATAGAACTTTTTCAGACAAATTGCTTTCTTGATGTGCCTCCCCCATCTTGCCTTTGTGAAATTGCTCTTTAAAACCCAAGGGCAAGAGCTTACATTTATCCTTATTAATTTTCATCTCATTATTTTGGCCCAATGTTGTATCCCATCAAGATCTTTTTGGATCCTTTCCAGATTTGTGTCATCTGCAAATATGTTAGCATATCTTTTATCTTACAACTTGATAAATATATTAAACAGTACAGGGCCAAATATAGATTATGGGGCATTCAAATGGAGATGTCCTTCCAAGCTGACATCCAATGCCATGTACATAGTATATTAGAATTTCAGTAAAAGAACTTGACATTGTCTCTCTACAACCTTGTGGACAAGATCAGAGTCCTGTTGATTGAGTGGTGGTAGTTATGCTTAAATCATACGATCTAAAGAATATTGATTAATATTTACCTAGAGGGAAGTCTCTTCTAGAATTCTTTATCATGTTCTGTTCAACATTTTTATTAAAGATTGGGATGAAGGTATAGAGAGTACGCTTATCAAATTTGTCTGTCATGAAGCTGGGAGAGATGATTCAGATATTAGATGATAGAATCAGGACCTAATGTGATCTCAATGGGTTGGAAGGATTGGCAGAAGCTAATAAAAGAAACATGTAAAGTTTCAGGACTTCATTTCTACAATTTGGTTCAAAAAACTCAAACTGCACATACCCAGGATGGTGAAGACATAGATAGAGAGAAATTTATGTTAAAAAGCCTTAGGAGGGGCAGCTAGGTAGATCACAGGCCCTGAAGTCAGAAGGACCTGAGTTCAAATTCAGCCTCAGACACTTAACACTTACTAGCTGTGAGACCTTGGGCAAGTCACTTAACCCCAACTGTCCTGCCTTCAACCCTCCAAAAGAAAAGACACCTCCCTGCAAAAAGCCTTATGAGCCTTAATAGCTCCAAATCTTAATTCACGTCATTGGTATGTTACAATTTCATTATTAGATGGCTACTATTCATAATGAGGAAGGCAACAATCTAATAATAATAATGACAGTAGTAATAATAATAATAGCTAGTATTTTTGTAGTGCTTTAAGGTATGTGAAGCATTTTACAAATATCTATTTTTATCCTCACAACAACCCTGGGAAGTAGGTGCTATTATCTCTATTTTACAAATGAGGAAACTGAGGCAGGCAGAAGTCAAGGGACTTATCTAAGGTCATAGAGTTAATGTCTGCACCTGGATCCGGTGTCTGACTCTGGGTCCGGTTCCCTATCCACTCACTGCTTATCTTGTGTTATTTTGCCTTAGACTACATATGGAATAGTGTGTCTGGTATGTCTGGCCTCAATTTAGGTGATGAACTGAATCACTCACTATAAGACAAATCAAGATAGGAAGGGGACTAGAATATATTCCACAGGAGGATCTGCTGAAGGTGAACATTTTTTTTTTTACCTGGGAGAAGCTAGGCCTTGGGGACAGGTAGCACAGTAGCAGCTTTCAAATATTTGAAGAATTGTGGAATAAGGACAATTAGATTTATTCTGTTAAGCTCCATATTGTAAAAGTAGGATTGATAGGTAGAAATTATGGAAAGGTAAGTTTAAGCTTAATATATAAAAAAAAACTACATCTTGACAAAAAAGAGCCATATAAAAGTGAAATGGCTGCCTCTAAAGGCTGGGAGTTCACTGTTATTGGAGGTTGCCAGCTAAGTAGTGAATGACCAAGTTATGAGGGATATTGTGGATGGAATTCACTGTTATGGGTTGTTGCACTGAGATGATGGGTACCCAATGGAATTGGGGGCTGCTTCTTAGCGTGTAGCTGTGGCACTAATCTGGGGTATTTAAAGAAAAATAAGGGCAGTGTCTATTGATAGTAGAAGTTAAGGCTAGCTACGACTTTATAGCCTTTGGGCAGGAACTGACTGGTATAAACCTTCAGTGTACATGGAAGGGTATAGAAAAGCATGGATATTCTTATAGGCATGCTGACCTACAAGGAGGGTAGAGGAGGGTAACTGGGTTATGTTTCTCTTCCCCCACTCTTTGGTATGGTTATATAGTTAAATTAATCAGAAGGGCCAGTCTGTGATGAAATGATAATTATGATACAGAACTATATTTCAGAGCCCTAGATGCTATAAAAGTAGGAGCTGAAGTAGAAGACCAGAGGTTCCTTTCAGACTTTGGACTTCTACAGTAAAGTATGAAGAAACAGACTTATGAGATCATAGGGCCATGAGAGAAGCAGAAGAGGCCGTGGGCACAATTTAGCCTTGACCCTATCATTTTACACATCAGAAAATTCACAGAAAAATCACTTTATCAGTTAATTTACTTCAAGCCCTTCATTTTACAGATGAGGAAACCGAGGCCCAGAAAAATTAATTGACTTGCTCACACAAGTATGAAGGGGAAAGGCTATGTATGATTCAAGCACCTTCTGACTCTAACCAAGCATTTCTTCTCCTATACCAGCCTGCTTCTATACCAAGCAAATTTAGTACACATATCAAGGAAGGAATTCCTGACAGTTTCTTCACGTATAGATTTTATATGTATAACTCCTATTTTGCATCATAGTGATACTATTTGGGAAGAAACTTGGGTTCTTCCCTTTAAAATCTGGGACACACTGTAATTTTTCAGGCTTTATACTAATACTCCTTACCTCATACCCTGTGTCTTAGCTAAAGTGTATTGCTAGAAGTGTGTATATATAGATATGCATACATATATGTATATGTGCATATGTATGTGTGTATGTATGTCCATTAATTCAAATCTAGCTTTACACACAAACTAGTTGTATGATCCTGGGCAAGTCATGTAAACCTGTTTGCCTTACTTTTCTCACCTGTAAAATGACATAGAAAAGGAAATGGCAAACCACTTCAGGACCTTTGCCAAGCAAACCTCAAACAGGGTCATGAAGAGTCAGAGATGACTGAGATGTCTGAACAAAGTGTGTATATGTGTATACTCACATATATGTATATATTCACATATAAATACATACACAGGTGTATGTGTGTGTGTGTGTGTGAATGTAATACTTTCCTACCTTGGTCTACACCTCTGCTTTCCCTGTTCTCTATGCTTGGAGTGCCCTCCTGTATTCTTCACCTCTCAAAATCCTGTCTGTTCTTTAAGACATCTTCAAAGCCATCTTTCTTGCATGAAGTTTCCATGATGCCATGAAGATTCCACTTCATTTGGGAATGAGCTTTCCTTCCTTGAAGTTTATAGAGCCCTTTGTTAGTAACTCAAGTAGAGAGCATAACATCATGAATAAGGAGGCAGGAAGATGAATTAAAATACTGCCTCAGATATTTACCAGCTAGGAAAGTCACTTTGCTTTTCTGAGGCCAAGTGTCCTAACAGTGTCCTAAAATGGGGCTAATCAGAGTAAATGCCTCATAGGGTAATTATGAAGATAAATTAAGATTATAAATTATATGTTACACACATGTATAATTGCTTTGCAAACCTTAGAGAATGATGTAAATATGCATACACACACACTCACTCAGTAGTGTCAGCACTGACCATGATTATAATTATTCCTGTATGGTGCTTTATCACAAAGTATAGTAGATTCTCTTATAGAAGACAGAAGTGAAACATTTATTCAG
>CM053597.1:161820814-161871303 GCA_028646575.1 Pseudocheirus occidentalis | reverse complement strand
CACTTTTTTTTTTACCTTTTTACACAAGCACTTAACCTGCCTTTATTTTATATTCTTAGATATTTTTCCATGTGTCTAATTTCCCTACCCCAAAAGAATACAGCTTCCCTGATTCTCTTCTCTTCTGCTTCTCCCCTAGCACACAGCACGGTGCACAGTATAAGAAGGCTAGGAACTGCATCAGGGACATCGTGGGTTTGGGGAACTCTGTCCACTTCCTGCTCACTGACAGCCTTAGAGAATTGGGAAGTTCACTGACTTGCCTAGGGTCATAGGGCCAGTAGAGGTCTGCAGCAGGACTTGAGCACATGGCTTCGAGGCTGGTTTGCTATATATTAGGGCTTCTCATTCACTTTGCCTAGAGTAAGTGATTAATAAATGTTTGGTATTTAGTATTTGGATAGCACAATGGATAGAAAATTGCAGATTTGTTGTTCGGTCCTTTTTTAGTCGTGTTGGATTCATGGTGACCCCATTTGGGGTTTTCTTGGCAAAGATATTGTAATGATTTGCTATTCCCTTCTCCAGTGTTAAGAAAACATGAGTTCAAATGTGGCCTCAGACATTAGCTGTGTGACTTTAGACAAGTCACTTAACTTCTGCACGCCTTAATTTCCTCATTTGTAAAATGGGGCTAACAATAGCACCTGTCTCCCAGGATTGTTGTGAGGATACAATAAAATTATATTTGTTAAAACACTTTGCAAACCTTAAAGTGTTTTATTGTTGTTGTGGTTCAGTTGTATTGATGCATTGTGATCCCATTTGGAATTTTCTTGGCAGAGACTCTGGAATGGTTCGCTATTTTTTTTTCCAGTTCATTTTATAGATGAGGAAACTGAGGCAAGCAGAGTTAAGTGATTTGCTCAGGGTCACACAGCTAGGAAGTGTCTGAGGTCAGATTTGAACTCCGGAAGATGAGTTTTCTTGACTCTAGGCCTGGCCCTCTATCCACTTGCTGTGCCACAGTGCTTCCTTAAGCACTTCCTTAAAGTGCTCTCTAAATGCTACTTATTAATTCTGAATTGAATTCGACTCTGTTTATACTCAACTGCTGAACTGTACATCATTCTTTTTTTTAAAGTTAATTTGTTTATTTTTAGTTTTCAACATTTATTTCCATATAGATTTTTTTCACTTCTACCGTCCCCAAGACATCATATAATCTGATAAAGGTTCTACATATAAATTTCTATTAAACATATTTTCACATTAGTCATGTTGTATAGAAGAAATATAAAAAAATAGGAGAAACCACGAGAGAGTAAAAAACTTAAAACAAAACAAGAAAAAAACCAGTCTGCTTTGCTCTGCATTCAGACTTTATAGTTCTTTCCCGGGATGTTGGAAAGAATTCCATCATAAGTCCTTTAGAATTGTTTTAGGCTCTTGCATTGTTGAGAAGGGTTAAGTCTCTCAAAGGCAGTCTTCACACACTGTGGCTGTTCCTGTGTACAGTGTTCTCCTGGTTCTGTTCACTTCACTCAGCATCAGTTCATATAAGTCTTTCCAGGTTTTTCTGAAGTCCATCTATTCATTATTTCTTATAGCACAACAGTATTCCATTACATCCATATATCACAATTTGTTCAGCCATTCTCCAATTGATAAGCATCCCCTCAATTTCCAGTTCTTGGCCACCACAACAAGAACTGCCATAAATATTTTTGTACATGTGGGTCCTTTTCCCACTTGTATGATCTCTTTGGGATACAGCCCTAGAAGTAGTATTGCTGGGTCAAAGAGTAAACACATTTTTTATAGCCCTTCGGGCATACTTCTAAATTGTTTTCTATAATGGTTCAACTCCTCCAACAATGAATTGGTGTTCCAACTTTCCCATGTCTTCTCCAACATTTATCATTTTCCTGTTTTGGCACATTAGTCAATCTGACAGGTGTGATGTGGTACCTCAGAGTTGTTTTAATTTGCATCTCTCTAATCAATAGTGAATTAGAGCATTTTTTTCATATGACTATAGATAACTTTAATTTCTTCCTCTGAAAATTGTTCAGTATCCTTTGACCATTTAACAACTGGGGAATAACTTGTGTTCTTGTATATATACAGTTCTGTATATATCTTAGAAATTAGGACTTTAGGGGCAGCTAGGTGGTGCAGTGAATAGAGCTCTGGTCTTGGAGTTGGGAGGACCTGAGTTCAAATCTGGCCTCAGACACTTAACACTTATTAGCCATGTGACTTTGGGCAAGTTACTTATCCCCAGTTGCCTCACCCTCCCCCTCAAAAAAAAAGGAAAAAAAATTTTTAAATGAGGACTTTATCAGAGACAATAGTTGTAAAAATTCTTTCCCAGTTTTTTGCTTCCCTCCTAATCTTGGTTACATTGGCTTTGTGCAAAATGTTTTCAGTTTAACGTAATAAAAATTATCCATTTTGCATTTCATAATGCTCTCTCTTTCTTATTTGGTCATAAATTCCTCCATTGTCTATAAATCTGACAGATAAACTATTCCTTGCTCCCCTAATTTGTTTATAGTATCAGCCTTTATATCTAAATCATGTACCCGTTTGGACTTTATTTTGGTATACGGTGTTAGACATTGATCTATGCCCAGTTTCTGCCATACTTGCACATCATTCTTGTTGAGTGATCTCTACCATCAGTTTTTGAATAATCAATACATAAACTCTGCAAACTGTAGCATAACATGAAACCTCAATCAACCAGAATATTCCGAGTTCAGGTTAACAAGAAAAGCTTTTTGGTTTTAATATCTGAAAGCCCTAACATGTTGTCAAATTAATAAGTACTGAAATAACAGAATGTGTTATTTCAATGACTCAGAGTCCTGAAATGCTTCGTGATTCATTCAACAACCATTTATTAATTTTCTCATATATGCTAGACACGATGTAGGGGCTAGAATAGTCTTTGTCTTCAAAGAGCTTCATTATTCTGGGAGATATATTTTCATTGTCCTTTATTTACATATTGGAAACTGGGTCAAATGCATACATGGAGTGGGGTGGAAGGGAATAAACATTTATGTGGGGCCTACCATGGACCAGAAATTGTACTAAGTTCTTTACAAAATTATCTCAAATATGATCTCATCTCACAACAACCCTGCAAGCTAGGTATTAATATTATTTCCATTTTATAGTTGCAGAAACTGAAGCAAATAGAGGTTAAAGGATTGCCCAGCATCATAGAGGGAGTAAGCACCTGAGACCATGTTTGAATTCTGGTCTTCCTGACTCCAAGTCCAGTGCTCTATGCATCATGGCACCACCTAGCTCCCTCCATGGTAATAGATGTTACTGCTTTTTCAACTGTATTATGCTGCTTCTTACTGGAAGTGTGAATTTAAGAAGCTGGAATTCAACTTCTTGGGTACTGCTGTGCTGTCTTCCATGCTATTTTAGTGAACAAGATGGGGTAGGAGGAGGAGATGGTATGGGTTATCTGAGGGTACAATTGGGTGAGTTTGGAACTGGTTAAATGACTTGAACAACTGAGCAACACTATGAAATGACTGAATAGTTTCTTTTTTTCAGAGGCAGCTAGGTGGCTCAGTGGATAGAGCACTGGGCCTGGAATCAGGAAGACCTGAGTTCAAATCTAACCTCAGACCATGGACAAGTCACTGAACCTCTATTTATTTTAATCCATTGGAGAATGAAATGGCAAGCCATTCCAGGAACTTTGCCAAGAAAACTCCATGGACTATGTTGGTGTACTATGGTCCACAGGGTCAAGAAGAGTTGAACACGACTGAACCACTGAACAACTAAATGACTGAACCCAAGGAGTCATCACTTAAGAATTGGTGTCAACTTGGAAAGTCATTTCTAGAGGCTGCCCTAGGGATCTATCCTTGGTCTCATATTATTCAACACCATTTAGAATCAACAGCTTGAATAAAAGAATGGAGTTCATGCTTGTCAAATTTTTTAGGTGACATGAAGCTTGTTGGGGAGGGGAAAGAATAATTAACTCAATGGATCAGAAGAGTCCAGATCCAAAAAGGTCTCACATGGCTCTGACAATTGGGCAAATCAAACAAGAAGACATTTAATGGGATAAACTGACAATTTTTTATTTGGATCCTAAAAATTAGTTTAATGAATGCAGCACAGGGGAGGTGGAACTGCCTGTAAAAAGGTCATGAGGGTTTAGTGGATTGAAAACACAGTAAAAATGAATAAGACACAGCACAGGAAAAGTTAATGGCAGAACCCGTGCTGCATTAAGACGCATAGTGCCCAGAATAACAGAGGAAACAGCTCCACTGCATTTTGCCCTTATCAGATGACAACTAGAGTACCATGTTTAGTTCTGGGCACCATAATTAAGGAAAGCTAGAGATAAGCTGGAGTATGTCAAGAAGAGGCCTATCAGAAGAATGAGAGAATGGAGAACACTACGGTTAAAGATCAGTTAGCGGCTTAGCCTGAGAATGAGAAGACTGAAAGTGGATGTGACAGCTGTCTTCAGTTTTTTGTAGGGCTGTCATGTGGAAGAGGGATTCGTTTTGTTCCACTTGGCCTCATACAGCAGAATTAGGAAGAATGGGAAGAAGCTGCAAAGAGGAAGATTTAAGTTTGATGTAAGAAAAACCATTCTTTTATTAGAGCTGCCTAAAGCGGATGGGGAATAGTGAGTTCTCCCATCACTAGGGGTTGTGGGTTCTCCCTTACTGGAGGTCTCCAAGTAGATGCTAGATGAAGCCTTGTTTGAAATATTGTTGAAAGGATTCTCGTTCAGACAATGGATTGGAACAACGGTCTCTTCTAACTCTTGAGATTCTGTAACTGTATGATTCATAACCATAAATTAGGCAGGGAATAAGGCTAGGGCAGCTAGGTGGCACAGCGAATAGAGTACCAGTCCTGGAATCAGGAAGACCTGAGTTCAGTTCCAGCCTCAGACACATACTAGCTGTGTGATCCTGTGAAAGTCACTTAACCTCAGTCTGACTCAGTATCTTCATCTGTAAAATGAGTTAGAGGAGGAAATGGCAAACCACTCCAGTATCTTTGGTTAGAAAACCCCAAATGGGGTCCTTCTGAGTAAGATATGACTGAAACAACTAAACAATAACAACAACTAGCTTTAAGATTCTGTAATTCTCTGTGGTCAGGGCAATCATGAGCAGTTCAATTTTTAAAAAAATTTCTTTTTTTCTGTCTTTTTGGAGGGGGGAAGGCAGGGCAATTGGGGTTAAGTGACTTGCCCAAGGTCACACAGCCAGCGTTTCAAGTGTCTGAGGCTGAATTTTAACTCAGGTCCGCCTGACTCCAGGGCTGGTGTTCTATTCACTGTGGCACCTAGCTGCACCATTAAATAAGCAACAACAAACATTTCTTAAGGAAAAATGACTGAGAGGCAACATCATATAGCAGGTTTATAGTCAGAGGACCTTGGTTCAAATTCTAACAGTTCTAATCACCTAATTTCTCTGGGTCTTATTTTTCATTCGTACCAGAAGGATACTGAATTGGATGATCTCTCTGGTTCCTTTCAACTCTAAATTTATGATTCAGACACTCTATGACTGCTATATGCAGAGCATAAGGCTAAGTTTGGGGGAAGATATACGGATTAAACACCACAGCAACTATATTACCTTTTTATTTAGTTTGGGCAAAGCTCTATATGAGCTTGTTATCATTTTTGTCATTTCTTCCTGTCTCCACAAAATGAAATTCAAGAAAAAAATGTTACCCATTAATTGAAGGTTCAGATTCATTGAGCTGTGATGAATTGAAGAATGACACTTGGCATTGCTTAATGGGTTTGGAAATGCAAGGCTAACCCTTGCAAAGCATGTTCTGTTTTGCTCTATCACTGAGAATTGGGCCAGAGTCATTATTGATTACATCTTTCAACAATCATTAACTCAGGTTAAGGAGGGGGTAGGGGCAATCAGATATTACACATATTTTAAGTTTTTCCTTTTTTTTTTCCTTGGGAAAGTTGGTGGTATCTTTGGGAGATCTATTTCTACTTTAAAAAAAGATGAAGAGGAAAGCCTATCGTTAGAGGGCTTGATAGATCCTCTATGGAGGATTTATAGGAAGACATGGACATGACATAGGATGAGCATATCTGTACCAGTTGAACGTAGTACTCATGATGATAAAGATCTCAGCACCAATCTTGGTTTCTAAGACTATTTCAGGTGAAACATTCTCCTAAAGGAGTCAATACACTCTAATATACTTCACCCTACAAATCCCCCTCATCTATAGGGCCAGCAATATTTAAATAATAGCTAATCTTTATTCATATTGTGTGTATAGAAAGGGCTTAAATAAAATGGCAAATGAGAGGCAGCATGGTGTAACGGCATAGAGATTTGGTGTCAGGAAGACCTGGTTTCAGGTGGTATCTCTTCCAATGGTTCTGCTCCCCTAGGCAAATGACCCAATCTCTCAGTGCCCAAGACAACTTCCAATTGATCAATCATTTGTTAAGTGTCTAGAGCAGGCACCTCACAGCCTTCTGCTATTCTAATGTCCTAGCACAGGACACTGGTGCTGAGGAGATCAGGAGAGAATATGAGTAGAAGCTGGAATTTTAGATGATCTTTTGAAGACAATAAGGGATTTTAAGAGGCAGAAGCAAGGAAGGCATGCATTCAAGGCATGGGGAACTAACCAGAACAAAAGCACAGAGATAGGAGGTACCAGTAAGAAGGTTAGTTTGATTGGACCCTAGAGTACAGGAAGTGTTGGAATGTGTAATAAGATTAGAAAGGTAGGCTGGGTTCAGGATGTCAAAGATTTTAAAAGCCACACAGTTTCTGTTATTTCCTAGAGGTAATAGGGAGCTATTGAATTTTACTGAGCAGGTGGGATAATATGACAGTCAAATCATTTTATTAGCTGTGTGGATGATGGATTGGCATGAGATAAACCTGGGGCAGAAAGGCCAATTAGGTCACTATAGAAAGAGTTTAGACAAGAAGTGATAAAAGCAGCTAGGTGGTGCAGTGAATAGAGCACCAGCCCTGGTCAGGAGCACCTGAGTTCAAATCTGGCCTCAGACATTTTACACTAGCTGTGTCCCCTTAGTCAAGTCAATTAACCCTAATTGAGGTCCTTTGCCCCACCCCACAAAAAAAGGGAAAAAAAGAATTGATAAAGATCTGAACTGGGGTGAGGGTTGAGTGAAGGTGGATGTTGTAGAAGGAGAAACAATAAGATTTAGTAACTGATTGATTACATGTGGTGAATGAGGATGCCTCCAACTCCAACAATGTAAGGTATTGACTAGATGCTGGCAGAGGGTGTTTCCTCAGTGAGAGTTCCCTATAGCAATGAAACTAGGGGCCATTAAAAAACAAACAAAAACTCATACTGCCATAATATTTTACCATTTATAAAGCCCAAACAACTGTGCTAGTTGCAAATTTTATTATCCCCACTTTACAGATAACTCTCAAAGGCATTTGTGTGACTTGCCCTAATTAACACAGTAATTGTTGGAGCTGGACCAAAAATCTAGAGATTTCAGACTTCATCACCAACTTCTAATTTCAGGCAAGGCTTCAAATCTCTCTCAGAAAGAAGTCACAGATGCTCAACCATTCCCATGTCAATCCTCCTCTATTTAAGACAGAAATAGAGCCAGAGAAGCTTCCCCTTTACTTACAAGGAGAAGTTCCACTGGGTAAATGCTGCCCCCAGCAACGACCTGCTAGCTCCTCTTGGTGGAGTGGCAGGGCAAGAGAAACAGTAGCATAAGCCAAAGAATATAACCTCTTTCAACGCAGGGGTAATTTCCCTTTTACTTCTGTAGCCCCAGGTGATTAATAAATGCTCCTTGATTGATTGATTATCAGCGAAACATCTGGTTCCATTGTTCACATCTTGCAGAATTCCTGAAGGACTCATAACTCAAATGCTGGGTATTCACTCAAAAATTGGATGAGCCAGAGTGGGAGTGATCTCTGTCATACCACCATTGTCAAGTAATTTGTATAATCAGCAAAATGTGTGAGATCATTCAGGATTTCTTTGGATGTGGGAAATCCACAGTAGGCAGTTTGAGACTGCACCAGAAGGATTTGTTGAAAGTGCTGCTTCTGCCATAAACAAATGATTACCGCAGTGGGCCAGGCAAAGTGATCTGCACCTCTTTTTGTACCAGCCATGAGTATAAGTGATGTAATCCCATGTCTCCTCCTTGCAGCAGCCATAAAAGCTATTCAAACAGAATTATGGAAGTAACTGACAGCCACAGTCCACAATGGCTACTTTATAGGTAGGAGAAGCGCTACATCATTTTTTTCCTTCTTAACCATTTGGCTTCTATCCTTACCATTCTTCTCAAACTGCATTATTCTCAGAGGTCAGCAATCCCCTCATAATGAGTACTGGCTATTATTTCTCTCATACTCTGCAATTTACTAGTTGTGATGGGGCAGTGGGAATACTTCTTGCTCTTCATTGCCATTTCCAGACTCTCCATTGACCACTTTCACTAAGCAATGGCTCCTCCTTTAAGGTTCAAGCTATCAGAATGTATCACTTATCCACCCATCCCCAAGACACTCCTTCCTTCCTGAATGAGTTTAATGCCTGGCTCACAGTTTTACTCTCTTCTCCATTTTTAGGCCACATACTAGGGAACTTCAGTGTAAACATTAATCTACCCCTCCAAAGATCTTTAATCCTCATTTCCTCAGGATGCTCAATTCCCATGACCTATTCCTCCCGCTCAGCTACACCACAGAAACAATCACTCTAACCCTAAATGCCTCCAACTCTAAACTATGACTATTTTACTTTCATGTTCACAAACTCTGAAATTTCTTTATCTGATCATATATGAGGCCCAACTCTGATGTTTCTCCTCATTGTGACTTCTGCTCCCTCTATCCCCAGTTCTTTCCTGGGACATCACCCCTGGCTATATTCTCTTGAGTTTCCCATCTTTATCCCAATGGCAAACCAACTCAGTTCTATACTACTTTCCACCCTCAACTCCCTTGTCCTTGCCTTATCATAGCTCATGCCTTGCCAAGCCCCAATCACGTATTACTTCCTCCTTCTTTTTTCTTCACATGCTGCCGAACAGAACTGAAGGAAATCATAAAATTGTACTGATTGGGCTCTCTACAAGCTAATGTTCTCTAATTTCAATTGGGCTCTCATTGAAGCTAGGCAATCATTTTACTCCCAAACTGATTTATTCTCTCATCTTCCTCCAATTATTTCAACCCTCTTCTCTGTTTAAGCCATCCATGGCATTTTCTCCCCATCTCAACTGAGGACTTTGCCTCATTTACTGACAAAATAGAGATAATTAGCTTAGAGCTCCCCTTCTCTAGCAAACAGCTTTCTCTTTTACCTTCTTTCTCCCTATATACTGGCTCCTTCTCTATTGCCTACAAACATGCCCTTGTTTCCCATTAAAATATTCTCTCTTGAGATATACCATTCCTGCTAACGATTACCCTTTAACTACCCTCCCCTTCTTGGCTAAACTTTTCAAGAAACCCACCTGCTTTCTCTGTTTACCACAGACCTTTGAAGTTCCTTATATCTTCTACATTCCATCTCAAACTCGTCATGCAACTCTCCTTCTTTATGATACCCACTTTTAGTCCTTCAGAGACTGTAGTGTCCTATGACTTGCAGTCATGGGTAGAATTAGTAGAATATTGAATAATCATTGGTAGACTATTGGTATAAAAATATATCCTTATTTCTGAAATAAGCTTGGTATCACTGAAGGAGTTCTGCAATTTCCTGAAGGCAATACAACTCTCCTCATATTTTATTCTGAAAGGAACATCTTCCCTATTTGTACTGTCTGTTCTAGATATATGTTTCTATAGGTTTTTATCCATTTGCATTTCATATTCTGAAAATGGCACATTCTTCATTCCCTTGGTTTTTCCTATGTGGATAGTGGTATAATCAGTATATACCACCATTCTTTTAAGTGATTATAGTTCTCATCTGGGAGTATCTGCAGTGTTCCAAGGCTTGATCCAACTAACAATTATCATCCATATAGAGGAAGACTTTACCATCCATAATGGATCCCTCTTCAACTTAATTTCTCTACTGGACCTCTTCTATCAAGATGGAAAAATTGTTTGGTGAACATACATCTCTTTATGCCTCACCTGATATTTATGATCACAAGGTCATCTCTGATAAGTCTTTCAAAGAATCCAGAATAATTCTGATGTTTCAATATCTATGAGGCAACTTGTGGAAGGGAGCTTTTAAGGAAGTATTTTGCACTAACAAATTAATTAAAAATCCTCAAACAGTAAGCTCACTGGGACCTTATATCCTCTTTCAGTCAATTATGTGATGGTAAAGATTATTTTTATATGTTCTTACGAAAACACATTTATTCATTAGCAAGCATCATTAATTTTTAATTTAATCTTTCCACATTAATAAATTCTTGCATCCCACAGGTGGAACGATGAATAGTGAAGGAAACTTACTGCTGTAGTTAAAAAATAGTGGTTACTGTGTTACCTAATAAATTAAAACCTTTAAGGGTAATTAAAATCTTAACCTTCATTTTGAATTACATTTTTTTTAACATCAGCAACATGGAGACAGAAGAGGAGAACTGGAAAAAAGTGGCAGGAGATTCTGATACAAAAAGAGACTAAAATGGATCATAGATAACCTGATGCAGAGTGCCTTGTAATAACAGAAAGCACTGATAGAATACACACATACACACATATTTGTATATGTACATATGTACATAGATACGTACACATCCACATAATTAGAGCAGCTAGATGGCTCAGTGAATAGAGCACTAAACCTGTAGTCAGGAAGACCTGAGTTCAAATCTGGCCTCAGAAACTTACTAGTTGTATAACCGTGGACAAGTCACTTAACCTCTGTTTGTCTAATCCACTGGAGAAGGAAATGGGAAACTACTCCAATATCTTTGTCAAGAAAACACCTATGGATAGCATTTTTATGCTATGATCCATGGCGTCATGAAGAGTTGGACATGACTGGACAATAACAAAAAACGTATAATTGGACCAATGGCCTATATCACTGTAAGGAGCTCCCATCAGGCATTTGCTCTACCAATGCATATCTGCACTTTCTCTGCAACCTGTGGTTTGCAAGATTTGTCTGGGGTTCTAACAGGTTGTGATTTAGCCATGGCTTAGATTTTCCTATGGTAAGTTTTATTTAAATGTTGACTGACAGTCTATATGATAAGTAAAAATATAATATAAAGTAAAAGACTTTATGGATGATATCCACGACTCTTGGTGGGAATTAAAAACCATGCCTGGACAGTGGTTCTGGAGGGGTATACTTTATTTAAGAGAAAGAGGATATGGGAGGAGGGAGGGTCAAGAATACCGCTATATATTAAGAAAGTATATATTCATGTAAATAAATATAGGAACCAGAAAGGAGAAGCATGATAGTATTTGAAGGAAAGTCAATAGAGTGAAAGACAAATTATTCTATCATTGGACTATACTCCAGACCACCTAAATGTAAAGACACCACGCATGAGGAGTTTGGGAAGCAGATCATAAGCATGGAAGGGATGCTTGGGATAGTAGTGACCAAGGACTCCAATTATTCAGATTTCTGTCCAACAAAGACATCTGCCCCAAAACACAGTAGCTAATAAATTCTCTGCTTAGCTTGCCTTCCTACCATCTTTTTTTTTTTCTTTTTGGAGGGGGGAAGGCAGGACAATTGCAGAAGGTCACATGGCTATTAAGAGTTAAGTGTCTGAGACAGGATTTGAACTCAGGTACCCCTGACTCCAGGGCCCACGCTCTATTCACTGTACCACCTAGCTGCCCCCTTCATAAGAGTTTCATCCTTCAAAAGGTGGAGGAATTAGAAAAAGGAAATTCTATTCTGAATCTGATGTTCACTAATAGGAAAACACTGATTGCTGGTGTAGAAATGATGTGAATCCTGTGGGGGAAGTGACCACTCCACTGAAATAGAGATTAGCAAGGACAGATTTCAATCATTGTGACAAAGATAGTGTGATCAAGAGACATGAAGGAAAGGTGAGAAAAACAAAAGAGACATGGATTCCCGCGGCTCACGTTATCTCTTTTCAGTGAATGGAGAGACTTCTTGTCTTATTTCTCCTTAATTTGGCTGTTAATCTGATATCTTGCTTCAAAAGGTGAAGAAACACAGCCAAGGGCATTTTAAACTATTCTGGTTTTGATTTTAGGTAATGGGAAGGAGATGACTGCTGGTGGTGGGAAGTGATGAGATCCCCAGTGGGAAACCTAGTACTCTGTCCTACTCCGTGGGACAAAAGAGGGGAAATCTGACGTACACTCTAGTTTTTGAGAGAAAAAATTTCAGAAGGGTCAGAAAAAATAAGGATCTCATGGACTAAAATACTGGGAAAGTCAGTTCAGGAGAGATGAGAGGAGAGATGCTCGAGATTGAAATGATAAAGGTGCAAAGTTACAGTGAGTTAAAAATAGGATTGGTCTGAAGGTCCAATGTGTACATATAGGGACTTAAATATCCAACTTATATTTTATTTTTTTGGAGGGGGGAAGGTAGGGCAATTGATATAAAGTGGCTTGTCCAAGGTCATACAGCTAGTAAGTGTTAAGTGTCTGAGGCTGGATTTGAACTCAGGTCATCCTGACTCCAGGGTCATTGCTTTATTTACTGTACCACCTAGCCGTTCCCAACTTATATTTTAAAAAGAAATTTATAGGTGATAAAATAAAGCCAAGTGACAGAGGAAATATGATCATGGTGCAGTCCTACAAAAATAGTATACCAGAAATACTAGAGCTCAGAATTGGCTGATGTTGGCAAAGGAAGCCAAGGACAACAAAAAAAGAGGGAGTGAGGTTGTTGTTCTTGTTTTTAGTTATATTGGTAGAAAAAGGAAGATGAAGAAGAAATGGGACTTTTGCCTCATATGTACAGGATGATGATATTGGACAGCAGAGAGAAAGAAGAGCTATATGATGGGTGGTTTTTTTGTTTGCTTGTTTGTTTGCTTCTGTTTTCTCAGCTAATGAGAATGATCTTTGTACTGGAAAAGATGAAACATAAATAAATAAATAACAGGGAATTGACACCCAATACGAGTAAGCAGATGGTAAGATAGTTACTTAGCTTCCTTGGATGGATTCAAGTCACCTGGGGACTGGGACAACTAGCCAATTTTACTGCTGAACTACTGTCAGTAAATATTAGAAAGATCATTCCCAAACTGGCAAGGTTCAACAAGATTAGTGAGGGACCAATGTCCCAATTTTCAAAAAAGAGAAAAGAACAAAGTCTGGGAGCTATAGAAGAGTGAGCCTAGCTTCAATTCTCTAGAATGGATGATCATTCAGAGATCATTGGCTGCCATTCTAGAAAGGGAAAGGAGTGACTACAAAAATAAAACATGGTTTCATCCAGAACAGGTCACACCAGACTAGCCATTTTTCTTAAATTGATAGAATTGCCAAGCAAGTAGATGGAAAAAATACTGTGGATATAGTTTACCTAGATCTTAGCAAAAGCAAGGCTTCTCAGTGAGTATTTTGTATTATTTTTGTGGAGAAGAATGATACTGGTATGAAGATAGTGTGGACTAGACAACAATAAAATTAGGTGGATTCAGAACTGGTTTGATAGCCAGACTCAAAAAATAGTCATTGATAGTTCAATATTGACATGGCAAGAGGTCTTCAGTAGAGTCTGCTAGCCATTCTTGGCTCTCTGCCATTTAATCTTTCTAATCACTTATACTGAAAAAAGTGTATGTAAGTGTGCGTGTGTGTGCATGCGTGCATGCACGCGTGCGTGTACATGTATGTGTATACACTTCAGGTTTATTAATTACACAAATTTGGAAAGAACATCCAACCTCATCATTGGAGAAACTGAGACTAAGTTATGTGTCTTGACCAAAATCACAAAGACAATGAACAACTTAACTGGAACCAATAAGCTGTACCATGTACAAAGGACAAACAAAATGATGAAGGGCCTTAAGTTCATGTCATGTGAGGATTGGCTGAAGGAACAAGAAAGATTTACCAGGAGAAGAGAAGACTCTGGGTGAGGGTGAGGTATGTGGAATGGAATCTAAGTATTTGGAGGACTGTCATGGGGAGGGGTTCTGTTTTACCCTGGAAGAAGCAAGGAATAGCAATTGTAAAGGGGTATATTTAAACTTGTTGCCCGGGAAACCTAACAATTAGCAATGTCTAAAAGAGGAAAAGGTTATCTCAAGAGGGGATGGGTTGCATGTCCTTCGAGGTCTTCAGCCAGGGGTTAGGTGGCCACTTCTATAGCAGGATTTCCTTCAGTATGTGTCGGACCCTTCCCACCTTGAGCGATGGGATTCTGTGATCCTCCTCTTTACCAGGTGGGGCCTTCTTCTCCCTCATTTCTTCACAGTCGCTCTGGGCTCTGTGGGTAGCCCAGTGTGATATCACCAGAGGGCTGGCTGTGCTTCTTCAGTGATGCCAGTGAGTCACTTTTGCACCAGAAGCCTGCTGTGCCTCCTGAGTGTCTCAAACAAAATGTTCTGATGATTAGAGTTAGCACAGATGTTATTTTCCTATTCTGCCTTAAAACACTGGCCCATCAGTACAGGCCTGGTTGTTGGTATTGTTCAGGCATTTCTGATGCTTTGTGACCCCATTTTGATTTTTGTATTTTGTGTAGAGATACTGGAGTGGTTTGCCATTTCCTTCTCTAGTTTATTTTCCAGATGAGGAAACTGAGGCAAATGGGGTAAGTGACTTGCCCAGGGTCACACAGCTAGTTCGCGTCTGAGGCTAGATTTGAAATCAGGAAGATGAATGTTCCTGACTTCAGGCTGGGCACTCTATCCACTGTGCTCATTTACTGTTCATATTTTCTTGGGTGAAAATGTCTCATCATATCATCCACTGGTTCTTATTAGGCAACAGTAGACTTAGTGGAAAGAGGCCAAGAAGCCAGAAGACCTGTGTCCAAGCCCTGGCTTTGCCATTAACTTGCTGTATGACCGTGAGCATATCATTTCCCCTTCACCGGGCCTCAGTTTCTTTGCCTATAAAACAAAAGCTCCAAAATGGATAATAAATAGGTGCTAGATTTCTAGAGCATCTTAAGGTTTACAATTCACTCATTTTGGGGTCTGGTGAAGCTGGTTTCACAACTTCCAGTTCAGCCGCTCATCATCCTTGTGATTTTGATCAAGACATCTCTCTTAGGGCTCTCAGTTCCATCATCTGTAAAATTATGAGTTGGCTGAAGAGACCTCTAAAATCCTTTCTAGCTTAAATCTTGATCCTCGATTACATTTAGACCCTAGCAACTGCTGTGAAAAGTGGCACAGACACGATTATTCTCATTTTACAGATAGGAAAATTTTTATTTTACAGATAAAAAATATTAATTTTACGGAGAAGAAAGCTGCAGCCCAGAGAGGTTAAGTGATCTGCCTGTCTTCCTAGTAAGAATCAAAACTGGGATTTGAGCCAAAGCAACTGGACTGTAATTCTGTTTACTGTCCTTTTCACAAGCCACATTTCATATGCACCAGGTAGAGGATCTGTAAGGTCTCTTCCAGCTGACATGCTCTTTTTTCCTCAGATTCTAAGGTGAAAGGGAAACCCCCTGGACAGGATAATAATAATAAGGAACTTCTATAAATAAATAAGTTAATAAGCCTAATAATTAACATTTGAAGCACTGTCAAATGTAAGGGAAACACAGCCAAGGGCATTTTAAACAAAGGATCTCACTGTTCTCCCATTTCCTTTCCATTCAGTTATTGTAAGAATATGAATAGGAGCTTGACCTTGCTTCCTCCTCCTCCTCCAGGGCCTATCATACTGTGCAGGTGGTGCTGGGTTCTGCACCAGAGGGGCAGTATTTGGAGATGAGTCTACCAAGCTGAACAAGCTAAGTAGGGGCCTGGTGATAATTATGTATCTGTAGTGTGAGTCTTGCTACGTTCAGAAGGGCATAATTACCATAGGATTAATTACCAGGTGACCACTTATTTTTGCAGGGGGAAAGGGGCATGCAACTCATGAAGACTGTCTACTAAGGAATGTAGCTATTGTGTTTGTTATTGGAATTAAGTTATGGCTCCTTTAAAATTTGAAGTCTTGAAATAAGAGAAGGGGAAAAGACAACTCACTGCTAAGTGGGAAATTAGAAAGAGATGTTTGTATTTGCCCATCTGTGGCTACTACTAGACAAGACTTCTTGGCTTGACTTCTAAGATGTTTTTGTTTGCTGTTGAGTCATTTCAGTCATGTCTGACTCGTGACTCTGTTTGGGGTTTTCTTGGCAATGATAGTGTGATAGAGCAGTATGCCATCTCCTTCTCCAGCTCATTGTACTGATGAGGAAACTGAGGCAAACAGGGTTAAGGGACTTGCCCAGGGTCACACAGCTAGGAAGTGTCTGAGGTCAGATTTGAACTTGGGAAGATGAGTCTTCTTGACTCCTGGACAGGCACTTTATCTACTGTGTCACCCAGCTGCCCACTCTAGGATGCCTAGCTGAGGATGAATAGCAATGTACACATGTACTTGAAGGCCCTGGCTATGTAATTTCTTATAATATGGATTGCTTGGCATATTCTTATTTATACTTTCTCACTTCAAGAGACAGTTAAGTCAATAAACATTTATAAAGCTATTAATATTTGCCAGGGACTGTGCTAAGTGCTTGGGATATAAAACCCTCAAGGAGCGCATAGTCTAATGGGAGAAAGTAACATTCAAACAGCTATGTAAAAACAAGATATATGCAGGATACATGGAACTTAATTTAAGGGACAGTATGTGTAATGGAAATGGGAATCTGAAGACCTTCCCTGCTTTGAAAATAAACTCTGCCCCCTGATAGGCTGAATGTGATCACATGGAGCCTGTGGTGGGAAGAGTTTGCTGAAGGGTGGAGCAGAGCCCCCAGGAAGCTTCCCTGCTGTGAAGATAAACTCTGTTCCCTAATAGGCTGAATGTGGTCACATGGAGCCTGTGGTGGGAGGAGTTTGCTGAAGTGTGGAGCAGACCCCACAGGAAGCTGGGAGTCAGAGCTAGACTACATGGTTGGGAAGGAGACCATGCTTCTAAGGGAGACAGGTTTGTGAGTAAAAGTTTTTTTTTTTTTTTTTGCCACCTGCTGTGAGAACTAGGCTTGTGTTGGTTTGTGGGAAGGCTAAAAGATAATATGGATCTCTGCTGTGTTGTGGCACATTCACCTCTATGTTGCCATGATGGATTCGGTTTCCTGGTGTTGGGGTTTGGTTTTCAGGTGCTTAATAAATGTTTTGTCTCTGTCTTCTATACTTCTATATGGAGAGTCTTTTCTTTTTTCTTTTTTTTTTTTTTGGAGGGCAATTGGGGTTGAGTGACTTGGCCAAAGTCGCTCCCCTAGTAAATGTGTCAAGTGTCTGAGGCTGGATTTGAACTTGGGTCCTCTTGTCTCCAGGGCCAGGGCTCTATTCACTGTGCCACCGAGCTGCCCCCTGTTTTATTTTTTGATGGAGCACCATGCAGGCATATTTATAGTGACCGTGGGCACTATGAATATTGCATTGGTGCTACAATGCATCAAATCAGAAAGAACACTGCCTAGAAACTAAGAAACCTGGGTTCTGTTTCTAGCTCTTCCAGTAATTCTCCATATAATTCTAGCCAAATCACATCAATTCTCTGAGCCTAGTTCCTCATTTGTAGAATTAGAAGGCTGTGCTGAAACTGGAAAGATACTGGTGTACCTTTCATTACGGTCTGCAAATGAAAGGCCAATGAGCTTGACTTTGATTTCTGGCAAAATTTTAAAATGTATGATTAAAATGATGGTTAGTGAACACCTAGAAAAGAAAGCAGTATCACAAAGAGACAGCATGATTTCATCAGAAAAAGGCATGGCAAGTCTAACCTCATTTCCTTTTTTAACAGAATTGCTAACATTACAGATGATCAGCAGAATTCTATGGATAATATTTACTTAGCTTTTAACAAAGCATTTGAGCACATTTTTCATGTCTCCTATGGACAAGATGGAGAGATATGAATCAGTTGATAACACAATTAGGGGGATTTGAAAATGATTGAATATTTGAACCCAGAGAGGGGTCATTGAACCACTGTTTGATGCTAACTTACAAGGTGCCTCTAGCACCCCAGTGCTCAGCCCTGTGCTATTTGTATCAATGACTTGGAAAGAGGAACAGGTGATATATGAATTCAATTTACCAATGATACAGAACTGGGAGCTAAAATAACCAAATCAGGTTCCAACAAGAAAACACGTTGGACCAAATTAAATAAGACGAAACTTAATGGGGGTAGATATAAAGTCTTATATATGTGTAGCAGGTATTTCTAATACCTCCTAGAATTGGATGGGGATGGGGTGGGGTGAGGAGGGGTGGTCTAGATCATCAAAGTCACAGGAAATAGGAAATATATGCCTATATACACTCCCCAACATCTTCAGGCTTTCTCTTTTCTTTGCCTTTGGAGAAACTTCTAGTCTGCTATTTCATGCTGTTCTATCCATATGGTTGAAAGCAGAGAGACATCAGAGGCTAAAAAGCCACTAGTGGGTTGGTGGTATTCAGTGGCTTGTTTTCAGTATCTCCTGATGCTACTGTTAAGTTTCTGTGGCTGAGGCCTAGATTGGGTATATATGGCGGGCGAAGTGGGATGGATCCTGGGAACTATGGTGGCTGTAGTAGAGATATAGATCAGACATGGAGCCAAGGTGTTGGGGAAGTGAGATGTAATGGCAGCCCAGATGGTGCTGGGAGATGGATCACCGACCCCAGGACTCCTCCCTTCCACCCCACTTTCTCTGTTGCAGAGCTTATCTCAGCAAATTTCAAACACTCGGCATCTTCCCCTTTCCTTCATTTCACATATAGTGAAGGGGTTCAGGAAGTTGGAGGAAGAGATGATTGGGTGAAGCAGCTTCATTATAGTTTCACTAAATGCTAGTTTTTTCTTTCCAATTACTTGACTTTTAATAAAGCATCTGGTCACTAAAAATCAGTCGTCTAAGTCTTATGAAGAAGTTGTTTGGTTGAGGATGAGAGATTTTCCAACTATGGGATGAAGATTTGAGGGTAGAGATGAAAGGCTTTCTTATTTACTAAATTTTAAGCTGAATTAAATCAAACTAAATCCAGGTGCCATGAGCTATGTGCATTATGAGTAATGGGAGGTGGGTGTAGTCTGGGACTTTGTAGTGGTGATGAGCAGTGGGGATGTTGTGATTCTTGGGAAAGCCATTCTATACACATTGCATTGTGTGTGTGTCTGTGTGTCTGTGTCTGTTTTTGCAACCGTTTTGCACCTGTTCCTATCCAGTCATCACAGTTGGGTTCAAGAAAGCTTCAAAAATAAAACTTCAGAAATAAAAGCTGTCTAAGATGTGGTTAGGCAAAGTTAGAAATCAACTTATCTATAAAATGTCTGAGGGTTTTAATGAGCTATAGGTTCAACATGAACAGCTGAGTAATATGGCAGTCAAAAATGCAGTCTTCGGCTAAACAACATAAAATATAGTGTCCATTTGTTTTGTTCTAGTCATTCTACGTCTGCAGTATTAAGTATTCTGTTCTGGGTAATACATTTTAGGAAGGACGTAGATAAGCTATAGGGAATCCAAAGGAGGGCTGCCAGGTTGGTGAAAGACCATGAGCTCATGGTATATAAGACTCAGTTGAAGCAACTAAAGATGTTGAGCCTGGAAAAGTATGAGAGGAGACATGGTTGTCATCTTAGAATATTTGAAGGACATATGGAAAATAGGTTGAATTTTTTCCTGATTGGCTCCAGCTGGCAGAACTAGAAATAATCAGTGGCAGTTGTGAAGAGGTAAACTTAGGCTTAGAAGGAGAAAAAAACCCTTCTTAATAATTATGTCTATCCAAAGTGGAATGGGATGCCTTGGGAAGTGGTAAGTTCTCCTCGGTAGAGGTCCTCAGGCAAAGGCTGCATGTCAGCTGGTTGGCTATATTGTAGAAGGGAATCTTATCTAGGTATGGGTTGGAAGAGACAGTCTCTTAAGGTCCCTCTCAACACTGAAATTCTGTGATTCTATAAACTAGATAACCTCCAGGAGTCTACAGAGCTCTCCAGTTCAAAAGCTTGTTCTTTCTCCAACTGCTTCAACATATGCCACATCTCTCTTCTGGCTCTCCCTGTAAGGCCCATTACCAATAACACACATATTCATACCTATTATTCCTTTAGTGCCTTCAGTCTGGGCTCTGTAGTTTCTCTTTCTCTATTCTCTTCCGTGTGTGTCGGGGGGGTGGTGGGCACTGTTGGCAGGAGAGTGGTTCTTGGACGCATCAGGAGCAGAATGGGTGAGTGAGCAAAGGAAGGAGGAGATGAGGACTAAGGCATGTTCCTCATTTCTTGGGACACTGAGCAAGTCACTTAAATCTCTCTGTCCCTTCATTTCCTTCTCTCCTCATTTCTCTTATAGCATTTATATGTCACAAGTCATTTCAAGGGCTCTTCATTATTACCTTTTTCAATACTCCAGTGAACTACTGTATCCCATTAGTCTGGATGCACTCTGGCTCTTCCATGCCCCTTCATGCTTCAGTAGAGAGCATTTTGTGAATTGCTCTGGCCAAAAATATTCATCACTTGGTAGTCAAGTCTCTGTTGAGGACTTCCCTGCACTTAAGGAGGTTGTTCCCTAGAAGATAAGCATGAATTCTGTGCCTGGGACAGGGCTTACAGTTTGGTAAGTTTTGAATCAGTTGGGCGCCCTCAGCATAGCCTTTGAGAATGTAAGGGCCACTTTTACACCATGATAAAACATTGGAATAAAAGCACAGGAGCAAAGGTCACACGATGGGGGAAGGGAAGGGAATAAGAGTTTACATAGTGCCTACTGCGTGTCAGGCACTGTGCTAAGTTCTTTGCAAATGCTATCTCAATCGATCTTTGCAAATGCTATCTCAATCGATCCTCACAATCTCCACTCTGTTATTATTATACCTTTTTATAATTGAAGAAACTGCGGCAAACAGGTTAAGTGACTTGTTCAGGACCATACAGCTAGTAATTGTCTGAGGCCAGATTTGAACTCAGGTCTTTTTGTTTCCTGGCCCAGCACTCTAACCACCACATCACTAAGCTACCTCAATCATAGGATCATTGATTGAGAGCTGGAGGTGCCTTTAGAGCAGCGGTTCTCAACCTGTGGGTTGTGACCCCTTTGGAGGTTGAACAATCCTGTCACAAGGGTCACAGGGGTCACCTAAAACCATCGGAAAACACATATTTCCGATGATCTTAGGAACCGAGACACCCTCCTCTATCTGTCTCCAGGTGGACCTGCCCACATGCAGATACGCCCACATATGAGTATTAAAGGGTTGTGGAATTAGAAAGGTTGAGAACCACTGCTTTAGAGGTTGCTGAGGTCAACCACCTCATTTTACAGATGAGGGAACTGAGGCCCAGTGAAGTTAAATGACTTTCTCAAGATCAAAAAAGTAGTAAGTGGCCGAGTCTGGATTTGAACCCAGGTTCTTTGACTTTTAATCAAGCATTCTTTCTACTGTATGAGGCTGTGAAGGCTCATTTTTCTTTTTCTTCATGTTTTATATTTAAGTACAATTATTTCAGTTTTGTGAACCATTAATCCATGTCTAATGAGCTCCATTAATAAGCTAGGCACATTTTTAGACATGTAAGCTCATTCAAAGGGCAGCTGCTTGGTACAGTGAATAGAGTGCTAGGAAGATTGATTTACCTGAGTTCAAATCTGGTCTCAAGACACTTCCTGGCTCTGTAACCTTGGGCATGTCTCCTACCCCTATTTGCTTCAGTTTTTTCATCTATAAAATGAACTGGAGATGGAAATGGCAAACCACTCCAATATCTTTGCCCTGAAAACCCCACTATGGAGTCATGAAGAGTCAAGCACAAACTAAAAAAAGACTCAACATCAACAACAAGCTCTTTCAAGGCAAGGAATGTATTTTCTCCTTCCGGAAGTAGTAGAGGTTCAGTAAATAACAAAGAACAAGCCCTTTCTTCACAACAACTTTGTGAGTTAGGTAGGACAATTATTACTCTTAATGATCATTTTACATAGTAAGAGACCAAGGCTAAGAAAAATTAAACAGCTTTCCCATGGCACATAGCTAGTACACACTGGAGCTAGCATTTGAAACTGGGTTGTCTTTCTCCAAGTCCAATCAATGCCACTCCACTATATTTGAGGATTGATTAATAGACATAGGTCCTAAACAATGAGTTTCCAGTCCATTTATTAGCACTTGGGGAAAAATTATATGAATTGTCAAAGGTTAATTTATCAGTGACCATTTTAGGACTGGAATTTGTAATTTTCCATTTCCCAGCTAGTCTTTCCACAGTGCCATATTGCTTCTCAAATGTACTGAGAATCATGAAATAAAAGAGGGATATGGGATTAAAGTCAGGTTCTCTCACTACAAATCAAGCACTTTCCACTGTCATGATGCTGAGGTCTCCTGATGCTGAATTCTTGCCACTCCATCATGCATTTCCCCCAGCTAATTAATTTATCATCTCAGGAAAATGATATGATAATAATAATACAGAACTCTAGATCCTTAAATTTATGAAACTATGAAGCATTTCCTCCAAACCAGTGTAGCAAGTTATTTAGAGCATGGAAAAGATCACAGGATTTGAAGGTCAAATCCTGGGTCAGCTATGTGACTTTGGACAAATGACTTCACCTTTCAGAGGTTTAGTTTCTTCATAAGAAAAATAAAAATACTGAAACTGGTGATCTATAAGGCTCTTTCTAGTCCTAGCTATGATCCCTAACCCTAATGTCCAAGGAAAGGGTCCATATTTTTGACCTTCCCTATTCCCAGCTGGCTGAAGTCTTCTTGGCCTCTTGCTGAGTATGTCCCTAGATAATCTCTAACAGGAAGTTCCATCCCCCATAGCAAGAATAAAGAATTCTTGCTCCATTCCCCCAAGCTGGGCTTTTCCTTATCAGCAACATACACTCAAGTTCTGGGATAGCTTGTTCATGACTTGGTGAACAGCTTTGCTCAACAGTTCTCTCAGATGCTGTGAGTAAACACTTAGGTTCAATTTGCCTGTGTGCAAATTAAGGTTAATGTACCAGTCTTAGTGGGTGCCTGTGAGGATTAATCAGTGAAATACATTACCTAGAAGCCTGAGACCCCCTATCAATTAATAAGTATGTTTTTGGTTTTTAGTTTCCCGCATCCATAGACCACATCACCTACTTTTTGTTCTCAAATCAGAAAGGATAGTTTTCATCACCAAGTATGTGTACTTGAGTAAACATGTGGTGTTCCTGTGTGATTAGATCAATTTTTAGTCATTATTATGTGGAAGGCTATGACACCTTGAGCTTTGAGTGAGACTGATTTCTCTGTGATAATCCCATGCAGTTGCTGGTACTTGAGAAGCCAGCACAAAAGCTCTGTATCCAAACTGAGCTCCTTGGAACATTCCCTATTGCTTAAGTGAGCCAAGCTTTGCTATGCTTAATGTTCTATTGAGATTTATGAAGCTATTATCTAAAGCACTTGTGTTGTACTGCTTCAAGAATTAGGTTGGGAGGCAAAGGACCTGAATTAGAATACTAACTCTGTTATTCACTTCCTGTGTAACCTTGGGGCAATAATAGCACTTACTACATGGGAGTGAGAACCAAATAGAAAAGATATGCAAAATGCTGGGTAAACCATAAAGCACTATGGTAGCTTTTACTATTCCTTGAGGGTCCAGTGCAAAAATGTCTGAATCTGGAGGTGAAGGACCCGGGTCTAAATTTTAGTTCTATTACTTAATACCCAACCCTAATTATGACTCTAATCCTTAGACAAGTTTCTTACAATTTTGTCAGTTGTAAAATAAAGAGGTTAGAACTGTATCATCCCCATTTTAAAGATAAAGAGACTGAGGCTGAGAGATGGTAAATAATTTGTCTGTCATCGCACAAGTTAGTTAATATTGGAGCCAGGTTTTGCACCCAGGTCCTCCAAGCTGTAATGGTAATGGTAATTTGAAGATCTTCCCTGCCACCTGATAGGTCAAATGTAATCACATGGAGCCTGTGGTGGGAAGAGTTTGCTGAACAGGGGGAACATGAAGGGGTGGAGTAGAGCTGAGAGGAAGCTGGAAGTCAGAGGAGTTAGAGCTAGGGGAGAGAGAGGACACAGGCAAGGAGACATCTAGGCTTGTGAATGTTTGTGGGAAGGCTTTGGGATGGTGTGGCTTTCTCCTATGTTATGGTGTATTAACTTCTTTGTTGCTATGATGGATTCGGTTTTCTGGTGTTGGGATTTGGCTTTCTGGTGGCAGAATAAATGTTTTGCTTCTGTCTTCTATATGGAGTCTTTCATATTTTGTGATTCAGAATTATGCCAGCATATTCATAGTTGCTGTCAGTGTTGTGAATATTGTATTGGTTCTACACAAATCTAGCATTCTTTCCATTACATCATGGAGCTACAATCATTGTTAATCCAATTATGCTCATAAAGACACCAAGGAAAAGAGGTCAGTGGCAGAATTCAAAGTAGACTTGATTAAACTTGACTTCCCACCTATCTAGCACTCAAGAGTACTGGAATCTAGTCTGATAATTTATCAGGTTGTCATCTGTGATAGCAACTGCTATATGCCACAACCCAATGACCAAGAGGATAAGAGCTTCCTGATTTGAGGTAAGTAAGGGACCAGATGGAGGCAGGATATTTACCTAAGATGGAAGAGGAGGAATCAGTGTGAGCTGGGAAAGGATAAGCATAGATTCTGAGCTATCTCCAACATGTAAGTTATTTGAGGAGGAGGGATGAACCACTTAATAAAAAGCAGGTCAGCTGAGATCAATAGATCACTTTCTTGTTGCTTTTCTCTGTGGAAGACAATTTGTTTGGAATTGTCAAGCTCTTTAAAACTCTTAGTTTGGGAGTGCCTGGCTCCCCTGGAATGAACACAGCCTCCTGGAATCTCAGGCTGACAGAGGACTCTAGTCTGTTATGGCAGATACCATCACGTGTCACTAACATTTCCACTGCTCAGACTCATACTGGGCATGACTGTTATCTCTAAAGAAACCCTTTCAAAGGCAGCATGCTTACAACAGAAAGTACACAGGAAGGGGTGTTAAGAGACCCAATTTCAAAACCTCTTTTCTGTACCTCTTCCACTCTCCTGCAGCCCCTCTTTTGGCTGAGAATATAGGAGTTGTTGTTCCTTTACTATTCATCTGTGGATTTGATGAAGATACATCACCGATTCCCCTGTGCTCTTCAGTACCCTCTCCACATTTCTGCACTCTTTCATTCTGCAACTGTGGCTCACAAAATACCTAGACTGGCCCTTAAAGGGGTTGTAGGGTTCAGTAAATGGAATCTCAGGTCTCATCATCTTCAACCATTACTTCTCGGATTTCTGCTTTGGTATCTTTACCCCATTATGTATTCTTGTCTCTTCAGATAATCCCTTTTTGTTGATGTTATTTAAAAGAACCCACAACTTTAGGTCAGTATCTTTAAAAAAAAACCCCCAATTCTCTAAATAGGGGGCAATTTATTCTATTACTTATTTTTTCCTTGGTAATCCTACTTATTTACCTTTCTTGTATTTCTATTGTTTGGGATAGTTGCCAGTTGGATATTCTATTCATGGGGTGGGGGTGGGGGTGGAAGAAGGAGGTGACATGCTTTCTCTTATTAACATCCATTTATTGTAGTTGTGGTGGTTGTGGTTGTGGTTGTTTTTGATTAGGCTCAAGTCTATAGGGCAGGTCATTTAGTTTTGTATCTTGAGCTTTGCTTTTTGGCAATACTATTTCATTTCCTTGTGTAGTTTCTACTGAGTACAGAATAGTTTTGTGTTAGTTGAATTTCCTTTTGTTTTAGATTTGAAGATATTTCATCTGGCTGCTTGCAGAATTTGCTGTTTGTTGCTGGAATTCCACTACGTGTCTTAGCATTTAAAGAGTTTTGATCAGTGCTTTGTTTTCTATATTAAGAAATTCTGGGCAATTTTCTTGCGTGATTTCTTACACTTCCAAGGTTTTTTTTTGATTGGGGGGGAGAGGATCAGGTTCTCCTGGAAGACCTGTGATCTGTAAGTTTTTCCTGTGCATCCTGTCTTTGAGGCTAGAGAGTTTTGGCTTACATAGAAATGATTTTCTTTTAAATTATGTTGCTTTTTTCCCTTTCCCTTCTGACAGAATTTCTTTTGCTTCAATATTTTTTAAAATTCCAAATCTGTTTATTTTTCTTTCATGTCTTTAGAGACTTAGGTCCCTTCCCCTAGTAGCTTCTGGGGGCAGGACTGGTCCCAGCCAATTAGGAAGGACAGGAATGGTCCCAGCTAATTCTAGTTACCTTCCCTTCAGACCTTTGCAAATTATCACTTGAACTTGGTTTGTGGGATCACACCCAGTTCTCAGTAGACTTTCTCTACTTCTAACCCTTCATCTCTTGAAGTAGATACTAATGTCTAAGCTGCAATGATTTTATTGACAGTCTTTTTATTTGATGTATCATGTGCACTAAAAAAAGGCATTATCAATTGTCCCATGAAATTATTATTTTTTTTATTATTTTTAAGCACACAATGAAACCAACTCTGTCAGCATTCCTTAGCAGAATTATTTGTCTGTAAGTCTTATACTTGCTATCCAGAGCTATTCCCAGCAATTCAGGCATCCAGGACAGGCAGCACCAAAAATACCCTTGTATCAATTTTTAAAAGACTCACACAGGCTGGGAGTATAGTGGCAACTCACGGACTGATCACATTGCTGATTAATGCAGATGCTTTGACCTGTTCAGTTTCTAAGCTGGGTTGTTTTACCCCTCTTTAGGAAGCCTGGTGCCACTATGTTCTCAGGGTCTCACCATACTGGTAATGGACTGTGTGTGGACACCTGATTGCTTTAGCACTATTGAAGTTGAGAACTCTCAAGTGGCAGGGATTTCAAATATGAGAATTTTAGCTGGACTTGAAGAAAGACAGAGAAGCCAGGAGGCAGAGATGAGGAAGTAGAGTATTTCAGGCATGGACAACCAGTGAAAATACCTGGAGTTGAGAAATGCAGTTTTTTGTTCAAGGAATAGCAAGGAGACCTATGTCAGTGGAACAAAGAATGGGGGAGGGGGAGGAGAAGAGAAGGAAATCAAAGTGTAAGAATAATAGAAAGGTGGGGGAGGTCTAGGTTATGCAGGACTTTGAATGCTTAACATTTTGTATTTAATCTTGAAAGTGAAAGGGAGCCACTGGAGTTTCTTATGTATGGGGGTGATATGGTCAGACTGGTGGCTGAATGGAGGATGGATTGAGTAGGGAGAGGACATCTGGTAGGCTGTCCAAATACTAGGCTCTTGCAGTAGTCCAGGTGTAAGGAAATGAGAGGCTGCACCAGGGCAGTGTCAGAGAAGAGAAGGACCATTTGAGCAATGTTGCAAAGGTGAAATGAGCAGGCCTTAGCAATAGATTGGATGTGGGAGATGAGACAGTGATGATTCAGGGATGGCATTTAGGTTTTGAGCCTGGGGGACAGGCTCTTTGTCTAAGCCTAGCACATTTTGTGAAGGCATATTGTGTATATGTATATATATGTATTCACAATAAATATTTGCTGAAGGAAACACATTAAGAGGAGTCAGTTGTGCTATGAATCATAATTTGTAAAGTCTAGTAGTGGCATCTTTCAAGTCTTAGCTACCTGGAACTGTAAGAAATGAGGCATCAAACTCAGAGCTGTAGGTAGGGAGGCCTCAGATGGAAGAATTTAGGGGTGAGCTAAGGAGATGACCTACGCTAAAAGGTTTAGCCATGTCCAAATATGAACTAAGCATCAGGATGGCTTTGAGTTTGTCCTTCTCTGTGACTGATTCAGGAAGTAATAAAGGAAATTAGCTTGACATTGTGTCAGCATTCATCTCAAACAGAGGCAACCATGTAGGAGAAAGTGTTGGACCAGGAGTCAGGACCCTGAATTTGAATCCTAGCACCACCACTTGCTAGCTCTGTAACCTTGGACAAGTTTGACCTCTCTGGGTCTCAATTTTTCATCTCTAAAATGAAAAGATTAGACTAGGTATTTTCTTTCTTTCTTTCTTTTTCTTTCTTTCTTTCTTTCTTTCTTTCTTTCTTTCTTTCTTTCTTTCTTTCTTCCTTCCTTCCTTCCTTTCTTTTTTTTTTTTTTTTTGCTTTTTTGAAGGAGGAAAGCAGAATAATGGGGATTAAGTGACTTGCCTAAGGTCACAAGCTAGTAGGTGTTAAGTGTCTGAGGCTGGATTTGAATTCAGGTCCTCCTGACTCCAGGGCTGGTACTCTATTCACTGTACCACCTAGCTGCCCCCAGAACTAGGTGTTTTCTATGCGCCCTTCTAATTCTAAATTCAGTGATATTACCACATTACCTCTTGGGATATAAAGTATGCATATGCAGAAATGGCAATAATCAACCTTTAAACAGAGTTGAAATAATGCCCATATCATTTAAGAAGGGAGATATATATTTTTTTTTTACCTAGAGATTTAGGAGACAGCACATATACACCAAAGCTCTGATACCTATTTACTGAGAATGTCTGTAGAGCTAAGTGCAGTGCTTCTCATCTGGAGGATTTCTTTGTCTCTCCTTCCACTCACAATCCACCTAGGCCTGCTCATCCTACACAGCTCTGGTACATGTTTTCTTATAAAGCCTTCCCAAGGATCCGCCTAATGGGCAAGAGCCTTATTCTTGATCTATTTAAATTGCGTGGATACCAACATCATTTGTGGGCTATCAGTTATCCTCTCCACATCTGCATTACATGACTCTCCTGCCTTCTTTTCCTTTCTAGCTACATATTTCTCTGATAGCATCCTTTATGCCATTTTTCTCGCACAGTTCTTGGTAGGTAGTAGGTTACAGATTTCTCACACCCGCCATGTTCCTTTTCATTGCCCTTTTGGTGACCTTCAGCTTTAATTCTTTAGTTGCTGTAAGTATTGCATGACACAAAGTCATACAGCTCCAGTGGAACTCATGGTTGTTTTCTTATCCCATTAAATTCCCTTCCTGGGAGCAGTAATGATAATTGCGACTTCACTTTGGACCAAACTGACTGAAGAATAAATTACAAGCAGGGTACCATGGCCAGGTTGGAAACACCACAATTTGAAAAGAAGTCAGACATGTTGTGTTTCATAGCTCTAATATTACCTCTCATGGGTCTGATGAATCTGTAGGATTTGCTAATCATTCTGGTAAATTACCCATTTACGAATCCTCCTGAAGGTAATGCAGCTTTGTGGTAGAGAGGGAGGGAGGGGTAAAACCTCCTGAAACCCTAAAACCCTGCAGAGAGGAAGATGAGTACTTTCCCTTTGGTATTTCTGTCCTACAGGTATGTTTCAAACTTTTATAGCTGAAATTTATAGGTTCTAATTAAGGCACCATTCTAACAAAACTACAAACATCTTGTCACTGAGTGTGAATAAGATTATGTGTTGAAAGTCTGCACAGGAAGTATGCTATACATTTAATTTTGCTGTATGGTAGTTGGGTTTCTTGGGGATGTGAAATGAGCCACTTCTGTCTACCCTAAGTGGGTCACTGAACAAAACATCCAAAGCCTAATTTGATCTTGAATTTGTCCAGTGGAAGATTGGGAGCAAAAGTGTCTGGAGCCATGGGAGGTTACCCTATGCTGGGTGAACTATGGATGTAGGGCAAAGGGGTGAGGGGAGGGAACAAGCATTTATTAGATGCATAATATGCCAGGCACCATGCTATGTGCTTTACAAAAATCATCTCAATTGATTGTGTGTTCTATGTGAAGGTCATCATATATTCTCTAATGAAAAGGGATTTTGCAGCTTCATCCTCTCCACCATCCTCTGTAAGGTAAAGATTTTCTGCAAAGTCTTGTGAGAGATGCAGTCAGCTCTAGAAGGAGATAATAAGAGACCTTATTTACAGAACACTTTCAGGTTTAAAAGCACTTTTATAACAACTCCAGGAGTTGGACAGTGTATGGAGTATTTATTTTCCCCATTTTACAGATGAAGATACTGAAGCTGAGAAAGTTTACAGGATGTGCCCAGGGTCACAGGATCATTGGGTCATAATTTCGAGCTAGGAGAAGCCTTTTAAGTCATCTAGTCAAACACTCATTTTACAGATTTAGAAACTTGAGGCCAAGACAGCTTAATGATTTATCTTCATATGTGGCAGGACTGGCATTTGAATTCCATTCCTTTCAATACAAACTCATACCTTTTCCCAGTGCACCAAACTGATTCAGAGTGTCAGATCCAAGGCTTAGAGACAGAACTAGATTTTCTTTTGACTGGAGTGGTGGTTTAGTCACTCAGGACAGCAACATCATGGGTATAGGAACCTGGTGACTATGGTGGTGAATATAGCAGTAGGGTCACATATCACCAGTAACGTGGGCTGGTGGAGGAACATGTATTTACACAAGGTGACCCTGGTCACTGTGGGAAGAAGTGCTGTCCCACACCCCATGGCAGTGTCTTGGGGACAAAACTGAATTTGTCCCATGCCAAGAATAGGTTTATGAAGATTGAAGCCCAGGTCTCCTGACTCTATCACTTACCTCACTGCTTTTATCACTGTTTCCAGATAAGTTATTTAACAACTGATTCTTTACCTCAACTCATTCCTCAATGGTAAGCATACCACCACCACCACCCTCCTTATACTTTCCTTGTTCCAGTAATTCTGAACACTGATCAGAGTTCCTAATTTTTTCAAAGTTGTTTTTCTTTGCCATGTTGCTGTCATTTCATAAATGATTCTCCTGATTCTGTTCACTCTGCATCAGTTCATATAAGTTTTCCAGAGATTCTCTGAAACTATCTCATTTATAATTTCTTATAGCACAATAGAAAGTCATCAGTTTATATATATCATAACTTGTTTATTCATTCCCCATCTTATGGGCAGCCTGTCAGATTCCCGTTCTTTGTCACTTCAAGAAGAGCTATGCATATTTTTATACAACCTTAGAACTCATTTTGCTTAGGACTAATTAAAAAAAATCTACCCCCTCTCCCCTTTCACTCCTATTTCTCTGAAGAGTAAAATATATTTCTGTACCCAACTCTGTGTGTATATGTGTGTGTGTGTGTATGTGTGTATTCACTCCTTTGATGAGTTCGATGAGAGTAAGGCTGAAATTTAAGCTGCACCCCACCCCACCACTTCCTCCTTGTTTGTATAGATGTAAACCTGTGCACTTGATTATGTGAGATAATTTACCATACTTTCCTTTCCCTTTCCATGCAATGTCTGCGTCTTCCCCACTCTTTTCATTCTTCTCTTAAGACTATCAATACACAACAAAACCAATCACAGGCTTTGCCTAATTAGATTCTGTCTATAACCTCTGATGATGATGTGTTCAGAGGGAACAAACACATGTATCACCTTACAAGATTTGAATATAAGCAGTTTGGCCGTGTTTTGTCTCTTTTTAATATTTCTTTTAACTCTTAGATCTGAACTTCCAAGTTTCTATACAGCTTTGATATTTTCATCAGGAATGCTTGGAAACCCTCTATTTCATTAAAAATCCATTTTTTCCCCTTCTGTAGAATTATATCTAGTTTTGTTGGCTAAGTTATTCTCCTCTGTAAACCTATATCCTTTTCTTCCTGGAATATTCTATTACAAATTCTCTGCTCCTCTATAGTGGTGGTTGCTAAATCATGTGATCCTGACAAATGTCTGCTTGACAGTTGAATTCTTTCTTCCTAACTACATTCAGTATTTTTTCTTTGACCCAGAAACTCTGGATTTGGGTTATGATGTTCTTGAAAATTTTCATTTTGGAATTTCTTTCAGGAGGTGACTGATAGGATTTGCTCCTAATTCTACTTTACCTCTGATTCTAAAAGATATTGGCAGTTTTCTTTCAAGATTTCTCGAAATAGGATGTCTAAGCTCTTTTTTTTTTTGCCATGATATCAGATAGTCCAATGATTTTTAATTTTTTTCTCTTTGATCTGTTTTCCAAGTGAGGGTTTTTTTTTGTGATGAGCTACTGTATATTTTCTCCTATTTTTTTCACAGTAGTTTTCCCCAGTAGTTACTAGAACATTTCTTATTGTCTCACGGTGTCACTGACTTCTATTGGATCTATTCTAATTTCCAGGGAGTTTGCTGCTTGGGCAAAGTTTTGTTCTTCTTGTGACAAGTTGTTAATTCCCTTTCCAGTTCTTTCTTCCATAATTCTCATTTCTTTTCTACTTTTTTCCTCAGGTGTAGGGTTATTGTGAGGATCAAATGAGTTAATATTTGTAAAGTGCTTAGCACAGTGTCTAACAAGAATAAGCACCATATAAATGCTTATTCTCTCCCCTTTCCCTCTCTTTTTTACACTCTTTTCTTCTTCTAGACGTTCTAGCGGAATTTGAGCACAAGCTGCATTTTCTCTGAGACTTTCCCTGTACATGTTTTGGAGTCAGTCTCTCCCAAGTTAATATCTTGAGTTTTCCCAATACCCTAACAGCTCTTTGTGGTGGATTTTTTTCCTCTTTTTTTTTGCTCATTCTTCTAGCCTGCTTCCTGATTTTCAGATAATGTTTACAACTGGCCTCCACCACATTTCTGGAGGTGAGGTCTGGCCAATCCAGTTGCTGCTTTTTTGGGTTATTGACTACTTTGTGATTAGTGGATCTCAGGGACAGGTTAGGAACCTGCAAGCTTTCAGGGATCCCAAAGTGGTCTGATCAGGGCAGCCTGATGGCTGCCCCCAGTATTAGCTCTGCAAGTTCCCCACCTGGGTCTGGGTGTGAACAACAATAGAATGCTGCTGTGCTTCACCTGTACCAGCCTGTATCAGAGCTAGAAAGCTCTGTTGGTTTGCAGTGACATGAGAGAATTACAGGCTCTCCTTAGGTCTGGGATTCCTGCCCTAGTTATTCATAGGCTGAGCTATATGTTGGAACCGAGACCCTTCTTTGCTCCTGGAGTGTGAGCCATCCTTACTTATGAGTCACATTGCTGCTCCTTTCTCAGTACACTACCCAGGGCCTCCCTACACAGGTTGCCACCCCCTGGCACAGGTCTACTTCTCAGTCTGCTTGTATCTGTGACTCAGAACTGAGTAGTGGGTGATAAAGCTGCCAATTGACACCTTTCCTGCTGCAGTGCCCTAGTATGGGCCATGTGACAAAACCTCCTCTTGTCCTGGTGCCCAGCTTCTCCCTGGGTGCTAGAGTACCCTGAGATCAGCATGCTTCTCACATAACCCTGCCCCATGTCCTGTAGATCTCTCTGCCTGTCTCCCTATGCCTGCTTGTGTTGGACAAATTAATCAATAACACTCAATAAAGATCTACTGAGCACTTCCTATGAGCCAGGCACTGTGCTAAGCAACCAGGATGCAAAAGATTCAAAAGACAGCCCTACCCTCAAGGCGCTTACAATCTAATGGAGGAGACAATGTGCAAACAAATATTTCCAAAGCAAGCTATATGTAAGATAAACAGGAAATAATCAACAGAGTGAAGGCACTGAAATTGACAGGGGTTGGGAAAGGCTTCCTGTCAAAGATAGGATTTTAATTGGCACTTAAAGGAAGCCAGAGTAGTCAGTAGGCAGAATTGAGGAGGAAGAATATTCCCGACATGGACAGTCAGAGAAAATGCCCAGAGCCAAGAGATGGAGTGTCTTGTGGATGGGAAGCCGGGAGGCCAGAATCACTGCAATGAAAGTATAAGAATACTGGAAAGGAAGAAAGGTTCTGAGTGTCAGACAAAGCATTTTGAATTTGATCCTGGAGGTGATGGAGAGCCACTGTAGTTTATTGAGTAGGGGAATGACTTGGTCATATCTGAACTTTAGGAAAATCACTTTGGTGGCTGAATGGAGGAGAGATTGGAATGGGAAGATATTTGAGGCAGATAGAACCATCATTGAATGGGATGCTTGTGATAATCGAGGTGATAAGGTCCTGAAACAAAGGGTCAGAGGAGAGAAGGTGGCATGTTAGAGAGGTGCTGCAAAGGTGCATCATGTAACAAAGGTGCTTTAATGTAACTAACAAAATATTCTACAACCTAATTCCTTTATCCGATAAGAATGCCTCTTTGATGGCCTGCCAGGCCATGTGTAAAATGGCTGTGAACAGTTCCAAGACAGCTACTGAATCAGCTACTCAATCATAGGTGTAAACTAGGTTTGGCAACATATTGGATATTGGAGGTGAGAAATAGTGAGAGGTTCAGGATAAATCCTAGGTTGTAAGCCTAAGAGCCTGGGAGGATGGTTTTGTCCTCTATGGTAACAGGGAAGGTAGGAGGGGGAGAGGCTCACTATGACTTTTTCTGGATTTCCTCCTCAAAATTTGGGGTACATTTTCTAGATATGTTAGAGGGTTTTTTTTGTGTGTGTTGTTGTTTGTTTGTTTGCCATGGGGTAGGGGAGAACGTCTCACTGTAATGCTTTCTGCTATTCCTTCCCAATTACAATTGAAAGCACCACCATCCTCCCAGTCACCCAGGCTTCCAACTTCTTTTTCATCCTTGGCTTCTCTCTCTCACTCCATCTACATAATCTATCCACTACAAAATCTTGTCATTTCTAACGTCATGACATCTTTTGTCTACATCCCCCTTTCCCTCCTTCTACAGCCTCCATCCTCATTCAGGCTCTCATCACCTTTCCCTGGACTATTTTAATAGCCTTTTAATTGGTCTCCCTGCCTCAAGCCTCTCCCCACTCCAATTCATTCTCCATTCAGCTATGAAAGTAATTTTCCTAAAGTATAGGTCTATCAATGTCTCAATCCTATTCAACACACTCCAGTGGTTCTCTATCATCTCCAGGATCAAATATAAAGTCCTCCATTTGTCATTTAAAGCTCTTCTTATCCTGGCCCTTTCCTATATTTCTAGCTTTTACTCCCCTCTCCACACTCTATGATCCAGCTACTCTGGCCCTACTTGAGATTCCTTGCACATGACACTCAATCTACCACCTGGTTCCATATCTCTGTACTGATTGTCCTCCATACCTAGATGGATTGCCCTCCTCACCAAGACTCAGTTCAGATTCCATCTTCTGCATTAGACCTTTCCCAGTTTCCTCAGCAGCTAGTACCTCCTCCTCTGAGATTACCTTCCATTTACTCTGTTCATATTTTATATATTCCTAGTTATTTGAATGTTACCCCTAGCTATTAGAATGTAAGCTTCTTGAGATCAGGGACCATTTTTGCTTTTCTTTATGAACCACTCTCTCTGAGCTCACTCTACAAACTCTAACTAGCACTTGGAGATTGTGTCCTCAGAGGGTGACTGACTACTGCTCCCATCCAGTTTCTAGGGGTAACTCCAAGTGATTAAAAAAAACAACAACCAAATTTAAGTATTGTCATTCATGCTTCCCCACTAGTGTACCACCATCATTAGCCATCCAGAGTTAATTAGCTCTCAAAAAGGAATATTTATTGATGGTATAGACAGAACAGTTGGTACCAAATTATCCTATTGAAAGTTTAGGACACACAAGGTCATAAAGAGTCCAAGAGAAGGTGGGCTTGAGCTTAGAAAGCAGCTTGGCAGAGGGGTTCCAGGATGGATGGAAGTCCTTTTCTCCCTTTCCAGAGTCTTCATAACTTCCTTCTTATGTAGGACTGTTAAGCTTTTCTGCTGGGGAACCCTGTCCAGTCATGATGCTGCTAGTCTTTCCACTCAGAAAAGCTCCTCTGAAGTTGCCTTTTGTTGGCATGTCCATAGTTATCTCAGTCTCTTTGATACTATGATCAATGGGTGGGGCAAAGGGAGGTGTGTGACATTCTCTGCAGGATTACTCTCCTTCCTCTCAAGGCCCTCCCAAAGCTTGCATCCTGAAGCATTTGCTAGGAAGTCCTTCTCTGATTCAATAGCTGTCTTGGAATTGTTCACATCTAGTTTACACATTTGATCCTGGAAGGCAATCAAAGAGGCATTCTCATCTGATAAAGGTATCATTTGTAGAACATTTTGTTAGCTACTTTAATTGGTGTTCAGAGGTAAGAAAAATTCCCCTTCTCTTTGTATCCTCAGTGCTTAACACAATGCCTAGCATTTAATAAATGCTTTTTGACCAAGTGAAGTTTCAAAGAATGATCTCATAAATATATTTTTCCTGGGGTATTCAAAGGACTCTAGGAACTTAGTTTCAGTCCTATCTACCATATAAGAAATTATCCTAAGCCAGAGACTAATGGAAGAGGCAAATGACACGTTCTTCTCCATCTCCCTTGAGACATGTGGAGTGTAAAGCACATTTCTAAATTGTTTTGAACTTTTCAATGGCTATTAAAATAAGTCTTTGCCAAAATATCTCTTCCCTTCCCTCCCCCTCCCAAAGTGAGAGTTAAAAGAACAATCTGACATGTAAAAAATCTAACTCAATTTTACATCTCTGACATGGAAGACAGAGGATCACCTCTTATTCAGTGTTCCACAAATGCTTGAACCAGTTACCTGCTCCCAGCACAAATATTTAATCCCAAGAATGGGTAGGACTGTATAATATTGATCAGTATGGTTTGCAGTTTGACACAAGATTTATCGTACACATTCTTATAATTCTAGTACTGTATTTATCTATGTGCAGAAGAAATGGATGGCCAGTAACCAGAGGCATTATCTCTCCACTAATTGTGTAGTCTTATAAATGAGGACCATGAACCCATATGATTTCAATTATTCCAGGTTTCACCAGGTGCTCACAGGAGGAGCCTTTATTTAAGTTACTCAAAAGCATTAGATTATCCTCTGTTGGTGGATCCTGGAGTTTTTTGCTTAGTAGACCTCCAACCCTTTCCTTTGCTGCATTAGGTTCTTGAATGCTTCCAAACTTCTCCAAGTTTACTCCACACTAGGTCTGTGATGATGACATTTAAAGTACTTCAGTTTACTGGAAAAGACCTCAGCTTTATGTATTTGTCTTTGTCACCATTGCTCCATGAGTAGTTTTCAGGAAGGGCAGTAGTAAAAGATGTCATCAGAGAAATGTATGACAGGAAGACGTGATGGGCTGGTCATTCATTGGAGATGGCAGGTAAATATCAAAGTGTTCCACTGGCACACTCACAGTGTCAGATGAAATTGAGGAAAGCCTGTGGTGAACTCAGGGGACGATGTATACAAAAGTGGCAAAGGGTGAGCAGGAAAGGATGGCCTCTGATTTATACTTACAGGGAAACACAAAATTGATGATATCAAGGATTCAGTTGATTTTTGTGAGAAAAAATTTATTGGGCACTAGAAATTTTTGCATAGAGCCATGTCCTTCAAAACTCAACCAAGATATTGGTCCATCCAAAGAGAACATATATATGTGCGTGTGTGTGTGTCTATATGTCTATATATGTGTCTATACATATACACACACATATATAGACATATAGACACACACATTATCATTAGGTAGTATAGAAGCTCCTTGAGGTCAGGGACTGTTTTACTTTAGTGAAACAGACACGGTTTTGTATCTTCAGCACCTAACACAGTTCATGATACACAAGTGCCTAATGAATTCTTGCTGACTGTGTTCAGGCTCATATGATATCTAAACAGGTATGTGCTATGGTAAAGCTGAAAAGGCTAAACATAAGGCCAGTTAGTAGTATCACCACTTAAATGAAAACTTTCTCCAAAGTTATATTTTGATACCTTCCTCTGGCATGGAGGCAACCCTGGGTTCATAAAAGCTAAGATAGTGAATTACAACCTCTGGAAGCTTTTATCAAGTTATAAAGTCTTTCAATACAGACGCAGTGATGTCTGTTATCTGAGCACCAACCTAATTAATCCCAAAGGGTCCTATTACTAGAAGGTTGGCCATCAGGCAGTGGAGCTTTTTTTGGTCACAATAATTCATAAAGACTGTCTACTGGGGTGTGGAGAGGTCCATTAGCTACACCAATGATGTCATAGATCTTTTGGAATTTTGAAGTAATGCTTTAATGAGATGATTTGTTCTGGTATGTCATATTGTATTCTACTATAGAGGGCAACATGTATCACTGTTAACAGAGAAGTGACCAATAATCTCATTCCTGGGCAAATTCAATTTAGTGGGAAGTAGAATAGGGAGGGGAGAAAGTGGGAAACAAAGGCCAGTCCATTCTGATCAGGGTGCAGTTATGCTGGGAGAAGGAGCTGCCCATTCTCAAGCAAATCCATCTGAAGTTGCAAGTCTTCATTCATCATCCATGTCATTTTCTCTAACTGGCTGTACTCTAAGGTTCTCTCATCTCTTGTGTTTCCCTCTCCTTTCCTTACTATTCCTTTCTCTTCCCCTGTCTTCCTCTCTCTTCTGTTTCCCTCCCATCTTCTCTTCTCTCCTTCTCTTCCAACTCCCCTCCTCTCCTAGCTACTATCTCTAAGTAATCTCATTAGCTCCCATGGGTTCAATGATCATTTCTATGCAGATGACTCCCAGATCTATATTTCAAGTTCTTGTTTATCTCCTGAACTCTAGTACTATATTACCAGCTGTCTATTACACATTTCAAACTGAAAGTCTGTAGGCATCTTAAACTCAGCATGTCTGAAATAGAAATTATTATCTCACCCTCCTCCACCCCAAACCCACTCCCATTCTGAACCTCCCTATTTCTGTTGAGGGTACTACAAGCCTTAAAGTCAACAAGATTTGTAATATGCACATCATCTTCAGGTCCTGAGTAGTTTTCAGGAAGAGCAGTAGTAAAAGATGTTATCAGAGAAATGTATGACAGGAAGACGTGATGGGCTGGTCATTCATTGGAGATGGCAGGTAAATTCACATTTTTTTTCCCTCATTCCACATATCCAATCATTTGCCAAAACATGTCATTTCTACCTCTGGGACATTTCTTGCATCTAACCTCTTCTCTCCCTTTACAGCACCATCATCTGAATTCTTCATCAGCTCTTGCTTAGTTTATTTTAATAGCCTTCTAATTGATCCTACTGGGTCAAGTCTCTCCCCACTTTAATTTAATTTCCATTCAACTGCCAGAATGATTTCCTTACACAGGTTTGACCACATCGTTCTTCAATTCAATAAGGTCCAGTGGCTCTTATAACCTCAAGGATGAAATATAAACTCTTTTGTTCAGCATTTAAAGCTCTTCACCACCTGGTCTCTTTCTACCTCTCCAGTTTCCTCACACATTACATTCCTTCATGCAATCGGTGAGCCAGCCATACTGAACTTTTTGCTATTTCCCACACATGACAACTCATGGCATAAAAAAGGTAGAAGAGAGGCAGAAAGTATTTAGGAAGTAGTTTGGTCTTTGTGTCATATTCTCCAGTTGAGTTAGGAATTGTCAGGTTTATTAGGTATATTATCTTCAGTCTTCTACTAGACAAAGCCCCAAGACCATGAAAAATTATTTCAGGATTTTTACACAGATTCTCTCTGTTATCCTTATCTCTTCTCATAAGGAAGTATTTGTCAGGTCAAATGCTATTTTGTCTACTGTTTTTCCAGAGGGTTGGCTACAAAAGGAAAAAAAAACCACAGACAGACAGACACACACACACACACACACACACACACATATATTTGTCACAGCTGGAAATGGCAGGTCAGTGAAGTGAGCATTCCTTATTATTGACCTACAGAATATATGAACGGCCATTAATTCTAAGCATGAAGCCATGTGTCCAAGACCACCTATGACTCCATAGGGCTATTCGTGCTATCACCTCGAATGCCAAAATATGCATCTACACTGCAAATCTGATGAGCCAGTGAGTTCATTACCTCATAATCTTGATCTGAACATTTTAAGCAAACTAAAGACTTTAGTTTCCTCATCCCTAAGCTGGTTGGTCTAGATTATCCTTAAGATTCTTACAATGGATCTTTGCTCAAGGACTGAGTATGGCCCTTTAGTCATCATTTACATTGTCATTTGAGGTTATTTCTTCAGGAAGTTTCACCTGCTGAGTATGATCCATTCTCCGACCCAATCCTTCCATTCAATGCACTGTGGTACTGACTGTAGTTTCATATTTTAAATGCATTTGTTTGCATCTGTTTTTAAGACTGTAAATCCCTTGAGCGCAAATATGCATTTATTCTTTATTATGTACCTTTAGTGCTTATTACAAGACTATGTAACTGTTGGCACCCAACACTTATTCACTGACTAAAAAGACTGAAGGATTCAGAATCTGTCCTCTAGACCCACCAAGTCTAGTCCTTAATGACACTCAAAATACAGAAACAACTGTTTTTCTCAGTCAATTTGACTCAATGCAATTTAAAATGAGGTTTATCTTGCCTATTACAACTTTACTGGCCTAAGTTTAGAATTAATCAGTAATTCCTATAGCTGACACACCAAGTGCTTTGCTATATGAACCTCCAAGCACTGTCAAAAGTCCTCAACTTCTATAGCCCCTGTCCCTCCTACTTCTACCCACTCGGTCTTCGTCCACTGGTTCATCTTGACACACTGATTAAAAGAACCCTACTGATTATAAACTAACTGATTTCCTTAGACCTGACTATTAATAGCATGTCTTTTCCCCCAGTGCATCCTTAAGACTGCCAAAATCAGCTAGTATACCTTTGTTGATGGATGTTGTAAGCCACAAGGTCTTTTACCTGTGATGGTCCCACAACAGTGTGAGTAATACTTCCCTCACTCCCTCTCCCCCTTCCTCCTTTTCCTGTTTTCTTCCTTCCCTCCTTTTCTTCAATCAATCATTATCAATCAGCATGCATTTATTAAGAGCCTCTCATCATTCTCGGTATACAAAGACAAAAAATGAACCAATTCCTCTTTTACAATCAAGCTTACTATATTCAAGAATAAGATTCATTGAATATATATATATATATGTATATATATATATATACATATATAGGGCAAGCTAGCAGGTCATAAGCTTACTTTCTGTAAGAAGGCTGGCTTCATTTCGACATTTCACTGCTATTTTTGTTCTTCTCGGTTATTCCCACTAACTGTCAACCAACTGTCCCATAGAAGGCAAGATAGCCAACCTGGCTGAAGCAGCAAGACACCCCAAGAGAGTTATGGGAAGCAATATGTACTATCAGGTCAAACTACTACCCCCTCCACCTCAACTACTATCTCCTCTCAGACACTTACAGGGTCAGATCTTTGAGTCTAAGAGCCTTGGAAATAGCATTGCCCCCTTAAACTACTAGATTTGGTTTCAGCCCAGCTCTCAGTCATTGTTGAAAGGAGAAATCATTGTGAAGGAGTCCACCTTCTACACCACCACTAGCAACAGTTTCTAACCAACTGCTACCTATAGGCAGATGAGCTAAGGAGCCCTGGGAGTGACCTCCAGACCCCCCCCCAGGTTATCAGTCCTGTTTCTGGGCTACCCCTCAGAGCCATCATATGGGAAAGCAACACATGTGGAGAAGGGGTCAATCATCCCTATCAACTACCAACCAACTGCTTGCTATATACAAGGCTAGACAAGTCAGCCTAGCTGAAGCAGCCACGTATCCTGAAGAAAAAACAAAAGGCAATTTGTGACAGTCATGTCAAACCACTACCACCACATGGACCACCATCTCTTCTCAGATGCTACTAGAGATTCCCCAGGATCCTGAACCCAAGCCTTGGGAATAGCACAGCTTCTATGCCAGTGCCCCCAGCCATCCTGGGAAGTAATCCCTGTGGAGATGTAGCCTGGGAATTTCTCCTGCAGGTGCTACAGCCACAGCTACTGAAGACCCAGAAAGAAAAATTTTTGTCACCAGTCATTGGTATTCTGAAATGTGAACCACAGGTGTTGCACATTGCTCGTAGTTTTGGACTTTTTCAATATATTGATCAATTGTCCTGATTTTTTTCTCTTCTCTAAAAAAATACCAATTGCTATGTGGAATGACTCTCTGGGTGGGGAAGGGAGATATGATGATGCAAGAAACAGAAGACATTACTGTCTGCTTTGCCCCTATACCCCAAGGTCCATGCGACTTTTCTATGTGATTTGCAGCTGAAACTTTTCATATGTGTTGTTCCTGCCGTTAGAACATGAGCACCATGAGAGCAGAAATGGCCTCATTTTTCTAGTTGTATCCCTCCAGCACTTAGAACACTGCTTTGCATGTTTAATAACGGCTTTATTAATTTCACTTTTTCAATAGTTGATTATAGTATTTTAATATATTTGTATTTGATCATGAGATTGTAGCTACTGAACCGCAAAGCACTAGAGCAGTCACAGTGACCATTAATTCAGTCCCCTTCTTTGATGGATGAGGATACCAGACAGAGGTTGAATGACTTGCCTGAAGTCAGACTAGCTGACTAAGCTGGCATTTATATTCAGACTCTGGGACTCCAACTTCTGATTTTTTAAGTTTTTTTTTTAAAGAAGATAAATTATTTTTTGAAAAATCTGTTTAAATAAAAATTGTGTCCTATACAGAAATGACCTCTGGTTGGTCAATAAAATCAGTCAGTGAACGTTTATTAAGCACCTACCAAAATGTGTCAGGCATGATACTAAGTGCTGAGGGTACACAGAAAAGCAAAAGACAGTCTCTGCCCTCAAGGAGTGCATGATGTAATGAGGGAGATGACATGTAAACAACCATGTACAAGCAAGCTATATATAGGAAACATGAGAATTAGTCAATGGAGAAAAGGCATTAGAGCAGTGGTTCTAAACCTGTGGTTTGCGACCCCTTTGGGGGTCAAACGACCTTTTTCACAGGGATCATCTATTGGAAAACACATTTCTGATGGTCTTAGGAACCAAGACACCTCTCTTCTGTCCGTCTCTTGGCAGGTCCGCCCACATGCAGATACGCCCACATATGAATATTAAAGGATTGTGGCATTAGGAAGGTTGAGAACCACTGCATTAGAGTTAAGGGGGATTGGGAAGAAATAGGTAGAGACTAGTTGATAGTAAAGTTTCTACAGTCTTTTCTTCCCCATCAATTGCTCTACACAAAATCAGGATGAGAGTTGGCAAACACAGAAGAGAAGCATTGGATCATTGGTCCTCAGAGTTTAGCCAGTGCTCTCAACCCATTAAAAAAAAAAAGGCACCTCTTTATTTTGGAACCAGATCTCTGAACCTGGCTTGTTCTCATTTTCTAGCTTACTACTGGATTCTTCATCTTTCAGATTTTAATGTCAACCTTCTCTTGAGTGAAAAACTGTTCTTGAGATGCTCTTCTTATGTCTTGCTGATTCTCTCCCTCTCCTTTTCACTCCACTCATCTGATTTTGAATTTCCAACGAAAGTATTTCTCAGCCAGGGGACTATGCTTATCCCCTTGTCCAACCTAGCAGAAGACACGGTCGCTCTGTTTGTCATGCATTCATTCCATTTCCCCCTCAATTATCACTGGCCCTGTCCCAGACATAGCAGAAGTACTGTATTTATAATATATATATATACATATATATATATATATATATATTTGTATGTATGTGTATAAACATTACTTACTTGGCACTCCAGATACCAGCCGTAAGGGGCGCAACACTCTGAAAGCCCTCAGGGCCTTTACATCAAATCCAGCCCCTTTTCCTCCTAATGCATTTGCCCCATCTGCTTTGGTTGCTTGTTCTAAAATTGCACTAAACAGCCTAGAAAAGAAAAAAAAAAAAAGGATGCTGTAAGAGAAATGGTAAATTGTATCTTTTTGCCCCAGAACTCTTAGCTTTTCACTTTTATCTTTTCCATGATGTGGTGGTTTCCATGTCTTACCCCCCAAAATGTACCCTAGAAAGATCTAGGGCTCTTTCCACCTTCCACTATTATTCCCATTCTTCAACTCCTTCATTAAAAGCTCTTCTCAGATCTTTCATTCATACTAAATCACATTAAGGTATAATTGACTGATAACAGCTTAAAGTTTTACCCTTCTGGGAGGGATTTGCATTTCAACCGGGATCAGTCCTAAGCTAAAGGGATGAAATTCTGACACTTGAGGTACAGGGGAAAGATTTCTCCATGTATCAGGGCTTTATCAACTGCTTAAAATAATAATTATTGTGGAATACAGCAAAGCTAATTGATCCAGCATAGGGAATTAAAGCCATGACCTGGGCCCTTTGCACCATTCTATAGACATTAAAGGTGATGAAAATGCACTGACTAGATCATGAGGGATTGGGCACAGAATTGGACATTAAAAAAAAATACAACCCTCAAACTTTTTCATTTTTGGTAGAGATGCTTCTGAGACACTGAATGAAACAACAAGGGGGAAGAAACCTTTAAGAGTATGATGCAGCCACTTGAATGGGGTTGCAGAAACAGTCTTACCTGGAGGTGGAGGAATGGACCAGAAGCTTTCTGGAACACCATTCAAGCCTTAAGAGTCATGATTTGATCAATTTTATTCTCTTTAATGTAACTGATACATTAAATAGGATGCCTTGAGAACCTCAGAGCTTCAATCCTGAAGAGATTTACTTTATATATGACTGATATGAAGAGTCTAGATCAGAGTAGAGTAAGGACTGTCCCTACTAAGGATTGCCCTTAGATCAAGATAATACTCTAGGGTGCTTGTGAGATAGGTGAACAGGCTAATGAAATGTTAGTTAGCTCATACCTATAGACAGGGTACACTATGTATTGCCAGGCTCACCCTAATGCCTCAAAAAAACCCCAACCAAACAAAACCATCCTTATTTTTTTAATGTATCATTTTAAAGTTAGTATTTTAAAGTTTATTTGAAAAAAATTGTTGTTTTAATTTTTCTAATTTATTTGATGTCCTTTATCACTGAGTTTTCAATAACTGTTTACTTTGAAAAAGTTCCTTAGGCGCATATCCTAATGGAATATGCTGTACACCTCTGTTTATTATACTGAGTTTACATGAAACTTGCTCTTGACAGTGGCGATGGTTACTGTTCTGCGAGTCTCTTTCAGAATGGGAGTCACTAGCTCATCTATTTACTCTGCGACTTTGGTAAAACATAAAGGAAAGAACAGTGGTCTTGGAATGGAATCTCTGGTCTGCCAATTACTAATTAGGAAGCAAATGGTCAGTAAAGTTACTCAGAATTCTTAATCTACTCATCTACAAAATGAAGGAATTAACCCACGTATTTTATTTTATGCTTTTAGAGACATTATTCTGAGAAGGGATCCATAGGCTTTATGGTGTACTAAAGAGGTCCATGACATAGATAAGGTTAAGAACCTCTGGAGATGTTCTCTAAAGACCTAACGTTCTGCTACTATGTGACTCCAGCTTTCTGGGCCTCTGTTTATTTATACAATGAAAGGATTAGAGTAGACAATCAAATTTAAGAATCATCTGTTAATGAATGACTTACTCTGTGCTGGGTGCTGGAAATACAAAGCCAAAAAATAAATCAGCCTTGTCCTCAAAGGGCTTATATTCATTCTAGACAGGTTGTGAGGAGTTGATGAGAGGGTTAAAATGAGATCTGAAGAGAGAGAGACATTCTAAGAGGCAGCAATGAAGAGAAAAATCATTCTGGACATAAGGGATAATGAGAGCCTATACAAAAACTGAGAGGTCGAGCTAGAACAGCATGTATAGGGAGCATCTATAGTAGCTGAATCAGTCACCGACTATGTATCATGTACTACTGAGCCCTGGGCATACAAAGAAAGGCAAAAAACTGCCCCTGTTCTCAGGAAGCTCACAGTCTCATGAAAGAGACAACATCCGAACAATTAAAGTGTACACACAAACAAAATGAGTCCGCTCTAATTGTAGAGGGAAGGTATTAGCATTGAGAAGGATAAGAAGGGACTTTTTAGAAAAGGTAGGATTTTATCTGGGACTAGAAGGGTTGTTCTCTTTGAGGAATAACAAGAAGGCCAATGTCATTGGACCACAAAATCTGTTGGGGAAAGCAAGGCAGCAGAACACTGGAAAAGGAGAAGGGAGGCAGACTATCAAGGACTTTGAAAACCACATGGAATTTTATGTTACGTGTGAGGAAACAGAGGTCACGTAGGTGACAGAGCTGAAAATTGAACCTATATCTTCCCATTCAAAGCCCGTTGCTCTTTTTTTCTATGTTGTATCGCATTTTAGGACTGCTATCTTAGATAGGACTGATAATGTATATGTGTGTGTGTGTGTATAAATATAAATATACATGACAGTAGATTTATTTATATATATATATATATTTGACAGTAGATTTATTTCTCTTCAGAGGAGCACAAAGTGGTCTTATCATCCCAGGGTCATGGTCTCCTAAAGGACGTAGGCATTAGAAGGCTTAGTTGACCAGAAAGGTATAGCTGCTGTATATTGCAAGGGAGATCAGCAGCTGTAAGAGCCTAAAAATTTCTTTAGAAAATTATTCTCTGTAGGTAAGTAGACTTCTTGGGGGTTGTTGGTACTTCAGATTGGAAGAACTTTTCCTTCTAACATGGCCCTCCCTTCAGCACCCTAACATCTTCCTTCCCACCCTTCCTGTGTCCTACCACAGCATGTAGCTTTAGCAAAGAATATTTGTTTGTATGAATTAGAGAGGAGGAAAAGGAAAATAATGCTTTTGCACTGGTCACTCAGAGATTGTGTCAAACTCCAATCTGTCTTTAGGAAGCCACAAACATCTACATGAGCAAAGACTAAAAAAAAGGAGTGAGGGAGGCAGAAAGTGTCTAGTATATGGAAAGATTCAATGAACTGTTTTTGTGTACCACTAAAAAAAGGTAAAGAAAAAGGGTACTTCGGCAGTGTGGGATGAGGAAATTTCCACAGGACCAGATTTTCAGATAAAAGAGAGATGTCGATGCAGATGTGGGAGAAAAAGCCAAAGTAGAGAGTGTGATATCAGCAGGAAAAACACCAAGTGTCTTAAACTCAGGGGTGGAGAACCTGCGGCCTTGAGGTCACATGTGGCCTGCTAGGTCCTTGGGTGCAGTCTTTTGACTGAGTCCAAGTTTTATAGAACAAATCCTTTTATTAAGGGGATGTGTTCTGTGAAGTTTGGATTCAGTCAAAGGGGCACACTTGAGGATCTAGAGGTCCCCACCCCTGGTCTTAGTAAACAACCAATTGGCCAAGAGTCAGTGATGGAGTACTCTAGTGTCCAAAGTCACCTTCTTCTTAGGAGCTAGGAGGGCTGACTATTTAAGGTGTAATAACTTTAGGTTGTCTTTTTTTTTTTTTTGAAGGGAGAAGGTAGGGCAATTGGGGTTAAGTGACTTGCCCAAGGTCATAGGGCTAGTAGGTGTTAAGTGTCTGAGGCTGGATTTGAACTCAGGTCCTCCTGACTCCAGGGTTGGTGCTCTATTCACCATGCCATCTAGCTGCCCCTCTAAGCTGTCTTTGTATAATACTTTCATTAGATCAGTTATCCTGGCAGCAGTTCCCAAATGGGCTCCATAAACTTCATGCACTGTGGACATCCAGGAACTTAGCTATACTCACTGTGAAATGGCCAGACCCAGGCCCTTGGATATAATCCTGCCTCATGGGGTCCCACTAAGGAGTAACAAAAATCATGCTGTCATAAAATCATTCATTGAGAATTGGAAGAGACATCAGAGGTCACCTACTCCATCCAACTCCCTCATTTAACAGTTGAGAAAACTGAGGCCTAGAGAGTTTAAGTGACTTGCCTAACATCATTTGGCAAATAAATGGCAGAAACAGGGTCTGAACCCAGATCCTGACTCCAAATCCAGCATTGTTCATACTGTACCGTCTGTTTTGCAGATGAGAAAGTGCTATGTCAATGCAAGAGAATGATTCATAACTAAGAGCAACAACAGTACTCTGCCACCGGACTGAGCTAAAAGGCCAAATCTACCCTGGGTTCTTTAGTGATGTCTTTTCTCTGTTTTCTCTCGTCACCTAGAATTGGGTCATGCGCTATGGGAGCAGTCAATCAATTTTAACTGAATTAAATCAGCAAAGAAAGAAATGAAGGTACTCAGCTGGAAAGAAAAAAATGAACCCTTCCATGTCACCCCTGGCCTTCTATTAGTCCTAGCAGCAGCCATTCATCCAAAGACTGCAATTGATAGTCTCCCTCCTGAAATTTATTTTTTGATTGTGGAAAAGCTGGCCAGAAAACTGAGCCCTGGGGAAGGTGCTAAACTGATAGCATTTGGGATAATTTGTAGCTGTATTCATCTGTCCTGAAGATCCCTCTTTCATATCCAAATTGGAAGAAATAGAAGCTTCCAGACTCTGGTGTCATACTTTTTCTCCACCTACTGAAGTTTCTTCCTTCAAAACTCATATTAAATGTTACTTCCTCTATGAAATATTTCTTTTTTTTTTTTTTGGAGGGCAATTGGGGTTAAGCGACTTGCCTAATGGCTAGTTTTGTGTAAAATGTCTGAGGTCAAATTTGAACTCAGGTCCTCCTGACTCCAGGGCTGGTGCTCTATTCACTGCGCCACCTGGCTGCCCCTGAAATATCTCTTATCTTCTAAGGTAAAAGTGATCTTCAGTAAATAGTTCCATCATTGTTTAGCTGTGTCCAGCCCTTTGAGACCCCAGTTGGGGTTCTCTTTGCAAAGATACTGGCATGGTTTGCCATTTCCTTTTCTTGCTCATTATACAGTTGAAGAACTGAGGCAAACAGGGTTAAATGACTTGCTCAGGGGCACACAGACTCCTTACCATCCCTGTGTTGGGTGCTTCTAATGCTCTCTAAGCTGCTATAGCTGCCACTCTCCTGGCCAGCTTTCATGACAGTGTCCCCAGGCTTCTTCTTCTATCTTCCTAAGTTGCTCTGGACTGCAAAAATGACTTTTTGTTGGCTTTTCTGCTTAGAATTTGATTTGGTATTTTCTGTGGTTGTTTTATAGTAGAAGTTTTGCAAAAGTTTGCTACCATCTTGACATCACCCTCTTCAAGGGATTTGAACTTATGAGAAAGCATCTTTCTGATTCTAAGCCCAGTGGAATCCACTGCACCACCTAGCTGCTAGAAGTGATCCTGCCCTTCTTCAATTTTAAATTGCACTTCTGCAATTAAAGTGTATGTATCTCACTCTCTTTTCAATCACATTTATTTGTATTTCATGGCCATTTCACCTGCATTAGATGATAAGAAGAGCGCCCAGGAATTAGTATTTAATGAATGTTTTTTGAACGAACATATAAGGGGATGAATGAATGTTACAGTTCTCTGGAGCCAGGTCTACATTGATGGAGTAATTAGCTTCCTGTTTGGCTGGGACAGTTTTGATGTCTATTCAGTCAAAGTCATTCCTTAGCAAAGGTAGAAAACAAAAATCAGACTCCATCCTCTCCTACCTGAACAGCAATCCAAATGACCAGAAAAAAAGAAGCTTGCTTCAAAACAATGTAAATTGGCATATGTATGGATTCCTGCAAACAAGGCCATTTAGTAGAAGCATGACGAGATGCAAATGAAGCAAAGAATCCCTGAGAGGTTGCTCCTCACATTGATCTTGGTTTTCTGTGATGGTACAAAAGTACCATCAATAAAAAGTTCCAGCAATAGCTTGACTTGGAAGCTAATTTTTCCAGTCTTTTGACTTTATTATTTCTTGACGTTTCATTAGGTCGTTAGCTTCTACTTGATCAATTCTAATTTTTAAGGAGTTCTTTTCTTCAATATTTTTGTGCCTCTTTTACTAAACTGTTCATTCTCTTTTTATAATTTCTTGCATAGCTCTCGTTTCTTTCCCCAACTTTTTTTCTACCACTCTTACTGATTTTTGCTTTTAAAAACATCTCTTTCTTTACCTCTTCTGGGATTTTTTGTTGGTTTTGTGTCCAATCTGCATGTTTTCTTTTGAGGCTTTGTTATTGATATTTTCTAGTTATTTTCTTTTTCTTAGCTTGTATCCTCACTTCTTCTGTTACCATAATAGCTTTTCATGGTCAGGTTTCTTGGGTTTTGTTTTGTTTTGACTCATTTTTCCAAACTTTTTCTTGACTTCGGATTTTATGTTATAGTTGGGCTATGATCACTTCTGAGGGAGATGGATAAGCTCCTAAGCTTATAGTTTGATATAAGGGTCAGTAGAGTTTTAGTGTTTTCAAGTGGCATAATCTGAAGAGAGTTCTCTCCTGGTCTGTGCTCTGGTCTTTACTCAGGTAAAGCCTCTGCACTTTACCGCTGGAAGTACTACTTACTCCCCATTGATCTGGGACCTGGAACTGGGTAATAGGCTACAGAACTGACAGATGGCACTTGATTCTGTATCCATTGCTAGTGCATGGGGTCACCTGGAATCTCTGTCTCCAGGAGATCAGCCTCCTTACCATCCCTGTATTGGGTGCTTCTAATACTCTCTCAGCTGCTATAGCTGCCACTCTCCTGGCCAGCTTTCATGACAGTGTCCCCAGGCTTCTTCTTCTATCTTCCAAGTTGCCCTGGACTGGAAAAATGATTTATTGTGACTTTTTGTTGGCTTTTCTGCTTAGAATTTGATTTGGTATTTTCTGTGGTTGTTTTATAGTAGAAGTTTTGGCAAAAGTTTGCTACCATCTTGACATCACCCTCTTCAAGTAGCACTTCTCTCTCTCGCTCTCTCTCTCCTCTCTCTCTCTTTCTCTCTCTCTCTCTCTCTCTCTCTC
>CM053597.1:161803205-161820714 GCA_028646575.1 Pseudocheirus occidentalis | reverse complement strand
CAGCTCACATTTATATAGCACTTTCAAGTTTAGAAAGCATTTCTCTCTCAACAGCCCAATGAAGGAGGAGGGCCAGTATTTCTATTCTTGTTCTATAGTTGAAAAAATTGAGACAGAGAGGTTTAAGTGAGTTATCCAGCCTCACCTAGTTAGTGTCCTAACCTGGCTCAGAAGATAATTGTGAAAAAAGCACTTTATGTCCCTTAAAATATTATACAGACATAATCTACACATCTTAGACTCAAGCCATGGGATTTTAACTTTGGTCTGAAAGCAGGATGCTGAAGGATTCTTTTTCAAAGCAAATGATCAATATCAAAATTCACCTGGGGGAAAAAAGATCAAGAACCTCAAGGGAAACATGAAAAAAAAAGAGGATTGAAGGAGGACTAACTTCACCAGTTCTCAAACTCTATTATAAAACAGCAATCAAAAATGTTTAAGACTGGTTAAAAAAGACAGAAGTTGATCAATGGAACAGATTAGACAAGCAAGATCCAGTAATAAGCAAACACGGTGACTTCATGTTTGATAAAGCCAAAGATACTAATTACTGGAATAAGGACTCTTCCCCTCCCCCCCCCACTCATTTGACAAAAACTGGAAAGAAGGTTAGTAGAAATTAAGTTTGAACCAACTTCTTGTACCATATGCCATAATTAGTTCCAATGGCTATTGTCTTAAATACAAAAGATCATAATATAGAAAGAGAAAGAGAGGGAAAGGGAGAAGGGAGAGACAGAGACAGAGACAGAGAGACAGAGGGACAGAGAGAGAGAGAGAGAGAGAGAGAGAGAGAGAGAGAATATGGAAGAAGATATTTTGTATGATTATGGTTAGAGGAAGACTCCTTAAAAGGATAGAAGTAAGCAGAGAAGTTAAAATACATAATTCCAATGTAAAAATGAAAAGGTTTCATATGAACAAAATCAGTGAAGCTAGAATTAGAAGTGGTTAGTTTGGAAAAATTCACTTCAGCAAATATGTCTGGTAACTCTGACATGCAAAATATATAAGAAATTGAGATAGATATATAAGAACAAGAGCCAATTCCTAATAGGTAAGTTGTCAAACGATATGAATAGGCAGTTTTCAAAAAGAATAAAAGTGACGAAACACTATAACAACATGCCCCAGATCACGAACACCAAGAGGAATGCAAATAAAAACAACTCTGAGGTTGCACCTCATACCCATTGGATGCCAAATAAGACAAAAGACAAAAATAGTAGATCTCAGAAGAGCTGTGGGAAGACAGACACACTCATATAGTATATTCATTTGGTATATTTCCTTAAAGCATATGGTGGGTTTTCTTTAACAATCTGTACTGAAATGGGACAGGGCATATTGGGGAACATGTGCTTAGTCTACATTTATTAAATTTTCCTTCCTTTTTTTGTCTGGTAGTGGGGATAGAGATCTGGATTGGATTCCCTCCTCTGATACTCTGGGTTTTAGGACCTCTGGCAAGCCACTACTTAATTTATCAGAAGCTGTTTCCTTATCTGTAAAGTAGAGATCCTATTACATACTTACTCCACAGGGTTGTTCCAAATAGCAAATGAACATGATCATATATGAAGTGGTTGGTAAACCTAAGGGCTATATGATTCCCTCTTTCCTCAACTGCTTCTAGACCACTTTCCCCCCCAAGAACCACTGAGTAAATGTTGCCTTAGGATAGGTGCTCTTATTTTGAGGTCTATGAACATAAAATATAATATATTTTAACATAATTGGTTTCCTTTGTAATCCTAGGTATTTTATCATATGCATTTAAAAAGATTCTGAAGAGTCCATGGGTATCACTAGATTACCAGAAAGGTCCATGATACAGTACTAGAAAGAAATAAATCCCTGGTTTAGGGGAAACCACTTATGTGCATAATTTGAATAACTGTGCATGGGTTTCATATGAGTATACACACATGCTTGATTTATCTACACACTACAAGTTCCCCCATGTTAGCAAGTGTGTACAGGCATGCTGACTGACAAGACTATAATAACTCATATTTATCTAACACTTTAAGGTTTACAAAGTGATGTGGTATGGGATGCCTTTGTAGCCTCAGTATTGTAAAATTCCTTTGCGTTTGGGTATCTATGTATGTAACATCAGTTTGTAACAAGCCTGTGTAATTAAGTTGTAAAAGTCACACTGTGCCATAAAGGCATAAAACTTGCTTCTTTCCTTCCCTTTAGCTAGAAATTTGCGTGGAAACTAAGTGGCCAGCTGCACCCAAAAGCCTTGAACATTACAAGATAACTCTGTTTCAGTATGGTACCTCTTGTATCCTTAATCAGCCTAGCTCATCCTCCCAACAGCCATACCAAAAGCCTTGAACATTATCGGCCTCGTGAATCCCTAATCTCATCCACCCAACAGCTATGCTGAAAGACAGGATAACTCCCTAATCAGCCTAGTTCCCGGACTTGGAAACAATCTAAACTATCCTCCCAAGCGCCATATTTAACATAGGGTTATAAATACTGTCCCTCAAGCCCAAACCCTTTGCAGGTCTTTAAAAGACCTTGTCCTGCCCGCTGCTAAGTGTAATAAAATTTGTAACTTTGCCAAAAGATAGCTTGGAGCCTAGTGAAATTCTTTTCCAGACAAAGAACCCTGTCTGAGGGATTATATGAGATCCCTTGGACACCCAGCACTTACTAACCTCTTCACAAAGTACTTTCCTCATAGCAATTGGAAGAGGTATATAAGTATTATCACCTTTGTTTTACAGAGAAGGAACCCAAATATATCAAAGGACCACTAAGTGTCAGGACTGGGAGTCCAGCTCAAGTCTCCTGACTCTCAGTCAAGGATTCTTTTCACAGGATCTCAAAGTCTCTTTGGTGGAGCAAAGTTGTATGCAACATTCTAGAAGTTGGGAAAAGTCTATTGGGGGGTGGGGAGATGCCAGGGACAAGGGATAAAGAACACAAAGTGAATGTTCTCTTACTTAATTAAGGGACCACTAGGCTTCACAAAAGGACATTCATACTAAATTCCACAGACAGAACATCTTAGGAAAGATAAGTCCTTCCTTTATGGAACAAAATCAATCAGTCTTTCTTTAGCTCATTCTAGAAACTGAACCCCCTATCCCCTCCCATTTTCTCCAAGCATCAGGTGGTTTCTATTGAGTTCTCTCATTTTATTCAGAAACCCAATGTAATGGTAGACCAGTCAGAAAGAAACAGAAGGGAGGGGTGGCTAGGTGGTGCAGTGAATGGAGCACTAGCCCTGGAGGCAGGAGGACCTGAGTTCAAATCCATCATCAGACACTTAACACTTACTAGCCATATGATCTAGGGCAAGTCACTTAACCCAATTGTGTTCCCTCCTTTAAAAAACAAACAAACAAACAAACAAACAGACAAAAACAGAAGGGAGAGAGAAGAAAAATGGTGTGTGTGTTGGAGAGGGGGATACTCACCCTACTACCACAATTATAAAATCTAGTAAATTCCAACCGTTGCGGAGGTAAGCATTGGGGTGAAAGAGAAGTCCATATGCTATTACTTTTAAAAATGCTTCCACAGTAAAAATGATGAGAAAGAGATATTCCACTCGTTCCTGGAGAAAAGGAAAGAAAAAGGAGAAAAAGAAACAAAATTGTTAATTTGGGGTTTTATAAACTACTTAACCAGCAGAGGCCACTTATGCTATATATATAATTGCTTGTGTGTGTGTGTGTGTGTGTACATACACACATATATACACACACAAATAATTTCACATTTCACAAAGCACTTTTCACACAAGTATCGCCACTATTTTATAGATGATAAAGCTGAAACTCAGAGGGGTTCACAATGACTTGCCATTGTCTCACAGCTAAGAGGCACAGGATTCAAGATTTGAACACGGGTCTCTTCTTGTCTTTGAGTTCAGTGTTCTTTCACATATAGCACAGCAGTCTTACAGTTCAGGTTTTGCTCAGATTCTAGGAGAAGCACTTTCCTACTCAACCAGCAAGGGTTTGGTGCTAGGACCTGATTCCACCCACCACCCACTAAATATTATGACTTGAGAGGCCTCTGGTCATGAACCTTCAAACAAAATATCAACCCTATACAGCTCTAGGATCACAGATTTAGAATTGGAAGGAAACTTGGAAGCCATCCAGTTCCATATACTCATTCTACAGATGAAGGAGACTGACTGAGGCCTAGAGAGGTTAAGAGACTTGCCCAGGGTCATACTGTTACTTAGTGGCAAATTAAGGACTTGGATCCAGATTTCCTAGCTTTAGCACTCCATCTACTCTGCCTCCTTGTGACCTTTTGAACTGTCTTATACCTTTATTTTTTTGGTTCTTGAAGACTTTCCTGTCCTCAATAGTCTTCAGATAAAATACAAGTATCAAGGTAAGACAATTAAATCATACTTTTGGCACTATAATGCCTGAATTAATTAACACTGAGCAATTGATGGAGGATTTATTGACACTCAATGAGAGCAAGATCTTGAAGGAAGGGAATATAGGATAGGGTTTAGGCTCTAAAGAGTCCTTAACCTTTCTGGCGTCAAGGTCCCTTTGGCCATCTGGAGAAGCTGATAGACCTCTTCTTGGAATGTTTTTAAATTCACAAAATGAAACACACAGGATTACCAAGAAAACCAAAAGTTAATGAAAATGAAGATGCATTTTTTGTTTTCCTCTCCAAGTTATAGACTCTCCTGATTTCTTCCCACAGGTTTAAAACCCCTGGTCCAAGGGGAGAACAGGAGAAGTGATATACGAGGAGGGAGGAAAGTGGGTAATGAGGAGGAGATAGAGGACACCAAAAATTATGCTTATTTCACTTCTGCCAAGGTCTTGAGGCATATTCACATATTCTACTCAAATGGGAGATCTAAAAGAAGATGTGAAAATAGTCTGAGAAATATAAAACCACCATCTCATGGCAGTGATGTGAAAATGCATTCTGCTTGGCTAAATAAGTTGGCCTAGAAATTTAAAATGTCAGTGTTCAAAGAGTCAAGAACTTTTGGTTAGGGTTTATTGGATAATTCTGGGTAGACAGGAATTTAGGGTAAGGGGAAGTATTGGAAAAGTCCAGACTCCATGAGTGGGGTCTAAATGCACATGCCTTTTGTCTCTTTGACACTGTCTGAGAAATGCAGCCGGTGTCACTGGAAGCCTATGCTTTAAAAGGACAAAGTCTTTGGCTCAATTAGAATAAAAGTCTGTTGCTGATTCACTTGTTTCCCTCACAGCTCTTAATTGCTTTTCCCCAATCTCCCTCCCTTAATGCAGAGGCTTAATGGCCCCCCACTTCTTGTTTGCTACCATGACATCTTCATGCATCACTGCCTCCTGAATGAGGAACCTCATCCTGTCTCTCTGCTAGAGCCACAAAATGTCAGCTTGTCCTGAATTCTTGATGTTGCTCTCTTCAGCATTACCCTGCTATGTGCCCACAGGGACTGAATCATGATGCCCACAGGGATAGCCACATGGAGATAGATAGAACCCAAGAGCTGCATCCACCTACCACAGCTCAGTCAGGGAGGAGGAATATCAGGGATGTCCACCTCATTGGAAGACACCTCCCTGATGGCTTCATCTTTACCACCCTTTCTTTCTTTGGACATAATACCAGGATTCAATTCATTAGACAGCCAAGAAAGTCAGAAATGTATGGAGTCTGAGGGTGGTTATGGCTAGTGTCATACCTACCCATTATGTTTCTCTTTTAAAAAGTTAATTTTTTAGTGAATAAAAATCTCTCTTTTTCTCTCATCCATTTCTCTCTCCCATATGGGAGGGAAAAAAACAACCAAAAATAAAATCCCAGTAAAAATATTCATAGCAAAATAAATTGCTGCATTGACCAGTCAATCAGTAAATATCTATTAAGGCCCTGCCAAGTGCTGGGGATACAAAGAAAGATAAAAGACAATCCTTGCTCTCGAGGAGCTCACAACTTAACCAGGGAGACAACATGGAAACAGCTATGTACAAACAGGCTACATAAGCAATAAGTTATGTTCTGTGTATCTGATCCCATCTTGCCATTTAATGGTGGGGTGATAGAATCATCCTTGGATCGGTACATCCCAGGGACAAATATCCCCTCTATGAAGTGCTCTAATGATTTTATTTGAGTGAAACTTGATTAAAATGAATTTCAAAGGCCAGTTGAAGGGAAGGAAATGTCACAGAGGAACAACATTATAGCCAGATGTAGGTATGCAAACATAGAGGGTATGCAGTTATCTGGCCTCCAAACCTCACACTGCTGCCATTCAGTTCAGGTAAACAGAACTATGTGGATACTGGAGTAGCTGGGGACCCTACAGTAGCTTGAGACCTGTCATTTTAAGCACTGAATGTATACACAAAGGGCAACACGGCCAGTAGAATGGGGTCAGCCATATTCCATTATCGCCTTAGGAAAGTGACAAAAATCTACGTGTAATGGTGTCAAAGTTTCACTGATGTTGGTAGAAATATAGTGTGTGGGGAAGAGGGACAAACTTCAATTGATATGCTGGATATTGTTAAATTCCCCAGATTTATTCCAATTCAATTGAACACAGATTTAAGTCTCAACTGTGTGGAGACAATAGTTTGGTTTTAGTCAAGATAAGACAGAGTTCTTGGTCTTAACAGAGTTAACATTCTTGTCAGGGCATAGGATATGAATTCAAAGAGCTATGACACACACCCCATGACTTCAGCCCAGTCGCAGCTCAACAGTTTTCGCCTCATGTAATGAGCTCTTACATAATGGCAAGTGGTCTGTGTATCTGCAGTATTGGCTTCTGAACCTTATCTTTTTCCTGGACACCAGGAATGCCCAACCTTACGCTTAGTTTTGAAAGAGATGGCATACAGGCTGTAAGGGGGTAACCTGAGGGTAGGACTGAGTCAATGCCTGATGAAGAACGTGGTCCACGCAGGCAATTTAGGTCAACATAGCTGTTCATCTTCCTCCTTTTAGCTGAACTCCCAACTGTCTAGAAATACCTTTAATCCTCATGAATATCTCATACTGAAAAGATTTCACTGTTATCATGGAAATTTGCCTTCTCGTTAGAAATTATGGCATCCTAAATGATAGGATTTTAGAGCTGGAAGGGAGCTTGGACATTTCTCAATCTTTGGGCTAGTTTTATTTTCAGAAAACTGATGCTTGGTGAGGTAGGAACCTAGATCTTATGAGTCCAAGGCCAGCTCCCTTTCTAATTATTTCCATTTTAGTTTCTGGTGAAATATGCAAAAATATCATTGCCCCTTTATATCCCTCTAAAGATGACAGGGGTATACAACCTTCATTCCCTAAGCGAATGAAAGCTTCAAGACCTTAGGTGAAGCAGGGCATTTCTAATGAGATAAGAGACCTAGGCAGTGTACTTAGGAAGGAAGTTATTATGCTCCATCAGTGGCTCAAATACTTGACGTTTCCTGTGTGAACAAGCTGACCCTATGGTGCAGATAACCACTAATAACTTTGACCTTGGAAGCTAGAGGAGTTCATGTGTCATGCTCCAGATAAATAGTAAAACAACATTGTTGACTCTGGTCCCCTGCCAACATGTGTTATGTTGCTACAGAGGGATTTACACACAGTTGAGGAATAACAATGGGGTGATTTTTTTAAAACTAAATTTGGCTTTTAGGATAATTTTTATATTTTCCCCAGGCTAGTGCTTCTCAGATATATATCAGGAAAAAAATAAGATCTTTACATTTTCATATCTGGCATTATACTGGTAGACAAGGGAAGTAGGATCAACCAACCAATAGGCATTTAATAAGTGGGTATTATATGCCAGGCACCATTAGTCACTCAGAATACAGAAACGCAAATGAAACTATTTCTGTCCTCTGTCCTTCCTGGAGAAGCGACGTGTGAAAGGTACAAAATATATACAAAATAAATAAAATATAATTGGGGGTATTGGAAATTGGAGAATCAGGAAAGTCTTCATGTTAAAGTTGACCTGAATCTGGAAAGAAACTAATGATTCTAAGAGGTAGAGGTAAAGAGGGAGTACATTGCAGGCCTGGGAGACGGCCAGAGAAAAGACAGCTAGAGGTAGGAAATTCAGGGCTGTGTATGAGAAACAGCATGGAACAATATGGATCAAGGCTGTAAAGGTAGGCTGAAGCAAAGCTGCAAATGGCTTGTCATATAGAATAGTTTATCTGACCTTTGAGGTAACAGGGAGCCGAGCCAGCAGAGTTTATTGAGTCTGGTCAGACCCATGTCTTAAGAAAATCATTTTGTTAGCACTAGCAACTGGCAAATGTAACTCTGACTAGCAGGGAAAGGAGGAGTCCGTCTGGGGGTCCCTAGAACAAGAAGTTCTATCCTGATCTGATATTATTCTGTTTCATGTGTTTTGTACTGTAGCTATCCCGTACTATTCTCTACCCCAAATCATGCGCTGCAGTTTCCTGCCTGTGACCTGGTTAAAATTACATATGTCTAGAACATCCTCTTGCTTATTCTTTGCCCCTGCTTCATCCCCTTAAAGCCCATGTGCTCCCTCTTTCACAAGGTCTTCTCTGATCCAGTTGGTAATGAATGACCTTCACACTCAACCCTTACAAAATACTTGGTTTTGTACTTTTAAAATTTACTTATCCTGTAAACACTTGTTGACTGACTGGCTGATTGTACCATGTCATATATGTTGATGTCTTAGTACTGAGGTGACTGAGATTGTGACTGACTAAATTTGGCATTTCACCCAGAATTACAATGCTCTGCAAACAGCAGGGTTTTGATGGTTGTTTGTTTCAAGCCTAAGGCAAAAGAAGTAAACCAGTAGGAAAAAAACAAGCCATTCTGCTCACTTCGACTAATAGGAACACTGGAAACCAATCTATCTTCTGACTTCTGGATATATTAATTATACCCTTCCATTGCCATCTCCTAGTTATGAGTCATGTCCTACCCGTTCTCAGGGATCCCCTTGAAATGACAACTACATTTATTCCTTGTGTTAAAATCCCTTGTTCATTGTGTTCAGCACCATACTCTGCATATTTTGGGACTAGCATGGGGTTGGGGTCATGAACATAATCACTGCTCCTCTCCCTGTGAATTACTGGGTGATTCCACTGCTATTCTACTTTCTAGCTGTCCTTGCTAATCTCTCATGTGGGGTCTGATTTAGGAGTTGTATGTGGAACAATTATGCCTTAAGGATATATGCTTGGGCTCCTAAAGGAGCCTACAGCACCAGCTCCTTGGTCACAACAGAGTGGGGTGTTCCAGAACACAATCTCACTCTACAATTATCATCCACTTATTTAATTATTTATATGAGATGATAATTGACAACATATAGTGCTTCAAATTTTTCCATATGCTTCACACGTACGACTTCCTTTCAAAACTAACAACAAACCTACCATGTAGGTTCTGGTGATTATGTTCCTCATTTTGCTGACAAGGAAATTGAGGCTCAGAGAAATGAAGTGATTTGACCATAGTCATCTAGATGGTGTCAGAAGCATGATTTGAACCCCAGTCTTCCTGACCCCAAGTGTAACATGCTAGCGACTAGACTGGTGGTCAAAATACAAATAGAAACTATACAACCCCCAAGGGCTGCCTATTGGCTTAGAAAACCACATAGTAGCATTAATTGTGTACTATTGTATTTTTATGTATTTTGTTAAATATTTCCCAGTTATATTTTAATCTGTTTCTGATTTCACTCTGGAGGGTTGCAGGCAGGCCGTAGCTGGTTTGATAGACAACACTGCCTGCCCATGGACATGTTACAATCAGGTCACATTCAACATTAATCCTAAATTGAATATTTCACCTAACAAAGTACTAGGTCATCAATAATCAGCACATACTCTACTCATGCTGATAATTTATCTGTATAGCACAAAGAAAGAGAAATGCAGATGGGGAAGCATGTATTGTCAAAGAACACCTAGGTATGACGGTTGGTTTAAACCAAGGGTGAATCACTATATTACCATGATTATCAGTTTCTTCATCTATAAATTGAGAATAATGATACTTGCAGCAGGCTGTGGAAAGCTGCCCTCAGAATCAGGAAGAGGCCCTCCCCCCAATCCTGTTCTTGACTCTGATGCTTACTCATTGGATCACCCTAGACAAGTCACAAACTCCCAGAGCTTGCAGGCAACTCTCTAAGACTTTCTTTCTTATCTGATATGGGGAGTCAACATGGCATATAAATGTATACTTACATAATACACACCTGTGTATGTATATATTCTATGTTATATAAATATATGTATATGTTTATGTATACAAATATGTATTAAGTTAGCACAGCAGCAACCCTGCCTTTAGGGTCATGGGTTATGGATTCCAGTTATGATGATTATGATTATAGATAGACAGATAGCATTTATATCATGCTTTAAGGTTTACAAAACATTTTTACAAATGATATCTCATTTTATTAATTATTAGTTTGTACTAAATATTAGAATATTTCCACAGCCCCAACCCCCTGACTCCGACCAGAAGATAGAGGGATGTTGTCCTTGTATGAATGCTCTGTGCCTTTGGAGGGAGGTGGCATCCCATTCTGGGTTTACATTTGTGGGAGAGACAGAAGGAACATTGCTATTTGGCAAGTACCTTCTGCTGCATCTACCTGGCTGGAAGCAACGCAACTGGGGACAGAAACAAATAACATTGTCTCAAAGGCCTCCTCCAGCTTAGCCTGTAAGCTTTTTCCCTTTTTGGGAAGACAGGGCACCAGTAAACTAGTCCCTGCAGGATGTTGCTATCCAAGTAACAGCCCTATTTTACTCTTTATCATGCTGTGAGATATTTTTCCCTCTCCTTTTATTTTTGAGGTGGAAGGGGTCATTTTAGATCAAATGTGTACAGCCAGGAAAGGTAAGCCTATTATGTAGCAAAAATGAGGGATAACAGCCCGCCTGAGTACTTCACTGGCATTCACAAAATACTACATGAAACGGAAAGGTTTTGGTTGTTTGGGGGTAGAGCCTTCGTGAAGGGATTATGGCAGGGCAAAGACAGGAACAGTACAGGGCGATCTGCCTCGCCCCAAAGTGCATGTGGATGAGACCAGAGATCCTGCAAAATGCCAAAGTAGGGGAAAGAGGGTAGCTTTTGCCATCTCATGACCCCTGAGTTGTGGCTCAGGTTTCAGAAGACAGTCTAGTCACTGGATGAAGACAGGACGTAGACTTGTAGAATGTTACGGCCGGAATAAACCTTTAGAGGTCATCTAGTCCGTTTTATATTTATTTATATTATATTATAATTTTATATGCTTTGAAATGGAAACTCTAAAAGTGAAATGACTTACTGAAAGTCTCAAAGATTACGTGCAGAAGAGTGAGGATTCAGATCTGAGTATTTTGACTCCAAGTCTGAGGCTCTTTTCTCTGCACTACACTGATGAAAGGGGAGGGTCCGCCTTGATCTCCTTTTTCTGTCCTCCCTCACCCCCATCAATTCTCCCCCTTTCATACAGTATTATATCAGAAAGGGAACAAGTGGGAATTAGAAAGAGAACAGAAATTTTATTTTGACTTTATCTGGATGGTGTAGAAATGGTTCTAGACTAAGTAGCATCATTTATTAGATGAAATGCTAGCCTTGGAATAAGATCAGGGTTCAAGTCCTGCCTCTGATCTTCTAGCTATATGAGGAGGGGTAAGTCACTTAGTTTCTCAATGTACCTTTATGTCAACTCTGTAAGACTATAAGTTTCAGATGAGTTGCCTATACATATTGGTGAAGAGAGTTTCTACACTGGGAATTCCCTATATAGACCCAACGTTCAAGAGACAAAGCTGTCATCTTGACTAGCATCTCTGCTACTTCCTTCTTGTTCTGTTTATCCCACTGGCCTTTAGTCTTTAGCCAACTTTACTGACCACTTGGATATAGCATAGCCATGTTCAGTTCTGCTGAGCCAGAGAAGGTAGGAGTGCCGAAGAGAGAGGAAGAAACGGCCCCTTGTCTCCTTTTATCCTGCAGTGCCTGAGTTGGATGCTTTTAAAATATTGTGGTCTCTAGCTATATCTAGAGAGAACAACCTGAAATTCTGATCAGAAGGTAAAGGCAGTAATGCTTTTAAAAATCTGTCATTACTACACTCAATATTATCAAATACAAGAATATAGTTATATGCTGAAACTTCAGTAAGATTCTTAAAGGAGTAGGCAGTGCCAGAGGTTTTATGTAGGAGGAAACATGAATTGTGTTTTGAAGGAAGAAATGAATTTATTTCACAGCTGGAGACAGAGGGCAGTATGAGAATGGGGGATGGAAAATAGTTCATTTTTGGTTAGAATGTAGAAAATACATAGTTTTGGTAATTTAACATCAAGTTGGAAGTTGGAACTAGATTGTAGAAAACTTTGCATTGCACCACATATAATGTTATTTGATACTTTAAAAAGCCTTATGAGGGAGGTGGTACACATATTCTTTTTCTCATTCTACAGAAGAAGAAACTGAGGCACCTTCAAGCATAGTATGCCTTGCCCCAGGTCAGGACATATAAACAAGTTTTTGAGGAAGAGTAATCTGACAGTAGTATGTAGGATGGATTTCAGGAGGGAAGACTAGAAATGATTATTGTGGAATTTTAGATTTATGGTTTTCGTTGGGTTGGAAAATAACATTTGAGTTATTAGGAAGAAAGAATTAATGGAACCTGGTAGCTAACTGAGTGCAGGAGAAGGAGGAAGAAGAGGAGATGGTAAAGATGACTATGAGGCTTTGAGTCTGGGTGACTTAGGGAGTAAAAGCACCATTAATGGAAATAGGGTACTCTAAAGGAAAAACCAATTTGTGAGAGAATAAATTTGCTTTGAGACCCATTGAGATTTGAGTTCTGGCAAAATATCCTGATAGAAATGTCTAACCAGAAGAGGTGGTATCAGAAGCAAATTAGTGGAGCAAGGAAGAAACTAACTATCAGATCTACGGATAGGAGATGAGTTTGTGACCAAACAAGAGATAGAGAAGTTCACAGGAGATAAAATAGATATTTTTTTTCTCACATAAATTAAGATTTTGCAGAAACAAAAATAACTGCAGCAAGTTTCTCTGATAACATAGCAATACTGCTATTAAGTTAATACTCTAAAGAGACTGAAGAAGAAAAAAGAAAAGGATTAATAGATACAAAAATATTTACAGTATCTCTTTTCATGATGGCAAAGAATTGGAAACTGAGGGGATGTTCGCCAATTGGGCAATGGATACAAAAGCATGGTGTATCAATGGGATGGAATATTAGTGTGCTAAAAGAAATGATAAAGGGATTGGCTTCAGAAAAATCTGAAAAGGCTTATATGAACTGATGCAAAGTGAAGTGAGCAGAAAAAGAACAGTCTACATAGTAACAGCAATATTGTAAAGATAATTGACTGTGAAAAATTGAGCAACTCTGATCAATAAAATGATCCACCACAACTCAAAAAGATGCATGATATAAAATGCTTCCCACCTCTAGACAGAAAAACTGATGAACTCAGAATGCAGATTACATTTTTTCCCCTTTCTTAATTTTTCTTGCTTTTTTTAGGGGGGGAGTAGGAACATGGCTAATGTGGATATATATTTTAAATGGGTATTGCATCTCTTGTCTTTCTAATGGTTGAGAGAGAGGGTGAAGGGAGGGAGAGAATGTAGAACAAAAAATAAAAATTAAATTAAAAAAATGTATATATGTGAAATCAAACAAACAAGAACTGAAATCAAATCAACAAGAATTAAGACCCATCCTCCAACTGAAAAACGGTCTAAAGGTATGAATAGGTAATTTGCAGGTTATCATAATACTCAGTAACTAATTCATAGGTTTATTGTGGATAAACTGTTTTCTAAATTTTGAAGTGCTACATTAAGATATTTCCTCCTCTTTTTATTATTCTTCCTCATATTATTATAGTTCTATTATAAAAATTGGAGATAAGAACTAGACCTGTGATTTCATTGCCATAGTTAAGTTCTAGACGAGAAAATTCCCTCTACTAATGCAAGATGACATCTTTTTTGCAATTTCTAGTCTTAGAGAGTTGCTATGGCAACAAGAGGTTAAATGGTCACCTGGGGTTGCACAGCCATTATATGTCAGAGGTTGGACTACCTCGCTCCAAAGCATGTTTTCAGTTCACTAGACACCGATTCAGAACCTGCACCCTCATTTCCAGCCTTCTTACACTTCATACCCCTAAATCCACCCAATATACACTGCTATCTTCTTGCTATTTCTTACAAAAGAAACCATCTCCTGACTCCTGGGATTTTCCTGGCAACGTTCCCCATGGTAGGGATTCTTTCCCTCCTCATGCCCATGGCTTTTGCTTCCTTCAGGTCCCAGTTAAAAGCCCTTCCTTTACAGGAAGCCTTTCCCAATTCCCCTCAATTCTAATGTCTTCCCCCTGTTATTTCCAATTTATCCAGGGTATAGCTTGTTTGTACGGAGTTGTTTGCATGTTGCTCTCCCATTAGATTGTGAGCTCCTTGAGAGTAGGGAGTGGTTTTTTTTTAATTTGTGTTTTTAATTTTTTATTTATTTTTATTTTCACCATTCTTTTATCCCCAGCACTAAGCACAGAGCCTGGCATGTAGTGGGTGCTTAATTGTCGTTGCTGCTTTTAGTTATTACTGTTTGTTCTTTGTTCTTGAAGAGAACCATGACACTGGGGAGGTAATGCCATGACGTGCAGACGAATTGGATATAAGGGAGGGAGGGTTGCGCAAAATCACCTGTCTCACTTTCTTCCCTGGAGCCATGTGGGTCCAGTGGCAAGATAGGTCTGCTTAATAAATGTTTATAACAGTTTAATATTTTATTAAATATTATTATATTTAATGTTTTATTAAATATTTTATATATTTTATAACAGTTTAATGTTTATAACAGTTATTATGGAAGCTTCTTGAGAATAAGGGTTATTTCATTTTTTGTATTTGTATCCTCAGCATTCAACATACTTCCTGGTATAGAGTAGACACTTAATAAGTACTGATTGTCTTATAATATATTATAATGTGTTACAATTGTGTTATAATATGTTATAGTATTATATAATATAATGTGTTATAATATTACATACAGTATTTTACAATATAAAGGGAAAGGAGGAGATCTAGTTAGACTGTATTGTCCTGGTTACTGTTAAATAATCATAAACATGTTGAGGAAATGTGTTCATGCTGAGGATCAGTGACATACAATAATGACAAGACACTAAACTCTGGGTCTTAGGTAGGGGGAGATATCGTCTCTGGCTCCCTGCTTCCCTCCAGTGGCCATTTGACAAATTACCCTAACCTGTGTCAGCTTAATTCCTAGCCTGAGACAGTTCCTTAGGCTGGATGGCCTACAAAAGAAACTATAAGCTCTTAGCTTGACACTTTAGGACCTGTCCAATCTGATTTGAACCTGCCTTTACAGCAGACCTGAAGAACTTGGCAGTAGGTAGAGGCCAAAAACTTGGGGCCACAGATAGGCTCACTTTCTAAGTAAAGGTATAATTAATGATCAAACTATTTTGCATATAAACCATATTTAAGAAAGGGAAATTTCAATTAATATCAATTAATTACAATTATATCTTATGATTTTTATCGTGAAATTGCTCCTCTCAGACTGTAGACATACTGATGATGGTGTGTTGCCTTGGGTACACTTGGGTACCCAATCTCCAAGTTACATGACAGGCACAATAGTGACTAGTAGAGGGCAGGTTTAAGCAGAGCATGGACAAAGCACTCATTACATCCTTACTTTCTTTTACATTCTTTACATTTTTCACGAGCTGCCTGAAATCCTTTGGCAGGCCACAAGCTACCCATTGCCCCTATGTTGTACAGGCCTGCTTTACAGTCTCATCCCACATTATTCTGTGGCACAGGCATATTAACTAAGGTATTGATGCTCTAAGATCACATTCTACTCTCTTCTCTTTCCGTACCTTTGCTTTATTTCCTGAAATCCCTGGTCCCCTCCTTTCCTACCAATGCTCCCTTCTCTATGAAGGCTTCCTTAGCCCACCTCCACCCCCATCAGTTGTAAGTAATCTTTATATCCCTGGACTTCTTTTAGCCCCTCATACCTTACTTATTCATTTAACCTGTTCTAGCAGCATTAGAGTCATTTATGTTAGTCTTACCATTTTATTATAATTATGAGAATTATTATAAAACTGTAAGTTTCTTGATGGTAGGGATTGTGTCATTAAATTTTGTATCCTCTATAATGCCTACCTTCAAATCAATTCGCTTCAGTTCTGCAAGCATTTATGAAACACCCACTTTCTGCCTGAAACTGCCTTTAGCTTCATGGAGCTTATTTCTATGAAGAAGAAACAACACGTATACAGCTAAGAACATTTTAAAAATGCAAAATAAACACTGAGTAATGAGGGAGGCAGAGCAGTCACAAAAGTCAAGGTCACAGATGGCATTTTGCACACAGTCAGCATTTAAACAAAGCATTCGGTGAACCCTTAGATGCTATAAATGTGAATGATTGCTATCAAAATGGCAGATAGTTATGGATTTGAGTTGTTCTAAGGCTACGTCCTTGACTCTGCACCCAGGTCCCTCCCCTCTACTCGGCCGCTTGATCATCAGTCTTCCCAAGCAGCCTCCTCTGCTGATGTCCCAGAGCTTCCCTTTCCTTTCAACACTGTTTACGGTGCATTGGCAGATACACAGTGGCATCATCTATTCAGTCTGTTTAAAAGCCAACAGGCAAGGAAATGAATGCACATCAGCTGTAACTCAGACACGCTTCACATATGGCAGGGAGACATAAGAGTTGGCACTGTATTCTGCAAGAGCAAAATTCTCATCAGGTTGCTGAGTTCCTCCAGAATGGAGATGCTCAGGGAACTACAAATGTGAATTGCCCAACTGGTATGCATTTAATGCCCCTAAAACACTATTTACTTTCACAGCCAGGTCACTTCTCTAGTGGTAGCAAGGTGCTACCTCAGTGGAGGTATCACAGTGGAGATCTTGTCACTGGACCTGGAATTAGAAAGACCTGAGTGAGTCCAGTTCCCTCCTCAGAAACTTACTAGCTTAGTGGTCTTGGAGAAGTCACTCAACCTTGCCAACCTTAATTTCCTTATCTATAAAATGAGTACAGTAGGTTCTTCCCTCCCAGGATTACTATGAGGATAAAATGAAATAATATTCATAAAGTGAATGGCAAATCTTAAAAGTATAAAAATACTAGCTATTATTATAACTCCTCCTGCTACCACTCCCCTCCAACTCTGCTCTGTGTCTCACCTCTCCCCATGACAAGATATTCTGATGCTACTCTTAAAATGGTGTGGAAATACAGCAAGCTCACTAGAATTAAGTCTGTGTGCTCACAGGGCTCCTGGCTACAATTTCACCAGGGTAGGAAATGCCCTGGTGAAAAAACTCCTTCAACCAATGCAAACCAGCCCTTTCTCTGTAGTCAGTGACTTGCTCAAGGTCCCACAGCCAGTAGTTGTCAGAGTTAGGACTTGAACCTGGGTCTTCTTGTCTT
>CM053597.1:161776679-161803105 GCA_028646575.1 Pseudocheirus occidentalis | reverse complement strand
AAAGATTGAAATTTGTCTACAATTTAGTAGATAGTCTTTGGGAAGTGATGTAATCACAAAACCCAGCAGCCTGCAGAAAATCTGGAGATAAGTATCTCCAAATGTAGGCCTTTTTCTGGTCCCGTTGCTTTTTTCCCTTCACCTTTGAGCTTATCTTCTACTGTATCCACTCTGTAGAGATCTTCTAGGAAGCTTGTTAGTTATGTATTGTCTTCCCCATTAGAATGTAAGATCTTTGAGGCCAGGAACAATTTTTGCCCTTTTTCTATTTCCAGTGTTGAGCTCAGTACCTGGCACACAGTAAATGCTAAAATTATATTTGCTGACTGAATAACTGGCAAGAGATATGATGCTCACAGGAGTAGGAATTCTATAAACCCTCACATTTAAAAAGTCTATTTTTTCCAAGTATGCTTATCTTCCCCTATCCTTTCAGCCTGCTTTCCTCTGAACTACAGCACCTCTGGATAACAGAGGGTGGCACACTGTTTTGTATTATAGTTATCCTTATTTTCTTCTTTCATGAAATTACAAACTGAGGCCAGGGAAATACATATTCTTTCCTATAGCTCCTTTTAAAAATTAATGCCCTATAATATATAATGTTATATATACATACATATATACATATGTATATATATGCATGTGTATATGTATTTATATATATATAATATCTATACTCTCATTTTCTGATATACACCTTGCCCCCATCTTACCCTGCTTTATACAAAGAAAAACAGTTCAGGCACTTACAAAGCAGCCACACCTGACAGTGTATGTCATATTCTGTACCTGTGGCCCCCTCCCCTTTCTCCCAGTACAAGAGATGTGTGTTTCATCCTCTTTTCTCCAGAGTCAGGATTTTTCATTGCAATTAACTTAATTTCCACTGCCTTTGATGTTGTTTTCATGTTCAATGTTGTCATTGCCCACACAGCTTTAAGCACAATGTTTTGCTTGCATATGGTAAGCACTTAATAAATACATAATAGATGCGAACAAACACAAATAATTAAATGAACTTAAAATAAATAAAAGATCACATCAAATCATTATCATTTAACAAAGCAGAAGAGGATGAATTAACAAACAACAAATGAGCAGAAAATGCTTTTGTTCTTTGACCTTTTCCAGGTCTCTCTGAAATTCATCTACATTTGGTTTTGCATCTTTTCCCAGTAAATATTTTTTAAAGAGAAAAAAAATCTGTAATTTAAGACCTTAGAAAGGGCCCTTTTCTCTTGCCATCTTGTTACAGGTAAGCATTGTGGATTCTCTAGAAGGGGAGACTAAAGTGGAACTAGAGGAAAGAAGGAAGGAGATCAAGAGTAATTGCCAAGGGTATGTGAAACCCTAGAACGAGACCTTTAAAGGCCTGTGCTCTGAGCCCCAAAGCACATTCAAATGCATCACTCTGGACAATTGATTACATCCACTGATGATCAGAGCCAAGAAGCTTGTAGGGCATGGCTAGTTCAGAATTATAGAGCTGCAGAGCTAGAAGGAATCATTTATTCCAGCTCCCTAATTTACAATCAGTCATTCTATACATATTTATTAAGTTGCAGCTATGGGTCAGACATTGTGCTCATTGCTAGGGGTACAAACCCCAAAGCAAAAACTGTGCCTGCCCTTAGTGAGCTTACAGTCTAGCTGGGGGGGCACCTTTTACATATATGGCTCTAAATAAAAGAGATGCAAGCTGATTTGTTGGAGGAAGACATTAGAAACTGAGAGAGAACGTCTCCTGTAGAAGCCTTGATGAAAACCAGGTGAAGAGGTGAATAGGAGTGTTTATGGAGGGGAGTAAAGTGTAGTGGTGTTACCTTGGGCAAGTCACTTAACCCAGTTTATCTCAGTTCCTCCTCTGTAAAATGAATTGGAGAATGACATGGCAAACCACTTTAGTTTCTTTGCCAAGAAAACCCCAAAGAGGGTCACAAAGAGTCAGACAGACAGAAATGACTCTATAGCAACAAAGTGCAGTGAAGATGGACAGGATCAGATTGTGAAGGGCTTTATGTTTGATAAAAGAAAATATAGGGACTCAGTGCCTTGACTGGAAAGGAAAGTCACATGGTCAGATTTGCCCTTTAGGAAAATTGGTTTGGCAGCTATGTGAAGGATGGAATGGAGAGGAGACGGTCTGGAAGTGGGGATGCCAATGGAATAGTTCAGGTATGAAGTGATAGAGACCTGAACTAGGTTAGTGGCGTTTTGATTCAAGAGAAGGGAACGTTTGAGACATGTTGTGGAGGTAGAAATAAGATTTAGCAACTGAGTAGATGTGTGGAACACATAAGAATGAGCCATTGAAGTGATAACAAAGTTATGAATCTGAGTGACTGAAAAAATTATGGTAACCTCAATGGAAATGAGAAGTTTAAATGAGGGGTAGGTTTTTGAGGAAAGATAATAAGTTCACTTTTGGACATGCTGAGTTTGAAATGCTTACAGGATACCTGGTTTGAAATGTGTAATAAGTGGATGGTGATGAGAGATTAGAGCTCAGAGAATTGATGTGGGCTAGGAATAAAGATCTGAGAGTCATCAGTGTATGGATAATAATTAAAACCATTTGAGCCGTTGAGGTCATTCATCTATATGGGTAGAAAAACCAGAGAAATGGGCCTGGGACAGAGTCAACCACATTTAGGAGTCATATTGTAGATGTTGATCCTGAAAAGGAGTTATAGAAATAGGAGGAGGAGGAAGGGGAGAAAGGGACAGAGAGTAAGAGAGAGAGGAAGAAAGAGAGAGACAGTGAGAGGGAAAGAGGAAAAGGAGAAGAGAGGAAAAGGGGAAAAGGGAGGGAGGAAGGAAAGGGGAGAGGGAGAGAGGGAGAGAGAGAGAGAGGGAGAGAGAGAGAGAGAGGAGGGGGGATGGAGGGGAGAGAGGGAAAGCAGTATTATCAAAAAAACTCAAAACAAAACCAACAACTAGATAGGAAAGAGAATTCAGAAGAGAATAGTAAATAGTGTCAAATGTCACAGAGAAGTCAAGAAGGAAAGAGAACTGAGAAAAGGTCTTAAGATTTATTGACTCAAAGATTATTGGTGGCTCTAGAGAAAGGGCAGTTTCAGTTGAGTGATGAAGTTGGAGGACAGAAATTTCAGAAAAAAAGGAGAGGAGGTAAAGGCAGTGAGTACAAAAACAGCTTTTTTAAGGAGTTTGACTATGTAAGGGACGAGAGATATAGGACAGTAGCTTGCAGGGATGATGGAATCTAGTGAGGTTTGTTTTGTTGTTTTTAGGAGAGGAGATTTAGGCATTTTGGTAGGCAGCAGCATGGAAGGAACCAGTAGATAGGAAGAGACTGAAGATTGGAGGGGGTTTGGGGGGGGGAAAGAATGATAGGAAAACAAGAACAGATTTGGTCAAGGGTATGTGTAAAAATTGGCCTTGGTCAGGAGCAGGGCCACCTTTTTGTGAGGAGGTAGAATAAAAGACCAGAGAATAGGGAATGATGTCCAAATCTTTTGAGATGAAGGAAAATGTATATAATGGAGTTCACTGAGAATGAGTTCAATTTTTTAAATAAAGAATGGAGTCTTTTGTCGTGAGGATGGAGAAAGAGAACTAGACCTCTATTGGATGGTTACATGACCCGGATGCATGTTCTTGTGAGGAAATTGAGGCTCGGGGCAAACATAAGAGCCAAGATTCTTACAGATCTCTTGAATCCTAGCCAACCATCCATCCATCCATCCATCCATCCATCCATTCATCCATCCATTCATGCATCCATCCATCCATGTACACACACACACACACCTTTTTAGCCTGCTACAGTACAAGAGAGCATGAATAAAAGGGATTTTCTTTTCCTTTCAGGACGTTCTTGAGGTCCTGACTATTTTCATGGTAGTGCTAAGGTATTGTTATTTCCCTAATAAAACGGTCCTTCCTTTCCATCTACATATCTATGTGAAGCCAGGTTTTCTTCATATACTTAAACTAAAACAGCAGATTGTAACAGATTGATTACAGAAGCAGACAGGAGAATCCAGCTGTCTTCTATTAAGCCAGATATAAAAGAGTTTTGTAAAAATATGTAAAACAATGCCACTTTTCTCACTCATTTTTTTGTTTTGGAAAATATGATTTTTCATAAAAATATATTAACATGCAATTAATTCGTTATTGCTGAATTATTGCTGAATTAATAATAAATTAATAAACATTTAAAAAACAGTTTTAATTTCTGCCATAATAGATGCCAATAGATATAACTGATATAAACCCAAGATCTTTAGGGTCCTCAATAATTTTTGAGAGTGGGGATCCTAAGACCAAAAAACCTGAGAGCTGATTATCTAGAGCAGAGGTGTCAAATCTGTGGCCCACAACAGTGTGACCCAAACCAGATGAAAATGGAAGTGGAAAATGAATAAAAATATGACAAAACAGATGTTAACATGTGGTCTTCCAAAGGTGTGGTCTTCCAAACATGTGGTCTTCCAAGTTGATATGGTTCCCCCCAGGGATCCTTATGTATGGTTTAGTGGTCCTTGCTTCTATTGCGGTTTGAAACCACTGATCTAGAACAACCTCCACATTTTATGGGATAAAGAAACCAAAGTCCAAAGAGGTCTATATCTTGCCCAATATCACCTAGCCAGTAAGCAAGTAAACCAGGTCAAAGAATCACTGATGCAGAGCTATCTCTATATGCATCTCAGAGGCCATCTAGTCCCAGTGTTGTTTTACTCTTGAAAAAACTGTCCCGGGACAGTTAAGTGATTTGCCCAAGGTGGTGGTCTCAGAGATGGCTCCAGAGTCCACTGCACCACAATAGTCCAACTTGTAATTGAACAACAGTCTCCTCTAACAACTTTCTGACAAACCTTCATATGAGGTAGAACCTACCTCCTCCCAGGGCACAATATTAAGCTTTTGGACAATTGTAATCATTAGGAAAGTCATCTTTATATGGCCAATGGCCTTTTCACTGTTCTGGACTGTCTCCCTTCTACTGTCTACTATTTAGGGTACATCCTGGAGAGTTGGTTTGTTTACTCCTACTTCTGTTCTTTAGGGCTAAAGAGAAGAACCCCTTGTCCATATGGCAGGCCTTCAAATATACAAATGTTTCCCTAGCCCTCCCTTCTCCAGCATAAGCATCTCCTGCTCCTTCAGCCTCATTTGTCCTGGTCTCCTGTCCCCTCACCCATCTGAACTGCATTCCTTTGGCCACTCTCCAGTTTGCTGGTGTCTTTCCTAAAATGTCGTGCCAGAACTGAGCACAATATTCCAGGTGTGGTCTGTGACAGAGCACGGTAGGACTGTCACATCCCTCACTCCTAGACTTTAGATTTCTTAATGTAGCCCAAGACTGAGTGAGCTTTCTTGGCTGATGTACCACACTGCTAATTCCTGTCAAGCTGGTGGTCCACTGAAACCTCTAGATCTCTTTTATGTGAACTACTGTATAAGCCGACTGCCAAAAACAGTACTTGTACAATTGTTTATCTGCACTTCTGACATATTTATATCTCTTGACTTAAGTGGCATTAAGCGGTGATTAGGGCTGGGTTGTGCTCAGAAATATAACAACAGCAATGCTGATGATGGTGATAGTGATGATAACTAATATTTACATAGTGCCACCTGGCATTGTTCCACATGATGATTATCTCATCTGATCTTCACAACAACCTTGGCTATTATTATCTTCATTATTGAGGAAACTGAGGCAAAGAGAGGTTAAGTGACTTGCCCAGGGTCACAGCTAGTAAATATCTGAGGTCATATCTAAATACAGGTCTACCTGACTCCAGATCTACTGCACCACCCAGCTGCCTCTTACAATATGATGTAGTCTTACCAAATCATTAAAAAACAACAGGAACAAAAGCTCACATTTTCTGGGATACTTTTTAAGCTTAATCACTTCAAAAGGCCCAAAAGTGCTTTTTTCATAATAGCCCCATGATGGAACAAGTGAAAATGCTATCTCCATATTATGGAGGAGGAAACTGAGTTTCAAAGAGATGATTATGGTGACACAAGTAGTGTCCCAGGTGGTACTTAGGCACAGGTCTTCAGATTCCTAAATTCGAGACTTTTTCTGCTACCAAAAGCCAAGCACTGACTGCCCCAAGCTCTGAATTGTGAAGCTTGCAAGGTGAGTCCTTTGTGGAATTTTAGCAGGTTGGTCAATTCTATGGTTATCTGCAAGACTGCTTGTAATAAACACTCTAAAAGGAAAGAGGCCAAGCGGGCACAGCTAAACTTCAGAATTCATCCTCAGAGCAAAGGAACTTAGAAGGTTACAATGGGATTAATCAAACAAACAACGCTAGAGCTTTATGCCTTATTGATTCTTTTAGTTTTGTACCTTTTTTAACCTTGTATCTCAATAATTAAATGAATTCTTCAACCCTACTGTGTTTCTATTTTTTAAAAAAGAATTTTCATTTCTTTCAAGGCCAGGGAAGGCCAGGATGGACACAGGATGTGTCTGGATATCATAGTGGGCAATGGAGGGAATGGGGGCCACTACAACAGAGAGTGACCTATTTCAGGCGATGTAGCTCTCTTAGAACAAAAGCCATAGATACTTTCTTTCCCCTTTGGAGAGGTTTTTTTTTTTTTGGAGAGGAAATGACTTATTCAAGGTTCCATTAATAGTAAATGTCAGAGTGGGGTCCTCTGACTCCAAATGCAGTGCTCTTTATAGAAGGTGGGACAGAAACCAAGTGCCTAAGGGACTAACATATTCTTTCCAAATCAAGTTTTGACTTTTTATGTAATGGTTCTTGTTGCAAGCCAGTTGAAGCTGGTTATGAAGACAGATCCAATTAAATGACTCCTGGAAGCTGGAAGCTGTCATAACTTTGGCTCTGTGTATATATGTGTTTAAATACGACTTTTCCTTGTAAAAATGGGCTTGTCCTCTTTGCCAGTCAGCTCAGATGACACAAAGCAGAGAAGCAATAAAAACTTTGGAGTATATCATAAAAAACGGTTTGTGTTAAGTACAACCACATAGTTATCCTTGTTGGGGGATTGTGACCTCAGTGGTGGATTAGTATTCACCTTCTTTCCTTGGATGAAGGGTATTCTGACTTTTAGGTTTAGGTTTATGTAACCTGGACTTCTAAGAAGAAAATAGGAAACTAGCTTGATATATTGGACAGATATTCCAAGTCCACGTATATTCTGGTAGACTATAGAAATGAAGCAGGAAACAAGAAAGTCATGGACCTTTTCCAAAGCAGCCGGAATGCAAGGCAAAATTTGGCTCTCTCCCACTAGTGTTACTGAGTTACTCCTTGAGGCTTACTGAGGCTTCAAGGCAATTTTCATGTCTGAGCTGCTAGCTAACAGAGACATGATGTGAGTTCAAAGCAATTCACTCATCTCAATCCAGTTGGGAGGAGAATAATAAAGTGGGAAAAGATCTTGAGAGCTTCTTGGGTATTACTTATTACTGAGTTGTGATAGGATTACCAAAAGAGGTGAAAATGTGTTGATTAGGCCCTAGGCATACTGGTTTGGAGTAGTAGCACAAAAGATAACATTCCCTTTAAGAAACAAGCAGCACCAGTAGATAGCTCCAACTGAGGGAATTTGGTGGAGAAACATCAAACTACAGTTTTAGCAGCCAAGAGGAATGGCAGCTGTGGAGATGGAGTAATAAAGAAAAGAGTCATAGATGATTGCTAGGAATATAAACCTAAATTGTCTATGGAATGTTCTCAGTACTGCAGGGCTATGAAGGAGATTGTATCCTCCATGGAAGTTGGGGAGGAAGATAGAGATTCTACTGCTTGATTTCTCCCTTGTTGGTTATTTTACTTTTCTAGATTAATTAAATGTTTTGCTGTTTGATTAATGGTTTATGCCGGGTCTGTTGGTAGAAAATGTGCTAGAGGGGGGCTCAATTTGTATGTGTGTAATTGTAGTTACCCTAAAATACCACATACTAAACCTGATGTTGCAAAAACTTCTGGAATCTAGTGGGAAGAGAGCACTGTTACAATGTATTGGGTAGTAATAAAAAGTATATCAGTGCCCACATAAAAAAATATTCCCCTGTGAAAACCAAATTACCAATCAGAAGACTTCAGTAACACTATCAAATACTCTGAGAGCTTACTAACAATGTACCATGTGACATGGCTTGTTGTTTTTCTTTCTGTACAATTACCTATCATGGGGGAAAAATTAGTGTTGTAGAAGGGGTGTTAAAATATTGTTTGGCTATCATCTTACCAGACCTCATAAAGCACCTTTTCATAACTTTTTAATCCACCTATCATTGCATAATAGCAAAGCACATTCATATCTAATCCACCTACTACACCATAAGTTCCTCAACAGAAGAGACCTTGTTTTACCTAACATTTGTTTTCTCTGGGACCTAGCTTAGTGTTCTGTACATAGCAGGTGGTTAATAGATATTTGATGAATTAAATTGAACCTGTAGTATAAGGATAAGGAGAATCTTGTTTTAATAAATACTATTACACTCTAATATTAGATAACAAAGATATTCTCATATCCTGGAAGACAGCCTCTTTTTTTCTTTGCTAATATGAATGCATTGAATTAGGTCGAATAGAAAATCTATGCAAAAAATTTGTAGAGAAGTCCCTGTCCTTTTACTGAATATGTTAAGCTCTTTGGAGCTAGATTATTTTTTTGCCTTTTTTTAGGGCAACTGGGGTTAAGTGATTTGCCCAAAGTCACATGGCTAATAAATGTGTCAAGTATCTGAGGCCAGATTTGAACTCAGGTCCTCCTGATTCCAGGACCGGTGCTCTATTAACTGTGCCACCTAGCCACCCTGGAGCTAGATTCTGATATAAAATGATCCACTTGGACTAAATAAGCTCTCAGGTTCTAATTAATCATATTAAAAACAAGTCACATGATTATATTAATTAATAAAGTCTTTGACAAAGTAAAACACTGGTTTATAATAAAAACTCTTCAAAGTATACTCCAGAAGGACCATTTTTATGTGATAAAAAGTATATATCTAAAACGAACAACTAATATGATTTGCCACTGTGAGCGTTAGAAGCTTTCCCAATAAATACAGGAGTAAAGCAATAATGACCCTTTTTACCCATTATAATTTGACATAATTCTAGACTTACTGGCAATGCTAGTGAAAAGGGGCATTAGCATAGGCAAAATGTAAAAAAAAAACTATCCCTATTTATGGGCAACAAAAAGTTTTACTTAGAAAACTCCAGAGAATCAGCAAAGAAACCAAGACAATTAAAGAGCTTCAGTGAAGTGGCCAGATACAAAATAAACCCACAAAACAATAGTGTTTCTTTATAGTGATAATAAAATACAAAAGGAAATTATAAAGGGAAGTCCCATTCAAAAATAGCTACATATGCATAAAACATTTCCAAATCAACTTAACAATGTACACTCAATACTTGAATAGCTACAATTATGAAAGATTATTTAAAGAAATTTTTAAAAATTCCTTATATAACTGCAAGAATATTTAATGATCTGAATGAGTTTATTGGATGAGTTCCAGCTTGTCACTGTCTTTCCTATAATGTACTATTATAAAAGAGTTCTACCCCAAGAGGCACCAACTACGTTTCTGCTGTTTATATTGAAAGAAGACCCATCCTTTTCCCCAGTAATCCATTTGACGCACACACTCCACACACCAGGTTTTTGTCTTGAATCTCAAATCTTTTTCATAAGGAAAGAGCTTTCTCTAAACATTTAGAACTTTTCTGATATTATTCTTGGGACCCTTCTTTCTTCCCTCAGTGGCACTAGAGAATTCAGGTTTCTTTTGTCTTTTAGCTGGCACCATGGCCTTTAAAGTGAGCTGCAGAGCTTTAAGAGGAAAACAGATAAAAAGCTTAGCATCCCAAATGAGGATGGCTTTAAGCTCTAGGCTCAAAAACCTGATAAATGCATCTAAAGCCAGTGCTCTGACTGGCTAAAAGTTAAGACTGACTGCTGGAAGTAAAATAGTGACAGGAAAGGACACTGTTTCCTGCATTCAAGGGCTAAGTTACCCATTCAGTTTGCACAGAGAACTTAGTACTGCAGGCCTCTGCACCTCCCACCCCCCAACCCCAAAAAACCCTGGGAAATCATGAGGCCTATTTTGAAGCTCTCTCTTCAGAAAATACTCTTTTCCCCTGTGACAGGTGCCTGGTACCTTCAAGCTGCATCTCAGCTAATAAAGGTCCCCCAGTCTATCACCACATCTGGACCATTCCTTTCTTCTTTGGTCCTTATTCTAGACCTCCCTTTCTTCCTCTCTTTGTTCCTCATAAAAAATGCTGGTCTTGTACATTCCCTGGAGAATCTATTTTCTACCACACAATTTAAACTGTCATTCAACAAACACTAAGAGCCTACTGTGTGTGAAGTACAATGCTAAATTCTGAAGATTATTAAAAAATCCTGATGCTAGTTTTGTTATTAAGGAGCTTTCAGGCTACCAATAAATATAATACAGCTTAGAATATATGATGTTCACATGAAGGTAGGATTTTCCTTGGTGTTCAGATAAAGGAAAAAAATACCTTCTAGGTAAAGGGATGAGGGAAGGCTTCATGAGAGAAGTGGCATTTGAGCCAGACCTCAAAGAATGCACAGAAGTGGTGGTAAGGGACTTTTTACAATTCTTGTTTTCTCTCATTCTTCCTTTTCCCAAGCAGGTAACCTTTTCCTTTCTTGAGAATCCCCTGATGTCTCCTTGAGGATCCCTTGAGGGTTCTGGTACTAGATTTAGACCTAGTAAGAGGCACTCTGTGTAATTTGATTTTGGAGATTCCATGAAAGGCTCAATTTCTCCCCTCTCTACCAATATCTTCCCTTCATTTGACTGATGTTAAGGTTAGAGTTTCCTTCCTCCATTTTAAGACCTTCAGCCCTCTTCAAATACAAATCCCCCTGGGAAGAGTCACACTTCAAGTTTTCATTAAACATTTTATACCTTAGCACTAAGGAATAACATGTTACGGCTTATGAAAATTTCACTGAGGCAGAGTTTTTCATAGTGCCTGGTATCTAGTTCCATGCTGTTCAATCATTTCAGTTGTGTCTGACTCTTCGTGACCCCTTTGAAGTTTTCTTAGCAAAAATACTGGATTGGTTTTGCATTTCCTTCTCTAGCTCATTTTACAGATGAGGAAACTGAGGCACACAGGATTAGGTGACTTGCCCAAGGTCACACAGCTGTTAAGTATCTGAGGTGAGATTTGAACTCAGGAAGATAAGTCTTACTGACTCCGGGCCTGGTACTATATCCACTGTGCCACTCAGCTCCTTCTTCTAGTTACCTCTGTCAATTATGGGCATAATGATGTTTTGCTTCTTGGAATTTTGTAATGTAAACACTTTCCTTCTTCACCTTGGGGAATGCAAATGAATTGATATTGCTTGCTATAAATGGTGTATATATATATGTATATATGCGCACACATTTATATATGAGTCTATCAACAAGTAATTTGGTTTACCCCTTTGTCAGGATCTTTGTATACCAGTTATTTGTTCCGCTCTTCCCCACAAAATTTGAGTTAGTATTTCATATTCAGAATCCAAAGGACCTTTAAGACAATAAGAACAACTCAAGGCTGGTCTCTTGACACTTGCCAGATAACTGAAGACACAAAGCTTCCTGGGAGGAAGATGCATGCCTCTGCGAGTTGACTTGTAAACTCTGTGTTCTGTTGATTATTTCTTGCTTTCCTCCCTAAAAGTAGCCAAGAAGTAATCCCTCGCCCCCCGTTTCCCCAATATTAGCAAATATCAGGTGAACAATGGGGGAAAATCATGTCACATTCTCCTATCCTCTAAAAGCAATTATTATGCTTAAAGATACCAGAATATAGATCAAGAAGTGTTGCTCCCCAACCTAGCATCATCCTGGGACTCCCTAAAAGAGGGAGTGAGTATCTCTAACATGTCAGTGACATTTCCTATACAAAAATAGAAAGTTGGGAAGTCATCTCTGAAGCTGCAACACCACACACATCTGGGGAACAGTTACACAATTGTTCCAACCTGGATGCAGGCTTGCTGCATCGGGCTCCCTTTCATAGCTATTTCTAGGGAATAAATTCCTAACCAAATGAAGGATAGAGGTGACTGCAAAAACTAAAATCAATTATAGGATCCAAAGACATTCACTTAGAGTCTGAAGGTGCCTTAGAAGGTCAACAAGCCCAACTCCCTCATTTTCTAGGTGAAGGATCTGAGGAATGGAGAGGCTGAGTGATTTGCTCAGAATCACACAACTATTATATTTCTGAGTCAGGATCCAAACCCAGGTAGGATCTCATAAATTATGTTGTTATTTTTTTTAATAGAAGCAGAAAAAGCTTTTGACTAAATACAGCACTCATTTGTGTCAAAAACAGTAAAAATCATAGCATGGCCCTTTTACAAAACATAATCAAAAGCATTCATCTGAAACCAAACACTAACATTATTTGTAATGGAGAAATACTACACGCTTTTTCAGTAAGTTTAGGAGTAAAAGCAAAGATTCTCCCCCTCCTCCACTAGTATTTGACATAGTGCTAGAAATATTTATTAGCTAATAAGACAGGAGAAAGGAATGAAGAGAATAAAAACAAGCCAAGAGAGGGAAAATATATTCCTATTTATAGATATGATGATGGTTTATAAAGAAAATAGAGAAAATCCTACAGCAAAGCAGCAGGATACAAAATAAATCCACAAAAATCATCAACATTTTTGAATTACTAAAAGATGCCAGAAGGAAAAGAGAGAAAGAGAAATCCTATCTAAAATAATTGCAAAAGTTATAAAGGCTTTGATTACATGAAATTGAAAGCTCTTGCATGAAATAGGCTAAGTTTGGGAAACATCTTTGTAGCAAATATATATATTTTTTAATTGACTATATATCTTGACTCTCAGATCCTATCAGAAATAAGACCAAAAGTCATTCCTCAGTAGATCAACGGGATGAAGGATAGAAACAAATAATTCTTAAGAGAATTGCAAACTAGTACCAAATATTTTAAAATGTGCTCCAAATCACCACCACCACCACCACCACCACCACTACTATTACTACTACCACTACTACTACTACTACTACTACTACTACTACTAACTACTACTACTACTACTAATAATAATAATAAGCAAACCAAAACAGGCGAGGTTTTAGCAAATTGACAAAGATGACAAAAGATGGGAATGATCAATGTTGGAAGGATGATGGCAAGATAGACACACAAATGCAATGTTGGTAGAACTGTGAATGGTTCCAACTATTCTGGAAAGCAATCTGAAATTCTTCTAAGAAAGTGACTTAAATATCTATACCTTCAGACCTATACATTCCACTGTTAGGTCCACACTTTAAAGATTTCAATAATAAAAAGATAAACACCAATATATAGCAAAATATTCATTTCAGGACTTTTTTAGTGGCAAAGAATTGAGAAGAAAGTAGATTTCCTTTAGTTGGGGAATGGGCAAACGTGTTGTGGTACATGAATACAATGGAATATTATTGTGCTGTAAGAAATGATGAGTAGAGAGATGTACTCAAAGACTTATATGAACTAAAGTAAAGATCAGAAACAGGAAAACAATATACATAATTATTACAACAATATAAGTGCAAAGAATAACAGTTAAAACCTAATACTATGAAATTATAATGCCCAAACTTGGTCCCTCAAAAAAGAGATAAGAAGACATCTCTCTCCTTTCTTTGAATAAGTGTGTGATAGGAAGTTTAGAACACCATAGATTAGAATTTTTCAACAGGTTGATTGGGTTTTGGCTGTCTTTTCTTCTCTTTTTAATTCTTTGCTATAAGGGATGTCTCTCTGGAAGGAGTATGGGTATCTAGAAGGGGTATCCTGTAGCCCTTCATATTTCATATGCTGGGATATTTGGAAGGCATCTTCCATTCAACTGTTACAACCATTTTTGTAAAAACAAAAACTAGGGGAAGTAAAGGTAATGATGATGATGATGATGATTGTGGTGGTGGTGGTGGTGATGGTGGTGATGGTGATGGTGATAGATGCGATTCCAATAATGAGAGAGCAAAAGCCCCTCAGAATAACCAATCTAAGTGCTCAGAAGTACTTTTTAATTCTTTGTTATAAGGAATGTCTCTCTAGAAAGGTATGGGAAGGGTATACATTGAGGAATGTAGATTGATGTAAAAGCAAAATATAGCAATTTTAGTGAAAAATGTAGTACATTTTTTTTAGCAGAACAGTAAACCTCATTTAGGCATAAGTCTTGTCCATGGGTTTCCTTTTGCCCTCTCTAATGTAGACACATTATATATATATCCCATAATCATTTGTTTGCTACTAAATGAAGGAATTATATAGGAAAAAAAACCTGATAAAACTGGTCAACTTCCTATTTTTTAAGTCCTTTGATTTAAGTAGCCCTCATTCCAACTGCTGCTCTAAGTAGTCCTAATTTAAATATCTTTCTCAGGAGAGGAAGGAATAGAAGATGAGAGTACCGGGTGCCTGAAGGAGATAAGAAGAGAAAACAGGATATGTCACAATTTTTCTTCGTTTTACAATTTTGCATGGGGCTTGCCCTGCTTTTCAGTCCTGAGAACAGGAATCACCTTGGGGTTGCTTTAAAATCTTCAGTAACTCCCTATTACCTGCCAAATAAATTGAGATTTCTTTGATTGGAATTTACCCATCTCCCCATATTCCTTTCAATGAACTTTATTCTCTGACCTTTAACAGGGTCATCTCCACATTCAGCAGCTAAGTTACTAACCATTCCTTAAAAACCATCTTAAAAACCCTCTTCTTCAGGAAGTCTTCCACGATGTTTCTAGTCAATGATTACCACCCTCAGATCTTTCACAGCACTTTGGCAAATCTCTAAACGATTCTTCACGTGATATTATTATGTTGTAGTTTTTGTCTTTTTCCTCTAGTTGACTAGGACATATCTTATCTTGGTGTTGTTATCTCCCCAAATACAGTACTCTCTGCACACAGTGGATGCTGAATAACGTGTGTTGTATTTACATTGTAAAAAAAATTTTTTTTCGCATTCGTTCCCCCCCCCAAAGCACCTTCCACGTTCCCCTCTTTTTTGCATTCAAGATCCTTGGGTAACAGGATGTTGGATACACAGTACCCCATCCTGTAGCCCTCCATATTTCATATGCTGGGATATTTGGAAGGCATCTCCTATTCAACTGTTACAACCATTTTTGTAAAAACAAAAACTAGGGGAAGTGAAGGTAATGATGATGATGGTGGTGGTGGTGGTGGTGGTGATGGTGATGGTGATAGATGCGATTCCAATAATGAGAGAGCAAAAGCCCCTCAGAATAATCAATCTACATACTCAGAAGGTAGGGAGGATTAAGGAAGAGAGCTTCATTAATATGTGCAAATATGTTTTGGGGTAGCATCAACCCAACTCCAGAGACAATGTGAAAATGTTGATCTCCACAGCTTAGGTTCTAGTAGAGCCACTTTGCATGCAATTGTGAACATTTCCATGTCTGAATCTTCTGCAAAAGTATCACATTTCCCTTCATCCCCTTGTCACTGGGATACCATTCAGTGGAATTATTTTTAGCCAAGACACTAAACAACCAAGAAGGAAGCCGCAAATCTGTCTCACAGAAGATCAAAATAATCCCTGTCCTCACGACTCCTGTCCCTTGTGTGTTCTTTGTCTTACTTTTTTTTTTCTGGCATCCCCTTTTCTCTCTCTCTTGTTTTTCTGTCTTCCTCCCTTCCTTTCTTTATTTATCTTTCCTCTGAATTTCTCTTTCCATTTCTTCCTTTCCTCTATCTCTTTCTCCTATTTTATGGTCTCTAGTTTTCCTCACTTTCTGTCTCTTCTCTGTATTGTTAGCTCTGCAATATATATTTTTTTCCTTTTCTCTTCTCTCTGTCTTCTCTTCTGGCTCTCTAGGTCCCTTCTCTCTTTGCTTATTCCCTTGTTTCTGTCTCACTACTCTTTTTTCCCCTTTCTCTTTCCCCTTTTCCCCCTTTCCCTTCTATCTTGATTTGTCTCTTTCTCTAGTCTCCACAGAGCTAATGTCTCAGTTGGAGTTGTGTATATTTAGCTTAAGTCATGTACCATTTTTTGAGTATCAGGAATCCTACCCATGGAGATTTTTCTTTAAAAAAAAAAGTAACATTCTTGCAGATGTGCTTAACGAAAGCACTGAGGCTCTGGGCACTATCATCTTGTGATACTGATAAATGCTATTAAAGAAACCAAAGACATCGTTACAGACTGAGACTATGAGACTGCATAATGACTCCCAGCCTCTATATAAATACTTTTACTCAGTCCTGCCTAATGGAGAGGAGAGCAGGCTGGAAGGGAGACAGTATGATGGGTTCTACACCTGACCCAGTCTCTGGGTACTACTTGTGGTGACCTAGGGTAACCTACTTAGAATGACACAATACTAAATCTGTAATGGAATTTAAAGATAAAGATAAAAGCAATCTTCTCACAGGGAAATAAACTCAGAGAGATGCTCCTTTTATGGCAAACCTTTCTGGACCTTGTTAGTACTCTCTTCCCTCAAATAATCATCTATGTGCTTATCTGTTCATATGTTGTTTCCCTCCCCCCCATCCCCTATAGAATGTAAACTTCTGAACAGATAATGCTGCCTCACACTCCATTTTTCTTTATATATCTATCAGTACCTGGTATACAATAGGCACTTAATAAATGCTTGTTGGATTTGGATACTAAATAAGAGATTAAGGATTAGAATCCAAATCTCTTGACTCCTAGTCCAATGCAGTTTCTACTACAATAGGATTATAGATTTTAACCTGGAGAGATTTTAAAAGTAATTTATTCCACCCTTTTAAGAAACCAAAATAAAACTAAGGTCTAGAGAATTTACGTGACTTGTCTAGTAAATTGAACCCTGGTCCTCAGCCTCCAAATCTGATAGCTACCACCACTTACTCTACTGACTTAGTTTCTCTACAAATCAAATAATGCTCAAATTACCTTTTTTAAAAAATCTAATCTATCCCATAAACTCATTGAGATGAGGAGCATGCTAGTGTGGACAGAATCCTGGATTTGGAATTAAAAACAAAGCAAAATAAAACAAAAAAACAAAATCCCTGAACTTGAATCCTGGCTCTACCAATACGTGTTTAGTCCTTGAACAGTCATTTAACTTCTTTGAGTTTAAACCTTTTTTTCCTTATTCAAAAAATGGGGACAAATTATTTGTAGTCTTACAGAGCTGATGGTCAATAAGTTAATGTATGCAGATCACTTGGAAATTCTAATTTGCCCCTATTATTGTGTTGTTATGAGATGAAGTATATAGAACTTATAATTTTTCAGTCAAAAGACTCCTTAACCTGGATAGATGCTCTCTATGACCACTATTTCTATACTTATCATGTTATCTCTGCTATATGTGGAGAGTAAGTCCTAAAAGAAGACTCAGCACCCAAACATAAGATAATGGGGGAGATCTTTCACAATTCATTTGTCTAGGGCAGAAGTTGTATTCCATATTCTGAGTTGCTGACTTATGTCTCTCTCAGTGTTTTGAAACAACTGTTGCTCATTTGCAGATGACATGATGTAGAATTTTGCAGTGAATAAAGGGCAGAGTCTGCTTCAGTATCTTGCATTTCTATGATTCATTGGCATATGAATAATTGGATAACTTTGAAGTTAATGACTGGAGAAATAGGAACACCAGGACTATTTTATGACTATGGGACAAATGTACTCTACCTGATTATGGTTTTAGGACAGAAGATGAGAATTCAGTTACTAACCATATGACAAAGTGAAGTCTTTCACAGAAAGGAAACAATTGATAGACCAGGAAAACAGAGCAGTAAAAAAGACAGACTTGAGAGCTTCATTAGAGAGAGGTCATGACACAATCTGTCTCTCTGTCTGTCTATCTCTCTTTCCCTCCCTCTCTCCCTCCATGCCCCCTCCGCCATTATTACTTCTTACAAGGCATATTTGGTTGGCAAAAAAGAGGAGGAGGAAGAAGAAAATGAGGAAGAAGAGGTACATTTCTGAGATTTCCACTTAACCCTTCTGAGATGTGGAGAAAAAGAATAATGAAAAGAAGTGGAGCTGGAAAGAGTTTTGCAAATACTGTGATAAAGGTTCTTGAATTTTTATGGATGATCACTGAGACACAAAGAGTGTACTGAAGTTTATGTTTCCAAAGTTGTTAGTTGCCCAGATCACACGTATTACATATGGGTTACCCTCATTTCCCCAGAATTTTACGTGCATGCCAATTCTCTTCATGAATAGTATATGCATTAGTGAGAGTATCATCTGAGATTATTGAAGAAATATTATGTACTTGCGTTATATTTTCAGTTAATGTTTTGATTAAGGTTAATTAATAGTGACTGATTTCTTTATGCTCAATTCACTAGTTAGAGAGAGAGTCAATAACAGGGGTCACCCCTGGGGCTGTGAGAGTAGTCAACGCAGCAGTCACCCTCTTTCTGGGGAAACCATTACAGGGGCAGATTGAAGAGAAATGAGCCAGAGGTGGAGAAAGAGTGAATTCCCTTGGGAAGGTAGGTGAGCAAAGAAGGGGCAAAATAGAATTCCCCTTCAAGCTGGTAATTCCTTTATACTTCTCATAAGATCTAACTTTGGAAAGGGTGTCAGAGAGGTCAAACACTGTAGCCAATGAAGAAAACTTCAAAACAAATGTATCTCCATGGGATAGAGCTATAGAAAAGCAGCATCCTGGGAAGCGTATGCAGTTGGATTAGATTAATTCAGCCCCGTGCAGTCAAAATTTATTTCATTTTATTATTTTCATTCCTTTCCAGGCAATTCAATTTCTTAATAACTCCACTGTCTGTTGAACATATTCAGTGTCCTACTGCTCCTTTGGGGAGTACAACAGAAGTAGAGGATGCTGTCCCTGCCCTCAGGAAACTTAGTTTCTTTGGAGGGAGACAAGACTCCTGCAGTAAGGCTTTAAGGAAGTAGGTGCTATGCCTTTGGGGTACGGGTGAAGGGGAAAGGAATGATTCTAAATCTATTCTGTTGGTGCTGTCTTTAAAGAGAAGGTAGGGAAAGTATAGAAAGGAAAATAAGGATGGTGTTGCTTTTTTCCCATAAGCAGAGGGCAAATCCCTGTAAATTATATCAAAATGTTTGCCAATTGATGTACAGAAGTGGCAACACCACTGCTTAACTGTATGCTTTCCCCTTGTTTTCTCTCCATTCTGCTTGCCCTTAATGAACAATTACCTTTCTAGCCAGGAGCAGGGTGCTTAATATCTGCTACAGTTCACATTCCTTCTTCCTTTCTTCCTCTTTATTTTCTTAATATTGAATAATTATTTGTGTGGCGGTTTAGTCAGCTAATTAGGAATGTGCTCAAGTACCTCAAAAAGGAAGAATCACTTTGTTTACTTACTGGTAATTAAATTAGCTGCATTTGATTTCTGTTCTGGGAGATTTATGGGCATTTTATTTTTCTATCTCATAAACTTGAAAGATTAAAGTATAATTACTGATAGATTTCCTTGAGTAGATTAATAGAGAAGGACATTTCGTTCATTGCTAGACTTTCTATTTGTTAGCAAATGTATATAAGTTCAGGTGATCCACCTGGGCTCAAAAACATATTTTTTTTTCTTTTACTTTTCCCTCTCCTTGAGCCTTCACATTTCAACTGCAAAGTCCCATCCACTTTACCGCTGCAATATCTTTTGAATTCATGTTCTCCTTTTTAAGATCACTGACCTTCGTTCAAGCCCGTATTGCCTATGACTTAGAATGCCATAAGAGAACTGCCTAACTGATTCACCCATTACCAGTTTCTCCCTTTTCCAATCCATCTTTGAGCCTGTTGCACTCATGATCATCCTAGTTAAATGATCTGATCAGATTGCTCCCTCTGTCCAACTCCCATTGCCACATGTAGATAAGGTACAAACTCCACCTACCAGTCATATAGCCATGGAAAAATCATTTAATCTCACTGAGACTCAGTTTCCTCATTTGTAATATGGGATAGTAATACTTTCACTACCTTCCTCCCAGAGGTTTCTTCTATGTTTGTCTTGTTCTTTGAAGCTCAAATGAGAATATTGTGTGTAAAGTCTTCCTTTATATGCCTAGTTCTTAGTGCAGTGCTTGGCATATAGAAAGTCTTTAATAAAGGCTGATCCACTGATTGACTTCACAATGCTCTGCTAACACTAAACCCGATTACTCACTGCTCCCTTTTCTTGTCTTGCATTTTCTTGTCTGCAAGGGATCCATGTCTGGAAAGAATTTCTTTTCACCTTCATCTCTGCCTTTTGAAATCTTTCTCTTCTCTTAATACCCAGTTTAGGTCCCATGTTCTTTATTAAGTCTCTCCTGAGTACACCAAATCAAAAATGATCTCTTCCATAGAACTTTGTGTGGATCCCTCCTATTTACTATTGTTATTTGGATCTATAACTTATTCCCCACGCTCTGCCCCCTCCAAAGATTATAAGCTTCTTGAAGGCAAGAACTGTATTTGTGGAATTTAATTGAAATAGTAGGATTTTTGAAAGTGAGCTGTGAGAAAGAGGAAGAATAGTTATAGGCAGTGATGGAGAAGAGTAAAGTTAATATATCTTGAAGGATTTTAATTGCTACCCTCTGTTTGGTATCTTTTCCAAACCCAGAATGCTATTAATATCCAGTCATCTTCCATTTTCCCTAGTGGTTTCCATTAAATCCATAGGAGATAACTGAGGTAACCAAGAAATTAACTGTCTGATCTCTCAAGTTCTAAGTCCATCAATTTGCTGTGTGACTTCAATACATTCACTTTCCTTCTCTCTGCTTCAACTTTCCCATTTATAAAATAAGTTTTTTAAAACTCATATATTTACTAGAAAGAGGCAGTGCTTAGTAGTACCTAGGGAACTGGTTTGGGAGTCAGAAGGACCTAAATTCAAGGCTTTTTACTTCCCCATGATAGTTGTATGACCCTGGGCAAATCAGTTAATCTCTTAATGAGGCAGCTAGCCCCCCAGGCAAACAGGGCATTTGTTGATTTTTCATTGGCAAAGGCTATTTTTTTAACCACAAGAATAATTTTCAAATCAATGAAATCCCCAATCTAGACATATTTGTATGCACATCTGCACACACGTACACAAGACACATGCATGTATCATGTCTGTTAATACAACCACTTCTACAGTGTGTATTGTACACATGCATATGTACATTCACATCTAAGTGAATAAATGTATATACATGTATGGGTACATATGTGTACATATATACAAATGTGGAGTATATGTATTTGTATACTTGACGGATTTGCAGAATAGATTTCCCCATAAAATGCCTATAAAGACCTTTGCAAGGAAAATTTTATATGTACATACATAAAATATAAAACAATAAAACTACATTTTAGGAATCTATATAATTTATTACATATAGAGATTTCCCCCCACAAAGTTCTAATGTTAATTTTAAACCTTGAGCTTTAATAACTTAGGCTGAAGGTATGAAAGAAAAATAATTCTGAACGGTATTTAAAGACAACCAGAATTTTCCTTTCTTAGCTGTTGTTCTATTGGCCACGTGATACTGGTATGCATTTTGCTTGTTATTCTATCACAAAATTTGAAATAAGAACAATTGTGTAAAATTGTATAGAATAGTCCTGGACTTTGATTAAATTTGCCTTGCCATGCCATTCAGATTATTTCTGTAATTTATATAAGTTAAGTTAAATAGCTTGTGGAGACAGTACCCCTTAGCCTGTCTAATTATATGCTTCTGGAGAGATTCACATTACTGCAAAGGCCTGTGGGTAGACTAGGTATTGCTAACATGGAAAACTATGGGGAAATATGTTCCTGTGGAAAAGAATGCTGTCCCTAGGCAAGATAATGTAAAACACTTACCCAGACTTGCAGTGTTTGTTCCTCTTATGTTCCAATCACAAGACAGGCATTGTGCCCTACTAACCATGCCTTCATCAATCTCTTAACTATGTACTTCCTTCTCTCAGTATTGTACAAACCCCAACTCATTAATCTTTCAACTCTCTACCACCTCCAATTTATCCTTTGTCTCCTTAACCCAGCTGCAAGATGATAAATTGGCCAGCCATACTCTCCCGGAGAACACAGCTGTGAGATTTACTTTTGTGTCCATAAGCCGACTTTCTTTTGTAGACAAGTATACAAAATGTCTTGGTTATACTAAGCAGAGTATTAAACTGCAGAATATTAAATTAATTATTTGACAAGCCTAAGTTTTAAAAAGTGTAAAAATTTTATGAAGACTTTGTATGTATATGTATATATACACATGCCTAGGAAGATCCTGCCTAATTATCAAATATCTCTTATAAGAGTCCTATGATCAAGATAACTAAGTACACAAAACCATAAGCCATTCCCTAACAGATCAAAGGAAACAAACCAACAGTTCTCAAGACAACTGGCAAACTATTATCAAACATATGAAAGAATACTACAAATCACTAATAATAAAAGAAACACAAATTTAAACAACCTCAGGATTTTACCTTATTATGCCTAGCAAACTGACAAAGATGACAAAAGATAGGAATAGGATGGAAAGAGAGGCACACTACTGCTTTGTTGGTGGAGCTGCAAATGGGTCCAACCATTCTGGGAACCAATTTAAAATTCTGCTAAGAATGTTCCTGAAATATCCGTATTCTTTGACCTAGAAATTTCATTGCGAGATTCACAGCCTAAGGAGATTGATGATAAAAAGAAAAACCCCACAAACACATCAGTTTTCTAATAGCACCTTTGTAGTAGCAGAGAATTAAAAAAAATCCTTTTAGTTGGGGAATGAGTAAACGCGCCATGTTACTTTAATGTAATTATAGATTACTGCACTATAAGAAATTATGTTCATAAAGAATTTTTAAAAGTATGATAGGAATACGTATGAACTGAAATAAAGTAAGCAGAACCAGAAAAATAATATACCTAACATAAAAAACAACACGTGGAATGGAATCCTGTAAAATTGTACTGACCAAGCTAGGATACATCAAAAGAGATAGGAGAAGACATCTCCCTTCCCTCTGTGTAGAGGTAGGGAATGATTGGTATGGAACACTATACATTTTGTTATTCATTAGCTTGAATTGTGTTTGACTCTCAATGACCCCATTTGGGGCATTCTTGGCAAAGATAATAGGAGGGTTTGTCACTTCCTTCTCCAACCCATTTTACAGAAAAGGAAACTGAGAGAAAAAGGGTTAAGTGACTTGTTCAGAGACACACAGTTTAGCAAGTGTCTGAGGCCAGTTTTGAACTCAGGTCCTCCTGATTCCAGGGCCAGTACTCTATCCACTCTATCGGCCACCCAGCTTCCTTTAACACCGCAGACAATCTCAGACTTTTTGGGTGTGTTGGTTAGTTTTGCTGAACTATGTCACCCCCTCTTTTTTAATTCTTCAGTATAAGAGATTACTTTCTGGGAGGGGATTGTATGCTAATAACAATAATAATAATAACAAAAGGAGGGCAAAATAATAATGAAAATAACAAAAAGTAGGGTAGTGAAAACAATCTTTAAAAATTCATTTTGGAATGAATTTGTCCAATTAAATTGAAGCTACTGAATTCACTCACCTACCTCTCAAGTTAAAAAAAGAAAATCCTAAAGACATAGTTTACCTAGATTTTAGAAAAGCATTATCAGTTGTCTCCCAGGCTATTCTTGTGGACAAGATGGAGAAATATGGAGTAAAACAATCTTCTTCTCTGTAAATCATCACAAATATCAAAACTGATCAACTAAGAACAATTTCTTTATGTTGTATAGGCTAACACTTTCTGAACAAGTCAACGCAGTAAGGAATCAAAAGCAATTTTATTTAAATATATATTTAAAATAATATATATTTAATTAATATTTAACAAAATATATTTAATATTTAATAGCACTATGGTGTGGTGTCATGAATAACTGACATTGTACTCCACGCTTCACATACATTTCTCAGTTGATCTTTGGGGATCAGACTTATTAGAATACAGAAGGTATAACCTAAGACTCTACCAGTGGTGACTAGAGGAGCTGGAGAGCTGCTCAAGTCCTGGAGCAGAAACAAGAATTGCCAGCTGTAATTGTAAGAAGTGCCACAGGCAAGGCAAATTCCAGAGAGCTAGGGATGGCCAGCTTTTAAAAAGCACAGAGGAGTGGGCAGCAGGGGATGGATGGGCAGACTGACCTTGCTCTACATTCTGCCTTTTCCTTCCTGTTTAAAATGTGGTCCTAGATATACAATTCCTTTTCCTAATTCTTCCTCTAACTCTGGAAAGCTAGGAGGGTTCAGAGGGAAGTGGTTTCAGTTTGTAAGACAACTGGGTGAGGGTCTCACCTAAAAAGGGATACTTGCAATTTCTGTGCCATTTCATTATGTTTAATAAATCATACGGCCACCTTGAATGGCACTTGCCAAAGTCTTATGTAGGCAGTTGACAAAAAACAAGAAATTTCTCAGCAAGTAAGGGGTTGGTGGTGGGACTGAGGTCTCAGAGTCCCAGAAATGTCCACATTCTGATAATTATATTACTGTAGTTCATATCATATATCAGTTCTGAGGCAGCAAGTGTTTCTCTTTGTCCAGTTCTTTGAACCCACCTGGTTTAGTAGGTTGAGCTGCTTCTATAGGTAATCTATTATCTGTCAGGCCCTTGACAGGGCCATCAGGATGATGTCTTAAGGATAATAGCAGCTTGTGGGGAAAATATAAACTATACTGATGATGGTAAAGTGACACCCTTTTCTATAATCCTATGGAAGGCTTACCCAACATTAACTGGATGTGGGCTGACATTCCCATTGTCATCTGGAATACTCAGAATCCATACAATTGTCATATGTACATGACATCTCCAGATTACCTCGAAGACCTCAAACTGAAAAGAGCTTGGTGATCAGGGGAGAGAGAGGGAGGGAGGAAAAAGGGAACGAGAAGAGCTGACTGAAAAAAAAAAAGAATGCCAACAGCAGAAGCGGAAATAGAAAATGGACAAAACTTTCTCTCTCTCTCTCTCTCTCTCTCTCTCTCTCTCTCTCTCTCTCTCTCTCTCTCTCTCTCTCCCTTTCCTTTTCTTTCTTCCTCCCTTCTCTTACCCCCCTCTCTCCTTTATTTTTTTCCATATGTTTCTGGCTTAAAGAGAAAAGCTGCAAAATGTTTTCAGTTGGAAAGAAATCTACGCACCTTGTGTTAATGTTTGCAGCCCAGTGCAGCTTCCTGCCTTTCAGAGTGTGGAGCATTGCGGTGGGGTTTACAGCCTCTTGAAGTGCCAAGAGGCAAGTTCAGAAGGTTGAAGAAAACAGTGTTAATGTGGCTCACAGACAGACAAATGAGCAGAGGTGGAGTTTGGCAGAGAGACAGACAGAGACAGAGACAAATAGACACAGAGATCAAAAAGATGAAAAATGGGAAGAAAGCAAAACAAAAGGCATGGGAAAACAGTGTAAGCAGTGAAGATGGGAGGAAAAAAGTACTGAAGAAACTTAATGCAATGTGTCTGAGATGCTTTACTGCACTGAATCGAAGGCACTTATCATAAAATTCCCACAGTAATACACTGTCTCAAATATATATGCCTTCAAGACACGACCACAGAACTGGGGGTAATTTAAAGCGTACCCTACAACCATGGCTTCAGAGAAGACAATATCTTACATATTAATTCATTGGATATAATTTAGGCTTCTTGGTTTCCATTCCTTTATTTAGTTTTTTAATTAAATTTAATGTTTACATTAAATACATCATTCATTTCCACAAGGTTTTGAGTTATAAATTTTCTCCCCATCTTTCCCCTACCCACCAATCCAAAACAGTGATCCCACTGTATACTCCCTCCCTCAATCTGCTCTCTCCTATAGCCTACCCCATTCCCCCTCCAAATTTCCAGTAGGGCAAGAATCTCCATACCCCAGTGCCTTATTTCCAAGTTGCATGTAAATAATAATAATAAATAATAAAAATCATGATAAATGTATTTTTTAAACATTTGATTTTAAAACTTTGAGTTCCAGATTGTTTCTCTTCCATCCTTGTCACCCACCCTTACTGGGAAGACAAGCAATTCAATATAGGTTGTACACGTGTAGTTATGCAAAACATTTCCATAGTGGATATATTGTGAAAGACTGACTATATTTCCTTCCCTCCTATCCTGCTCCCACTTGTTTTATTCTCTACTTTGACGCTGTCCCTTTACAAAAGTATGTGCTTCTAACTACCCTCCCCCAACCTGTCCTCCCCTCCATCATACCCCGTCCACTACTCTCCTATAGGGCAAAATACCCAATTTAGAGTGTATATCATTCCTTCCCTGAGCCAAATTCAATGAGAGTAAGGTTGACCCATTCCATTTTGCCCTTCTGTTCTTCCCCTCCATTGTAATAGTTATCCCTTGCCTCTT
>CM053597.1:161750695-161776179 GCA_028646575.1 Pseudocheirus occidentalis | reverse complement strand
AAAAAAAAAAGTCATGGCATCTGCTTGTATGTGAATATAAATAAAGCTTCCTTTTCTCTTTATATTCACATACAAGCAGATCTCATGACTTAGACTTCTCTGCTTAGGGAGGTCAGGCAGGTAGCATATGGATGCTATTGCCTACAAAGTCACATATACATATATTCATGTGCCATTCAGTTCACTAAGGAAAAGAAGGAACTAATTATCCTAAGGGAAATTGACATGGGGTGGCTGGGTGGTACAGTGAATAGAGCACTGGCCCTGGAGTCAGGACAACCTGAGTTCAAATCCAGCTTCAGACTCTTAACACTTACTAGCCGTGTGGCCTTGGGCAAGTCACTTAACCCCAATTGACCCTCCAAAAAAGCAAAAAATAAATAAAATAAACTGAGGGAAATTGACAGGAACAAAACACACTAACTTCTCCCTGCCACTCCAACATAATCCGACATAATATGGTAGATACAGGATTGCTCTTATCTATCTATCTATCTATCTATCTATCTCTATATATATATATGAGCCTTGGTTGTGTGTGTGTGTATGTGTGTGTGTTAACATGTAAAGTACCTCTTTCTTCCTTGCTTGTTACCCCCTTGAGATGGGGCCCTTGGTGCCTGAAGCAACTGGTGGACCTTAGGACAACTAATATGTCTCCCCACATCTGTTGCGTAGCTGTGCACATCCATTCATCCTATCACACCCACATGCCCAAAGTGAAGGGGCATGGTGCCAAATCCCACTGCTTCATTTTCCTAGAATTTCCAAATGACCTAATGTAAGAGCCTCTTGGATGATGTTTGGAATTTACACCCCCTCTTTCCCCACCCTGAGGCTACCCATGGCATTTTAGGACAGCTCTAATGATAAGAAAGGTCTTAAATTGGGTTGAAGTCTGCCTTCTTCTGCCCCAGTTCTGTCCTTTGAGGCCAAATGTCCAATCTTGCATCTAAAATGTAACCCTTTCACATATTTGAAGACCATGATTTGGGTTCAACTTCTACATATGGCATAGTTTTGAATAAACTCATCATTAAGCCCCTTCTTCTACCTCCTCTTTAGGATGTGGTTGTTCAGTTGTTTCAGTCCTGTCCAACTCTTTGTGACCTCGTTAGGGGTTTTCTTGGCAAAAGTACTGGAGTGGTTTGCCATTTCCTTCTCCAGCTCATTTTTACTGAGAAAAACAGGGCAAAATGACTTCTCCATGGTCCCACAGCTAGTAAGTATCTGAGGCTAGATTTGAATTCAGATCTTCCTGGCTCCAGGAGGGGTATTCTATCAACTGTGCCATCTAGCTGCCCCCACCTCTTTAGGTTGGGAACTCCCATTTGACGAAAAATTGTATTCACAATTTAGAGAATATAGATGTAAGCAGACTCCATGTTGACCTTGCATTGTAAAGAGTATTAAGAAAATCTCCAGGTGAGAAGGGATGAAAGTTCACAGCTGTCACCAACATTTCTTCTTCTGCATTTTCTTCTCTACCCAGTCCTAGAAATAGTGTCTCTTTCTGGTGGTCTAAGTCACTCCCATAGCTACTACCACATTTGACTACTAGGATCCTGACTATGGTGTGGAAAAATCCCTTTTCTCCTAAGTAAAGCTAAGAGAAGTTTAGAATTTTAAAAAATGAAATATTTTGAACTAAGAAACTACTAAAGAAAAATAAAAAAATATATAGAAATAGCTATATAGTGATTGATCAAGAAAAACAAGGATACTTTGAGGTCTACAGGCTTCTTAAACTTTTTCCACTCTAGACCCCAGCCCTTCTTAAACTCCATAGGATTACAACCCACAGTGTAAAAAGTGCTGATCTTTCTACTGCAACTTCCTCTTTTTAGAGTTGAGCAAGCTGAAGCCCCCAAAAGGTGACTGGCCCATAGCCATACAGAGAGAGGATCAAATTCCTGTCCTCTGACTCCAAATTCAGCATACTTGCCTCTGTACCACACTGAGTCCCTATTAAGCATCTACTTTGTACCAGACACTGTACTGGGCACTGGAGATACAACAATTAAAATAAAATAGTCCCCTTTTACAAGGAGTTTAAATTCCACTAAGAAATGACATATGTTCTTAAACATAAAGAGAAAATATAGAAAGTAGATACAAGGTGAATGTGAGTGGAGGGAGTTGCCAGCACGAGTGGGGATCAGGAAAGGCCTTGTAAAAGCAGAGAACTGAAGGAAGCTAGGGATTCTAAGAGGTGGAAATGGCAGGGGATGGGGAAGGTGGTGGGTTAGCAGCGCATTCCAGGAATGAGGGTCAGTCTGTACAAAGGCCCAGAAATGGGAGATAGAATGTAGTTTGTTTTGCAGGTCGACCAGTTTGGCTGGATTGCAGAATGCATAAAGGGGAACAATGTGCAATAAACCTAGAAAGATGGGCTGGAACCAGATGGTGAAGGATTTTAAATGACAAACTGATGAGTCTGTATTTGATCTTAGAAGTAATAGGAAGTTGCTGTTTGAGCAAGTGAATATATGCCCAGATAAGGACTTTAGGAAGATGACTGACAGCTATTTACTGAATGGATGGGAAAGACTTGGGTCAGGGAGACCAGTAAAGAGGTTATTGAAAGTTAAAGTTAACAAGCCTTTATTGCTATATGCCAGTATATGTGCCAAGCACTTGAATTCAATTAAATGCAACAAATATTTATTAGATACTGATTATATGCAAAAATCTAGCTAAGAAGTAATGAGAATTCCAAACTTGAGTGGTGGCTATCTAAGTAGAGAGAAGAGGATGGATACAAATCATCTTTTGAAGAAAGAATCAGTAAGATTTGGCAACTGACTGTATCTGGTAGGTGAGGTTGAGTAAAGAATGGATGATTGTGAACTTTGGTGCCCAGAGGAAAAGTGGCATATATCCTCAACAGAATTATGGAATTTAGGAAGAAGGTGGATTTTTTGGGGAAAGATATTAAGTATTGCTTTGGTCAAATTGAGTTTGAAATGTCTACATGACACCTTCTCCAGCTCATTTTATAGATGATGAAACTGAGACAAACAGGGTTAAATGACTTACCCAGGGTCACAGAGCTTACCTGGAATTTTGCGATTGGAGATGTGATACTGGAATCAAGAAAGGATGTTTCTAGAACATAGATTTCTTAGACTTGGAATCAAAAGCCTTGGGTGTAAGTCCTGATTCTGATACTAGCACTGTATGACTTGAGGTAAGTAACTTAAGTTCTATACACCTCACATGCATCATCTGTAAAGTAGTTGATAATCAATAAAAATTTATTAGACATCTATTCTGTGCCAGGCACTGTGATTAAGCACTGAGGATATAAATAAGAAAAATAGTCTCTGCCCTCAAGGTGCTTACAATCTAATAGGGGAAGACAACACACAAAAGGAACCTAAAAAAAGGAGTAGAATGTATATATACATATATATATATATATGTGTGTGTGTGTGTGTGTATATGTATGTATGTATGTATATATGTATATATATATAAATGAATGTAATACCTATATTATCCACTTTTCAGGATGGTTATAAAGAAAGCACTTTGTAAACCTTAAGGTGTTACAGAAATTTTTATCATTATTAATTACAATTAATGGTTGGCCACCAAGGGGCTTTGCTGGTATAGCTAATGAAGCACCTTTTCTTGATTCCTTATCTTTTATATCAATCACATTTGTGACTCTAATATTTTTATGAGGATCTCTCTAAGAGATCAAGATAGTCAAAGTTCTAGAACATCCACGGTCGTAGCAGTGTGATATAGTGAAAAGAATACTAGATCCAGAGTTAAGGATCCAATGTTCAAACCGCTGCTATTACTTGCTTCCTGTGTGAACCTGAGCAAGGCACTTTTCCTGTGGACTTGTTTTCTTATTTGCAAAATGAGAGGGGTTCAGTAGATGATCTTGAAGGTCTTGTTATTTTAAGTTAAGTTTAATAAATGTTTTGTCCTGGTTTCTGCAGCTACAAAGGCCAAGTATCTTTAAGACACAGGTTTTATAGGCAGATTTAACATATAAACAGATAAGCAAAACCAAAGTAACTGAGAAGGGAGAGAGCTCCAAAGACAATCATAAAAGGCTTCCTGTAAGAGATCTCACCTGACCAAACCTTGAAGGGAGCTAAAGATTCTAAGGGGGCGTGATGAAGGACTACATTCCAGTCATGGGGGAGGGGCAAAGCTAGTACAAAGACTGAAGATGGGCTGTCTAGTTTAGGGAACAGCTAATTGTCCATTGTGTGTTAAGGGGCATAATGTGAAATAAGTCCGGACAGATGGGCTACAGCCAGGCTATGAAAGGCCTTAAATGCTAGGTGGAGAAGTTCCCAGTTATAAACGCAATGACCCTAGCAGTAGGGTTTTACCTTTGCTAGTACTAATGGGACCTGAATCTTACACTTGTGTCTGGACCTGTTTTCTCTGAGGCCCCAGACTACATTATTACATTTATATCATAGTTCCTTTGGTCCTAAACAGACTTGCATGAGTCTAAGGATATGGAAGAGACTTTCCTAGCTGACCTCCAAAGATTGATTTTCCTGGATTTCAGACTATCCTAGAGTAGTGTTTGTTTGTTTTCTCTTTCTGGAAGGTCTCTATGGCTGCAGAATCTTTGCCCTTGAACTTTCTCTCTCTCTCAGTCTCTCTCTCTCTCTCTCTCTCTCTCTCTCTGTCTCTTACCGCATCTAATTACCTGTTATATATTTCTATTCACTTTTTGAAGCTGGTTCTACCCTTCACTTATATACTGAGTTGGCACGAAGAGCTCTTCTTAGCAGACATGTCACCTCAATTGTAGGCACAATTTTCTTTTTTTTCACCCATAATTTTTTTCTAAAGTCTATCTACACTGTTGCTTCAGAGGAAAAAGATCTGAGTTCACATCCTAACTTTCCTGTGTGACTTCCAAATCTCAGTTTCCTAATCTGTAAAATGAAGGGACTGGACTGGATGACCTTGAAGGAACCATCCAATTCTAAATCGTACAATCATAAAATCCTCTGTCAGCTTCTTTCAGAATCCATAATTCTCTACTCTTCCAGTTGCAGAGATTAATATGTCTTAGTGATCCATTAAATTCCTACTTCCTACCCCAGGGATGATGACATTTGAACATTACTCTCATATATACTGGTCAAAAGAAGGAAGGATACATAAACATATACACACTCACCGAGTGGTGTACGAATGTCAATTTCACTCAACAGGAAAATAGGAGGGAAATGGGTAAAGAAGGGAAAGGGAATTAAAGGAAGGATAGATTAAGTAAGAGATTAGTCCTAGTAAAACAAATTCTACAGCAAGCATGAACAAAAATATTTATAACTCTTTTTGAGATGGCAATGAATGGGAATCTAAGGGATTGCTCAAAAACTGGGGAATGAATGAGCAAGTTATAGTATATTAATATGATGGAATACTATTGTACTATATTAGTACAATAGTATTGTATCTTGTCATCATAATGATCAACCATGATTCCAAAACACTCATGATGAAACATGCTACTCATCTGCTGAGAGAGATGTGAAAGACTTTGGTGGTGGTGGTGGTGGGGAACGTAGTAAATGTAGAAATTTGATTTCTTTGTAATATGTATTTATAATGGAATTTTCCCCTCATATTCTCAATTGGGGGTAGGGGCATGGCACATAGGCTTATGAGAAGACAGATCTTAGCTCATTAAAGTATTTTTAAAATAACAAAAAGCAGTGATGATAGGAACAGAAATTAACTATAAATTTATATAGAGGCAACTGAATGAACTTTTTGGAACTAGTAAGCTTGACGGGAAAGGTTAGCTCCATTTGGGTTGTTGGTCATCTTTTCATTTGTACATATGACTACTTGTGCATCCTGATTATATGTGATAATTTTTCCTAACCACCTTTTCCTTCCCTCCTCCTCCACATATATGCCTCTTCTCTTTTCTTTCCATTCTTTTCTTAAAATGATCAAGACACTGAGTGCAGCTAGGTGGTGCAGTGAATAGAGCACTGGCCCTGGAGTCAGGAGGACCTGAATTCAAATCCAGTTTCAGACACTTGACACTTACTAGCTGTGTGACCTTGGACAAGTCCCTTAACCCCAAATGCCTTGACTTCTCTCCTTAAAAAAAAAGATCAAGACATAACAGAACCACTTTGTGTAACTGGACTTTCTCTACTGACCCCTGATGATGATAGGGTTCAGAAGGGATACATGTGTCATCTCTCACATATGTGTATAAGGAGTTTGTCCTTGTCTAGTCCTTTTCATTGTTCATTCATGTTAACCTTTTTCTGCTTCTCTTCACTCCTTTGTTTGAACTTCACAGTCTCTTTGAAGTTCTGGTCTTTTTTATCAGGAATGCTGAAATTAAAAGTATATGCTTTTCTCCTGTAACATTATAATCCATTTTTCTGTATAAGTTGTTCTTGGCTGTAAGCACATATCCTTTGCTTTCTGAAATGCCATATTCCAGGTTCTCCACTCTTTTATAGTAGACGCTTGAAATCATTTATGATCATGATTGTGACTCCTTGGTACTTGACTTTTTCTTTTTTTCTGGTTGCTTACAGTATTTTTTCTTTGAATTGGAATTTGGATTTTGGCAATGATGTTCCTGGGAGATTTCATTTTGAGGTTGTTTTTTTTTTAATTTCAGGAGGTGACTAATGAATTCTCTCTGTTTCCAATTTGAACTTTGGTTTTAAGAGATCTGGACAGTTTTAATTTAAAATATAATATCTAGGCTCCTTTTTTTGTTTGTGGCATTCAAAAAGTTCAATGATCTTATTTTTTTCAGCTTGATCTGTTTTCCATGTCAGGTATTTTTGCTATGAGACACCTTACATTTTTCTATTTTTTCAGTTTTTCAACTTTGTCTTACTATTTTTTGTTGTCTAATAATTTCCTTCAATTTTGTCATTCTAATTTTCAGGGAGTTTTTTTGCTTGGGCAAAGTTTTGATCCTCTTCTCTCAAATTGTTCATTCCCTTCCATCTTCTTCTTCCATGGCTCTAGTTTCTTTTCCTCAAATGCTTTCATTACATTTGTTAAAAACAATTAACATTCTATTTGAGATTCTTGCTTCATTTCTTCCAGGAATTTTAACTGAGCTTGTACTCAAGCTGTTTGTTTTTTCTATAAGCTTTACTTGTAGATATTTTGAAGTAATTTTCTTCTTCTGTATTTGTCTCGATCTTCCTTGACACTTTTTCTAGATTGCTTCATCACAATTCATTCTGGTGCATTGTATAGATCTGTTTGGAGATGTCATGGATGGGAAATCAACTACATTGTTTTCTTCTGCTCTGTCATATTAGCTCTGCCCTGCCCCCATCACTGTCTTAAAAAAATAAAAAAAAATTAGATGCCTAATATTAAACAAGATGAATTCTCATAAAAAGAAGAAAAGAGTTTTTTCCTCATAAAACACTGGAGGAGGGAGGTGGATTTCATGTTATAGTTTACAAAGGTAAGGTAAAATTTGCTGACACTTTTGTTCAGGGCCTCTTGATTCTTAGCTACTCACTACATTTTATAGGATCATAAGATTTGGGGATGTGATGGGAGCTTAGAGATGAACCAGCCCTTTTCAAGTCCCCTTTCTGCCATATAACAGATTTCCATGAAAACTGAACATAAAGGAACATTAAACAATTTCTTTTCTAGGCCACTGAATGATTCCCATTAGACTCACTGTGCTGCTAAGAGTCAATGTGGTGTCTTGTAAAGAGTTTCTGGATTTGGAGTCAAGGAAGTGACAAGTCACTTAATCTTTGTGAGTCTCAGTTTCCCCATTTGTCCAACTGAGATACCACTACCTATACTACCCTTTTAATAGGACTATTGTAAGGATCAACTGATATAACACATGCAAAGTACTTTGGTAAAGTTGCAATTTCAGCAAAATATATACTGCATCATATTAAAAAATGCACAGAAGGTGACAAAAGAAGGTTCAGAGGCAGTCACAGACAAACAGGCCAGTTTGAAAACAATGTTGAATTTATTATGCAATTTTGAAAACAAATATGATGCATAATGAGGATTTGTAGCTTCATACACAATCCTCATTTTCTATTCTTTTTATGGGGAGGTGCTCATATTTGTCACTGTCAAGTTCAGAATAACTAAACAATTAAAAAATAAAGTTACATGTAAATGTTCTTGTTAATTTCTTTTGGGCAATGAAAAATACCATGGTATTTTCTTGCTTTCTTTTTTAAAGTATGGCTAATATGGAAATATGTTTTGCCTGATTTTACATTAATAATTGATATATTGCCTGCCTTCTTGTCTAGGTAGGGGGTAGAATGGAGGGAGAGAATTTGGAACTCAAAATTTTAAAAGAAGAGTGTTAAAAATAAATAATGAATTAAAATATAAGAGAAAGGAAAGTAAATGATAGAATTTACCATGATTTTGTTAATACGTTTGCTGCATTGGAAAGGAAGGTAACAAGAAGGACAGGATTTGGGAGACCTGTGTTGAAATCCTGGCTGTACCACTGCCTTGCAATATGACCTAGGGCAAGGTACTTCACTTGTGTGACTTTCAGAAACGTCTGAACTAATGGCCTCAAAGTTTCATTGTCTGGCTAGAATCTCAGAGCTAGAAGAGACCTAAGATCCAATTCAATTTAGTTCAATTTACATTTATTATCACCATCTATTTTTGACCCTTTCGTTGGATAAAAGAGAAAACTGAAGTTCAGAGAAGAGATTAGCATAGCTAGTTAACAATAAATGCTTTATTTTATACAGCACATTAAAGCTCACAAAGCACTTTTCTCACAGCAATCCTGTGAGATTTTACTATTAGCCTTTCATAGAAGAGGAAACTGAAGCATAGAAGGGTAAGTGATTTGTCCATGGTCAGTGAAATTTTAAACCCAATTCTCTCCCTCCCCCCCCCCCGCCTCGGCTCTCGTCCCCATTCTATCATTTTATTTTATTTTCTCATATTTTAATTCATTATTTATTTTTTTAAACATTTTCTTTTAAAATTTTCTGTTCCAAATTCTATCCCTCCCTACTAACCCCAAAACAGTTGAGAAGGCAATATATCAATTATTAATGTGAAATCATGCAAAACATATTTCCATATTAGCCATACTTTTTTTAAAAGCAAGAAAAATAAAGAAAATGAGAAAATTATACTTCAATTTGCATCTGAACTCCATCAATTCTTTCCTGGAGGTGGATACCATTTTTCATCATGAGTTCTTTGGAATTATCATTGTATTGCTGAAAACAGCTAGGTCATTCTCAAGTGATTATTATATAATACGTCTGCTACTATGTACAATGTTCTCCTGCTTCTCTTCACTTTTCATCAGTTCGTGTAAGTGTTTCCAGGTTTTTCTGAGAGCATCCTGCTTGTAATTTCTTACAGCCCAACAGTACTCCATCACAATCATATACCACAACTTGGTCAGCCATTCCTCACCTGATGGGCATCCCTTCAATATACAATTCTTTGCCACCTTAAAGAGAACTTTTAAAAATAGTGTTTTATACTTAGAGGTCCTTTCCTTTTTCCTTTAATCTCTTTGGGATAGAGACCTAGTAGAGGTATTATTGAAACCCAGTTCTTTTGACAATGAACTTTCCTGACTCCAAGTCCAGTGCTCATCCCTCTACACTGTATTGATTCTGTAGCTGATGGCAAAGTCAGAAACATGTTACTTGAAAATGCTTTGAAAAGCAGAACTTTCTATATAACGGCAAGGTGCTATAACCTTGTACCATAAGATCAACAACTTTTACATTTTTGACAATCCTTGCTGAGCCCTTTCCTGCTTTCTGCAGTATTTCCAAGGTCGAGAGCTTTGCAGTCTATAGTGGGAGGGCTCTAACAGTAGGTATCCAGTTAGAAGGGGGGATATAGTAAGTCTGGCATAAGAGCAAAAGTTGTGGTACATGAGTCAAAAGACCATTGTTTAAGCCCCAGATCTTCCACTGTTTGGTAAATAATATTGCCAAGTTATTTCCCCTCTCTAAGTGTTAATTTCCTTATATAAAATGAGGGACGAGTAGGGGATATTAACTGTTTTTGTGTCATGGACCTGTTCGGCTCTGTGGTGGAGCCTATGCCCCCCTTCTGAGCATAATACTTCTAGATTTATTAAATAAAAAACAAAGGATTACAAAAGGAATCAAGTATACTATATTTATACAGACACATACATAATGCTGTGTGTGTGTGTATTTTATATGATACACATACATAAAATTCATGAATTCCAAGTTAAAAACCCTTGAACTGGAGGGCTCAGCAGCCTCTATCTTGGTGTGGTCACTAAATGTTAGGAGACTTTCATAAAGCAGCGGGTGCTAGGCTTTGCCCCGCACCAAGTCCACTTGTTCTTTCACCTTTCTCTAAAGAGCTAGTTTCTTACCCCAAGCTACATTTTCTGCTTCATTTAAGAGGACACCCTCTGCTGGGTGACACTTAATTGAGGTCCCTCCCTTCTCATTAGGAGCCTCAGCCATTCATGGAAGCTGTTGATATCAGGTTCAGTGTGGCTCTGAGGCATAGTGTGCCATTTTCACAGTATGTTTACTCAATGTATATTTATCCAAATGAGGTCCAGTGGAGGGTGGGCAGTATTGTGACTGGCCTCTGAGCTCTGGAGTCTGAGTTTTCAGTCTCATAAATATGAATAGTCATAGAATGATGGATATTCTGCTTTTTTGGGTAAGGATTATTTGTTTTCTTTTTTTATTCAATTTTAATTTAAGTTCCTCTCCTACTTTCACCACCATTGAGAAAGCAAGAAATATACCATTATACATAGGAGATAATACAAAATAAGCCATGTTCTCAGATATAAAAAAAGAAAAAGAAAGCCAAAAAACCCCCATGCTTCAATCTACACTCTGAGTATATGAATTCTCTCTCTGGAAGTGGAAATAGCGTTTTTCATCATAAGTCCTTTGGAATTGTGGTAGATCACTATTTATCTGAGTTACTAAGCCTTTCACAGTTGATTTTCTTTATAATATTACTGTTACCATATAGATTGTCCTCCTGGTTCTGCTCAATTCACTTTGTATCAGTTCATATAAATCTTCCCAGTTTTTTATGAAATCACTCTCTTCATCATTTTTTATAGCTGAATAGTATTCCATCATACTCATTTACTATAACTTGTTCATCTCTTCCCCAACTGACTGGCATCACCTCAGTTTCCAATACTTTGCCAACAAAAAAGAGCTGCTATAATACTTTAGTACATATGGAGTCTTTGTTTTCTTTTTGAAAGAAGCAACATTACTGAGGCCAAATGCAATTACAAGGAGACTTCTTGACTTCTCCATGTATATAGACAATAGACACACTCACTGTGTAGCTTTGAGTAAGTCATCACCCCTCTCTGAGTCTCAATTTATTCATTAATGAAATGAATGGAAATGGCTTTGGGGATCATCTCATTCTCTTCCTTCATTTTAAAGATGGGGAAATGGACACCCAGAGAGGGGAAATGACTTGTCAATGTCACTACCAAACAATTAATGGAAGATCTGGGATTTGAATACAGGTCTCCTGACTCTTCTACCAGAATTTTTTTTTCCCAAGTATACTATGTTTACTATGTTTTTACCATCAGGGCCCTACAACTACTGACTATAAGGGTCTTGATTCTGATAGAGACATGCTCCAGAGAATAGGAAAAGGCCCAGGAAGTGCTCTCAAGGATGTAGCCATTGCTGACCTTACAACACAAAGTCATCCTTTTGTTAAATTCTGTGTCTAAAACTTTCAACAGCTCATAATGCTACTTATTACAATAAACACTGCATTAACACCCATACAGATGACCCAAAGCAGAAGACCCTTCCAAGGAGCACATAACACAGTACCCTAACCAGAAGCACACAGGGAAACCAGCCCAAGTGAACAGGTTCTCCAGAGACACAGTGCTATGCCACAGTACGGTACATCTGGCTCCTTCCAATAAAATCAGTTTTACAATTCCAGTATAAGGACACATTTGGGCATACCAGTTCAGAAGCCTGGCTTCTTCTTGATTTTTATAAACAGTCTTTAGGTAGAAGCAGAGTGGCAAAGAGGCTAGTGGCTTTGTGATGGCTCTTATCAGCTGCTGCTGCCTTTCTGACCACACAACTAGACTTTTCTGTATCTCCTGATCAGGGTAGGATTGCTAAATTCAGAATATGCTCAAGGAAAAGACTCCATGAGGTCACTTAATCCATACCTAACCATCAGGAAGGTTAAACACCAATACTGCTCTATGAGTTTGGCCTGCTCCCACAGCATATATGAGCAAGAAGCCAAATAGATCAGCACTCCTAGTAAAATGGTATCCTGGGAATTTACTCACTTGCTGAGAGGAGTTCATACAATTGTTGCATACAATAAATCAAAAGGATTTTAAAATATTAGTATCTCTTGGATATCCAGCAGTGTTGGAGACAAATTTTCCATAAGGAAGTGGGAAATTACCTTAAGATACAATGAAATATATGTCTTGGCCTGGTGCCCAGACACAATGGCTTCTCAGAAATATACCATTACACAAATTCACAATGTGCATTTGCAGATTGAATGTTTATTTTCCCTACCAGATGACAAGGCACCTTCAAAGTGCCCAGGCAGGTGGAAAGCTAACAGGAGCCTATTGTACTTCTAGGAAGGGATGGGCTTTGCTGCCAAATTCCTATCATGAGCAAATGCTAATAAAAACTTAGAAAAATTAAGTTATTATATGGGTACATAAGGGCTAATTATCAGATGGAAATAGTAACTATGGTAACTAAGAAAAAGCAATCATTAGTTGAGAATAATCCAACTTTAAAAACCACACTTACTTGTACTGTGTGTGTGTATATGTGTACCTTTAAAAAAATTATTATGGTCTAATGTCTGGGGAAAATGATGACTTTGGAATTACAGGAAATCTCCAAAATGTAAGATAAAAATATCTTTTTCACTTTAGAATATGGTTCACATACCAGATGACACTGTATGTATATAAAAATTCAAGAAAGCGGAGTTAGTGAAATGAACAGATTTGCAGAAGTCCTTTAGACCAGGGTCCCAATCATCTATGTAGTGTCTAAATGTTAATTCCTAAATATTAATTCGCATTTAAACAAAAGATCACAGATCTGGAACTTGAAGGGACCTTAGAGGTCATCTTTCCAGCTTTTTTATTTTATAGATAAAGAAACCAAGACCCAAGATTAAGTGACTTATCCACAGTTCCAGGTCTTCTGTTTCCAGAGCCAGTACTCTTTCTGCTGGACATCTAGTCCAACTCATCAGGAATTTTGAGTAGCTGTGTGACCATCAATGAATCACCTTATCTCTCTGGGTCTCAGTTTCCCAATCTGCCAAATGAGAAAATTGTCACTGATAACCTCAAAGGCAGAGCCAGGGAAAGAGACATCTCTTATGGACAAATTTCAAAATCTAACCTCTTCATTTTAAAATTATGTTTCTTGTGTATTAAGGTCCATTAAAATTAACACCTAACATTTATGTAAGGAGCTTGGCATATGCTATTACCATTCCCCCTTACAACAAACCTCAGTTTGATGATGAGGATGATAAGATAGGAAGAGGTTAAGTGAGTTGCCCGTGGCCACATGGCCTGATTCTGACTCAGTAAATGTCTGAGGCAGGATTTGAACTCTGGTTTTCCTCATTTGAAGTCCAATACTCCTTCCAATGTACCATGATACCTCTCCAAAATGTTTAACCTTCACTACAATATGTGGAACTTGATTTGCCGTACAATAAACAGCCTTATGCAATGGGTATTATAATAAGGTATCTCAAATATATGTATTAGTAAAAGGTAATATTCAAATGGATAGCTCATGCCCTGCTATATATTGCCTCTTACACTGTTGATGTACCTTGCCTAACCCTAGAGCCAGGTCTGCTGTAATGCCTCTTCTTACTTTAATTCTAGGATTCTATGGAATAGTTTACGCAGAAGCAGCTACACAGGTCCATTAAAAAGAATTATTATCAATCAGTCGGTCAATAAGCAGTTATTAGATACCATTTCTGGCACTGAGATACAAGTACAAAGAATGAAATAAGGGGGTTAATTTCTAAAGGGAGAGACAATAAATCTAGGTATAAATGAAGCAGAATAATTATAAAAATACAGATATATTCAAAATAGTCAAATACATGATATTTTGGGAGATAGAACACTAAACATTTCTTAAAGATGATAGTGCTTGAGCTGTTTAAGGAAGAAAAAACTCAATGAGGCAGAGATAAGGAGAGAGGGCATTGCAGGCAGGTGAGATGACCACTACAAAGGCTTGGAGATGGAAGATGAAATGCTGCATTTAAAGAACAGAGAGAAGACCAGTGTGGATGAACCGCAGTGCTCAGGAGTAGGAGTAATGTCCAAAGAGGCTAGAAAAATAGGTTGGGCTCATGTAAAGAGGTGGTAATGATGAGCCAGTTATTTACAAAGTAACACTAAGCTTAGAATTATTTTCATTCATTTGGAAGGACAATTAGGTTGGGATGGTGATGACCTATGACAGTGATGACCTCTATAGAGCCCTTCACAACACCTTTTATCAGCGGAAGAAGAAGCCTATGGGATGGGAGAGGATTCTAAGAAAGTTAGGAGGTGTTTCATGGTTTTGTGGGAAAAAAGATCCCAAACAAACCCATAAACTGAGTCAAGAAAATGAGACTGCAAGCCAGCTCTCCTTCTAACATGCTGTGTGAACTTAGGCAAATTGCCTAGGTCTTGGTTTTCTTTACCTATAAAATGAAGGGATTGGGTTCAATAATCTATAGAGATCTTTTCTAGGTGTAGCATTCTATTTTTCTTTTTTTTTTTTGCTTTATGCAGTGCAATTGGGGCTAAGTGACTTGCTCAAGGTCACATGGCTGGTAAGTGTTAAGTGTCTGAGGCTGAAATTGAACTCAGGTCTTCCTGACTCCAGGGCCAGTGCTCTATTCACTATGCCACCTAGACACCCTCAAAATCTAGCATTCTATGATTTTATAAAACGGCTGAACATGAAGGACCTGTGGTCTTGATAATTTATTTATTTATTTATTTGCTTTTTGGAGGGCAGGTTGGGGTTAAGCGACTTGCCCAAGGTCACACGGCTAGTTTTTCGTGTTAAGTGTCTGAGCCCGGATTTGAACTCAGGTACTCCTGACTCCAGGGCTGGTGCTCTATTCACTGCGCCACCTAGCCGCCCCGGTCTTGATAATTTATTAATAATGTATATTTGAAAAGGTAGCTAGGGCAAATGTGGAAATTAAATCCTTGGTAAAAGCTTGGCTTCCATTTCTGGCAAAAGAAGAACTATTTGCCATTAAACAAAAACAGGAAAATTCTTTCAGTGCCCGACCCAAAGTAGTCATGTGGTAGACATTTGGAGACTTATATGTTGTTTGAGCATAAGAAGAAATACACAGCTTAATTGAAAATGACTTTAATCTGTAAGTCTGATATGTTAGAAGATACACTAGACCAGCGGCTCTCACTCAACCTGTGGGTTGTGATCCCTTTGGGGGTCGATGACCCTTTCACAGGGGTCGCCTAAGACCATTGGAAAACACATATTTCCAATGGTCTTAGGAACCGAGATACCGCTCCTCTATCGGTGTTCAGGCAGGTCCACCCACATGCAGATACGCCCAGACACGAGTATTAAAGGGTCGCCTCATCAGGAAGGTTGAGAACCACTGCACTAGACTAAGAAGCAAGAGGAAGGTTTGGATTCTGGTCTGAGCACTATCACTAATGAGAGGTTTGTCCTTTGACATGTCCCATCTTTTCTTTGGGGCTTAGTTTCCTCATCTATAAAATAACTGGATGTATTAGATGATCTTTAAGGGCTTTTCCATCTCTAAGACTCTAGTTCTGTTGGACTGATATTTGATACTATAAGCTCCTATTTTTGTTTTCTAAGCTTACTTTATGACTCAAATTACAGCCTGTGATAAGAATAAGGAATCATCCCCTCTGGGAATGAAGCCTTGATTTTCATGAAATCATTAGTACAATGGCTTTTGCATCCTTTAAAAACCAGGAGGTGACCAAAATCCATTATTTCTCTTCCTTCCCCAGGTTTCACTCTTTGGTTCCATGGAAAAAGAAATATGCTCTGGACTCTTGCTACATTGCATATGTGACCAGTAGCTCCTGACTGGTCCTTTGGTCCCTTTTGGGGGAGGGTTTCTGCTAAAGATAACTGGCCACTTGATTAGGAGGAAATTCCCACTCCGCAGGTTTAAAGGGAGAACTAGCTTTGGCCCTTTCTCTCTGTTACCTTCTTTTGAATGTATGGTTTAGGACTCTGATAGCTCTCCCTCTGACTTCTGGGAAGGTGTGGGGGGGAATTCTTGCTATCCTCTCTCATTCCTACCCAGCATCATTTGTGGTGGCTACACACATGGAACAGGAAGAATGTGTTTGTCTATGTGAGCCTGACCCTGGATGACAAGTCCCCTAGCCATCTCTTCTGCCTGTATTTCTTTCCTGGAGCACAAGCGACTAAACAGTTATCCTGAGATAACTGTTTGCTACTTCATGTACTCAGGTCTGGAGTCATGAGGAAGTTCAAATGCTGGTTGCCATTGACTTCCTGAAGCTACACTATTCTTAGAAGAAAAGATGATTAGCACCATTAGGAGAATGGGCCATTCATGTTTGCTTGGGCAAAAGATAGGAACTTTGAGTGAATTGTTAGGATGGTAGGAAGGTGAAATGAATATTTAAATTAATCCTACAAAGTGTTTCATATTCAAAGTATTCTTGGGAGATTATGTCAGGAGTAATAGATTGATATATGTTTTAAGTACTTGTCAATGCGTGCTTTTGAATTTTTTCTGTTTTATGCATTTCTTCTGTGGCTGGAGAAACAAATGATCATCCTTCACCTGCTATCTCTGGAAGGAATTCTATTAACACTTTTTGGGAAGACTCTAGACATAAGCCAAATGTAAGCTTTGATTAAGTAGGTTTTTTTGGAATAATTCCAGTTGGGAGCATAATGAGCCAGGAAGTGTGAGAAAAAGCCTGATCCCTTCTCTTTGGGGTTAGCCTTGACTAGGAATTAAACCAGTCTGCTTGATTTCAAAACAGGAGTTTCCTATGGAAGAGATCAAGCCTGGTCTTCAGGTCTTGGAATATGAGGGGCTGAATCACCAAGTGCTTAATTCATTTTTGAAGGCCCCTTACATGTATTAAGCCCGTTTCGGTAAACTCTAGAAATGAATCAGTCCTTAATATTATTCTGTTTTCGGGCTAAGATCCCATCTTTTAAAGGCCCTTAAAACGTCGATATCAGGATAACAGGATCACCTGTATTTTGTGATTGAGAACTATACCAGCATATTCATGGTCACTGCCGGTGCTGTGAATATTGTGTTGGTGCTATAACATATTCCACAGACTCACCCCTCATTACAGCTGGAACACTCTCAGGATAATTATTTTCTCTTAGGATAATAATAAGCAATGTGATGTAGTGATTTAAACACTGGACTTGGGGTCAGAATACTGGAATTTGAATATGAGCTTTGCTACCTACAATGAGAATGAGCTTGATCAAGTCACTTCAATTTTCTCAAGTATAAAATGAGAAAGTTGAACTGAGTGATGTCTAAAGCCCTTTTGAGCTCCAAAATCCTGTGCAGTGAAATAGAGGGGATTAAAAACACGATGTCATAAAGACATGCTCTTCGTAGAATTATCCTTATAACGACTCCAAATATGCCAGAACAAACAAACAAAGAAACAAACCAATTGCTATGAGTTGTGCTCTACTTTGTTTAGACTGTAAAGTGAGTTTCATATGGTCTTTAGACTTCTTTGCTCTATTATTTTTCTGTGATATACAAGGCTCTCTAGTGAGTCAACCATATGCCAAAGTGAAAAATCAACTCTTGGCTATTCATTGGACAAGTGATAGAGAGCTCAGAGAAGCTGCTTACTTTTTCCTTAGTTTCATCTTCTTTTCTCTATCCTAAATTCTACTTTTTTTTCTCTTTTTTCCTCATTACATTTTTGTTTCCCTCCCTCTTTCATACATACCTACAAAAGTTTGGCAACAGATTTGTAGTTAGCTGCAAATCAAAACAACTCCGAGGTTTTAACTTTAACCCAGCGAAACACTAACCCCTGACCAAAGATGGGAATGGATGTTGGAGTTGTGCATTATTGATGAAACTGTCAATCAGTAAACTATTTTGGAAAGGAATTTGGGAACTCTATAAATAAAGTGATTAAAATGTCCACAACTTTTGACCCAGAGATTTGCTTACATGGCTTATATATCAAGGAGGCCATTGACAAGAAGAAAGGCCCTGTGTACACCAAAACATAAAAATATATAGTAACACTTTTTGTAGTAGCAAAAATTTGGAAACAAAATTTTCTATTGATTGAGGAATGATAAAATAAATTGTGATACATGAATGTTCATCTTCTTCTATTTTTCATCTTTTAAAATATCATATGGGATGGTTCTCTGGGAGCCAGAAGGATACTGGGAGAAATTCCACTAAAATAAAAACAAAGGTTAAGGAACTTCTCTGTGATTACAGAGCTCTTTCTAATATACCATATGCCTCAGTAAAAGTGGCACAGAGAAGGCTGTAGGGGTCAAAATGGATATTGTTTTGAGTTAATATGATACAAGAACATTGTGCCTAGCATAATACTTCACTCATAGTAAATATAGAGTTTCTCTTATATAATATGCTTCAGTCTGTATTGACTCCATCAATTCTTTCTCTGGATGTGGATAGCATTTTTCATCATGAACCCTTTGGGATTGTCTTGGATCACTATATTGCTGAGAATGGCTAAATCATTCACAGTTGTTCATTGTACAATACTGCTGTTACTATGTACAATGTTCTTCTGGTTCTGCTCACTTCACATTTCATAAGCTCATTTTCTTTATAGGTTTTTCTGAAATCATGCTGCTTGTCATCTTATGAGATTCAACCCAATATGCTAGTTTTTCAAGATCATTTGGGATCCTAATTATCATCAGATTATACCAATGTCTCCTGGTAGGACTCAAACAGTGGAGTATGAGTTCTTACTAAATGGTGAAGACTTTCAACTATGAGTCTAATGACAGATCATAAATGCACAATACACAGAGAGACATTTATAAACATTTTTCATGAACAAGTCTAAATTAAGTTCAGAGAAGATTATTTTCAGAAGATCAGTTAGAAAATGATTTATTTTTTGGCTATAGAAAATCATGGACATTTTACAAATATGTAGAGAAATTGTATTCTGCATGCACTGAATGAAATAAATGGATTTTCAGAACTTTTAAAGTTACTGATATATTATTCCAGATGGGACAGTGAGAATGACCCTGCTCACATTACCCTATGATATTATTGACTTATTTCCCTTTCCTTGGCAGAGGAATTTATACTTTCTGTTTGAAACTTTTTGTAGATTTAGCTAGAAGTCCCAGCTAAACTTGCCTTTCTTTGGGAGCTAATACCAACAGTTAGGGAGAGGAACATATTTCTAAGGCAGAAAAGAACAGCAATTTTTAGGCCCAAGTAAGCTGTATAGAGGCTGAAGGAACAGTGATAGGATAAGAAAAAAGAAAATTCCTAATTTAGATTATACAATCACCTACAGAAAGGACATCATCACATATTCTGAGATAGTCCCCTTTCTCTTTTCGTTCCATTCAATCAAATAAGCACTTGTTAATCCTACTATGTTCCTAGCACTGTTAAGTGCTGAGAATACAAGACAAAAGAGAAGCAACAGTACCTTTCATCAAGGAGCTTACACTGTATTAGGCAAAAATAATACATGTACAGATATAAGTGGATAGAGACCGGATCTGGGATTTAATTGATTCAGGGAGCTAATGGGTGAGAACCTTCCTTCTACCAAAGCAGATCAGCGCCATTATCTGAAACTTCTGATCTTAAAGAGTTTCCTAGAGCATTGAGAGGTTAAGTGATTACCCAGTCATAGACCTGGTATGAATCAGAGGCAGAATCTGAACCCAGATTTTCCTAGTTTCAAGGACTGCTCTCTATTCACTATACCACACTTCCTTTTTGTGCAAATATAAAGTAAATACAAAATATTTGTTGTTGTTATTGTTCAGTCACTTCTGGCTCTTTGCGACCCTTCTGTGATTTTCTTAGCAAAGATTTCTTAGCAAAAATGGGTTTGCCATTTCCTTCTCACGCTCATTTTACAGGTGAGGAAACCAAGGCAAACAGGGTGAAGTGCCTAACCCAGGGTCACGTAGCTATTAAGTATCCGAGGTTACATTTGAACCCTGAAGATTAGTCTTCCTGATTCCAGGCCCAGTACTCTATCTGCTGTACCACCCAGCTACCCACAAAAAAAATATATATATATATACAAGCAAATACAAAATATGAGGGAAAAGCACAAAACTAAGACGAAGGGAATTCTGTTAACATCAGAACAGGAGTTCAGTGGGCACAACGTGGAAGAGGAGCCTACAAGTACCAGAGGAGTATAGTTGTTCCCTATACATTTTGGCAGCTGGTGAAATGTTAGGAGCATCCCTATATAATGGAACTGGGGAAGTGTTGTTGTCTTGGCTATGAATCTCAAACAAAAAGTTTCCAAAGTCACCAACAGATGGGTTGTTTGGGAACAGCACTTGAAAAGAAGCAAAACAACATTTCCCATTTACATAGCACTTATAAAGTACTTTCCTCGCAACATCCAATGAGGCAGGTAGTCAAAGTATTATTGTGCCTGTTTTAGAGATGTGAAATGATGCAGAAAGTAGCTAGCCTGAGGCCATACTGATAATAAGTTCTGGAGATGGGATTCAAGCATGTGACTGACTCCAAGTCTAGAACTCTTTCCATTATGCCAAAAAACAAAAACAAAAAGAACAAATAAAAGCCCCCCACAACCTCAAAATTTTGATGAACTTTTTTCCCCCAGAAATTATTTGTACCCGTATTTTTAAAATTTCCTTAAAAATACTCTTGTGCTATTCTGAAGTTATTATATGAAGCAAGGAGAGATCAGCCAAGGAATACCTGGGACATAATTCTATGCTAAGTTGAGAACTTTTCTGATTTTTGTTTCCATGGTGCTGAACGTTCCCTGGCATGGATATAGGGAAGACCCCTATGTCTGGCTCTCTTCTCTCTCCTCCAATTTTCATAGTTTCACCCATAAAAGGCTTCAGACACAATGCAAGTTATGTTAGAAAGGTATCTGATGGATCACTAACTAACCAGGTTTGTAACAGAAGTAACCATGTGAGTAGTTTTGGGCAAGTCACTTTCTCTGAGCCTCAGTTTCCTAATCTGTAAAATCAAAGGATGAAACTAGAGAATCTCTAAGATTGATTCTAATTTTTATAATCCATGGATCTAGAAGAGCAAAAAAAAGAGGATCAGAACTCTGCTTTTCAAATGAAAGAACATAAAGCAATTTTAAAAGTATATCACTTTCCCCCCCCCTTTCCAATCCCCAGATTCACTAGGGTAGCTAGGTAGCACAATAAATTGGCTGAATTTAGTCTAATAGAACTGAGTTCAGATCTGACTCAAATGCTTTCTCCCTGTATGACCCTGGGCAAGTCACTTAACCTTGTCTACCTCAGTTTCTTCCTCTATAAAATGAGAATAATAAAAGCACCTGCCTCTCATAGTTGTGAGATAAAATGAGATAACATTTATAGAGCACTTTACAAACCTTAAAAAGCCACGTAAATGCTGGTTATTGCCACTATTATTATTATTCTCAAATAAAATGTTCACTTAGGAAGTGGATTCACCTAGGAATTTTTCTATAATCTCCAAGACCCTGATATAGGCACAAAATGTTCACTTCTATTTAGAGAAAGCCATTTCCATAAGGAATGATGAAGATAGATGAAAATAATTTTTAACCGTGTAAAACCTTCCAGTTTGCGCTCCATCTGAAAAAAAAATTCAGAAGAAACTGAAGGTTAATCCTAACTCTAATACCACTACTCCCAAGGAATTTCCTAATTCTAATTTTCCTTTCTCATTATTTCCTACTCCCCAATATTGTCAGCCTTCAATCAGTACCATGGAAATACTCACATAAAGTCCAGGGTAAATCCTGAACCTTAATCCCACTGTTGATGTAGATTATCTTTGGAATGAGACCCTTTGCATATCCCTAGGATTGAACCAAACTTCTGGATCTTCCATCAGGATCAGATTAAGCTGGTGAGGAGCTCCACCTCCTAGAGATATTCTAGATGAGGGCAGAGATTACAAGTCCATACAGAATGTACAAGTGTAGCCACATCTGACTTCTTGGGAGTTTGGAGGATGAGGAGTTATTTAGCCTAGTATGGTTGGTTCCCAACCATCTCAAGAACAGTTTCATGATTTGCCTTAATGAAGAAAGGACATTCAGTTTAGTAGCCCTAGAGTGATAATATCTGGAGATCCACTTGGCCAGCCCCTCCTGTTATCAGTAGGGGGAAGAGACTTGGTCAAGGTCTTGTAGCAGCCCTTAGTGGCAGAGTTAGGATTAGAAGTCTGAATCCTTTGACTCTTGTGTGTTCTGCCTCCCCGTTTCCTCCCAGTCTCAGCTGATTAGATTTATAGTGCTTTGATCAAAGCACCTGAAACAGCTGCTCAGGATCTTGGTCTTTGATACCAAGCAATCAGATAACGACTTTTAGTCTCTCCTTTCCCTCTAAGAGAAGAAAAATGCTGTTCCTAAGACATCGACCTTACGTGGAAGGAAACTGCCTTTTAAAGGTTATACCTGAGGATTTGCCATGGTCTCAGCACACCATCCATCTTACTTGCTATAATGAGGGCATTCCTTTACTCCCAAGTGGGGCTCCCAGATAGGTTGTACCTACTACTTAAGTCTTTATCTCTACAAATAATAAATGCAGAGAGCATGAGCATGAGCAAGTTAATTATTATTATTACAGCTTTAATTCTAACATTGCTCACTGGCAGGGACCTTTCATGCCAGTTTTCAGCCCCATGTACCAATAAGTAGTACCCCCTTAGATCCTACTGCAGTGAGGGCTTTTCTGACATAGAATGGGGTAGTTTCTTTCAATGGTGTTGAAAAGGACAGTGGCTTAAGCAGTCAGTCAATCGGCATTTATTAGGAACTTACACTATAGGAGCAGGTCATCTGAAGGACATTTTCAGGTCATGTTCATAATGAACTTGGCAGCCAGAGATAAAGTAGTTATGGGTTGTTCATGAAACCAGGGATATCCCATGGTGATGGCCTGAAATGGCAGTTAACTACATTCCATGAAGATGATAGCAGAGAGTTACTTAGGGCAAAAATCTCTCCCATTCATTCCTTTCTCTTCACTCACTTCAGCTGCCCTAGTTTGGGTCCTCATCTTGTCTCACTTCAAGTGGTCTATCTTCTGTCTTCTAGCTTATCTCTTAGTTGACTGTGCAATCATGACTCAGTTATTACAAAGCTTTCAATGGCACTTCATTGCCTACCAAATACTGTATAAACTAGTGATCCTGACATTCAAGGCTTTCCATGATCTAACTCCAGCTTACCTTTCCATCCTCATTTCTTACAATTCTCTTTTATCTACTCTATGTTCCAGCCTGAGACCTCAGAGTTATTAAAAGATATCTCTTTGGGAAACAACAAATAAACATGTTAGGTAGACTGAATAAATGTCTTATATGGCAATATAAACACACATACTGCAGTATAGTATAGTGGATAAAGAACTTGACTGAAAACCAGAAAGACTTGCTATCAAATCCTGTCTCTGACATACAGTAGCTGTGAGAACCTGAAAAAAAAACCCACTTAACTTCTTAGCACTGAGACAGAAGTGTCAAGACACTACGCAAAAACACAGTCTATAAAACTTCTGAACATGCCCTGAACCAGTGTGTAATTGGGAAATATTTAATAAAATTCAATAAAACATAGATAATGTTAATATTTGGTTTTCTAAGTCAAGATGTGGACTACAAGGATCCTTTTGTATAGTCCCTATTTCTATTTAAGTTTGACACTGACCACTTCTCTAAGGAACTCTCTAAGACTGCAGAGAAGGGAACTTTCCTATCTGAGAGCTTCCTATATAGCAATGAAATGCCTGGTCCTCTATGTGTGATTGAATAAACAGGTAAGAAGTGGTCATGGTGATGCTCTTTTCGAATCTGACCAATTTTATTAATAGAATGTGATAGAAACAAAGAAAGTTGTATGAGAAAAAAAGTGAACAAAGCAGCTCCTCTGAACAAAAGTACCCAAAGGCAAAGAAAGCAAAAATACCCTGTTTCCTACTGTCTAAGTTCTAGATGACTGATATGAAGAATTTAAGATTACAACATAGGAAACTCTGATATCTCAATTTGGTGGCTATGGTACTACACAATATTGCTCATTGTCATGGCTGACAGAAATGTGGATTTTGGTTTCCCACCATGAGTGAAAAGTCATTTATCAAGTGCTTTCTCTGTGCCAAGCACTATGCTAAATGCTGGGATTATAAATACAAAATCAAAGACAGTCCTGTGTTTATATTCTTACATTCCATGGTAAAAGAACAATCAATGGGAAACAACACAAAGGAGAGCAGTGGCCAGAAAGGAGAATTTGGGCTAGAATGCCAGATTCATGCTAAGTGAGGCCATAGGGATCCATCCAGCAGCAAAGTCAGAGTTGTTTTGATTATGGTTCACAGACCTTGTTGGGGATGGGAGGAGATGAGGAAAGGGGACATGTGTAGCAAGAAGATGAGCAGGTTGTGAAGGAGGTGGGCAGAGAAGAGGATATGAAGTAAAAATTTTAGGACCTTTCCTGAAATTGTGTTGCAGGAGAAGTAGTTAATAATCTGGAGAGCGAGAGGAATAAGTTCTTCCAGGATATGGTCTCTGATAAGGGCATCAAGAAGGTTGTTGAGAAAGGAGTGAGAAAGAGCTGAGTCATTTCATGTAAAAAACCTGGCTTTGAAGCAGTGGGGCTGATCAAGACCAGACCTCTAAGAATGAAGACATGATCTCAAAGTAAGTCTGAAAAGAGTCCTCACACCTGGGCCACAGGAAGACCTTAGAACCTGCACTGTCATCTGCTGCTTATAAGAGTTGATTGGAAGAAATTTTTGATGCTTGAAATTGCTGATGGGAGTAAAATTTTGTTTATTTGTTTATTCATGGCCTTGAGTTCCAGGCAAGAGAAGTGGTGAAGGGTTTGAGAACCCTGTGAACTTCAGTGTGCCGGGTATTGCCCTGAGGACTGGACAAGGACCTGGGAGCTGTCTGCTTCTGAATCCAGGTGATTGTTTGGCAGATTCAGGAGGGAGCTGGAACCATGGAAGGGGATCCAGGGAATCAGGGAGACCTCCCAGAGTCAAGATGAAGAAAAGGCCTCCCCTTAGACTAAACTGAGGTTTGCTGGAAACCAAGGGGTGGAAAGTTTGTGTGGTTTTCTAAGGACTGTATTAGTGACTAGTGATATTTAGTAATTGGGAATTTAGCTTAGTGACTGACTGCTAGAT
>CM053597.1:161730792-161750195 GCA_028646575.1 Pseudocheirus occidentalis | reverse complement strand
TGTATGGGTGGTCTACCATGATTAGAATATATTCCTTTTAACTAATATATAAATGTCTTATATTATCACATATGTATATTTTATATCAGATTACTTACTCTCTCAGAGAGAAAGGGGGAGAAGAAGGAATAGAATTTGGAACTCAAAATATAACAAAGAATGTTAAAAATTATTCTTTACATATAATAGTGGAAAAAATTAAAAAAAATTAAAATGAGGAAAAAAGGATATACTTCTTTCCCATTTCTACCTCTTAGAAAACCTAGCTTTTTTCAAGGTTCAACTGATTTGTCACCTATAAGAAGCATTTTATCATCTCCCTTGTTGTTAGTGTTTTCTCATTCACATTATCAATGGTGCATATGTTGCATCTTTTTAGATGAAGGTTAAGTTTCCTGAAGGCAGGTATTTTTTGTTTTATTTTGCTTTTGTATTCCCAGGACCCACACAGCCTTATGACCAAAATAGGCACTTAAATAACTGTTTGGCTGCATTGGTCTCATGTACTTGGTCTGAAGAATTTTCAGACAACATATGAATGATTACTCTGATGGACAAGAAGGAAAGGGGACTGATATTTTTCTGGGATCTGTTCTGTCACCACAGATGTCACTTGGGCAGAGATTGAGGCTGGTGTACAATGAATTCCCCTGCATGTTTTGAAGTTCAAATTTCAGGGGATCTCTCAGTGAAGAAGGAGAGAGAGATGAACTTTAGGAAAATATAAAGAAAAATATAAAGAAATTACCAATGATTTTATAAGTATGAAAATTCAGTTAAAAAAAACTTTGACCAAAGATAAATCAGCATTGAAAATATAAATAACAAAAAGGAAGAAGACCTCCAGCTCATCCTTATGAGTCCAAATATCTCTTACCATATATTATAAGACAAAGGAAAATGAAATCACATCTGATAAAGAAGAAGACTCTATGGACTCCTAGGAAAGCATGGAACCACAGCAGGGCATTCCTACATGGTTCAAAAGAAAGTTAAGAATCATTAAAGCAGAATTTATGGCTTACACAGTAGAAATAATTGATACTACACCTAGTAAAATAGAAAATGTAAAGTCAATGTTGGATGGATTATGGAAAGATAGACACACTGATGATGGCAGTATGAATCAATACAACCATTTTGAAAGACAATTTGAAATCACGGAAATAAAGTGACTAAAAGATCCATATCTTTTGAGCCCGAGATTCTACTAGTAGGCTTATACATCAAAGAGAGTATTGATAAGAAGAAAGTCCCTATTTATACCAGAATATTTATAGCAGTATTTTCTCTGGTAGCAAAGAATTGAAAACAAAAGAGATGTCCATCAATTGGGGAATGCCCAAACAGATTGCGGTAGGTGAAGGTAATGGAATATTATTGTGCCATAGGAAATGATGAGTATGATAAACACGGGGAAGCATGGAAATACCTATCTAAACTGATGCAGAGTGAAGTGAATAGTCATGAAAACAATATTCCTGATCACCAAAAAAAGGAAAAGAAAAAGAAAAGAATGTTGTGAAAAGTCAGTATGGCCTCAAAGAAGAGCTACAACAAGGCGTCCCAGCCCCTCTTTCTGATGAAACTGGAGGTCCATGAAAGTGGCAAATTGCATATATTTTCATACTTTTTCAATGTAATAATTTTCTTATTTGTTCTTTTCTCTTCTTCCTCTCTTCTTTTTATTGTTTTTCTCTTTAAAAAATATTTGTTATATGGGATGACTCTCTAGGAAGGGTGAAAGGGAGGCATCCTGAGAGAAATTCTGGTGATACACAAAACAAAAGATATACATAAAAATTTATTTACGTTGAAAAACAAACAAAAAATACTCTGTACAGACTGAGAAATCCTGGACACAGAAGGAAGAGATGACTTCCTAATAGTCACAAACTGGTGATGACAGATCCTCTTTCATGTGAATATACGAGGCTTTGTCTCCCAGGTCCTTGGAAGCCAAGCAGAGGGAAACCCAAAATTACATTCAAGCATCCCAAGCATTTGCAGCTTCCTTATAAGCATAACCAAGTTTTAAATACAGTGCTTCTTTATACGTGCTGACTCTTTACTTAATATCACTGTCTCACACTTCTGGATTCAGGTTTTATTATTCATGATTATTTATAGCCCATTCCCAGGTGCTTGCCTCTCTATAATGGTATAAGACTATATACCTCAACAGAAAATGATTTCAAAGCTATGCCAATCACTTCCACATATGGATTATGTTCCTAAGGGCCAAGAAGCTGTATGATTTGAATTGCTAGCTTGAATCTTTTAGAAATTCTCCAGATCCCTAGATGTACAGGATATGCCTCAAGGCTAGTAAGACACAAATAAATTAATAAATAATTATAGTAATAATGACAACAATAATAATATGGAGGAGGAGGAGGAGGAGGATGTGACAGTTTGGGTAGCTTGCCCAGACGAAGGCTATGAATTTGCAGTCTTAGATTCCAGCTGGCTGGAAGGCCTTGAAGGATATATCTTTCATGTGATCTGTCCAGGCACCTCACCACCTACAGGCATTTCATGTTAATAAATAATCACACCACTGGCAGTTGGCCTAGTTCCTGTGTTGCCTTTAAGTCAGGAGAAGGGCTTATCTACAACTGAGAGTGAGCCTGCTAGAAAGTCATTTCACTGATGTCCCAAGGACAGTTTTCTACAGCACAGTAGTGGCTCTGCATGGTTTCATATTCAGAAATTTAGAAGCCAACACAAAGATTCCCTGCTGCACTGCATCTGTTGGATCAGATGAACTAAGCCCAGCTGTCCCTGTGCAGGTGGGTCCAAGTTCTCAGCTTCCTCAATGCTGGGCCTGAATCCTAGAAGGCCTGTATGCTCATCGTTGTCAGTACTAAGGGAGCCCAGAAATCTGAAAGTGTTCCCCTGGATGCCAGGTTAGAAAAAAACCCCTTTAAGTTACTTCAAAAGTATAAGGTTGTAATAGAAAACAACTAATAATAATAAAAAGAATTCCATTTACACAGTCTCATATAGTACTTTGCTACCAACTCCATGAGGTAGGTAGAGTAAATATTATTTTCCTCCATTTTGGAGAGAAATTCATTTCAATAAGCATTCATTGAGTGACTTCTATCTGTATTAAATACTGGGGATGCAAAAAAAGGGCAAAAGTCTGTCCCTGCCCTCAAAGAATTGACAATCTAAAGGAAACAGACTCAGAGAGGTCTCTTACGTACAGTCTGCCACGTACTTGTTCATGCCATGCTTTTGTCTGCCATGCACATAATGTCAATAGTCTCCAAAGGTAAGCCATGACTTGACCCCAAAGGGTGTATGATTCATCCAATATCAGAGTGAAAAGATGAGACAACTGCATTTGCCAATCATGGGGTTTGTTTCTAACACAACTATACTTAACCTTGTTCCCCATTCTGCTCCCTTCGTCCTTTACGCAAGCTGTCAACCTCTCCCCTTCCATCTGGGCTGGATATTAGCCCCTCAGCAGAGTTACATCTTAATCTCACTGCCACAGCTGTGCAGGTACAATTAAATCATTCCCACTCCATCCTAGCATATCCACCCCTGGCTCTTTAGTGCACCTTACGACTGCAGCAGGCACCCGTTGGGGACTCTGTGCTCTGGAGGAGAGGTAAGTAAGAAAGAGCTTCTCTGTCCATTTTTCATTTTAGATGGGATGGAGTAAGTTACACAGGCTCAGCAGGCAGAGATGGGCTGTGATCTGCAGGGCAGCTTACATTACCTTATCTTTTGCCACTTCCAAATCCAGTCCTCTTCCAATCTTCCCCATTACTGCTGAAAGCTCCACCCTACTTCCAGTCACACAGATTCACAACCTTGTTGTCTTCTTCAACCTATCACTCTCCTTGACTCTGCATATCCATTCAGTTGCCAAATACACACACTTGTTTGAAAGCTTTCCAGATCAGTAGGATTGACCAGACTTTGGGCTCCCACTGATGACTTTGACAGACTAAGCCCCCTTCCATTACATAATGATCTAACTACTGTGGGTATGGGTATCAAAATGCCTTGTATTGATCCAATACCTTAACTTCAAGTCTCTGTGAGTGACAGGCAGAATACTGTGCTAAACACTTACTCTTTGTTGTGAATCAACAGGATTTTCACCCATTTGAATTTTGGCAACCCCACTCCCAAACCTTATTATTATTTCTGCCTTCACAACATTTGTCATATTTATCTTCTATCTGCTCACTCAGCCACCATCCTCTTTCAAACTCTCATCATTTCTCCTATGGACTGCTGCAATAGTCTCCTAATTGGTCTCCCTTCCGCAGGTCTCCTTTTTCTCCAATCTATCCTTTACATGGTCCCCCACTGCATACTGGGCCATCTCCAGTTGTCCTGATCCATATCTGGCCATTGGACCCAGATGACTCCAGAAGAAAAAGTGAGGCTGGTGACTTTGCAATCTATCCCTCATTTAAGTCCAATTCAATTTCATGCCATGGCATCACCTCCCTGATATCATGGTCTTCTTCGAGAACAAAGGATAAACAGCAGTCCTTCACACAGTTGTGAAAGTGATTTTGATGAAGTACAGGTCTGACTATATCATTTTCCTACTTGGTAAATTTCAATGACTGCCTATTGACTATAGGATAAAAATTATTTCATCTTTATCTTATCCTTTTAAATTTCTATTTTGTGTAAGTTTTATGATGTTTGTAAATATTATCAAAATAATACATTTATATAGTTATAAATTAATAAATATATATTGAAATATATCCTCAAAAAGTTTTTATTAAAACATTTTGGAGGCCACTGGAAGACCAAGACAGTATTCCTTCCAATTTTCACATTCAAAGGTTTTTTTCTTATTTGACTACTTTATTTCAATACCTTTGAAAGTTTTAAAGGGTCACTTGTTTTTTATCCTTCATAAGAATGTTAGCACTATAATATTACACAACTCCTTCTAATTGCTCAAAGAAATGTACATTTCTAGGTTTCTCTGAACCCTTAAGTTTATATTTAAAAGTTTCTAATTAGTTCTGATCTTTTCATTAGAAATATTTGAAAGCCTTCTATTCCATTAAAGATCAATTTTCCTCCCTGTAGAATTATACTCAGCTTTGAAGGGCAAGCTATTTTTGGTTATAAGGCTGTATCTTTTGCCTTTTGGAATACTTTTATTCCAAGATCTCCTCTTGTTTTCAGTAGGAGCTGCCAGGTCTTATATGTTGATCCTGACTGTTTTCCTTGGTATTTGAACTGATAATTTATGGCTGTTTACAGTATTTTCCCTTGAGAAGGAGCTCCGGATTTTGGCTATGACATTTCTAGAACTTCTTCTTCTGAGATTCCTTTCAGGAGGTAATAGGTGAATTATTTCTTTCTTTCTTTTGCCCTCTGATTATAATATATCTGGGAAGTTTTTGTTTATAATTTCTTGAAAAATAGTGTACAGATTTTTTTTTAATTGTGGATCTCAGGAAGTTCAATAGTTCCTAAATTGTCTCTCCTTGATATGTTTTCCAGGACTATTGTTTACATCTATTTTTTCAATCTTTTAATTTTCTTCTGCTATTTATTGCTACTTAAAGGAGTCGCTGATTTTTGTTCAGTATATTCTAGTTTTTAAAGACTTCATTCTTGGGTGAGTTTTATTGCTTTTTTCCCCTCTAAACTACTTATTCTCCTTCCAATTATTTCCTACATGGCTATAGTTTATTTTTAACTCTTGCTTCAATTTTTCTAGGTATTCAAGTAGTCTTTGTGGACAATCTTTTTTTTTCTCTTTGAATCTCTGCTTGCAATTATTATGGACATATTTGAAAAAAGATGATACTGGATGGTGTTTTCTTTGATTTACTAATTTTCCCAGTTCCTGAGTTGGGGCTTTGCACCAGGGCTAGGATTTTCTCCCTGCTGCACTTTACTTCTGGTCTGCCCTTCTTGATTTCACTCTGGTTCCTCTAACTTCTTGAAATGACCTCCACCTAAAAGGAGGTTCAGTCAGCTTCCCTCCATCTTTGAGGTCCAGAGTACCAGATCTTCAAGGCTTTCTCTGGTATCATAGAATATGAGTGTTAGGGACCTCAAAGCTCCTGAGTCTGAGCTACCTGAGTCTCACCTCTGTAGCCTTGAATGGTCACTACCCTGCTGGTCAATAAGCTCCTTCTCCTTGGGGCTTCCTAGGTCCCTACTCTGAAGGTTTCTGACCACCATGGGGCTTTTTAGGGGAGCCCCCTCCACTTTTTCTGTCTAAGAGAAATAATTTTGCCAGCTACACTTATCCAGGAATCTCTGACTAGTCTGGGAAGTGCTGATGCTATCTTTGTGAGGGGTAAAGGGATGATCCTCTTTCCTCTTGTCCATGGGCTGCTGGCTGATTTTTGTGAAGTTCCAGAGAAGAAGTCACTCCTCTTGTTTCTCATTGTGTTTCTTGATCATAATTTGGTCTGGGGTGAACATTAGGGTTTTGCTATTGTAAAGTATACAGGAACTGGGCATCCACTCTACTGATCAGGCATCCATCTTGCAGGAAGTCATCTCTGTCTTTGTGACAATACTAACTTTGCTCCCAAATTAAAGAAGGAGAGTAGCCACAACATTATAATGAACCAAGGAGCTAATGTTTGTTCTGGATGATCCATGGAGCTGGCTGAGGCTATGACTCCCCCATTCTCCCAGTGGTAGCCTCAGAAATTCTTGATGGAAAGCAAAGCAAAGATGTGCATCTTAAGCACCCTTTTAAATCTCAGAGAATCTCTGCCATATGGCACTAATTCCATCACAAATGCAGACCGGGTGTCAAAGGGGATTTATGTGTGTTTCACACAGCTGGTCAGGACCTTGCTGGGATGAGCCAGCTTCTGCTTCCTTTCCAGAAAACTGTGCATAAGGGAGGGTCCCAGACTCTGGGATTTAGTAGAAAGAAGACAGAAGAATTCCATACAAATTCAAGATAATATATAGTGTACCTCAGATCCTTCTTTAGAGTTCTTAGGCTGTTCCTCACAGTCTCAGATAAGCTACTACCTGCTAAATTATTTCCCACATTGCCTTTTAAAAATAAACCATTTTAAGTTTAGGTTTATCTTTAAGATGATTAACAGGTGGATTAGAGAATTACCCTTTGAAGACCAAGACTTAATTTTTTGGGGGGGTGGTCAGTAAGACCACTTATTTTGTAAGTCAGAAAAGGAAGGTGTGTGAGCATAAACAAATTAATGATATTAAACATTCCCCCTTGAAATACTTTCTTCTAACTTTATGTTTCCAGAATGATCTTGCTGTATTTTGAACACTAGTTCTGCTCTTATACAAAGCTATGTGGATGTGAGTTTTGTTCAGTAAGAAAAGTGAAGTTCTGGCACTGGGCATCTTCAAGGAGAACCTGGGTGATTCAAAATGGGATCCAAGATGAGATTCACACCTCAGATAGAGAATAGATTAACAATGAAGAGTCTTTCGAGTCTTAAATTTTGTGATAAACATTTATTGACGATAAGACAGGTTCCTACTCTCAAGGAACTTAAAATCTAATAGCTCTTGTAATAGTTGATCAAGCAATCCCGAAACCAAAATCCTTTTGACAAAATAGTTATCTTTGATGATAGTCTCAGAATATATTCAGAATATACTGTTTAGCTCTTGGGACCTTAAAGGACACACTTCTGAGGGATGATTTTGGGTTGGGGCAATGATGCTTCAAGTGTGGGTCATATTAGATGATGCTCAAGGTCCTTTTCAATACTGAGATTCTATGATTCTGTGATCAATACTTATTGAATACTTATTGCACTAGGTAGTGATAGAACTGCAAAGAAACATAATCTTAAAACCTGAAGTGTCTTTTTTTATACAAAAGCTTATAACTATTTTTTGACCCTTTACAATACCCAAAAATATTTGACCTTTCAATGCAGAAACTATGCTCTGGGCCTTTGGCAACACTTTTCCACCTCAGTGCAGAACAGAATTATCTGTTGTATTTATCAATAATAATTGTAGTAATAATAATAATACATATTATTTTAATAAACTGAAGAAACCCCTTTTCCCAATCTCCTTTGTTGCACCAAATTTGCTAGTTATATTATTTATCATCATTGTAAAAATGTAGCAAAAACATAGATAATTATTGACAATTATTTAAAATATACCAGCTTGAGAAAGATTACAGCAAACTACCTCTAACCATTACTACAACTAGACTTTTGTAAAAAAAATCCTCTTCATGTTATTTTACAAGAGTTAAAATTGTTCTCTCAAAAAAGTTCTATCCATCCTCTATACATCACACAGTCTCTCTTCTGCCATGTCTTCAGAGTGACCACAAACTACCAATCTCTCCATAGTCTATTGACTTTTTAAAAAAAGTAACTCTCTTGCTGTGTGTGTGTGTGTATGTGTGTATGAAGAGGCTACTGAAACTGGTATGGCATGATAATTTAAGGTTTATGAAGTGTTTTTCTCCTAACAATCCCATGAGGTAGCTAGTACAAGAACTTGCAGGAGGGGGAGGGGTAGAACACAGATTTTTAGATTTTTAATTTCATCAGTGTAATGAATTTCCAATAAGGATTTTCTCTCTTCTTATTCAGACTGACACTTGGGTAGGTCACCTGTAATTTAGAGTCTTAGAGATTTTTTTAAGGGGACTCTGAGATTAAGATACTTTCCCTTAATCTAGTATGTGTGAGAGGCAGGACTTTTACCTGGCTCTTCTGGACTACAAAGTTGACCCTCTATCCACTGTACTCTGCTTCCTAATAGTACAAGTATAGCAAGTGGCTCGTTTCCTGCCATGGGCTTTCTTCCTCTCAACTTGCACTCACAGTAACAGTTTGGGTCTGCAAAGGAAATGGTTAGTACATCTATTCTCTCTGCTACAGGTAAGCCTGTGGAGGGCTACTCTTACCAAGTGTAGCTACTAATCAGCTCCTGAACCCTTTTTGGTCTGATTCTCTTTAACACATTAGTTAGCTAACTCAATTGAGATTTAACAAAAGCAAGAATAAAAATTGCAGAACATTCTACCCACAAACCTGGGGCACACTCTCCAATGCTTATGGTGTGTATAGGAGAGAGTGGGCACTAGATTAAGGTATTGTGGCAGTAGGGCATACGTTCAGAGTGCTTTGCAATATGACCTCTTAAGAGTACTTGGCAATTCGAGAACTGCAGGTCTTGCTCCCCTCCCCAACCCCCACCCCCACCCTCTCTTTTGGAATGGTCCTTTGCATATGGTCCAAAGGGATGCGTAGCAGTCCTGCTAATTCGGGTTGCCCTGCAGGGATACTTTGTGGCTTTACTACAAGGTTATAAAATATAAAGTATTAAGTATAAAGTCTTCAGTTATAAAGTACTTATATATTCTTTAAGAAATGGCAAGTGGGGGCAGCTAGTTAGCACAGTGAATAGAGTACCAGCCTTGAAGTCAGGAGAACCTGAGTTCAAATGCAGCCTCAGACACTTGACACAATTACTAGTTGTGTGATCCTGGGCAAGTCACTTAACCCCAATTGTCCTGCCTTCCCCCCTCAAAAAAAAGAAAAAAAAAGAAATGGCAAGAGGCTCTTCACTTGGTATTTGCAGGAGTTTCTCTAATTCTTGGCTCTTGGTTGGCCATTCAGGCAACAAATGGCCGTACATACGGACGTTACTAAATTTCACCAACCAACTCTTTCAGGCAGCATGTAGCAGTACAGAGAAATACTGCCCCTCTTTCACACAGCTCTGAGGCCTCTTTTCAGACAAACACTTCTTTGTTCAGTGCTAAAAATTCTCTTTAAAATATTTTATATTCATGTATTTATTTTAAACATTCTTTTAAAATTAATTTCCAAGTTCTCTTCCTCCCTTCCACCCTTCCCCCACCCACCGAGAATGTATGCAAAATTATATCGATTATACATGTGAAATTATGCAAAACATGTTTCTACGTTAACCATATTGCAAAAGAAAAAATAGTGAGAAAATTATACTTGAATTTGTACTCAGAGTTCATTAGTTCTCTCTCTGGAGGGGGAGTGTTCATGACTTCTTTGGAATTGTCTGGATCATTGTAGCCAAGTATTGTGTGGTTGATCATCATTATGTGTTGTTACTATGCACAATGATCTCCCAGTTTTCCTCACTTTACTTTTCATCAGTTCATATAGGTCTTGCCATATGCTTTTCCTTCTAAAACCACCATCTTCATCATTTCCCACAGCAGAGCAGCACTCCATCACAATCACATACCACAACTTTTTCAGTCATTCTTCAATTGATGGTTATATCCTCAATTTCCAATTCTTCATTACCACAAAAGAGCCATTATAAATATTTTATATGCATATGTAATCTCCCTTTCTCTTTGATCTCTTTGGGATATAGACCTAATAGTGGTGTTGTTCGGTCAAAAGGTTTGTACAGTTTTATAGCCCTTTGGGCATAGTTCCAGATTGTTCTCCAGAATGGTTGGAACAGTTCACAACTCTACCAACAATTTATTAATGTTTCTGTTTTTCCCCTCATCCTCTCCAGTATTTGTCATTTCTGATAGGTGTGAGGTGGTACCTCAGAGTTGTATTAATTTATGTTTTTCTAATCAATAGGGATTTAGGTCATTTTTTCACATGATTATAGATAGCTTTGATTTCTTCTTCTGAAAGCGTATATCCTTTGGCCATTTATCAATTGGGCAATGGCTTTTATTTTTATAAAGTTTACTCAGTTCCCTACATATTTGAGAAAAGGAGCTTTTATCAGAGAAATTTGGTGTAAAAAAATTATTACTTCATTATTTATGGTGCTTCTTAAGTGTTGGGTATGCTCAATGAGGAACTATATTCTAACTTACAGTGATTAACCAGTACAATACCAAATCCTCACCTCTAAGCCACAACCAGACAGTATACATTTGTCCAATAATCACAAAACAGTTATGGAGTTCAGAGCTCCTCAGGTATTAACTCCAAAATTTTCCTGTTGGTCATATGCAAATAAACATCTTGAAAACAAAGTGTTAAGGCCAATCTTTCCCCTGGGTCAGCATATTGTCTCTGTAGGTTACTTTCTTAAACTTTATACATGTCTCACTTTTTTCTTTCTGTTTATCCTCTTTTAATCAGCAAAGCCTGAAAGGGGCACAACTTTACATGGTTTTCCCCACCTAATTTGCATATAAAGAAACTGTAACACAGTGAGGTTAAGTGACTTGCCCAAGGTAACAGAATTAGAACTAGAACCAATGTCTTCTGATTCTAGCAGAAGGGCTCTTTCCATATATTAAGTTCTGAGAAGATGATTTATTAGAATTTCCTGACCTAGGCTGATAATAAAATGAAATTCCAAAGATCCAGAAGGAAGGCTCTTTTCAGAGCCTTTCCAGCTCATTTAAACCTGGAGATACTGAGCAACCTGCCAGAAAACTTGGCCTTGTGTGATTTCCAACTTTTTTTCTAGGCCAAAGAGGTTTGGTGGGGAAAAAAAGCTTGCAGAGATGTTCAAAATACTATGAAACTAAGAAAACATCGATCTTCCTTCTTGGGGCACATCAGTTTAAAAATATTAATTATCATTAGAAAAAATTTCTCAGAGAAATAGAAGTTAACCTGATTCATGCCCCCCCACTTCTCCTGGCCCCCAACCTCCAGAATAGCTAAAAAGTCTAGTATATATGTTCACTTTTTGAGTGGAGAATGTTATCTGCTGAGTGGTGGGGATAATGAAGAGAAAACGCTTTGACTTTGAACTTGTATACATGTGGTGGACTTCACTAGCTAATGCTTCTCATGTGGGATGATCAAGGTAAACTATGTAATGGGTTTTTAGCAAATAGTTGGAAAAGCTGCCTTAGTGAACCTAAACTAGAATGGGTCTGCATATCTCCAGAAGCCGTTAAAGGGAAAAATGATATGCACAGGCCAGGATTCTAAGAAATCTTGGACTTCCTAGAAAATGCTTTAGGCAACCCCAAACCCTGCCAAGACAGGATGGTTCCTTAAATTTACTATCTAGTACTTTGTCTGAAGAAATAATTTTCAAAGAATCATACTCAAATCAGGTTGAATGTATGGAGAATATGGCAAAATCTTCCACCTCTCCCAGTATTGGAGCCAAAATGACTATTAGATTAGTGTGAAGAAGGGATGTTTTTGTAATTAAAGTATAATTTACTCTCAAAATAAACTGATGTTTCTCTGATGTGTTAGTATATCTCTGAGCCTCTACCCTGGCTTTCCTGAATCCATGAAACAATTCCTTTCCTCCTGCCTACCATATTCATTCTCCTCTTTTAAAAAATAGCTCCAGATCCATATCTTTCAGGAAGCTTCCACTGATTGATTATATTGTCCAATTCGATTTTGTATCCTTCCCTCTTATTCAATGTGAGCATCAGTTTCTTCTTATAAAATGTGCATGGTAGCATGACACAGACAGGGAAGCTGTAATATTTTATTGGCTAGAATATATTCTTTCCTATCTAGTGCAGGAGTTCTTAACCTGGAATCTACAAACTTGGAACTTTTAACATTTTGATAATGGTATTTCAATGTATTTTATTTCATGTATTTAAAATACTATTCTGAAAAAGCATAAATTGGTTAAGAAGTCACAGTTTAGAGGAGATGATTAACTATAGTACAAGTTATATGTTATATCATATGGTTTAACATACACTATATCTCTATAGCAACAACTTATTTTTCTCTACATTCAGTTTGCTGGCAACCTTACATGTCTGGAAACTTTTTCTAATGAGAACATAGTCACAGGTTAGGAAATAAGCAGGGGGTAAGGACTGGGAAGGAGCCTCTAAGAAAAAAGATGCATTTTTAAAAGTCCAGATACTAAGATTTAGGCTCTTAACTGAAAGGAAAATTAGTGACGTTATTTTTTTCACATTTTATACATAAGTCTAGTAAATTAGTTATCAGCTGTCCAAGCCAATAGAAAATTAGAAAGGTAGAAAAATGGTGCTATAGGCATACTGCTAGCAATAAGAAGTGATACTTACCATCATAACAATACTTAGCGTAAGGCTTTGTAAATAGTACTCAACAACATCCTACAACAACATTTCTAGGGAGTGTAATTTCTTCAGTGTAGGTGTTCCCTTCATTGACACAGATTATAATCGTTTTGCTTTAGTAAATACTCATGGACAGTTTCTATGGCCAAAAAAATTGTTACCTTGTGGCCAACTGGGTGACGAATCTCTCTGATCTAGTCAACTGATCCTCAAGTAACAGACACACAGTTTGTCAGTGGATTTGTGCTTGAAACTATTCCAGTTGGTAGCATGTGCCAAAACATTGTGGATTTAAGGTCACTTCCATACGAAAGTGTGTTATTAGAATAAGACTATACTGGAAGAGGCACCAGTTTAATTGACAAGCAAAGGAGAGGAAAATGATTAATGCACACCTAAAATGGTTAATTACAAAGCCATGTAGTACTGACTTTAAGTACAGTAGGAAATCAGAGAACAGAGAAATTAAAGAAGCATAGCAGTCTGAAGCCATTTAGTGAAAGGGAATATAGTCCTATGCATTTCAATAGGTCCTACCACAGAAAACACAATCGAATAATTGGTGATCATAACATTGACCTAGAGAAATAAGAACAGGTTAAGCTATATTGAATGAGTTTGAGACACAGAAATCTATAATATTTTACACAGATTTTGGTATGGAATTATTAAAAATTTTTAAAGATTGGGTATATAAAGAAGTAAACTAACAGTTCTCCCCAAAATTGTCAGCTAGCCCTATATAATCCTTAGAGAGTCTTGGTTGCTAAAGTTTCACTATATTTAGATACAACTACTTAACATATGTTTTACCAATCATCCCCATAACCATAAGGCTGGAACTATGTCTACTCTTCATACTTTCCAGTGTTATAACTAGCAGTTTTCATGCTCAGGGAAAGCAGCACTAAAAGCTGCTTAAATTAACCATAAGAAATTACAGTTTTCCCAAATATTGGTGGTTTGAGATAAAACTCTAGTTGCACTCCCCCAGTTAATGTCTCTGATTTCTATTTGAAACTATGAAGTACGGGGGCATCAGAGGCAACCTGATACTTGATTTCTGATTGACTGACAAGGGTGTCATACAGCATGACAATAACCAAAATTCTCCAAAGATATATAGCAAATACATCTCACAGAGAAAAAATTACTGTGTAATATATGTGTATATATGCACTGTGCTATATATGTAAATAACACACACGCACATGTATGTTACACTGCATGGTATGTTATACATGTTCATACATGCGCTGTGTGCATGTGTGTATTCAACATATAACTTTCAAAGCTATCCTACTTGTCTGTTTCCTTCTGGCCTTCCTCTCTTTTTTTGTGTCCTTTTTTTTTATAGCATATTAAGGTTTACAAAGAGCTTTACCTTTATTAAATCTGCTGAGATAACTCTTGTTATCACCATTTTACAGATGAAGACACTGAGGCAGATAGAGAAGTTAAGTAATTTATCCAAGGTCATACAGCTGATAAGTGTCTGAAATAGGATCTGAACTCAAATCTATCCTAATCCTACTTAGCTTAGCCTTCAAGGCTCCGATCAAGTCTCAACTCCTACTCCTCTATGAAACCTTCCTTCCCCAGTTACATGTTGATTCCTCCCTTCACTAATCTATTATCCTTATAATCACTACCACAGTTTTGTAGGTAATTGTTTCATTGTGCATATCTGTGCCTATCTTGTCTATTCAATTTTGTTATAAACTATGTTACTGACAGAGAAAAGGTCTTAATCAATTCAGTTCCACATAATTCAATATTTATTTAATGCCAGCTTTGTTCAGAGCACTGCTGTGTTCTGGAAGAGATGCGTAGTTTAGATAAGATATGTCCTTACCAAGTTTACAATCTACATATATACAGAGCTTACAATTCTTACAAATAGGAATAATAGAAAATACTGTATGTTAAGTGCATCCAAGTACAATGTTGAATCTTGAGTATTTGTATTTCTTTAGTATTTCCCATAGTGCCTAGTACAAAGTAGGCCCTCTGCAAAGTTTTGCTGATTGACTACCTTATTAGTTAAATCAAATATTAAAAGCAAAAGAGAGTAACCAATAAAAGCCAGGGCATCAATCAGTGGAAGAAGTAGAAAAGTTACCTTTGCTACAAAATTGAATTCTGTCACAAGATGAGTGACACATTTGATGAGTTAAAGGGTTACTAATGTAGTCTGAATAACAGAGCACAACAATTATCTTTTAATTATACTCTGTCAGTATATACTCTTTGATAGGCTAAAGGAAAGAAATTCTCGTGACATTACTGGATATTTAATATGAGGCATTGCTCTACTTTTGTTGTTCTGTTGTTTTTCAGTCGTGTCTGACTCTTCATGACCCCATTTAGGGTTTTCTTGGCAAAGATGCTGGAGTGGTTTGCTATTTCCTCTTCCAGCTCATTTTACAGATGAGGAAACTGAAGCAATCAAGGTTAAATGACTTGTCTAGCTAGTCAATGTCTGAGGCCAGATTTGAACTCAAGAAGATGAGTCTTCCTAACTTCATGCCTGGCACTCGATCCACTGTACCACCTACCTGCCCCTACTACTACTACCCAGGAGATAAGTCTTATTTTTTTTTCTTTTAGACATGGCTGAATCCAATCATCAATCTCCATGCTCCAACCAATCAGGATATATTCTTTCTTGGGCTTGGTAGACACAATCCCACCTGGCCTACAGTATTGGAAACTGGGTATCACAGCCTCAATCGGAGCTCAGAAAGGTTTAGCACTGACATGGAGTTGGAAAGGAAATGGGAATGCTGGAGATGAATGCCCACTAGTCAGACAGAAATCTCCCTAGCATTCCATGCCCTAAAGCCTTGGGAGTTTTGTCACTAGAGTCAGTGCCTAATTTTGACTGGCAAGCTAGCCTTTTCCATCCTGAGGAACTCTGGGGGAGGGCAAACTAAGGGAAGTTTGACTTTGATTCTTGAGACAATTGTAGAATGAATCCTGAAAGAATGATTGGCAAACATCTAGAAAAGGAGGTGTAGATTACAAAGAGCCATCATAGCTTATTCAAGAACAGTTCATGCCAAATGTGCAAAGAGCCCAATTAGGAGGCACCTGCAACAGTCGAGGAAATAGATAAGAAGGGCTAAACTGAAATGTGTTTGTGTGAGTGGAGAAAGGACGAACGAGTGAGACTTTGCAGAGATGGAAATGAGATTTGGCAGCCTGTTGTGCATGTGGGATGAGGGAGCTACAGGGATGGTTCTGAGGTGGCAAACTTGGGTGCCTGGAAAGACGCCCCTGATGTTTTTGTTAAGAAGGGTGGGTTCGAGAGCAAAAGAAATAATGAAATCAGATCTGTACTGCCGATCACAAATCATCCATGCCTGCTCATGTCATGCACTCTGTCAAGTACAACATAAAAGGCAGGTAGGGTAGGGCTATTACTTCACAAGACCAGAGAGGTGTCTGTTTCAGCCACAAGTGATGTGGGGTATTTGCCTGAGCAGCTGCTCCAGCTGGTGGCTTGTATTAAGGTTATAGTTGCCCTGAGGGGCCAATACCAGACACAACCACAGGAAGTGGGAAGGGCTAGAATGGGGGAGTGCCAAGCACTAGTAAGTAAAGGGAGTGGGGGAGCAGCCCACAATTATCCATCATGGATAGAATACAATATGATCCATCTGCCCATCTTCTGAATCATTCATTATATTCCCTGCAGTCTTGCTATAACCTCCTGGGAAAGCACAACAGCTACTTTGACGCTCACTGCCCTAGCATCTCAGCCTGTTGGGAGATTCAAAGAGCAGCTTCCCTGATTTCTTTTCCCTGGAATCATCTTGTGTATATGGCTTCATCCAGATTCTGAGGTCAATTCAATCTGTCCCCAACAACCCTAAAATGAACTGGCCTCCAGAAATTAGATACCACACTTCCCACTGCTTGACCTATTTATATTCACCTTGTTATAAGAATAAGTAGTCCTGAACTTGAAGAGGGAAGGAGGGGAAACGAACAAGTATTTACTAAGCACCCACTGTGTGCCACGAATAGTGCCAAGAACTTTACAGATATTAGAGCATTTGATCCTTATATCAATCCTAGGAGGTGGGTGCTATCCATTTTACAGTTGAGGAAACTGAGGCTGAGCAAAGTTAAATAACTTGCCTAGGGTCCAATAGCCAGTATACATACACATATGTGTATATAGAAGGGTATATATGTGTATGAATACATATGTGAGTGTGTGTGTATATGTGTACATAGACAGAGGGCACAGGATCAATTGAAAAGGAAGGGATGAGATTTAAAAGGTGAAATTGAGAGGCAGAAGGAGAATAGAATGAGAGGAGACAGGGAGAGACAGAATGGGGTTAATCATTTCATACAGAAGAGGTGAAGGATATCTGTTACTATGGAGGGGGAAAAACAGGAAGGCAAAAGGGAATGGGTCAACCTTACTCTCACTGAATTTGGCTTAGGGAAGGAATGACATAAATTCTAAACTAGGTATCTTGCCCTGCAGGAGAGTAGGGGGGAAGGGGATGACAGAGGGGAGGGCAGGTTGGGAGGGAGGGTTGTTAGAAGCACACACTTCTCTAAAGGGACAGGGACAAACTAGAGAATGGAAGAAGTGGAGGGCAGGATGGGGGGGTAGGGAAATGTAGTCAGTCTTGCACAATATGTCCATTGTGGAGGTGTTCTACATAACTACACGTGTGTAGCCTGTATTGAATTGCTTGTCTTTCCAATGGGAGTGGGTGACGAGGGAGGAAGGGAAAGAATCTGGAGTTTAAAGTTCTAAAATTGAATGTTAAATATATAATTATTATTTACATGCAACTGGGAAATGGGATATGCAGGTACTGGGGTAGGGAGATCCATCTTGTCCTACCAGAAAGCCAGAGGGGTAATGGGGGAGGATAAATGAGAGAGCAGACAGGCGGAGACGCTATACAGTGAGATCGCTGTTCTGGGGTGGTGGATAGGGGGGATGGACAGGGAGAAAATTTGTAACTCAAAATCTCATAGAAATGAATGATGTAAACTAAAAGTAAACAAAAGTTAATCTTCAAAAATAAAAGAGTCCGAGGCAGAATCTGAACTCAGGTCTTCCTGACTTCAGGTCCAACACTCTATCCACTCTCCCTGCCTAGGCTCTTTTGAGAGCTCTGATTCAATCCCGCAAGTTTTTTTTTAAGCACATATTATACGCAGAAGGCTTGGGAAAGGAAGAGATAGCTGGTAAGTTGGCTCTTTTCCTGCACAAATATACAGAAGTCTTTTCTCAAGTAGCAGATGAGGACTTTTAGGGAAGAGAGAAAAGGATCCTACCTGAAGGGTAAATGGGTTTCTATTTATACACTAAGTTTTCATTTATGTTTTCTACCAAACACAAAATTTCCACTTTAAATCTTCCTCTTCCAGCAAACAGACTATTCTTGCCTGTCTGAGTCATGTATTTTCTGAGCATCCAGACCTGAGTGACTGGGTAGTTGAAAACTTCAGGTTCATAAAACTGTCCAGTTACTAAAAATAGGAATTATATACCTGGGACCAGAAATAGGACAGAGATAAACACAGCTCCTGAAATTTCTGCCCATATGGCAACATATGCAAACCACAATTAAGGATACAGCAAAATTAGGCCTTTTCTGATTACATTCGGGTTGGGTTTTTTTAAATTAGAAAATCCCCTAAATTAGCATAGAGAAGAGGTTCATAGCAGTTCCAGGGAAAAGAAACTTCTCCAGCCTTGCAGTGTGCTTTGAAGAATTTTTTTTTAGGATTCAACTTAGATCAGAATGATTAAAAAAAAAAAAACAACTTGACACTAAGAATTCAAACAGAAACACCAATCAGGTTTACAGAGTGGATTTGTATTTCCTTCCAAAGTCTTCTGAGGGTAGCCTCTATTAAAATGCCTGTGAAGGGGCCTTTTTAGATATGAGGAAGGGAAAGATGAATTCACAGAATTTTAACCTGGAAGGCACCTTTGAAATCTTCTAGCACTTAATTGAATTGATGAGGAAGATGAGGCCTAGAGAGGTTACATTACTTGCCCAAAGTTATACATGTAGTAACAACCAAGATTGTGTGTGGGACACAAAATTAGTGAAAAGCTTCTCAGTCTGGAATGTACCCCCCCCCCCAGTGCTGTACCCTCCCCCTTTCTCCTGTCAATTACTTTTATCTTCCTTTGTCCATTTCTTCCCGCCCTGGTGAGGGCCCTCCCATCTTCCTCCCCTTTTTCTCTTAGCAGCGAAGGGATTGGTAAAGTCAATTTTTCACCAATGAAAGAAGGCAGTTGGCCAGGAGAGGGGACATCCTAATTAGGTCTTTAAAATCCTAGACCCGGTCTTAGGAGCTCTCTCTCTCTCTCCCGGCCCAGCCTCATGCATCAACATGGGTAAGAAATCCGAGATGGGGCACC
>CM053597.1:161711612-161730692 GCA_028646575.1 Pseudocheirus occidentalis | reverse complement strand
TGCAAAAATACTCAAGGCCAACCGTACACTGGTAAAGTTTGGAGCAAGAATCCCAGGATGTCAAATGACTTTTGTTCATTTCTATAGGTAGACATTACAATTTATTCTTCATAAAGGTTCCCACACCTTCAGAGACTGGAGGCCTAAGAGCTTGGAAAAATACGAGAACAGCTCCTTTTTATAAGAACAAGGGAAAAATGTAAAGAGAGGCTCTGTGATCTATCAAAATGGCAGTAGAGTAGAGTGATTACTACAAGAAGAATGAGGAGAACTTCGTTCAAATCCTGACTCTGCTCATTTTTATTTATTCTGTGATCCAGGGCAGAATCATTTTTCTTTTCTGTATACAGGATTCCTCATCTGCAAAATGATTGTGTTGTAGATCATCTAAATCCTATAATCCTACAGTAAATTGCTCCCAATTAACACACTTGTATTTCACTCTTCTATCACTGTGTTTCTTTGCTCACCTCAGGTCATTCTCATTGAATGTAACTGGTATGAAGCAGGTGATCTTAGGAACAGTCATCTCTGGAAAACTGACTTCAGGAGAAAGGAAACAATTCTTGACATAATAAATTGCAGCTGCATGTTTTCACTAGTGCGGTTAGTACCCAATGACTTCTGGCAGGTGGAAGACAAGGTGGCTATGGACCCAGATCACAGGGCTTCGGGACATAAATCATTGAGACAACTTGATGAAACCCAGGCCTGTCTTTGCAGTAACCAAAGATGAGCCTGGGAGTGGTGAGGGGGGAGCTTGTGGGTCATTTTCAGGAGAAGGCTGGCAACCAACCACCACAAATTCTTACACAGATAGCAGAGGAGTCTTTGAATTGGTTACTCAGATTACATTTTCATTCAAGTAATTAACTTAGGGTCAGACTTGGCACCACATTTTAAGAAGGACATTGATGAGATAGAATCTGCTTGGAAGAGGTAGCCTTGGCTAGCAATGGTCCAAAGCTCTTAAGACAGAACATCTACAAAATGAGAGAATATTAAGCCTTCACTAGGTGTATGATTTTTATTAGGTATAATAATTCACAAAGTAAAGGATAGAAGAGCTACAATCTGTATTGGTGGAAGAAGGACTCTCTTATCAGAACTGTAGGCACTGGACTTTCTGCTGAGCACCAGATCTAGAGATCACACAATGTTACAGAGTTTGAGGAACAAAGCCGTAAGACATAATACTTGTCCTCTAGGATCTTGAAATTGGTCAAGAAGATACAAGCAACACACATGACATAAGTACAAAAACGCCACAGAAATTGTGGTGGGAAAGAATGTACAGAGTGAGATAAACATAGAGACCTTTAGGGCCTGCCAGTATTCACATCATTTCACTGTGTACTGAAACACGGACACAGTCAAGCTGTCCAAGATAAATAACATGCCGTCTGTTTTCATAACTGGTCAAGAACGTTGAACTACACTGACTTTCCCAGTCAGGATTTAAGGTCAAAGGAGAAACAAGGGTTGAGAGGAAGAGAAACTAAAAAAAAAAACAAAACCCATAGTTCAGACTGCCACTACAACTACTAATCGAAATCACAGATTTGGGGAAATGAACTCCCTGAGACCACAGGCTTGGCCTTTTGGCAGACCCTACTTACCTTTATAAATTTTTTTAAATAACCATCCTTTGAGCTCTAACAATTGTTACAGGCCTCTCTAGATGAGCCAGTGTCTCGACAAAACATATTTTTTTATTATTGTTAGAATAAATTATAATAACTCTAATAAGAGACATAACAACAGTAGAGGACTGCCTTAGAGAGCTGGGGAGACCTGGGTTCAAGTTCTGCCTTTGATATACATTAACTGTATCAACAGGGGTAATTCACTTAACCTCTCAGTGCCCACAGACACATCTTTAAGACTAGAAGTCAAAGAGAAGTTGTTGATGTACATTCATAAAGAAAGTTTCCACATCAAGAATTCCTTAAACCAGTGAAATAAAAAACTCAAACCCAAATGAAACTGTGTATTCATATGTGATGTGTGTTTGTGCACGTGTATGCATGTATGTGTGTGTATGTATGTGTGTGTGAGAGAGAGAAAGAGAGAAAGAGAGAAAGAGAGAGAGAGAGAGAGAGAGAGAGACTGTTAATATAACCAATTTGGAAAGCAGCCCTGCCCACTGGAGAAATCCATTGATCCCACTCTCATAAGCTAGAAACGGAATGACTTTTAGGAGACTATTTTACCATAGGATGCACTGGGTTGCTCTTTTCATCTTGATCTGGACAAAGTTTTATGTGAACTGCCAGGTAACTGAGACACATATAGAGGTAGGGGTTACAACAGATATAATACTAGATTTGGATCTTTCTGAATTTGAATCAGAAAGACTTGGGTTTAATTTCTACCTCACACAGTCACTACCTGTGTGACTGAGGTAAGTTGTTCAACCTCTCTGAGTATCAGACAACTCTCTAAGAGTCCCTGAAGTCCCCAGGTCCCTGAAGCTAGAGGCAGCTCCCATGCTGTCACAGTCACAGTCACTGACATATTAATGATCAGGAGATGTTGACTGATTTTCTCACACCTTCCTGTTTCATAGAACCATAGAATGTAAGAGCGAGGTGGGACCTGAGGGAGGTAATGTGGTGCAGCAGACTGTCGTGGTATAGGACATAGGCCAGTGGTTCTCAACCTTTCTAATGCAGCGACCCTTTAATACAGTTCCTCATGTTGTGGTGACCCCCAACCATAAAATTACTTTCGTTGCTACTTCATAACTGTAATTTTGCTACTGTTGTGAACTGTAATATAAATATCTGATATGCAGGATGTATTTAAATGAACATAACCCACAGGTTGAGAACTGCTGACTTAGGCAAATGGGATTCAAGCCCTGTTTGTCACGTCAGTTCAGTTATTTTCCAGTTGTGTACAAGTCTCTGTGACCCCATTTGGGGTTTTCATGGCAGAGATTCTGGTGTAGTTTGCCATTTCCTTTTCCATCTCATTTCATAGATGAGAAAACTGAGGAACTTGTTCACTTACAGTTAGTAAGTGTCTGAGGCTGGATTTGAACTCATAAAGATGAGTCCACTTGATTCCAAGCCCAGTGCCCAGTCCACTGTGCCACCTAGCTGCCCCATTCAAGTCCAGGCCTGGTCATTAAATTTGCTCTGTAGCCTTTCCTGGGCCTCAGTATCTCCATCTGCAAAATGAGAGGGTCAGACTAGATCAGGGGTTCTTAAACTTTTTCTACACCCAACCCCTTTTCATGTTTCAGCAGCGTTCCTTGGTCTTGCATGGTGTGATGGCATGTGCAGCGCAAAGTGCACATGTTTTGTGTTCACAACCAAGTCTGCAGTGAAGCTGCATAATGCAGCATCAGCAACGGCTGCCAGAAACACCTGATTCATTGCATATTTGATTTTTAAATAATTTTTGGTCATTGTGCATTCAGAAACTTTTTACTGTTGCCAAAATTTTCATGACCCTGAATGGGGTCATGACTCACAGTTTAAGCACTGGACTAAATGATCTATGAGCTGCCTTCCAACTCTTACAGTCTATAATTTTAAATTATTTACTCCAATCTTCTAATTTTACAGGGCAAGAAACTGAGGACAGAAGACATTAAGCAACTAAAATAATACAATTAGTGGCCAAAAAAAAGTTTAGGCTATAATTTCCCTGCCTTCTAGGCCAATTCTTAACCCTTAAAACTTATTACCTATATATATGCATACATATACATGCATACACACATATGTGTGTATGTGTTATATATGTATACATATACATGCATACACACACACACACATATGTGTGTATGTGTCTTGGGCAGCTCAGTGGTATAGGGGATAGAATGCCAGGCCTGGAGTCAGAAGGACCTGAGCTCAAATCTAACCTCAGATATTTCCTAGCTGCTGTGTAACCCTGGGTAGGTCAGTCAGCCCTGTTTCCCTCAGTTTCCGCATCTGTAATATGATTTTGGGAAGGAAATGGCCAACTGCTCCAGTATCATTACCAAGTAAAGCCCAAATAGAGTCATGAAGAGTTAGATATGACTGAAATGACTGAACAAGGACAAGATATATAGGACTGGCCCTTGAATCATGTCTAATAAAAACAATCACTCATTTATATAGTATTTTAAGCACACAAAGTGCTTTCCTTATCACTCTATGAGTTGTGATGTCAGTTCAGTTAGGTGATGTGGCTGGGTGGCGTGCAATGGCCACTCAGCTAATGAGTGTCAGGCTTGGAACACAAACCCAGGTTTCTCATCTATGGCACACTGACACTATTAGAAAATGTAAGGGAACCAAAAAATAATTATGAAAGCACTGGGGAAAAACTCATGTCAGCTACTGTAAGTTATCCAGCTAGTATCACAGCTGATGAAACTGGCTTATTTACACTGAAACAATGCTTACTTTTTTGGCGAGTCTTACAGACTTGATGTAACAGTTCCAGTTTAATTGACTGGAACTTAAAATTAGCCATTTAAAACAAAGAAAAATTTATTTAATTATGAATGGATAAAATCTTGTGCCTAATGAGAAAAAGAACATTTAATTGGCCCACTATAGATTATAGAATAGGCTCAAGAATGCCACTAAAAGCGAACATCAAATTAGCTCCCAATTATGCTTGTAAGTTTCCATACTGGATTGAGTACAAAAAATCATCACCATTCAATCTACAAGCTCCGATTTACTGATTTTGTTGATGACACCAAATATTCTAATGTTAGATAAACTTAACAAAATATCAGTGTAGTGATAGTAATGTTGCATTAAACAGAAATATTCTGGGAACACACACAGAGAAAAAAGTAGCTACATACATAGTTCTGGTAGAAAACAACATAAAAGCAACATGAGATGATGCTATGATCTTAGTGAAACTTTAGTGAAATTATAACAAAATAGGAAGCATGGTTATCTCAAAGTGAGATTATTTCACCTACACAACAAAGACAGAGGGAGCAACAACAGCTCAACAACCTGTACTCCATGAAACACAGTGACAGTCTGTACCCAGCATTCCAAGGGATGGGACCTCGCTAACACACTTCCAAAGAAGGCAGAATCAGACCCATGCTGGGCAAAGTAACTTGCTAAGCACCTTCTTCTATATCTGATTCTGAAATATATTTAGATCGTACCATTCAAATCTGATATGGGGAAATGTTTTGTATCAATAGACCAACTTTTGAAAATACCGCTTTTTAAATTTTATTTTTATTCTTTTAACACCTCTTAAAAGCTAATAAATTCTGAATTAAAAAAAAAAAAGGAATCTCATCTCCACACTAGTTCTTCCTAATTCTAGCCTTGGTTTCACAAGAGCAAATCTTGGGATTTGTCATACCACCTGGAAATGTTAACCTTAACAATAGATGATTATTATAAATCTTATTATTGCCAATCTCGTATTAAAGTCCTACTCAAAATGGAATGGAAGGACCCTAGATTCTTGAAAACTATGGCAATGGAGCACAAGTATAAGACTAACTGAATCAAAGTTGGAAAGGCTTATCACCAAGATTCCCACTGGGAACTCTCAAATGAGGAAATTCCCTTTACCAAACTAGGTTAGTACCTCTTCTGGAATGTATAATCTTGGAGAATTATCTAGAGCAGAGGTATCAAACATGTGGCCCGTAGCTCATGATACTCCTAAATGCAGCACAAATATGATTAAAACGTAATTTGGAAATATTTAAGAATATTAAAAATACCATTTATTTTATTAATATTTATTTTATGTATTAAATAAATTATTAATTTATTTATATTATTTTATTTTGTTTATTATTTATTAATATTTATATTATTTTAATATATAAAAATACCAAGATAATATTGCAGTTTAAAACTGTCAGTATTGAGCCCTCAGGGATCCCTAGGTATGGATTAGTGGCCCCCATTTCTATTTGATTTTGACACCACTCATCTAGAGTATGGAGAATTTAAATGACTTGCTGGAGTTCTACAGTCATTACAGCCAGTATGTGTTAGAGGCAAAATTTAACTGAGAGAGCCTGGCTCTGAGACCAGTTTTCATTCACTAAGCTCCACTAACTGTAACAGAAACAATATCAATAAATACAGCTGAATGTGGCTTTCAAATTAAAGATGGAGCCAAATCAAAACATCTTATTAATCATTTGATATCTATAAATTACATCAGGCTATATGACTCCACTAAAAAATACATTTAACTGCTCCTTCGTCTCATAGAATTTTCCTCCAATGATGTAAAAATGTCATTTGGATAAGTAGAAAATACTTTAAATGCATACAAAACCTTACAGGTCTTTTGTAAGTATGAGATTCTTAATATCTACTGGAATAGTCGCGAAGATGCTGCTCTCAATGAATCTATAAAACATGAGCTTTTATTACAAAGCTCTGATCAAATTACAAAAAGTAATCATTTGACTCACCTATAGAATAGTCTGAGGAACATGAAATACAAAGCAATAAAGGGTAAGAGAGTGACTCGTCCTTGGACCATTTCTATCTGAAACCCTTCAGAAAAGAGGAGAATAAGATAACAGACAATTGCAACAATAACAATAACCACAAGACAAATGCTGGTTGTGCAAAGTAAGGGAATGCTAGCCAGAGTGACCTATTGCGGAGATAGGGAGGCAACATTGTACTGTGGAAAGAACACTTGCTCTGGAGACAAAGGTTCAAATCTTGCCACTGGCACTTGATATCTATACAGCCTTGAGCAAGTAATTTTAACCACTCTGAGCCTCAGTTTCCTTATTTGTAAAATGGGGAGGACTTGATGGTGTCTGAGGTTTCTCTCAGTTCTAAATCTATGATCCTATGACTTCGTGTGTCCTAAAACCATTACAGTATGTATAAAGGCCTGGAAGTAGCTAGCCCTGAAATATCAGCCATGATGTTTCTCAGGTGATCTGATGATGCCAATGACTGGGTTAGCCCATTGGCCAATGTGATGCAAGGGCTGTTATGGATCTAAGAAAGAGGTAAGTTAGCATGGGGCTGTAAAATGGTCCTACTCTGAACCACCAGAATCAGCAGTGTCATCTTAACACAGAAAGTGGTGGAATGAATGGTGCTCCTTTGTTTTCTGGTACAAGAAGACAATATACATCAGAAAAAATAAAAAATATCAAGACCAGGGATGTGCAGGAGCCAACTGCCAATTTTTCAGTGTAAGCATTTATACCTCAGAAATGGGCAAATCCTATAAAGCAGTGTTTGATTTATTGTTTTAGTTACTGTTTAGACTTGAGAAAGTGATGAAGAAAATGTCAGTAGTGTAGATAAGAGTTAAAAGCGTGTCATGGATAAATTTTTTTTCCTGGAAAGCCAGTTGTTAAATATTTACCAGAACACCTCTGCCCAATAACATTTCTGGAAATGTGTTTGCACAAATGATGCAGACCATTAGAGTGGGAAAATCATAAAAGCCACAAAATGGAATAAAGAGATGAATGCTTTTATTATGTGCCAATACTAAACCATAAAAATTTGGAAACTGATCTTATCAGTTAGAGGCAAGGATTTCATGTTGGTTTTTTGTCAACCACAACCAGTCTCAAGTTGTACACCAATGTACTATAGATCAGTGCAGGACAAATATAAGAAACTTATTCCTAAATCCAATATAGATGAAAGAGTAAAAAATTAAGGAGAAATCTAAATCTAATTAATCTAAAAGCATGAAAAATCTACGCACAACACAAACTCTAGTATTGATACCTAATAATGAAACACATTAAAAGATAGTGATATTTTGAATGATTTTGAAATGGAAATGGGCATACTTGGAATATAATTTCAGAAAGCCTTTACTGAATTTGACAGCATGAAACCCGCTAATAGACCAATTATACCACAACAGTCATTCAAAGAAGCTAATATCTGCTTTAACCATTCTTCCGTAATATTACAGAGAGTGTAAAAAAAATTTCAGGAACTGCACACAATAGAATATATTGTGAATTTTGCCATTGTAAGAACTGTAGGAGGAAAGAACTATCTAGGAATACTCCTAACAACAAGCATCAAATGCTACCAGAGTGGAATCAGCTTAAGAAAACTCTTGAAGACCTACCTGCTGAAAGACAATGGAAGACAATATCACACGATATCAGTATCTTACAGCTAAGTACAATAGAAAATTTGAATATCATCAGACCTGATCAAAGCCAATGAAAAGGAAACACATAATCGAATCTAGAGTACAAAGAGTATTAAAAAATATGGATTGCCTTAATCAGCAATTGAAAACATAAGTCAAAAGGTTAAGGCAACACAAGGAATTGGAGCTCGGCAAAGATGAAAATAAATAATTCAACATCAATCAGAAGCTTTATTACAGGAGCTTGAAAAACAAATCAATCAGAGGAGAGAGAGAGAGAACCCCTGAAGAAATAGGATGTGGACAATTTCTGGGTGTCTGTATGATTGATTGCAAGTGCAACACAATGAAAACACAAGTTGGATCAAAGCCAAAACAGAAAGCCTTCACACAGTTAATGCAATGAATGATAGCACAGTTGTATTAAATGAAGTGACTGAAACTCCAAGCTCCTCTGCAAAACTAAAAAATGGTGAGGCCAGATAAGATCTATAATTATTGGTTCAAACACTCACAGTGTTGCATGAATTATTAGCAAAGCACTCTAACAGTTTCCTCTCAGGTACAAGCCTGGTGTCACTTTTTTTTTTAAAGGAAAAGCTTTACCAAAAGTTGAGAACCTCAAGGAACTCTCCAAATACAGGAAAATGATATGTTTAGGAATATCATGCTAAACATTGACAGCCTGTATCACTAAAAAAAAATTCTAAAATCACACACATGAATACATATATATATATATATATATATATATATATATATATATATATATATATATACAGGGTGTCCCAAATATCCTGATGCAGTTTTAAGTTACTAAAGCTTAAAATTGCACCAAGACTTTGGGGATATCCTGTATATTGAATGAGGAGAAAAAAGGAGGTGCCCAAAAGTTACAGGGGTACAAAGAGAAACTTACAGTGATTATTGAGCAAGTCAGCTGAAAGCATTATACCATTTATACGGCCACCATTGTATTTACATAGCACTTTAAGGTTTATAAGGCACTTTACAAAAACCATTGTCTCATTTTGCCCTCACTACAACCCCATGTGGTAGGTGCTGTTATTAGCTCCATTTTACAGAAGAGGAACCTGAGGCAGACAAAGGCAAAGTGACCTACCCAGAGTCATACATCTGAGGCTATATTTGAACACAGATCTTCCTGACCATCCAGTGCTCTAGCTACAGCAACCTCTGGTAACCTAGCCTTATTGCAAAGCCTTTTATTTCATTCCTCATTCATTTTTTTTTTTTTTTTTTTGCTTTTTGGAAGGCAGGTTGGGGTTAAGCGACTTGCCCAAGGTCACACGGCTAGTTTTTCGTGTTAAGTGTCTGAGGCCGGATTTGAACTCAGGTACTCCTGACTCCAGGGCCGGTGCTCTATTCACTGCCACCTAGCCGCCCCCTCATTCATTATTTATTCCAGTATTACAAATTCCATATAAACTAGTGTCAAGTATGAGAATGCTTGGTGTCCAAATGACAAACTTTTAATAAAAACATGCCACCGATGAGAACAATATCAAGAAAATTGATTTAAAATATGGCAATTTTTCTGAGACATAAATTTAAGCCCCTTCAAATCTACTGTCATTTCTCCTAAAGAGAATTATAGCTTTCAAGATAAAGAAAACATCAAACCAAAATATCTTATTAATCACTTGAGGTATATGAATGACATAAAGCTATCTGTGAATACAAAGAAAGGGGTGGGTGGGGGGGGGGGAAACAGAGCTTGCCCTTAAGGAGCTTACACTCTAGCAGGGTAGATAACATAGTTATTTAACTATGTAAATAGAAGATATATACAGAACATCTTAAAGTAATCTGGAAAGGGAAAACTTATTTCCAGTTGGGGTAACTTGGCAAGGCCTCCAAGGTGAGATTTGAATGAGTCATGGCAGAAACTAGGGAAACTAGGAGGTGGAGATGAGATCTTCCAAGATGGAAGATAGCCATGGAGAAGGAAGACGGGCTGCCATATTGGAAGATGGGCTACCATACAAGTAGGCCAGGTTGGAAAGTAGGGGAAAATTATAAGATCTTTAAATACCAAACAGAAAACTATATATTTGATCCTGGAAGTAGTAGTTAGCCCCTGGAGTTCACAGAGCAGAGAGCTGGAGGAGGGTGACCTTAGGTTAGACCCAAGCTTTAGGAAAATGACCTTGGCAGATGAGTGTAAGTTGACTTGACATCAAGAGACTAGCTAAAGGACTTTTGTAGTAGTATGGTGAGGAAGGTCAGAATTAGGGTAGTGGCTGCATATGTGGAGAGAAGGAAAATGCTGTAAAGGCAGAAACAAAATTTGGTAATGGGGGGTTGAGACTGAGGAGCTCACAACAACACTAAGATTGTGAGCCTGAGCGGATGGGAGGATGGTGGTGTCCTCAATAGTAATATGGAAACTCATCTCGTTGTACCTTCTGTGAAGATAAAAATAAAGCATCAATAAAGAGAAATAAAAATAGGATAACAATAAGCTGGACTCAATTTTATCTGACTACCATAGAGAGAAAATCAGTGAGATCTCAAAGGCACATTGTTCACTGCTTCTTTATTCTGCTACTGTGTTCAGAGGCCTCCTTTACTAAGAATCTTGAAGTGTGAATACTACTGATAACTAAAAGCACAATAAAGAGTATTCATTAATGATAACTAAAAAACCAGCTCTTTGTAATTTAAAGTGATATAATAAAGTTATACAAATCGTTGAACAATTCCCTACTACCAGGTTAGCATGTCGGTTTTTCTTCAGCTCCTTTCCAATGTTAATAAAAATAAAATGTCATATGCCTGCGAGATCAGGGTTTCTTTGGAAAATGTTTGGCCAAACACTCCAGAGAGGAATGTTTCATTGGCAATCGCTTTTGGAGTCGCTGTTCCAAAGAGGCTTTGACTACTGACGTGCATGGAGGCAGGCCTTCTGTCTTATTCCAAGGGCCCAGACTCAGGTGTCTGCACATACTCACAGATCTAGCCAGCCCTTAGATCCTTATGTCATCCTCGCTGCCTAAGGATTAAAAGAAATTGTCAACCTCAACAAAAACTAAAAGTGCTTCTAAAGAAGAGAAATGAGAAACTGCTAATGTCAAAATGGTTTCATTACTACTATGCCCGACATGAAATAAGGAATAGAGTGGCATTGAGTGAAAAGCCAGAGAACGTAGATCAGAACCCAGGCTCTGCTATGGGTGACCCTGGGGTAGGGATTTCCCTTCAGTTTCATGTGTGAAATGAAGGAGTTGGACTCAATGGTCTCTAAGGTCCCTTTTGGCATTAGACCTAAGATTCAATGACTTTCTTCCAGCTCTACATCCTATAATTCAGGCAGAGAACTCTGTTGTACAGAAATGGTCAAGAGTAAAAGACCAAACTGAAGAGCCTCCTGTTTCCTAAGATAATTTTAACAAACTTGGACTGATTCTTAGAGACTGCTTACTTTCTTGGTTGCTCAGGAATCATTTGTATGTTAGTAGAGGCAGAAAAAAACAATTAATTCTTGAGGTGTAACCTACCAGACTGGACAGTTCCTCCATTCCAATCTCTCAGTCCCTTAGCTATGGAGTTTGAAGAAACATTTTCATGAATAATTACATGTTTTCACCCTTCCTACAAGTGGGCCCTGGAAAGGAGCCAGTTGAGGATTTTCCGTCAAGCAAAGTTAGCAAACTTCCACTGTAATATACTAGGATTCCAGTCTCTCTTGTTGTTCAACCATTTAGTCATGTCCAACCCTTCGTGACCCTGTGGACCATAGCATGCCAATACTGTCCATGGAGTTTTCTTAGCAAAGATAGTAGAGTGATTTGCCATTTCCTTCTCCCATGGATTAAGGCAAATAGAAGTTAAAATGTCTTGTCCAGGGTTACATAACTAGTAAGTGTCTGAGGTTGGATTTGAACTCATATCTTTCTGACTCTAGGCCCAATGCTCTATCCAATGAGTTACCTAACTTGCTTCTAATCTTTCTACCAGTCACCAAATTAGTTAGACTGTTCTCTCCCTCCTCCAAACCCAACTCCTTAATCTATAACAAACAGTTATGCTAATATATAACCCTTTTATCACTGGTTACTACCAGACTATCCATTTTGAACTTAACATGCTTCTCTTCCAACTGAACTATTAATTGAATCATCCCCATTACTTCCCATTTAAATCTTCCAATGAATTAGAGAGCAAGATTACCCCACATTCCACACATTCATTCACACTCTTTAGGAAACAGGCTCAAGTCTTGGCTCCAGTACTACCTGGCTGTCTGACCTTGAGCAAGTCTATATCTGCAAAATGAAAATATTGGACTAATGGGCCCCAAGGTGCCTTCTAATGCTACATTTATGATCCAATGGTACATTTATGATCCAGTGGTCCTATGACTAGACAGTCCCTCAAGTTGTAATATTCTATGACTATGTAGGTCAAGCAAGACTCATTCATCTTTTTGTAGACATCGGTGTATAAGAGACCTAGTCATTGGATCAGGTAGTTATCAAGCACTCCTGTTCTAGGCTCTAGAGAAAAAGAAAGTTTCAGTCATGCCTTCAAACATGCATTTGGGAAAATAAGAATATACATAAAAAGGAAAGACATGAAGCTTTGTTAATTCCCCCACTAACATTATTAGTAGCAATATTTTAAAATTAACTATATTCTTTACTTATTTCATTAAATATTTGCCAATTACATTAACAATTTTTAATGTTCTTTTTTTAACCTTTTGAGTTCCAAATTCTCTCCCTACATCCTACTCTACCCTCCCCCTGGAGAAGTCAAGCAATATAATATTGATTACACATGGGAAGTCACACAAAATAAATTTCCGTATTAGCCACTGACATCATATTCTAATACCTCATTATGTCACAGAACTGACCCCACATTCTCAAAGTCTGTGGCAACAGAGCATAAATTTTGTCAGGTCCCATTATAATAATAATGATAGCTAATATTTATAGAACACCTTTAAGATTTGCAAAGTATTTTACAACTATCTCATTTTATCCTCATGGCAACTCTGAGAAGTAGTTGCTAACCCATATTACAGATGAGGTAAAGTGAGACAGATGAAGGTTAGGTGACTTACCCAGGGCCACATTGCTAATGAGTGTCTGAGGCCAGGTTTAAAATCAGGTCTTCCTGACTCCAGATCCAGAGCTCTATCCCTGTGCCCCCTAACTACCTTGAAAGACTTTGAAAATGGACCAGGTAAGAAACTGTCTGTGGGAGCATAACTAAGTTTGGAGAGGATCATTCCTAATTGGCTGCCAGGTAATGACCTTTTCAGTTGCAGCAATTCTCAAAGACCCAGGCAGTGTAGTACAAATGAAAAAGTACTAGACTTAGAGGCAGGAGAGATCTGGGTTTGTACCCTTTCTTCAGCATTTATTAGCTATTTGGTGATGGAGAAGAAGTAACCTTGCATCTATAAAACGGACATAAACAATACTTGTAATACATACCACCAGGATTGTCATGGGACACACATGAGACAAACTGCTTTTCTAAACTCAGGATGAATCACATAACCTCCTTAAGCCCCAGTTTCTTCTCTTTTTTTTTTCCAAAATGGGGATAATTTTCCCTACCTCATAGAGATAGGAGAGAATACATGGAAAACAATTTGTAAATAATATTATGCTATCTAGATGTCAGCTATGATTATTATTCTATAGACATAGAGGGGCTGTGATTTGCATCCTGGTAGGGGAGTACCCACATCGATGTAATAACAGGTGATAGAAGTCTTAAAACAAAACAGGGAGCACATGGGCTTTAAGCAAATAGGATTTTAGCCAGGAGAGAGATCAATGTTTGCTGCAGTAGATAAGAAAGGTCCACAGAAGAAGTCAAACTTTAGCTGGACCCTAAGAGATGAACAGAACAGAATGGGAAAGGAGGAGTAGGATAAGAAAGAAGGAGTGGAGTCAAAGATATTTTGGGTGGGAGCATAAGAAGTGTGGAATCAAGAAGAACTGTGGTGGTGTAACGAAAAGAACAAAGTATTTATGAGGGGGCCAAAAGATTTAGGTAGTACATGATATTTGAATATTTAATTAAAGGGTTGTCAAGTAGAAGAAACTAGTTTTGCATGGCCCTAGAGGATAGAACTAGGAATGATGGCTGGAAGATGCAGAAGCAGATACAGTTTCGGTGCAGAGAAAAACTTCCTAACCATTAGAGTTTCGCTTTTTAAAGGGAGAACAGGCTGCCTGGGGGAGGGGCATGAGTTTCCCAGCACTAAAGACTGTCAAGCACAGGAAGATCACTTGGGTGGGGGGAGACGGGGGAGGATACTGTAGAGAAGGTTTTCAGTTCACAGAGGGCTTCAGAGGTCTCCTCTCAGACTCCAAGATTCTGTGATTCTCATTTAGCTCTGACGCTACCTTACTGTGTGACATTAGGCAAAACATCTCCCCTCTATGTGATCTACTCTCCTCCTCCATAAAATGAGGAGGTTGAGCAAGGTGATACCCAAGGACCCTCCCAACACAATAGCCTATGATTCTAAGAATAGAGTGTGGTATGTATAGAGCCACTAAGGCAATACATCTGACTGGGCTAGGAGGAGGCTAATCATTGTTTAACAGGGACATGACAGTCCCACCACAGATGAACTTAACACTAAGAATCTTTAAAGGAGTTTCTGGCTTTGCCACATAGAGATGCCTGGAGGAATTTTCTGAGAAGTCAGTATTCTGGGACTCAGAAGAGAGGTCTGAATGAATAACAGGCCAGTTTGTCCCCTAGAGAGAATACCTGGAGTTATGGATGGAAAGCTGACCTCAAAGTCAGGGAGACCTTGGTTCAGAATATACCTCTGATCCATTCTAGCACCTCTGACCCACACTAACTGTGTGGCCCCAGGCAAATTACCTAACTTATCAATGCTCAGACAGCACTCTAAGATGATAAATTAAGAAGGTACTAATATCCATTGGCTGAATTAATTTCCTCTCCAGGAAATTCACTATACCAATGAAATGACAGGTCTAAGTTGTTCCTCCTTGTCTTCAAGAGGAAGGAATGGGGTGGCTAGGTGGTACAGTGAATAGAGCATGGGCCCTGGAGTCAGGAGGACCTGAGTTCAAATCTGGCCTCAGACACTTAACACAAAAACTAGCCATGTGACCTTGGGCAAATCACTTAACCCCAATTGCCCTAAAAAAAAAACAAAACAGTTTAAGAGAAAGGAATGTAGCTAACACACCTTGATTTCATTTAAACCCCATAGTGGTCTGGAAGGTTTTTGCCCTCTTAACCAAAACAACTTCTGAAGTAAATCTGAGTTGACTCATAATGGAAGAAAAAGTTACCATGAAATTTGATTAAATTAATCCTGGCTTTAGCTCATCACAGCCTGAATTCATCTCTACAACCAGCATGCCCCCTTTCCCCATGGTGCTCCTACAGTGGATAGGGACAGAGGATCCCTTGGAAGAATTCAGTTTCATAAGTAGCAGGAACTGTTCTCTCACTGTTTACTTCTCCCTCAAAGTACCTCCATGCCACTGCCCACTAGATAACTTTCTTGTCATTTATAGATTCAACAACCTGATTTCCCACAGATTTCATATTTTGTAGCCATTCCAACCTTTCAGCATCTAAATGTCTAGGTCTAATCTTACAAGTAGGTGGAGTAGCCAATTATAATGTTACTTTAAGTGGTTCTATAAAAATACACTTGCACCCAAAGATAATCTTAATTTTTAAAAAATATGCCTTTGATTGATTATTAAATTGATTGACTGATTATTAAAACACAAATAAGCCCTGACAGATGAGGAAGGAAGGAAGGAAAGAAGGAAAGAAAGAAGGAAGGAAGGAAGGGAAAGAGAAGGCAAGGAAAGAGGAAAAGAAGGAAGGGAAAAAAGGAGAGAGTGAAGAAAGGGAGAGAAAAAGGAATGAAGGAGGGAGGGAAGTAAAAAAAGAAGGAAAAGAAAGGAAGGGAAGAAGGAAGGAAGGAAGGAAAGATAAATAAAAAGAAGGAAAGAAAGAAAATGGGAAGTAATGAAGGAGAAAGGGAGAGGAGGCAGGAAAGAGGGAGAGAAGGAAGGAAGGAAAGGAAGGCACAAAAACTCATGAATTACTTGTCATATGACATGAAAAGAAGAAGGGTTGCTGAGCCTGAATCAGCATGATGAATAGCACTTCCTAAGTTCTAAGCTCCCCCACTACCTCTTCTCTCAGATGCACACACATGTCAAAAGTTGATGTATTACATCCTATTTGTTTCCTTTTCATATTTTTTTCATGATCTTTTGAGCCTAAAAACAGATCTGACCCACTTCCTACTTCAGAAAGAAAGGCATAGTGAAAAGGAGCTCAATCTTCAGGGTCCTGATAATACTCTTGACTCTAGCAGGTGTGCTCTAAAAGGGAAATGTTCAAATTTTCCTAAGGAAGGTAATGGTGGTGGTGGTCAGTGTGTGTGTGTGGCTGGGCTGTGGGGGGTGGGATAGCCTCTTGACAGGCCTCAGAAATGTCCTGGGGACAAAATCTTGGATGCATATTTCTCTTATATTGACAGGTTAGAATAAAGATGGGTCAAATATGTGGGTCAAATGCCAGACTACCTTGCAGGAATTTTTTAGGGCTCAGGACACAACTGTTTGCCCACCTATCCAGTAAAATGTGCCCTCTCCTTCCCCTCAAAAAAGGTGAAGTAAAAAAGTTGAAATTTCTTTAGAAATTTGAGTTTTATGGTAGGTCCATCCAGAAATTCAAATTCTAACATGGATGAATCCCCTTGAGACAATCTATACAGTCCAAATTCACCAGACAAATCACAACTCCAAGACCAGTGATCTTGCTAGTATAATATTATGACAAATGAAGGAATAAATGCATTGAGAAGTCAGACCACGTTCAGCCTGAAGAACACAGAGACTCATAAAACCTAGAAGTACAACTGTCTTGGTCGTGAAGGCGGGGAATGAATAATATGCAGAGTTAAGAGTCTCCTTGAAATGCCATGTCACTAATCTCTTGGCTCTCAGTCTGCTCACCAACCCTGCCCTTCACTGGCAGTAAATGTCCCCTGGACACATAAAAAATAAACACTATTATATAGGACCAAAGGTGGCTGGAGCACGTCTGCCTCTTCAGGGCTCATATGACTAGAACTTTGGTTCTCTAAGGTTCCCAGAGACAAGAATAACAATAACAAGAACAAGAACAAGAACAAGAACAACAATAGCAAATGTTTATATAGTATTTTAAGGTTAACAGAGCGTTAAGTACATCATCTCATTTGATACTCTTGAACCCTGTGAAGAAGTAGGTGAAATTATCCCCATTTTACAGAAGAGAATGCTGAGGAGGTAAGTGATTTGCTCAGGACCACAAAACTACAAAGTGTCTGACTCAGACTAGTGTGTACACCAGCAAAGCCAGAAACAATTACAGAGAAGACACTGATTTTAATAACAATAGTGGGAAAACTGACCATTAGGGATTCAGTCTTCAGAGCATGGGGTGGCAGGAGGTAGGGGTTGATGCTATCCTATATGGGTGAACAACTTGTGAAAGTAAGTGACCATAAGCAATGGAGGGACCTGCTCTTTATTTAGGACATAGGCAAATATTCTGTGACTATTTCCTATTGTATACTATTGTATGGTTAAGAAGTCCTTTAAATGACTGTTGAACCAGAACTGAGAATGCATACAAAAGTCTCCAATGGGAAGGAATGGAATCTCTCTCTTACGTGGTGGTGATCAAGGGAAGAAATGTAAGCCTCCTGAAAGCCTCTCTACTGTGCTGCCATCTGGCCCATGAAAGCATGGCCCTGCTGTTTCTTCATTCCTAGTGTGTTTATTCTTTCCTGATCTTGAGTGAAGAAGTATTGGAAATGGCAGAGATTTTGTCAACTACAAAAGGCTGGAAGAGCCACCAGAGAGGTCTAATAGCAAATTAATAGTACACTTTAAGGTTTAAAAAGTGTCTTATATACATTACCTCATCTGATCATTTGATCCTTGCAACAATCCTAGGGTAGGGATAGGTAAACCAGGTATCATTAATCCAATTTTACAAATGAAGAGATTAAGGGTGAAGGAGTTTAAGGGATTTGCCTGTAAATATATGGATATTAAGTGCCTGAGGCAGAATTCAAACTCAGATTCTCTGACTTCAAACACATACAGGTAGGACCCATCTATACCTCATTCTTCTGAGACATGAGCAAAAGAATTCCAACTCCTTGATCTGAAGTTCAGGTTTATGTAGCATTTGGTGTCACCCTATTTTTGCATTTAAGAACTGACTCCCCTAATTAAGCTTAATCTGCATTAATAAAATTTTCTCTCTCACTTTGCCTAGACAACTCACAAGACAATAAATCAATCTGTGTGATTTTTAGTGCTTGTTGATTTCCAATGTGTAAATGCTCATGCTTAAATTTTAACAATAGGCTAGTGAACCTATTACAAGGTGGCTCCTGCACTTCCTTAGCCATATCATATCCCTACCCTCCATATACTCTGTCTTATAGCCAAACCCTAATACTCTCTGTCCTCTGAAGTTCCCTTCCTTGTCCTCAAGGCTTATAATGCCCTCCTTCCTCACTGAAATCCTACCATTTAAAGCCAAATTCATATGACCACTTCTTTGTGGAGTCTTCCCAGACCACAGTCAACATTGACATCTTTCAAGCAACAAAAGCCCCACAAGCTTCTTAAGTGGTTATTATTTGCCTTTTAAAAAAACTTCTGTTGAAAGAAACAGAAGTACTAAGCACTGGGCATATAAAGAAAAGCAAAAACAAGTCTTGCCTTCAAGGAGCTTATATTCTAACGAAGGAGAAAAGATGCAAAAAACCTTTCTACCATGTTACAGTTTTTGGGGGTCAGGCTGTATAGGTTTCACCTATACCCTTCCTCAACAGGCTTCGGGCGTCCCTGGCTCCCGGCTCCTGCTTTCTCTGGGAGAAACAGCTGCACAGAAAACTTAAGACACAGGGCTTGCTTCTTG